>OZ018389.1:27539276-28026776 GCA_963969525.1 Ontholestes murinus
TCCTCAAAATTGTATTAAGTGTTCGAATAAAGATATTATTCTCTCTCTCTATTTCTAATTTTTGATTGCGAGAATTTTGGGAAGTTTCTACTCCAATTAGTATGAATTTTCTTTGAGTGTTCTAGAATTTGCCAGATTTTTTTTTGACTTGCACAATTCACTTAAGAGGAGTCACTTTCTATTGCAAGAATTTCTATGGACCCATTTGCGAAAAAATAAAGTCAATATCTTGCCATGGTCACTCCGATATTCTCAGGATATATGGAACATTATGAGGAGAAGACTAAAAAACGTACAGCATCCTCCGTAGAGGGTGCATGTTCTTAAGCACGAATTACAGATTGGTTGGGATACAATCCCTCAAGAGATTAACGACTACTTTCTAGAATCGATGCTACGAAGAGTAGGGAAGCCAACCCATTATTATTACAAAATATGTTTATATTTGTTCTATTCTTTTCAAATTTTAATAAACTTCTAACGGGTGTCCAACAATTATGGCAGTCCCGGGTGGCGTTGGAATAAAAAACGTAGGTCTATTCTTACATGTTGCAAATAAATGAACTGACATTTTGAATGCACATTTAGGTTATGTTTGACAATTAACATGTCAGTTCATTTATTTGGCACATGAAAGAATTGACCTACGTTTTTGATTCCAACGCCACCCGGGACTGCAATAATTGTTGGACACCCGTTATATTTTAATTATTATACGTTTGTACCAAGTTTGGTAAAAATTTCTAACACCTACGTTCCACGCCCGCCTTAGTTTATATATGACTATAGGAATTGTAATTTTTAAAGTCTCTGAAGATATTACGCAATTCATCCAATATAACTCATCCATCATCTCAAAACTATTGCCAATTTTCACGAGTCCTCATCAATTTCAATTGAAAAATAAATATCATCTCCCTTCATATATAGTAAAACTAATAAAATTTAAAAGAATATACCGCGACTTTAAATTAACTGACTAACCTGATATTAAAAGCTTTTTCAATAAAATTAACAAAGTCATCCATAATACCACAAAACAAAAAATACTTTTACCATATTACCTCAGACAAATAATCCCCTCCATAATCCATCAAATGCATTATTCTATGAATTCACTAATACTATCCCTAGAATTTGCTTACAGTTCCTTGCATCAAAATCAAGTCCTAATTTTAACACCCTTATACTTTACTGTGCTCATCAAAATCTTTGAAACATCCTACGGATTCTATTTAAGAACATAGTATCTTATAGAAACAATTAACTTGTCTAATAATAATTATGAATATAATACTGGCAGAAAATACAAACAATCGGTATTCTATTTACAGATGAGCTGACATTATAATTGTAATAATTCGATAGATACGTGTCCTATTATGTAGAAAAAAAGTGGCATCTTATTATTACAACCTTGGTTTAAAATAATTTCGTTTAGAGCACTTATTTATTATTAAACACGGTTATACGTACACAAATGCATCATGCGTAGGTTACACAACAGCAGCTTTAATGCTAGATAATCAAATTGATTTAATCCGTAATACACGGATTCGTAATTAACAGCAGGAAGAGGATGATAAAAAGGTCGAACGAAATGTGACCATTGTTTACTCGTGTTGAGGCTAAATTGGAATTATTGGACTTGACCGCCATGAATGATTTTCGCATAGTCATCATCATTTTTTAAATACGGTCAATGAAAACGTAGTACATGTGCGTGTGAAAATTTTAAGGTTATCTTTACACTCACCTGTTATGATTAACCATTAAATTTACTAAACCTTTAGAGTTACATATTACATATTACTATTATTATTATATATTACATAATTATTAAATTAAACTTTTAATCACTACTAATAGATTACCACGTATAAACGGTCGCAACCATTATCTTCGGTAATAAGACGGTTTCCATTAATATAAGTGGAAAATTATTGATTAATTCACCTTAATAATATAATTGTATAATACTTTCTCAAATAATTTTATTATTACAATTTATGCCTTTATATAAAATCAACTTTCATTGCGATCGTAACAATACAAATAATTTTTGAGAGAGTCCTATGTACAATGCGCATAAGAGAAATTATTTTTAATTATCTTCGGCCGTTTGGAATAAATTCTAGTTGAAAACTTTCTTATTCCGCAATAGAAGCTATTGAAACTGTACATTGCACGAGCAAAAAAAAAATCGGCGAAAATAGAATGGACAGCGAAACTTTCCGAGAATCTGTGATATTATTTTTATTCCTCTCGTGTATAAAAATGATCGTAAATCTCTTATGTGCTCATCGTTTGGCCTCAAACCAGATTCATTGTTAACTTGAGGAAATAAAAAGGAATTTTTATACAGTGACCCTTCTTTTTTGTTTATATTTTTTTTAATTCGATATATTATGTACTATCCATCATTAATTATATTAATGGCTTCCTACGGTCGATAGATAAGAAGTATGTTATAAAAAACATTAAAATATTATTATGCTATTGAAAAAATATTTTAAAAATATTTTAAGGCTCAAATAGTTTAACTGAGGCAATAGAAAATAAAATATATTAGATTCGATTTTAATTATTATCTAGCAATTAAATTATTTTTTCACATACTGAATAGAAATACCTTACATTTCCGCATCCAAAATCGTTGAAAAAAGTAATACTTTTCCGCATAGCAACACTTTTTAGCATGGATACACTTTTTTCGTACTACTTTTATTTACTATTAATCAATGTCAGTGTCAGTTACATACATGGAGTAATCTATACAACACACGTACTATCGGTAATTATAACCTAATTTTTATATGTCAGTGTCAAAAATGAAATCTCAAACACCTTTATAATTGATGTTATATGCAGTATGTGGAAAAATAGTGTGTACAACGTGTGGAAAATGCGCTTTTCCGCACTCGAGTAGGAACTTGATGCACTCGCTCGCTCGTACACCAACATCTTACTCTCGTGCGGAAAAGCGTAACATTTCCACACTTGTTGTACAAATAACTATTTCTGCATGAATTCTATCATATTAAATACCTATGAATACTTAAGTTATCCTAACCATTGTCTAATTTCTATTTGTCTGTAAATTAGTCACTACAACGGACACTGTAGTGTGAAGGGAGTATCCCCGTTAATTTTCCCTGTTATAATTCTCTTGTTTTTTAAACTATGAGTGTATTGCTTTAAGCATAGCAGCAAATATGGGAGGATTGGGAAGAAATAGAGAGGCAAGCGATGGGGGAAGCAGGGGATGATATAAAACATGTTAAAGGTTTAATTAGAGAATTTAAAAAATTGAAAGAAAGCGTAGAATACATGTCAGACAAATTTTATCAAAATACAAAACAGAATCAAGAATTTTAAAAAAACTTACTGAAATAATTTAAATAAGAAAATGAAAAACTATTATAGAAAAGAAGATTGTTTATTTCGAAGGTAGATATGGAGAACTGGAACAAGAAAATTTAAACAAAAGTATTACATTAAATGGAATTCCTAAGCAAGGCGCGAATGAAGAAGTTAAGGATTTAACTAAAAAGTAATGCAAGGAATAAATTTCAAACTCAGAAGCAATGATATCGAAGAAGGATACAGAAAGGGAACTAATTCAGGCCCAATTGTCATAAAATTTAAATCGCAAGAAGTAAGGGACAGGGTATTAGAAAAACGAAAACAAATAACATCAGTAAAAATTACAGAATGTAATCTTAAAGAGGAAAACAATGTAATATATATTAATACACTCCTCACTAGCTACGTAAGCAAATTATTCTATGAAGCTAGATGTTTGTAAAAAGAGGGATACAAGTTTGTCTGGATAAAGAATGGAAAAATATTCTTACGAAAGGAAGAAAATACCAAAATAATTCAAATTAGAAACTACGATGATCTACGTAAACTCAAAAAAAAAGAAATCAGACATAAAAGTAGATTATAACAAAACCTAAAGCTATCTGCTTAATATAAGAAGTTTAAGGAATAAATTTTATTATATAAAATCTTTACCATCTCTATATAAGAAACTGGATATAATTGCTATAACAGTGACATGGATTCGTCATGAAGAAACATATTACTTCACCTTAATAATTACAATGCTGTTAATTGTAGGCAATCAAAAGGAGGTGGATTGGCGATATATATATATTAAGAACAATATACAATTTAAAATTATAATAAAGAAAACAATATCGGGAATCGAAATTATTAAATTATTCCTTAAATCACACAAGACCCACTTCACACTTGTGTACAAATCACCTAACATAGACCGCGATAATCTATGGAATTTGTTAGAGCAGCATATCCTAATTGAAAATGGAAATCATATCATAATGGGCGATTTTAATATTAACATGATTGCATGAAAATGGGCTTACGCGAAGATATAAACACATAATATAAGAACAAAGGTATGAAATAGTAAATACATTTAATGCACAAAATACCACTATGTGAAATGCTATATTAGATCACATAATATCAATAAAAAACAACCAATAGTATCAGAAATATTAATAATTCAGGAACAGCAAAATAAAATACTAAAAATAATTTATGATCTTGATAGATATACTCCTACTAATAAATTGTATGACATCATACCGAACATGACAATTGTTAACAAAATAAATCTAGATATATGTATAATAATTAATAATGACGATAATTCTAATATAAAGTTAGAAGAAATATACGAAAAAATACCCGTACAAAGGATAACGTTATGATTAAGCAAAACACAACCGACCTATTAAGAAATTGCAGTGGTAAAAATAATAATAGCTTATCACTATCTATTAGAGAGACATTTCATACAAATACATTCAAACATAGCGCCAAGCAATATTTTCTTACAAGAAGATGATTTTAACTTCTAATAAAATAACAATTACCTCTAATAACTTATCAAATAAGACACATATATTACGAATAAACTAACAAACTAATAAATTTTAACTTAATGGCAAACATTGCATATTTCTAGAAAAGTCTCCAATTCCAGAACTGAATTGTTTTATTCAGCTTCCGAAGGAGGCACATTTCTTATAAAATAAATGGGTTTAGCACAGGTTGGCAAAGTTGTACTTTCAGTACATGTGTTAAAAAAGTTCGGCAGTAACAAAAAAATAGAGGTAATTAAAAAAACCATTTAAGAAACCTCAAAAGAATAAATAAGTGACCAAAATAGTGGAGATATAAATAAATATATACCCATTGGTAATTATCAGAGACGTAGAAATTTGTAGAAAACATTTGAAATTAACAACCTAAAATGACCCTTCCAAAATATTCAAACAGAAACAAATTAAAAAAATTTGTATGTATTTAGGAACATAAGAAATTGAAAAGAGAAACATTGGGAATAATTTCCAAATTGTTCAAAATAATAAAGAAAAGCATAGAAAATAGTTAAGATATAAATAAAACATTTAAAAATTCACAATCAAAACCACTGCCAAAGTCACTGTTTTTCATTTCGAATTTTTAGATATTTATAACAATTAACTATAAACTTGTGATAATTATAATTATTTTCTGAAAAATAATAGTTTTGGAAATCAAATCAAACAAGAATTATCCTGCAAAGAATTAATAACAATTAATGTAAAACTACGGTGCGGAAATACTCATCATAATCAATACTAATTATTTCTTTAATTTTCAATTTTTGTCAAATACGCAGAAATTGCCAATAAAATATTTGTAAACTTTAAAAAAAAAATTATAAAAATATATGGACTCAAAAATATTATTAAATAATAAAAATATTTAATAACAGAAGAGATTATAGAAAAAAATAAACCAAAGAAATAATCTCCAAAAACAATTGACAACTATAAAAATACAATAAAGAAATAATATATGAAACGTTTATAAAATACAATTGATGATTGTCAAAACTATAAAAATTTATGAAAAAAAAACATCACATTTGAAAGATCAAAATAAAAAATTAAAGTTGTAACAGAAATTTTGATAACACATCACTAAACAATAGCTTTGAAACAATTAAACAAGATATTAGTAATGAATTAAAGATCGATCTTAATAATAAAACAAAGCACATAGAAAAACTCACATCTCGCATAGAACTAATTGAAAATGAGCTCTTGAAAGTGAATTATTAACAAAGAAGCCTCGAAAACGTTAATCGCGACCTGGTAAAAGTTAACAGGATTAACGTGGACCTCTAGGATAAAATAAATCATTATAAATACCAGCAACTGCAATCCACACCAACAAATAATTCTTTAACCTCTACAGCATACACACCTATATCTTCGCTCATATCGAAAAACTGTGGCAGCTGACACAGATAGAACCAGATGATTGAAAACCAAAATCAAAAAATTAGTAGAATTATTGAACAAAACAATGAGTTAAAACTAAACTTTCTTCACACGGTTTATTTGAAATACCAAATATGTATTTATATTTGACTTGTTTAAAACATTTTTTTTACGAAGTAGGTTAAGAAATAATAACACTTTGATGGTATCACGAATTTTACACTTTTATTGTGACTAGTTTCGGACATTTTTTGTTGATACACCAATAAATTGAATTGAATTGAAACAATTGATAAAGAAGTCACTGTTCATTTCAAATCGATTTAGGTTTATTACAATAATAATCTAAAAAACATGATAATTTTTCATATTTAAGAAATAATAATTTTAGAAATAGAAACAAATAAGTACTATCCTATAGACAATTAATAAATAAATTAATAAATAAAAATAAGAAATAGTTTGTAATTAAAAACAATTGAGATTTGAAAATATATGGAACAACAATAGTTACCAATAACGTTGTCAAAAGTCTTGTTTTGTAAAGCGTATGCTAACAGCCTTATTGATTATTTCGCTAAACATAACCCAATATTTATTGATATCTTCGTGAGAAATGTTATGGAAGAAGTCCTAGTCATTTGTTTATAGTATATTGTCGAATTTGATCATGTTTTTATTAATCTAGCTCTGTTTGAAAATTTCTCTTTTAATTATTATCACATCGTTATTTCTATCTGTTTTTGAGCTAGATTTTTGGTTGGTGAGTTACTTTTATTGATTGGAAAAAAATCCTTTAATAGTTGAATGAAATCTTGGCTAGTTTGAGTGTTAATGAAAATATTGATATTGAAGTCTCCGGTTAATTATTATTTTTTTAAATATTGTAAATAAGTTGTCTACGCCAATTAATATAAATTACATTGCTTTCGATGTAAATACCTACCTAAAACCCCAAAACCAACCAGATATGGCAATTTTTGTACTAACTTTGGGGTTACACACCATGTGTGTTTTTTTAGATTGCACGACTTATTTTTGCGCAGTTAAAAAAGCTAAATGGAGGAGATAGAGAAAAAAGACTTACATTGGCGTCTCGTTGTTCATTTGTTCTACACCAGAGGCGTCTTTTTGCTGCGAGGGCCAGTTTGGTATTTAAATTCATTAGCGGGGGCCAAGTATTGTAAATATGTGAATTAAAAAACCTTATTACAAGTAAAGCAGCATTGAATTTTATTTTTTTATAGTAAATTACAGATATAACAATACTAAACAAACATGTCTAAATTATATTATTATAAAATTATTTCATGCAATTTTTAATGGGAATGGTGGAACTGGGTTTTTTCCTGGAGAGTTTCTTCAAAGTTGGGATTCAAATCGGAAACACCAATTATTAGCAATGATTGCAAATGATCATCCGATAAATTTGCCCTATATTTAGATTTCAGATACTTCATCCTGGAAAAAGTTTGTTCGCACATATAGGTAGTGCCATACATAGAAATAAATTTACCAGCCAATTGCTTTAAATTTGGAAACTCTTTTGCGTCCAAAAATTTGTAAAAATCGATCAAGTTTCCTTTCTTGTATTTGTTCTTGATTTGATCGCTAGCTTGAAGATCAATTATTTCCATTTGAAACGTCGCCAACGTTGCAGTCATATGGATTTTGAAACAGCCGAATTTCCCTTGAATTTATGTCAAGATCAGAAAAACGCTTTTGAAATTCTAGTTTTAAATCCGCGATTACTTTTACTGCAAATATGGTGGGAAATCTTTCGTCAGTTTCTGTACTAAATTTTTCACAGCACGTGAAATGGGAAAAATTACATTCATTCATATGACTTTCGAGCAATATCAGCTTAGCTCTGAATGCTTTGATTCGCTCGAATAAATCACAAATTAAGTTGTTTTTACCTTGGAGCTTTAAATTCAAGTTATTTACGTGTGTCACGACATCTGCAAAAATTGCCAACTTCCAGAGCCACTCTGCATCCGATAAAAGCGGTTCAGGGTGATTCTCTTCCGCAAGAAAAATTTTAATTTCCTTTCTGAGCTTGAAGAACTGCAATAACACTTTTCCACAGCTAAGCCATCGAACTGCTGTATAATACGACAAGTCAACAGACACAGATTCAATTTCTTCAAGGAACGATCGAAATTGGCGATGATTGAGTGCACGTGATCGGATAAAGTTTACGACAGAAACAACTGGTTTCAAAACGCAGCTCATGTCGACATGTTTTACACATAGGGCTTGTTGGTGGATGATACAGTGCAGAAAAATTGGTACTGTTGCTCCTGCGCTTTCACAAGCTTTTCTTAGTAGCCTAACCACCCCAATATTTGCACCAGACATGTTTCTTCCTCCGTCAATTGTCACACCTTGGAGTCGATTCCAGTCCAAGTTATATTTGGTCAACGTCTTTTGTAGTTCCTTAAAAATATCTGCTCCAGTTGCAGTACCATGCATGCTGTTAACCGATGCTAATTCTTGGGTGACATCAAGATCGTCGTCAACTCCACGAACAAATACTAAAAGTTGTGAGGTGTCACTAACGTTGGTCGATTCATCCATCGCGATAGAATAGTGAGTGAAACGCTGTGCTTTCCCAGAAATCTGGTGGAGTATATTATTGCCAATATCGTCAATTCGACGAGCAACAGTATTGCGGGAAAGACTTATCGTTTTGAAAAGTTTCACCTTTTCCGAACATAATACCCCAACAGCTTCCAACATACACTCTTTAACGATGTTTCCGTCCATAAAGGGTTTCCCTTTTTTCGCCAACAAATAAGCAACTTTCATGCTAACTAAAGTCAATGATTCATTTTCCGAGTTTGCCTTCCTAAATAAATTTTGCTGAGAAGACAAACTACGACTCATTTTTTCAAATTTTCAGTACGCTGCTTGTCCTTAAATTGTGAGTAAGCTGAAGCATGTTTTGTTTCATAATGTCGACGTAAATTGTATTCCTTCATTACAGCAACAGTGTCATTGCAAATTACACATATAGCTTTGCCATTCTTTGACTGCGATTGCACAAAGAAATATTTGAATCCCCATTCTTCTTTAAAAACGCGGCACTCGTCATCTGCTTTTCTTCTTTTTGTTTCCATGTTCAACTTTAAAAAATAATATTAACATAATAATTAAGTTATAATATATTAAATATAAATTTAAACATACCAATTTACAATATATCAACTGTAAAGAATGTAAATAAGCTCCGCGGCCGACGAATTTTTGGTTTGTCGTGGACAATCTCGTAGCTTTGCAGGCACTGCAGTTGAGTGCAGTCTGCCGCTCCGCGCCGCCTACGTACAGTCAGAGTACAAAATCATTCATGTAGTCGAGCGGCCGAGTTGTATCGCAAAATTCAGAAAAACTTGAATACCAGACTGTACTTTTTCGAGCATGATACGGTGCTGATTCTAACCAAATGCGCTCTTCATCTGCGCGAGATCTAATACCGACGCGCCACGCTACATTTATATTTTACGAAATTTTTCAAAATCCTTGGCGGGCCGGATAAAATCGCCTGCCGGGCCGGGTTTGGCCCGCGGGCCGTAGTTTGGACACCTCTGTTCTACACCAATCCTGAATCCAACCAAATCAAATTCAACATTCTTTTTAGTATCTAGATTTTGGTTGAGTTGGAGTTGAGTCGAAGCACACGCGCACTAACACAAACATAAGCACAGATACTATGTTTTTTTAAAGGAGTCGTAGATTGTTGAATGGATGAAAGTTTATATTTAACATTAAGTATATCCAAGCAAATATCATTGGAGAAGATATGCAAACTCGTTTCTAAGTTTATTAAAAGTCTTTTTCGGTCCTAGACTATGGATAGAAATGATCATAGTAGTTACTACTAAATACACTTATCTAAATCAAATAATGAAAAATACAATTTGAAGTCTTACCAAATATAAGAATGCATAACTTTAACGTTAAAAGTACTTTGAAATACTTTATACGTTTATATGAATTATTGTAATTAAGATCACTGCCACGTTAACTACTGACCTGCGGAAAACCGATGGCCATCACACGCACACGCGGGGTAAATTTCTTCTGATAATTAAAATTGGACATTAATCCAAATTTACACGAATAATTAGGAAAACTTGTATGCGCACATTTTTCACCGGCGACGAGAATTAGACTGAATTCACAAATTTCGACAACTGGGTTTTTGTATCACAAGATGTAAAAAATGTCCCTCATATCTGCACGCATTGGTTTGAAATTTTTCTAGCCCACGTGCTATCGTACTTACAGAAATTGTGCGCAGACGTTTCTAAAACAAAAATGTTAAAGGTATATTGGTATTAGTACTTTTAGGCTTATTTTACATAATTTTAGCAATAAGTTTTTTACACACACACACACATAAATATACAACCGAACGTGAAAGAGCTACTTAATAGGTAGCAAATAACTACTTCTACTATTATTTTAAGGTATACGTATAATATTAATTTATATTACAATCATATTAATATTAAGCAAATATTCACCTCTTTTCTTTCTTTAGGTCGAAGAAAATATTTCTACTACTATACCATTGACTAAGGTGTATACGTTTCTTGTAGATAGAAAATAAAACGATACCACTAAGATCAACAAAAATTGTACTCTCTCGACCTGATGAAAATTTGAAAAACAAGAAATCGCTCTTCGGGCCTATTAAAATTCAACCCGACAGAACTGTTTTATAACGATCAGAATACAAATGATCTTAAATCTCGGAAAGATCCGAATCTTTTTATTCAAGATTTTATCTACTTCTGGATTATTTTCTTTTCTACGAAAGTTTAGAGATGTTTATTATCCTGATAGTGAATTGTCACTTGACGAGAGTATTATGTCTTGGAGGAGTCGACTATCCTTCAAAGTTTGCAATGCGTCTAAAATTGTAAAGTAGGAATTCTGATACGTATGGTTAGAGAGGAAACATCGGGGTAAATTTGCAACTTCAAAATTTACTGCGGGTAAGGACATCGTCTTCAAGATACTATTTTAAATCTACTGCAGCCATATCTAAATTTGTTGCATCATGTCTACATAAACAATTATTACAATAGTGTTGATACGGCTGTTGATACCACAAAATAAGGTGCGCGTATATGATACAATTCGCGTAAATAGAAGACTTGCTCCTACTTTAAAAACTGCAGAATTAAAAAAGGAGAATTAATGTTTTTGGATCAAAGAGATATCTTATTGCATTTCTGAGTAATGAAATGAACGGTACGCATGGCATTCACAATACGTTCTGCTGACATTATCCAGAGCCATAACATAGACTGGCGCACAAAGGAAATAAACCAATAGGGAAGGAAACCAATAAGTGTAATTGAGTATAATAAATATATGAAAGGCATGGATCGCTCAGATCAATATTTATCATACTATTTGATGGTACGTCGCAGAAAAAATAGACGGGCTGCCATGTTTGTTTTGATTTGTGCATTATATAGAGAAGTATAATGTTTTTAGAAAGCGTATAACTCAGCGCAGGGATAGCCTAAGGTTTTCGATGGTTGATACCTGAACACAAGACCTTGCCATTTTGTTTGGTTTTGCCATTATGGAATCATAGACCCAAGAGCAACGTGTATTTATTTATGACACTTACATTAAAACGGGGCGTTCTGTGATTGCTATATAACACAGATTTCGAACAAACGTCTACGTTTCCTACGAGAAACACTATCCTAAAGTGGGGGCAGAACTTTCGTACTAGAGGATGGTTGAATCCTGGAGTAGCTCGAGGTGAAGAAAGATGTATCAGAACCCATGAAAATGTGGCTCAAGTTAGGGCCGCTATGGAAGCAAATCAACGTCTATTGATAGTGCAGCTTGCTTGCTTGTGTGCAAGTGACAAGTCAGTGCGGCGAATTAAGTAAGATGGAACAACTTGTCCCACCTTAAGGAAGTCTATTGCATTTTGAGAGAACATTTTCCAGGACTAATCATTTTGCTACGAGAGGACATCGTGTTGCCCCTAAAATCGCCTGATCTCACGCAAAATCAAATTTCACAAAAATATTAGATTTAGCCACGATTGCTTGTTTCCATTGTTTTTTAATGCGTCGTTTTTAGTTTTCAAAATTATTTTAAAAATAAATAAATAATAAGCTGCAACACTGCTGATAACATTTTATAATAAATATTATTAAAAATAAATGTTATTTTGTCTCATTTATTTCTTGATTTCAACTTTGTCTTGAGGCAGAGCGTTCAAATTTGCTCAAGGGACCCGTCCATAGTGTGTTAAATTAAATATTTACTATCAAAACACCAGGGGAATGAAATCAAAAACCATACAACTTTTTAATACCATAAGCCCGTCTAATTATGACTAAATTTTTATTACTGAAAGTTGGTTGAACACAGCGTTTTTAATTCTGAGCTATTTTCCAATTATTACAATGTATATTGTTGTAACAGACTTAATACAGCGGTGTGTTGTTATCTGTTGAAGTTATTCTACTCAATATTCCCGATGGAATAGAAACAGTTGCCGCAAAATTGATTATTAATTCCAGAACAATCCTGATGATATGTGTTTATCTTCCCAAACCTAATATTGAGATTTTGAACTCTTTGAAGAAATTGATTCTATGATGGTTCATTGCGACAATGTGTTAATTTTCGGCGACTTTAATATTCCTGAATATAAGTCACATTACTCATTAAATTTATCGACAACCGTAACAATTTCATAAATCTCCACTATTTAATACAAATTAATAATATTCCAAATGCTTTTGACAGGTTTCTAGATTTAGTATACTATCACGTAAATTTAATATCAACTTCAACGGGATCTTAAATCACTTGTACCTGAGGACACTCATAATCCTGATTCGAATATTTCTGTCGAATTAAGCACTTTAGAAAGAAATCTACCTTTAAAAAGCTGATATTACTATTTTATATACAGATCTGTCACATATCAACTAGATTGATTTGTACAAATTAAAATGTGTAAGTGATGCTTGCAATTTTCTGTATACAAAACTTTACGCCATTTTTGATAAAAATGTGTGAAAATCTAGATTATCAAATATAAATAAAAACTATCCGCCATGGTTTGATAGTTCAATGAAACGTAAAGTTGCGATCAAGACAAATTAAGATTTAAATTCTTGCGACATAATAATGAAACTAATAGAGAGCTTAAGAATATAGTTAATAGTAAACGGCATGCATTTGTACAAGGCCCAGAAAATAATATGAAAAAGGATCCTGCTACATTTTGGAACTAAATTCATGCAATTAAAAATATAAATATGACGTATGAAGACAAATTTTCATCGAATACAAGAGACATCGTCAATGCATTCGCAACCCATTTCAATTCTGTTTATAAAGATAATGCTGCAAGTAATAAGTCTACCTCCATTATGAAACGTGGATTATTTGGGAATTTTATAATCACTGAAGAAGATATACTAATGCAGTTAAAGAATCTGAAATCCTCGTTAACTGCTGGTTTGGATAAAATACCTTCTTTTGTATTGAAAGATTGCGGCCACATTTGAAGTTAACCGTTGACTTTTATATAAAATTTGTTTCTTAAGACTGGTGTGTTCCCTTTGTCACGGAAAAAGGTCAAAATTATACCTGTTTTTAAATAAAAAATTATAGACCTATATGTCAGGTCATGGTACAACAACAAATTTGCTAAAGTTTACACATGACATTTCAAATATATCGTATTAGACTATAGGCATCAACCTGTTGTAGTTTATACTGGTATCAGTAAAGCCTTTGACAACATGCCACACAAGCTTCTCATATTGAAATAGAAAGGCTATAATATAAAAGACATTATAATAATAATTGAGAGTTATTTAAATGAACGGAAGCAGATTGTTGAATATTTCATATAATTTCCTATCATACAACATTATTATTTTTTACTTATTTATTTATTTTTTAATCATGTATGCGATATTATTAAATCTAGTTGTCTTTTACATTAAATATATAGGAAAGTTACTGATGTGGACGTGGGACTGCTTGGGAAGTGATTGGTTAAGAGTAGAACAATAGATCTGTTAGGTCGCAGTTCACGAGAGGCTAACACACCTCACTAAGACCCTACTTAACCTATAACCTATTACCTAACTGATGTCAACGATTGCAGTATTCTACAGAAAGAGGTTATGTGTAATACTTCCAAAAGCAATGTTTTGACTTTGTCTCGGAAACTTAACAATATTGATTTATTTTAATTTCTAAAAAAAGCTTTAACAGATTTTCCGAGTTTAAAGATCTTGGCGTACTAGTTATTCAAAACTTAAAGTTCAGTTCACACATAACCTGTTTAGTTAAAGATTGCTATCGTCTTCGAGGTTTTATCAAATTGCTACAAAATTGGTTTAAATAAAAACGATTGCGATTTTATTCTACAACCTGATCGTTGGCCTGAAGGCATTGTAATTAAACAATTCATTTTTCAAATTTAAAAATACGAAAACATTTCGTGAATCTACAACAATGAGTCTTACTAAGAATACAAAACAAATTAATTTGAAACAACTACTTCTCTAGCTAATACTTCGACAGACATTGAATAATACAAATTAATTTGCGTGTTACAAATAGTACAACTATTAAAGCAACACTAATTTGAATGAAATTATTTCTGTTGAATAAACTAATAAATCATAAAATGTACTTTAGATTGTTTAAATGTAACTATAACATGAAAAATTATGAAAAATGAATTTTAAACTGATTTCATTAAATTAAATTAGCAAAAGCAATTAAAAAATCTAGCATTCAAGTTTATAATCATCTGCAGATTCACGAAATGTTTTCGTATTTTTAAATTTATTATTTAATTTTCTACAACGAACTAAAGGATTTTAATACATTTTATTAATTCATTTTTCGTTTTAACCGTAATTCGACCAACCAAAATTTTTCAATGGCGAATATAACGGAAGTAATAACCTAATTAAGAATAATCAATCAAACGCTAAAAAATGAGGATCTTCAATATTTCATCTAAACTTACAAATTCTAAGGAGTAAAGTGTATGAGCTAGAGCTAGCACTAAAAAGAGATGAATGAATAAGAACACAGTTGTGTGTTTAAGTGAGATTTGGATGTCCAACGATGAATTAACTTTTCCCGATTATTATTTCTTTGCTAGAACCAATAAAAAACATGACGGTGTAATGATAATGTGCGCAGACGAAATAAAATTAAAAACTAGAGATGAAATCTGCAGAATGTCATCAGAATTAAATTGTGAAATTGCAGTCATTGAGCTACTAGATATTGAACTTATAATTGTTACCATATAACAATAATAAGTTACCTGAAATTTGAATCTTTTTATAAATATAATTAGAAAATAAATATATGAATGCCAGAAATATCCCAATAAAACATATTTTAGGGGTTCAGAAAATTGTCAAATTGAGTGCTAACGGAAATGTGGTATCAAAAAACTAAATATATTCTTTCAAAATGGTGGCGGAATTCGAACCAAAATGAAGGACTTTATATTTAATGTTAACAGTAGTTTTTATGATGTAATTGTTATCGTTGAAACATGGCTTAACCATGATATTTCTTCTAGTGAATTCAAGCTGAGGAACTATACAATCTTTAGGGAAGACAGAAACCATCGTTCAAGTAACAAAACTCGTGGTGTTCTAATCGCTGTTCATAGCAATTTTGTTAGAGAACGTTTTTAAATAATTCGATTGACAGTTATTTGTTAATTTATCACACGGTTCGTTAAAGCTAGTGGTTGGCGCAGTTTATATACCACCAAATTCGCCAATTGATAAATATGAAGAATTTTGCGACACAATTGATGGCGTGACAGAGAAATTTGTTAATTCTAAACTTTTAATCTGCGGCGATTTCAATATTCCTGCAGCAACTTGGTTGCATGACGACCTTGGACTGGTACACACATCTACCAATCCAGAACCAGCTAAATTAATTATTTCTCGTCTCGGCTACTATAATTTATTTCAGACTTGTTAACGTTTTCCTGGACTTAACATTTGCCTCTACTGTATGCACCGAAGCTAAAGCTATTGATTTAATATTGCCTATATGTAATCACCATATACCATATTGCATTACAACAAAATTTACCGAAACAACCAAACCTCTCATTTACGATGAATTCATTCACGACTTCTCTAAGGGCAATTACTTAGCAATCAACCATCATTTAGCATCTG
Source organism: Ontholestes murinus (assembly GCA_963969525.1). Lineage (NCBI taxonomy): Eukaryota > Metazoa > Arthropoda > Insecta > Coleoptera > Staphylinidae > Ontholestes > Ontholestes murinus. Next base: position 27,555,820 of record OZ018389.1, read on the forward strand.
TTGACTGGATTAATGTATTAGTTGGGGATGATATTGATTCTATGTTAAATCAATTTTATGCTGTAGTCTATAGCACCATCAATACATTTGTACCAATTAAGCGCATCAAGGTTTTTTCATATCCTTCCTGGTTCAGTAAAGAACTCATTAAATTAATTAAAGAGAAGAAGGCCGCGCACAAAAAATACAAACGTCACCTAACATCCAATAATTTTCGGAATTTTAAATTATTGAGAAACAGATGTAATATTCTACAACGTACGTTATATACTCAGTACATATAACTTCAATTCAAACATTCACTACAACCCATCTCATTTTTGGAATTTTGTTAGAGAGTCGGATAACCAAAATTCATTCCCTGAGACTATGTATCTTAATGACATTACTAGCAGGAGTGGCCAGGAGTGTGTAAATCTTTTTGCAATTTTTTTTTCATCTGTATACACGCACGATATCTCTGATAGTATGCCGATTGTTAATGAAAATTTAGTAGTTAATGACGTTGCATGGTACTTCACAACGAGTGAAATTTATGAGGGTATCCAATCTATGAAATTCAGTAGCTCTTGCGGTCCTGACAGTATCCCATCTACTTTTATTAAATCGTGTATTTGCACTCTCACGATGCCATTACTTTTACTTTTTAGCTCTTCCTTGAGAAATAGAAGCTTTCCAGAACTATGGAAAAGAACTTATCTAAAACCAATCTTCAAATCAGGTAGAGGAATTGCGATTCAGTCCTCTATTCCAAAACTCTTAGATAAGCTAATATCTGTTAAATTAGCTTGGTCAACTAAAAATATTCTAATAAATGAGCAGCATGGTTTTCGTAATGGTTGATCGACTACTTCCAACTTAATGATGTTCCAGGATTATATAGTGAGATCGTTTGAGAATAGCTTCTCATTTGATGCTATTTATTTAGATATGTCAAAAGCATTTGATAAAGTTTGCCACGAAATTCTATTATTTAAATTAAAATCTTTAGGCTTTAATCACTCTATTATATTTTGGTTTCAAAGTTTTCTTTCCAAGTGTAGTCAACGTGTAAAAATTAGGAATTATCTCTCAAATGCCTTTTGGTGTTCCGCAGGGTTCCCATTGCGGTCCCTTACTATTCCTTTTATTTATCAATGACATATATCAATCAATACATCACTCTCAATTTTTGTTGTTTGCAGACGATCTCAAAATATTTAAAGAAATACGCACTATCAATGATTGCTCCTTACTCCAAAGTGATCTGTGTCTAGTAGCGGATTGGTGTCATTCCAATTGTCTCAATTTCAATCTCAATAAATGTAACTGCATTACCTTTTCTCGTAAGAAATTTACGATTAATTTAAATTACATGATTGAAGAGAAAATGATAGCGAAAACTGAGTTAGTAAAAGACTTGGGTGTTTGGTTCAGTCCAAAATTTAACTTTGAGCATCATATTAAGTTTATATGTAACCGCGCCTCTAAAATGCTCGGATACATTAAGCGGAAGTCTAGCGATTTGTCGACCTCTTCATGTGACATACTATCAAAATATGTATTATTCGCTGATAAGACGTCGATTTGAAATGAAGATAGTTCCATGGATGATCTTTTGATGAGAATGGTGCGTGGTCAATCAGGCACACAGAAATGGTTCTTATCGAATCAACTAAGTCTGAATGCGTCAAAAACGAATTAGATTCTATTCTCACTTAAATATAATAATAAAATAAATAACCCCGACAAAGTAAATTTTCTTGGGGTGTATTTAATTATCATGGAAGGAACATGTGACCCATATTGTCAATAAATTATAGAAAACAGTTTATATGATTAGAAACATATAAAAATGTGTATCAATAGAAGTTTGTATAATAATGTACCACTCTTTTTTCGAGTCAATAGTTAGATATGCTATTATCTGTTGGGGTCATTCGTTAAATACTGAAAAAGTTTTTCGAATGCAGCGAAAAGCAATACGAGCTATGGGCAATAGGACATATGTTAAAAACAAATTAATCGACTTTACTATCTTAACAGTCCCTTCTTTTTTCATTATTGAGAGTATTAGATTCATTATTAATAACTTAAATCAATATAAACTTAACTCTGATAATCAGAAATATTGTACAATGACGAAAGAATGTCGATTGCTTACGAGCCAAAATTCAATGAATTTCTTAGCACCAAAATTTTATAATAAATTGCCCAGTGAATATAAAGAGTTACCAAGCAAACTACTGCTTCATAAAATAATAACAATTATTTTACCTAAGGCATATTACGCACATAATGAATATATCAATGATTTAACAATTCAATGATGAAATATCAATTTAATCAAGACAAATATTTTAATATGTTGTATCTGTTTTAACATTAAGGTGCATCTTTTTAGATTAACTTTATAGTTTTTGCTTTAAAATGATGACAGCAAAAGGAAAATTGTATAAATTTGATAAAATTGAATTGAATTTTAATTATTTTAATGAATTAATTGAGAAAATCATTCTTTAACGTAAAAAACTTATTGCAAGAAAACGATGTATTTTTACATCAAACAATGACAATAAATGATTACATGCGACTACCGAGTATTTCCCATGAAAGCATATTATGATTTTAAATATTCTCTCAACCGTTCACTATTTTTTATTCGATGCATTCGTTGTCCGTCCTTCAATGAGGAAATCTAATTTTTTGAATAAACACGCAGCTATTCCAATGGAACAATGTTTGCTCATGACATTTGATTATATTTTTGTGTATATGTACGAGTTTGTGTGTTTGTTCGCTTTACATGTTACGCATATTATGAATTGCCGTTACGGCGCAAATAAGTGCGTCAATATTTGCCTATACATTTTGTGTCAATTATTTATTTGGTAACGTTTTGTGTTAAGCAATAGTGTTTTCAGAAGCGTACAATAAGAATTTGTGAAACGTTTAATATTGATAATAAAGAAAATATATGAAAAATTATACTTTTTTGTACTTTCTTATTTACTTTAATAACTTCAGTTCTTTTATACCCAATATAACAAAATTAGAAAAATATTTCTGTGATCAAAAAATGATTAATATTATTATATTTAAAGAAAAAAATATGTTTTTTTAAGAATTTAATACAGGGCCCGGTATGACATTTTTGAAAAAATCATAACTTCAGAATTTCAATTAAATCAAAATTGTATTTGTTTAATAGGTAGGTGTGATTTTGTCATTTCGTATTCATGTCAAAGAAAAGGTTAAAAACATGACATCTATTTTATAAAATTATCATCTCCGTTCTTTTCCACGCACTCCTCAAGTCGAGTTGAGAAGTTCATGCATCCTTCCAACATGTTGTTCGGAATCGCTTGAATTTTTCGGGTGATAGCATTGGACATCTGATTAAGTGTCCGTGGTTTCTTAACAAATGAGCGGACCCAAAGAAAAAAAATCTGGGCGTAAGATCAGGCGATCGTGGGGGGCCACTCGGTGTCCTATCGTAACGAAATTAGTCGTCCTGGAATCTATTCTCTCAAAAATGACTCGCCAAAAAAGACTCATCTAGTATCAACATTACGCCTTGTTAGCTATGGAAGCAAATACTCATTCGGCGCAATATTTTCCTTTCAGAGTTCTAACTCGAGCCACATTTTTAGAAGTTCTGACACCTCTTTCTCCACTTCGAGGTACTCCTGTTTCACGTAGGAACATGATCGTGCTTTCCAAAATTGAATAGTGTTCGAAATATGCGTTGTGTAGCAATTACAGAACGCCCAGTTTCGATGTAACTATCGCAAACAAATACGCGTTGCTCTGGAGGCCATGTTTACATAACGACTAAACCAATCAAATTGGCAATATTGGGTGGTCACATATCAACCATTCCAAAAATGCTAGGTTACCCTGCGCTGAGTTATACGCGTTCCAAAAAAATCATACTTCTCTGCCGGACCCTGTATATAATAGATACAAATCGCGGCATTTTGAAGCAGCATTGATGATGCATAATTATGAAAAAACCAAGATTATTTAGAACGGCAGAGAACGTAGATAGTGTTACCAGTCTGTTCGTGACAATCAGAACCTTTGATATCGGTAGCATGCATACGTTTTAAATACAATAAATCGCCATTACACCGTATTCTACATAAACATGCACCCCAATAATTTAATACAAGAATTAAAGCCTCAAGATGAATGAGCCAAAATGAATTTCTTCTGGCAATTTGATCTTCAGTAGAGGTAACATAAATTGGTATGCTCGCAATCCTTAGATTTTTCTGTGGGGTTTCTAAACTTTAAGCCAATAGACCAATTTCTCTGGCGAATTTAAAGAAAATATCCATCACGAAATAGCAGCTATCACAGAATCTACCTGCCGAGCATCCATAATAAATTTTAGTAGACAAAGAGATGATTTTATTTTACCACTGTATTTAAAATTACACGTGTTAAAGAAGTTTCTAGTCATTATCAAACACAAAGTGTTTTAAAATTACCAAATATAACCTGTTTATACAAAACAGTTCAATAGCGGCGTGATAAAACAATGTCATCGTGTCTTCTTCTTTGATTCAATATGTACCACAAAGTAAACGCCTACAAAATTAAACATAAATTTCAGTGTAAATAAGTATCGCAAAGATCATTTAGACGATATTATTTTTGAGAAATAAATTCCTAAATTATATAGTTTAATAAGTAATAGACACATTTTCGATAGATGGCTTACTTTTTCTCATTAGTCCACTAAAAAAAAACATCCTAAATTGTAATCAGAACTGCAGAGGATGGTGACGGTTATACTATATTAGATATTATACAAACAGTAGCTAAATATCTAAATTTCATTGTAATCAATAGATTGATACAATCTAAACTTTTTTGGAATGACTTTTGTACATCGATGAATTCCAAGTGGCTCACATATTCTTAGTACTCATTAAGCGTTAATTACGGAATTTACAAACGAATTTCAAGAAATTTCTTAAACAAGGTCAGAATGGTAATTAATTCACTATTAATTTACTGTGTCTAAAAATTTTTAGGGGAGTCTATTGTACACTTAACAACACAAATAGCAATACATGTAGGAAATGGCAGGTATACTTTATAGATCTCTCTAGGTTAACTGAAGCGTGCGGTTAAATGACGATCGTAAATTTGCAGACTTGTTTATTAATGTTTTTACTTTAGCAAGAATAATAAAAAAAATGCGTTTTGTGTCATCACTATCGTGCCAGGAAAGCAATTCAAAACATGCATTACGTTGTGATTTCCCATCGTCTATATCATCTTCTGAAAGTTTGTAATCGCTATATGTATACACCCTGTATTTCATCATACTAACGCTGAGCAGAATTACATCTTTTTATATTATAGGATCTATCTGAAATATAATAGGGCCAATGTGCAGTAATTAAAATATATACGAGTACTTTTATCTACAACTAGCTTGGAAGATATATGAATAAATATTGTTCTTGACAATATACAGGGTCTATTATAAAAGTAATGCGCATTTTCTAGAAACAAATATGTGTATTGCTCATTTTGGTATAAATGCTTAAAATACTTCAAAATACTCTTCCCCAGCTTCAGTACATTTGCGGAAATGTATCTGCCATGCCTAGAAGGCACTCAAAGATATTATATACAGACTCCCAATACTTTCCTCTCAGCTCATATTTTAGTCACTAAACCAGTCGAGACAGTAAGAAGGGCGGGGGACTGGGAGACCACTGTAGGCCAGGAAATTGGGAACGATTAAGGCCGTGTAGCTGAGGGCATTTTCATGGTGGAGCCTGGCCTTGTTTTTGATGTCGGAAATCACGCCCACGGTCTGGCCTTTCAATCTCTTGAGCACCTGCAGGTAAAATTCTATTTACCTGCGGTACACACTTAAAATTAACGATTCCTCAGACATAAAAAACAAGAACAGTATATGTTGGCAATCTTTTCCCGACCCGTCTTTGAACGCCTTGTTCAATCTACTAGACTGTGATCTTAAAATACAGTCATCTTTCAAGGTCTCTTATAGCAGCTGGAATATTTCAGTTGCATTCTTTCGGGAATTCAAATAATTCCAAAATGGAACAAAGTATGGATGAAAAAAAAACAGAAGGATAAAAAGGAAGTGGAAGGATGGGATAAGATGTAAGAAGAAGTTTGCGTTTGATAACAGTACCGTAACAGAGAGATCGCCGACGCATGAGCTGTCCGAGAAAATATGTAGAAACGTAAAGTAGGTGACACGTCTTTTGAGGCGGAGGATGTATAGAGAATGGATAAAAGGACAATAACGGAGACGAAGAATAATAACTGTAACGGGAATTGCCATGACATGGTTAAATTTATTACGAAAGAAATAAGAAAAGAAAGAGATCTATGGAGGGAGGAATATGCATGCAAAGAAAGTAAGACAAGATGAACTCAAAGAGCTGAAAGAAGTGTGGAGACAAGAAAAAGAAATTCTACAGAATAAAATAATGGATCTCGAAGGTCAAATAGAAAAAAATAAAGACAGGATAGAAGAGACAGCATTGTAATTAAGGGAAAAGCAAGTAGAGGTAGCAATCCGAGAGAGTTTTAACATAGATAGAGAGGGAAAGGCAGTAATTGTTAAACTTGAACAGAAGGAGGATAAAGTCAAGGTGATGATAAATAACAAGAAGTTGAAGAATTTGGAAGAAAGTGTAAATTAAATTTAATAGTTGAAAGAAAGTATTTACATTGAAGATGACATGACAAATGAAGAAAGAAGAGTTCTGAAATAGATAAGAGTCATAAAGGGAAAAGGGTTGCATGATAAAAGTAGGAAACTAAAAGTTAGTATTAAATGGGAAAATTTTGAGGGGGAATAAGTCAAAGAATGAAACCGAGTTAGTAGCAGAAGGAGGGGAGACTAACAAGAGAAAAGAAAACAGAAACAAAGGGATGAAGGGGTAGCTGGGGAAGTAAGGTAAAGGAGGTAAATCTGACTGAGAATTTAAATCAAATAAAGGATAGAAAGAGAGGACAATGAGAATAAGTTGATCATGAAAAAACTGAGAAGCAGAGCAGAGAGGCAAAAACTCCTGAAATTTATAAAAGAGAATGATTGGGTTGAATTAGTAGAGACATGGATGAGGGATAAGGAAAGGAGCGAGAACAGAGGATGGCTTCCAAGTGAATTCTTATAGTAGTATCAGGCTCTTTACCGCAATGATAATGGTAGGCCAAGTGGAGAAATAATTACAGGGGTTAAGAAAAAATCGAAGAAAGAGGCAGTTCTAAAGGTGGAAAGAGAAGGTGTCCAAGAAAGAATAGCAAGAATAGGCAACAGGCGAACCAGGATAATCAAAGTATATTGTAATAAATGTAACTTTAAGAAATTGGCAATGAAGATGAATGTATAATAGTGGGAGGAGATTTCAACAAGAAGACGAAGAGTGTAGGGAAATGAAAGAAGAGAGAGGAACAACGAAAGCAACAGATGAAGAGAAAATGTTTAAAGAATGGAACAATGTCAAAAGAGAATACTGCTCAACATGTGAATAGAAAGAGAGTAAGAACATCCACGGATAGAGTGGAAATTCAGTGGCAAAAGGGTAAATGTGAGATGTACAAGAAAGTAAGTTGGTCTAATGAAGCAATAAAAGAAATGGCAGGAAGAGGCAAAATCTTTGAAACTGTAGTAGCGTTGACCCTGAGGGATGTAGATAAACAGGAAATATAGATGAAATTTGATAAATACAATCCAATGTATAAGGAAATAGCGGAAGGATCGGGAAAACTCTAATACATGTATAAAACATGTATGGAAGAGGTGACTGGGAGGAGAAAGTATTGATGGTAAGGTATAGATGTGGTAGGGAAGAACGGGGGAACCTCTTTTGGGCGAATGAGGAGGGGAGAATGTGCAAATTGTGTGGAAGAGAAAAAGAAATCATTGGAGGGTAAACTGTGTGGCGACTAGAGAAGCGTTTTTTTTTTCTTGAGGGCCGGGCAGTGCCCCCCCCCCCCCCTGAATTCCGACACCAGCGGAACCGTTACATTTCATCGCCTGGTGCCCTCCTGCCATTTTACTATAATTAAAATATACAAACATATGTAACATATTTACATACAGTTCACAGAAAACATTAACATTAACATATAATCCCGACAGCAGCCGGCATAGTCGCTGGTTTCGCCAAGGCAGCCTCCTTCGCCTCCAGTATAGATTTTGCAGCTGTCTCCGCCGCCTCCGAGACCAATGTATCTCTCAGCATGGCTCGTCTGGGCATGGACGGGATCAGTTCCGATCCCACAGCGTAATCTAGTATATAGCGCTGATCGCTTTACCTATGACAGACGAAGAAAGTATGCCGTGCATCGTCTCGGGTTCCCGGGCACCATAGCCACTTGCCGTCGTCTATCTTCCCGAACCGATTGAGATAACCTTGGTAGCAACCGTGTCCAGTCAGGAGCTGAGAGAGATGAAAGCTAAGCTCGCCATATTTCCTGCTCAGCCATGCGTCCAAGCGGGGAATAAGGCTTCTGGTCCATGATCTATTTGGGCTCCCGGTCCACCTCGCCTGCCACCTCTCCATAAGTCGGGCCCGCGCCTCCTTCCTCGCCACCCCCTTAGGGACCCCTGTTCGCACGGCTACGTGGATCTCCTGTATGGCCAATAAGTCCAGGTCAGGAGGTGGTGATGATGCCAGAACTTCAGCTGCGTCAGTGGAAGTCGTCCTATAGCCCCGCGAGGGGCTACCTCTTCCCTTCCGATGGACCGCCTACATTGGCCAGGATCTTAGTAATGGCCCTTGTAGCTTGTGCCGCTCCTTGAGATGCTTCCGCTACACGGGTGCTGAAAAGGGGTTAGCCTCAATACGGACCCCCAGATAGTTCAGCGCGCGGCTTACCTCCACTTCGGGTCCCAGCACCTCGATCCTCACGTTCTTCCGACCAGCCCGGCACCTAGACAGCCAGTCTACTCTTGTTTTCTGAGCTCCAGAGTTTGTGGCTTCCTTGGCCGGAGCCGCGACCTTCTGAATATCCCTGGCCGTCACCTCCACAATGATGTCATCCACAAAGCCTACGATGCCAACTCTTTGTGGCAGTGAGAAGGCCAGGACTTCGTCATACATCGAGTTCCACAGGGTGGGCCCAAGCACGGAGCCCTGGGAAACACCGCCCGTGGCCACCCACCTCTCCGTTGTTCCGCTCTTGCTGATGAAGAGGACCTTATGGTCCGCTAAGTAGTCGCCCAACATCGCCAACAGGCGCTGCGGGACATCTCTGGAGCGTAGAGAATCGATGTTCGCCTGCCAAGGAATCGAATTGAAGGCATTTTTGACGTTAATTGCGATCGCCAGGCAGTGCCTTCTCATCCTCCGCGTTCCCTCGTTGGAGAACATCAGTCGTCGAGCGGCACCTGCGGAGGTAATGGGCATAATAAGCAGGATAGAGGAAAATAAAAGGTCATGTGGAAATAACTAGTTTTTAGTCAGTTTTGTGATAGAAGTATGAGATAATTTGTGTAATGGAAATGATCCCAATAAAGGATTAATACAAATATGATGTAATGAAAGTACTATTTTAAATAAGAAAAAAAATCTACTAAAGCAATTAATATCACTTTAAACCTATAGTCCTAATTCACATACATTTGTTTAAACTACCACTAGGTTAATTGAATACATAATTTAAATAAATGGGTATTTGTGGCATCAAGTAATACTATATTCAATTATTGTGATTGAAGAAGTATTTAAGTTTTGGGTTCTGATTTGGATTTCTGCGTATCTAGTGTAAAATGTCGGTTGAGGGGATTTTCGGAAAATGTTTTACTTAGGTATAGAAAACATTAATTAACAGGAATAACAGTGAAAAAATCATATAGGGTTTGGTTAAAAGGACAACACAGATGGGTAAAAAGATGACGGATTTTAGATAATGTTCTTAGTGAACATGGTTTGTTAACTTGGGTATTATGGATAGTAGGATAGCAAGAGTTGGTACACATTGCCATAATCAAGTAGATTTTTACGCTACCGTCTTTTCTATATGCTTCTTAATAGGTTTGCCTTCGTTATGATTTTTGGATTGTTCGAAGCTGTATATCTACGGTTATCATTTAGTATCTCTAATAGTTTATTTTTTTACATTTGCACGAATGTCCCTTGTTGTCATTTACTATTTTACTCCCATCGGTTGGAAATTGTGTATTTGTTATGTTTCAAAGAGACGAGAGTGGGTCTCTTTGAATCTGAATTTATCTGGAGCCGGCCTACGCCGTTTATATTCCAACTCTACGTGTTTGCTAATGTCTTATTTCATCCCGATATGTATTATCTAACAATATATGACAATGTAGAAATAACAAAATTTCTATATTACAAAATGTTTCACCACGAGCTACATGAGAAACAAATTCAAGAAATATATGACAATGTCTGCACTGGGATCGTCTGTACATTGTGACTTTTAAAAGAAGTTTGTAACATTTCTTGAATCTACAACAATGAGTCTAAATAAACTAGCTTGTTTAATTTAATGAAATCTGTCTAAAATCAATTTTGTTCATAACTTTTCATTTTATATTCACTTTGTACTTTTGTATTTTTTATCATTTATTAGTTTATTCAATAGAAATATTTTCATTCAAATTAGTGTTACTTTGATAGTTGTACTATTTGTAACACACAAATTACTTTTGTATCATTCAATATTTGTCGAGGTATTAGCCAAAGAAATCATTGTTTCAACAAGTAATTTGTTTTGTAGCCTTAGTAAGACTCATTGTTGTAGATTCACGACATGTTTTCGTAATTTTAAATTATTATTTATTATTATTTTCTACAGCGAACTGAAGAATTTTAATATATTTTATTATATATATATATATATATATATATATATATATATATATATATATATATATATACATTAGTGTTGGCAAGTATACTCCAAATTATTTTCTAAATCATTTGGCCTAATCCACAGGATATCTTTTGGATAACTAATTTCTTAATTGGGTACACGCATACAATTTTTATATCAATAAATTTATGTTATTATGATTGCTAATAATGATTTATCTCAGTTTATATATTTTTCTTTATAAATATTTGTTTATTTATTTAACAAATGCACTTTAAAATTATAATATTTTTAAATTTTCCGACCTCTCCACGAAGTTGACCGAAGATCGCGTGACGTCATTGTTTATCATACGATTTATACGCAGTATTTAGACGTCGTTCATTCACATTTTATTTGTTAAATCCTTGTGTTATTTTAAAATAATGGAAGATACAGAGTTTTTTAAAGCATACAGTGATGCCCAATATTGACGCAAATATGTTAATGGAATTTATCAATCATAATGATTGTTATAATGCCGCAGAAATTCGTGGATTAAAAGCAGATTTGTAAGTATAACACCTATTTAATATTTACATAATATATTTTAAATGATATTAATTATGATAAACGAAGAGAATATATACAATTATATTGTCCCCAAAACTTATTTACCCATTCCTAATAGTTAACCTAAAAATTTAAAAACAAACAATTAAAACTGTCCCTTCTGCGACAATATAACATTGTAGGTGTGACTAATTTAATAAATTTATAATTATTTTAGATCAATGAGGGACTCCTACATCAATACTGCAATTGGTTATGTGCAAATTAAAAGAACAGGAAATACATGTACCATTCTTGGACAAATTTGCCCCGAACATAGAATTAGGTCCTCTAATTATAAAGTTAAGTTAGTGGTTTGTGAAAAAGAGGAAAAAATTCTGGAAGTGAAATGTTTGGATTGTTCGGCTTCTGAAGGAGTATGTAAACACGCACTTGCATTTTTAATGTGGACACATCGTAAAAGTACCCAGCCAGCACCAACTGAAATGGAATGCTACTGGAAAAAACCAAAATTAACAGGTGCTGCAAATGAAACTGTTACGACAGAAAATTTTGGTGTTGTACCTAAATCGTATATAACCAATCAGCAGATGAAAACGATTAAAAGTGGGAGAGAATTAAAATGCTCGACACAAATTTTAAATTATTTTGACGATACAGAAACTGGAGATGAACCTAATAATTTAAGTATGCATTTATTATTGCATCGTTTCATAAATACTTATGGGGAACATAGTTGCAAGGATTTTTTAAAATTTTGCGAGACTGCAATTAATGAGCAATCCTGTAAAAATGCTGCAAATGCAACAATTGAACAAAGTTCAAATAAACTGTGGTTTGAACTTCGTTATGGAAGGATTACAGCTTCAAAAATATATTCCGCAGCATTCTGTAAAACTAGTGATGGTGTTTTAGTGAAAAGTGTAATTGGTGTTTCCAAAATGTTTCAGGCAAAGGCAATGAAGAGAGGATTATATTTGGAATGTAATGTTCGAAAACGAGTGGGAAAACAATTAAATATTAAAATAAAAAAGTGCGGATTAATATTAAATAACCAGCATCCAGAATTTGGTGCTTCACCCGATGGTATATCAAATAATGCAGTGTTTGAAATTAAATGTCCATCGTCTTTAAAAACTGTAAATGATTATTTGTTAAAAAACGGTCACATATCTCCTAAATACAAAGCACAATTACATTTACAAATGTTAATGCTAAATTTCAAAGTTGGTTATTTATGCGTTGCAGATCCTACATTCGAAACCAACAACAAAATAACAATAATTATAATTAATTACGATGAAAATTATTTCATGGATATATTAGGAAAGGCAAAGATATTTTGGGAAGCAATGATTTTTTCTAGATTATTAGAAACTGTTTCATAATTTTTAATTTTACTTTATTAAATGTATTAAAATTAATAATAAACATATTTATAATTCTATTATTTTTGATTGTAAATTTACTAAACCACATGCAATAATCACCATGTAGTCTAGATATTTTATAAGTTTATTATTTACACAAGCATGAGGTTTTAATACGTAATGATGCAATTCTCTTGGTTTCCAACATCTCTGCTTTAGAACTCTTTACACCTGCTTTTACCGATGGCGGTCTGATTAAAATGCAATTTTTCTGATGTAATATTGCATCGATTTGTTTAAAACCACGATCTGCCATTACTGAACAATTTGGTTTTAATGTTTCTAAGTAATCCGATCTTTTAACGGCTGTAACATCAGTTGTACGCCCTCCAAAACCTTTTGAAATAAAGTTAATAAAACCACTTGGTGTAATCGATATTAAGTATTTAAAAGTATTTGCCTTTTTGTATTCTGACCAAGTAGCTGCTTGCTTTATGGGATCATTAGGCTTTTCAATTTCTATTTCAACAGTCAATAATACTTTGAACATTATAATAATTTGCACGAAATGCTAATGGCAGAAGTTGTTTAATTTTTTGTCTTTCTGGCCAAAAAATATATGCATTCAAACAAAAACTAATTTGGGGGACTGTGTTCCGAAAGGATTTTGCAGCTTGACTGTGAGAAATTCCGAAATCATCAGCTATTCCATCTAAAGGGAAGTTACTTCTAATTTTTCTTAAAGTTATGTAAATGTCTTGTAGCTGCCGTTTTGTAGTTTTTACTAATAATAAAATTATAAAATAACAGTCAGTTGGTATTCCTAAATAAATTCTATACTTTTTTTATATAAATACAAACTACGTTCAATACAAATCGAACTAATTCTATTTTTAATCAAATCACGACTAGGGCTCGATGATGAACCACTGTACTGACAATATTCAGAAACACTTGTAATGCTAGAAGAGGATCCACTTTTTAATAAAGGAGACATGCTTGTACTTGTAAATCTCTTTATCGGTTTTATTTTAATAGGTGAGCAAGCTACACTTGTTACCTTCTTTAAATCACCGACATTTTCTGTTTGAATATATCGATTTTTAAAGTTTATTGGTCTAGTTTGAATACCAATTGTAGAACACATTACATCTGTTTGACAACTTTTCTCACATACCGCCGCACTAATATCAGATGTTTCTTGGATATCATTATGCGGTGAAGAAACTTTAATTGACACTTCTTCACTTATTTGATTATCCTGAGTCTTTTCTTGCTCTTGAATGGAATCCTGAAATTCTGCATTTTTTAATAATTGTCCAACCATTTCCGTTCGAGCCCTCTTGCTTAAGCCTTTTCTTTGTGGTAGTGGCAAAGATCGTTTTCTGTCAGCCTGACATTGGAAGATATGTGGAACAATATTTTCCTTCATTTTTATATATCCACCAACCAACTTCCATTTTATGTAGTTATCCATGTCTTCTTCTAACTATACATATTGAATTAATGTTTATTATGCACGGTTTCAAAAAGCAGAGCTAAATTTATCATCAAATAAAATTAACTGTAATAGCAAATTAATTAATTTGATTCTAAATTTAGCACCACTCAGTCAGTTCGTAACCGATTTAATGCTTACATTAAAATGATCCTCACAAACGAAACCATTTGATTTGTTTGAGATATCTTTATCATTTCGCCTCATTGCTTTTAACCACATTTTTCTTCTTTTAAGCTGTTTATTATTAGCTGCATTTGGTAACGATATAAATATTTTGTTCGGTGTTTGAAAAGTAGTGTTTACACAGCGTAGCACTAAACAATATTTATAGTAAGTCGAAGTGCTGGGACCTATGTTTTCCATTGTATATAAATTAGGATCAATAATAAATGTAGAGTCACAAAATACACTTATTTTATTCTCAACTGTAGCTCCAACGATTCTTTTAATGCTCAATGAACTGATATGAAAGTTCGTATCAGATCACAATGTGAACAAATGCGTCACGAACCCGCCATCTGCATTCTGGCGATTTCGCGCCAACTTTAAATTTTTAAATTTTATTAATTTTTTTTACCCCTTTAGGATATTTTTTTTCTGTTTTGTTTTATTTAACTTATTATGAAACATATAAAGTCCATTTTAAATTAATTAAAAAAAACACGCCAGTTCCCAATTACTATAGAAGTGAATTCTTCAATGTTTTTCATGAGCGCCAAACTTTTCTATAATTTGGATATGTGTTGAAGAACTTTTCAGTTAAAAAATTACCAGATAGTACACGATCCTCTATAGATAATCATTAATGATCATTTGAACTGCACTTCCTATAATCCCTTAGGTGGATAACTCGCCTATTTATCCAAACTTCATATTTCAATCAGCAATAATTTCTCCGGTTTATCTCTCTCTCATCTTGCTACATATTGTCCCAAAGATTAATCTAAGGAAGCTCCCGTTGTTCTTGAGTTAGGCCTTACCTATGAAAAGTTCACGCGTATATGTTTCTACGTCTTTCTCCTCCAGAACGGCATGAACCTTACCATTGTTTTCTGTTCCAGCATATTTATAGTCGCCTCATGTTCTAACGGGAAAGGCATTGATTATTCCCGTGGTTTCTGAAGTTATCTGAAGTTAGCTTCGCACGCCTCCTGTTTAACCTGTCAGGGTCAGGATCATTACTATAATTACTTGGCAAATATCGTTATATAATAACTAAAGAACCAGCGAAATAATTTTTGATTTCTTCATCATATATCATTTAAGCATTAAACTTGAGATGTCTAATTTAGAATCGAGTTTATGATATATTTTTAATTATCATATTTCAAAAAAAGATGGCATTAAATTAAATATATTGATGTTTAATTAGTATTTCCACTAAAATTATGTAATGTTGATAGGTCATGTTTGGATTTCGTCAAATTTGTTATTTTTTTAAATGTGGAATACGGTACCTGCTCACATTTTCAAATTCAAATTTGCTTATTTATTGATAAGTCATACTTGAAAGGGAATAATTACCATACATTACGTTTTTTATTCATAATTCATAGTCATATAAAATGTCATACTCTCTAGCACAGTTCAAATTTACCTGAATTGTATATAAATTCTAATACACAGTACTGTTCTAATATTTATTAAAGAAGAAGAATATATTATGAAACGTAATAATATGAAACTGTGATTGATTTTTATAGTTTCAATATAGTATAGTAACGAAAAGATCGAGTTTGGTAAAAACCCTGAATTGTTCGACGGGCGAACAGTGTGGGGTGGATTAGTAGTAATGTTTAATAACTATTTAATGTATGAATATAAACAGTTAAATTAAGTAATCACAATAATTTTTTACCTGATCGAACTCATGAGAATTCTGTCAACAGATTTAATATTTCTTTAATTTATAAAATATATTACCAATATTATAACTTTCTATTACTAAATTATATGAAACGAACCAGATTGTAATGACGTAAAATACAATTTAAAACTAAATAAATTTGTTATAACCATTTCTTTCATTTTTTAGTTGAGATTACGTCAGTAAATAGAGAAGGTTTTCAACATGATAATATTCAAAATTGTATGGAAAAATTTGACATATTTACTACAAATTTTGTACGTTTTTTTTTCATATGTGCTAAAACTGTATGAATGAGTTTTAGTTTCAAGGTACATCGGTGGCCTTAGTAATTCCTGTACCCAATAATAATTTTACAAAATAATTATATATGTACGTAGAAATGATGCTAAAAATACAAGATAGCCCAGCGGTTTATTAATTATTAAAATTACGCCACTATTAAAATATAATGATGTTATTTTTTATAACCGCCTTATGTAATTTGTAAACAATATTACTGTTACTTTAAATAGCGAATTTTCTGGAAGCATTAGCCTTATCTACCCAATTAACTACGCATTATTTGTATGCCATAGATAAAAAAATATTAACGTAAATTGTGTTGTTTGCATTCAAACTTTGTTGCTCGTTATTTGGATCATATTTTATATTATCTGATAAGATTTTACAAAATGTATTTAAAGATGTATATAATAAACACATCTTTAAGTTCATTTTATAACATATTAATCTAAATAAAATTAATAATTTAAAACATAGGTTATTGCATAAATTTTAAATATTTGATATTTTGTGATATTAATGTATAAAAATGTATCTGCATGCCGGATCTGCTATAAAAACAGACAAAAAATAAACAGAAGTGAAATATATCTTCTACCTTTAATAATATTGCTAGTAAAATGTTATTATTAGATCTTTGCAATATGTATAATAGTTATTGTTCAAAATTGTTCATACAGGTAAAATCGAGAGATTCCAACTTTTAATAACAAATTTATTAAAACAATAACACTTTCTTGACAATTAATAAATTTATTTTTATTTCGCCAGATGTACATTTCGGGTACTATGTACCTACTATAAATAGCTATTGCAGTAATCTACCCTTTTACTATCTTGCATGTTATTGAAAAGTAATTCCAACAGTATATTCTCTAACAGCCGTACTAATAGACAGAGATTAATTCTCAGATTGTAGAATCCTAGATTAATTGTCGTATTTAATACTTCGGATAGTTTCGGTGAATCCGGGAAAAAAACATGTATTTAGTAACTTTTTTAGTAACATTTAAATATCATTGGTTTTATGTTGGCGTCACGGAACAGCTGGCGGTATTGTCAATATACGATTCTAGAATCCGAGAATTAATTTCTGTCTATTAGTACAGCTGTAATTTGTTCTTTTTCGTGATTTAAAATAATGCTTAGTATTTTTCATTAAAAAAAACTACAATATTTTTAATGATTTTTGGAGTTTTTAAATACTCTTGAATGAGAGTTGTATAAAATTGATTGACCATCGTATGATCGTGAATGGCTTTAATTTACACTAAATGAACTTTAAAAGACTTTGAATGACAGTTTCATAATATTAAGTACTAAAGTAATTTTAGAAGTTAACGAATATAAATTTACTCAAAACGGTAACTTACAGATCTCAAATGTCCTATATTCCTATATCTTTGTAGTCATTGGATTATCTTGAAGGATTATTGGCTGACCTTAAATTATTAATAGTTCTTGATAATGTTTATAAACAACTAACTCATTTTGAATTATTATTGGATGACCTTAAATAACAACTAATGTTTTTGAATGATCGCTTTATAACCTTGAGACACGGTAACTCAAACTACTTCGATGGACAGTTATATTACCTTCAATTTCCATAAATAAATAGTTTTCATTTACTAGTGGGTAATCTTGAAGTTAAAAAATCGATCAATAGTAGACTATAAATAGTCTGGATAATTTGGTTGATTGAGTTACTTGAAGATAATAGTAACTTTGATTAAAACACTTCGATCTGTTTGATACCAAACCATAATGAACACTTTGTGTCCTAAATGTGCATCTGGATAAAAATAAAATATTAAAGAAAGGTTCTATGTGTTTTAATCAAAGTCTGGATAAATCCAGGCACTGGTGGACATAAATTTATTAATTAAATTAAAGAGCTCACAAATGACAAGATTCTTGCTAAAACAGTACTTTCACCTTAATAGTTAATAAGTATCCTGATATGCGTTTCCATCTATTTTGATGCTGGCTACTAAGATCGCATAATTAGTTTGCTGGTGCTTTGTAAGTTGTTTGAAAAAATCCTTGTATGGGTATTCATTGATCTTCACTAAAAAATATAAAATAATTCTGAATTATTTCAGTTCTTCCATCTCTACTCCCGATCAGGTGATATGGGTAATAGATTAAATCGCAGAGGTCTTTTCTACAAAAATCAGTATTTTAGGATGTCTCTAAGGCGTCTCTTTGGCTGATTCTGTCTCGACGGTTTTTCATTAATCTGATAAGGATGGTATGTCTAGCATATTTGATTAGAATTTGGACGATTTCTCTTGTGATAGAACATTTTGCACTAAAATTACATTTTCCAATAAGTCCAAGAAGTTAGCAGGGGCTCTGCGAATCTGCATCTGATCATAAGTACTCAATACGACGATAATACTGCTCTTCTGTACAGATAGGTAACAACCTTTTCCATGAAGAATAACCTTGAGTAGACCTACAAGCGCATTATGATTAATAGCAATAAAAGACAATAAATAAAATTATTGGATTTAATAAGGCTATTACTTTTTGAAACTCCATGTCACTTAATAAAATACTGACCTAGTATATGGTTTCAAAAATTTTAATTCTACGACAATGTTTCATCGTCCAGTGGCTTCATCAGGTGGATCTACCTGACTTTTGAAACCATTTACTGTGTCAGTATTTTTTTAAAATAAAAACTATCTTATTTTACCACTAAATGTACATAGTTATATGTCGATAGTGAATACAAAGTGTTCGAAATATAGATTTACTGTTGAAATCTAACTGTGTAATTAAGGAATATAACATATAAAATCTCATAACTCACAAATATTTATTAAACCGAAACAAGTGTTTTCAATTCAAACTAGCGACAAGACAGGGGTACTACTTCAGCAATTCTCACAGGCTAAGTAAAACACTGTATTAACTTGGATATCAATTCCAAAATAATCAAAAGCTATAGTATAGGATTACTGCAGACCATCTCAGACAGTTAGATATCAACAAAATATTACCCATTGATCGCATATGCGACCAAGATGGCAAGTGTATTGGAGTTTAAGTTATTATTAAGTTAGATTTATAACGATGTATTAAGCATTATAGTCAAGATATTACCATAACCTACCTATTATCTAAGCATTGCACTTGGGATGGATGGATAACCACCTGCAAATCTTTAGGAACTGTCAACAGCGACTTATTTATAACAGTTTTCTTTACTTTCTTTAGTTTTAAATACTTAACAATCAATATTTTAACGACAGAATTAATCATCTTTACAATTAAACTTAATACTATTTACTGAGACATATTAGAAACCTTTTTAAATCCAAATATTGTAAGACTTTATTTATTTATTGATCTTTCAAATTACACAATTGTAAGAATTATAATTAAATTATTACCACAACAACAAAAACACGCGTAACTTTTAGGTTTAATTACACTAGCTATTATATTTAAATTTCTATCACTCGGTCAAAACAAGTTCCAGTTAAGCAATATTAGCTATTGTTTTTTTGTCGGACGTAAGGAAATTGTAAATATTTATTTATTTTTTAACCTTGAATTTTAAAATGAATAAGATTATATTTAGTATATTGCTGGTTTTTAAGTGCTAGTATAGATAATTTGTAGAAACCATAGCGTAATCGAATATTGAACAATGGTAATTAACTGCTTTCTTTTTTTGTTCAAAAAATTATAAGGCAAATTCGGCGTTTTGCTGTTTTGAATTTTACGAGGTGTAATGTGTTTATCTTTATGAGCGAGCTACCAAATTTAACCTTGAATGTGGTGATATGTTCTCTGCTATGAATAAATACATTTTAGGAAATTTTCTGTTCGTATTAACATAATTACTTAGAATTAATTCTAAAAAATGTTCTGTTTAATATAAATACTTGCAATTAAATACAACTATCTGCAAATGTAAATATTAGATAATTAATTTTTATTTAACAACTGTTATTATTAAATAAAAAATATATAAACAACAAAGTCGTTAAATCAAATAATTGCCATTTTTATTAGTGCTTATAAAATATGTAGTACAATTCGAACTATAACAAAACCATATATATCACAATATCTCTGTAAGACTAACAGTTGAAAATTCCTTTCATAACACCAAATTACGAGATCTGCCAAAGCACCATTTACTCTAAAAAAGGTCTGACCATGCTATCAATCCTGACTTAGCCTCAATATGCCAAAGATACATAAGAAAGCAAGTCACGAATCGCCACCTGGACTAGATGAAGAATAAAGATAAAGAATAGATACAGTACAGCAGCTTTTGGCTAACCAATGTACCGTACGACCACTTGAAACTGAAAATCAAAGAATAGTAAGAAGAGATAAAGAAACAAAATAGATAAAGCTAATACTAATTCAAACTGAAATATAATCTGGAAATACAATATGATTATACAAGGTGGCGCAAAAGTAATGTCATAGTTTGAATTGACCGCCATTTTTTCAGATGGCGCCAAATGTCAGTGTGCTTCGACATTTATGATGTAGATATACAGTGAATTAGTGGTCAACAAGCCATGGAGTGATTCACAGCTCAAGGTCGTGGATTTATTGTTACTGCTTATTTGACAAATTTTAAGTCTTGTTTTAACGCAACGTGAATTTCGTCGTTGTTTTTTTTGCGTTTCTTGGAGCACATAGATTATACAGTAATGCAAGAAGATTGCATCTTCTCAAAAGTGATTATTTGGTGTGGCATTTGCAGTGAAAAAGTGATTGGTCCTTATTTTTTTGAAGACGCCGATGGCGCCGTCGTAACAGTAAATGGCGAGCGTTACAGACAGATGCTAAACGAGTTTTTTTGCCGCAAATTGCTGCATTGCGTCTCGATCATTGTTGGTTTCAACAGGATGGAGCAACCGTTCCCACAGCTCGGGTAACTATGAAGATTTTGAGACACTAATTTCCAGGTCGAGTAATATCCCGTTTTGGAGATTTGAACTGGCCGTCCAGATCGCCAAAACAGCAACAGACTTCTTCCTTTAGGGCTTTTTAAAATCTCGCGTTTACCACAATAAACCACGAACCTTGCAAGACTTAAAAGCTAACATTGAAGAAGAAATCGCGAATTTGGAGCCAGATGTTTTGCAAGCAAGAGTTCAAAATGCCGCAAAACGAGGGCAATTTTGCATCAACTCGCGAGGTGGCCATTTAAGCGATATAATTTTTTTCAAGTAATGTAACCAATATTACAATTGATGGATTGTTGAGGCATTTAAGTGTTGAAAATCCATATTCATTATTTAGGTAACAAAACTGTTTTATTTTCAAATTGGTTTTATTGTAAACACTACATATGTTTCGCCACACTGTGGCTTCTTCAGGTGAAGAAAATATACAAATTATTTCTTATATACTATGTTGTTATAAGTGGGGGAGTGAACATTTTTAAGAGAGGGGAGTTGGATAATTCTACTTGGTCGTTGAGTAGATGGCCGGTGTGGAAATATCTATTTATTTCTAGATTTTCCAATATATTTAGTTTTTGTCCTTTTCTTTCTGTGTGGAGGATCTTAAACTCGGGGTTGAATGTATTATTATGCTCTAGAAGGTGATTCGCATATGTCGATGTTTCTTTTTTATTGATGAAACATTTGTGATGTTCTCTTATCCTCTCTTCAAATGCTCGTCCGGTTTGACCTACATAAACTTTAGGGCAGTTCATACATCTTAGCAAATACATATATAAGAAATAATTTGTATTTTATTTGTATATTTTCTTCACCTGAAGAAGCCACAGTGTGGCGAAACATATGTAGTGTTTACAATAAAACCAATTTGAAAATCAAACAGTTTTGTTACCTAAATAACCAATATTACACTTTCAAATAAATTTTTGATGAAAACAGAACTCTTCTTTTTTCATGTATAACAAAATGGCAGCCAATTCAAACTGTGACATTACTTTTGCGCCACCTTGTATATGCCCAATGAGTAACCCGATACCTGCAATTGTATCTATTTTCAGTACCATGCAAAATATAAGTAGGTTTACTAGCAAGAATAATGAATTATACAAAAATAATTTTCATGTTACAAATAGTAAAGCTAATCCCGAAATTCAAGCTTATTCTCCTTTAATTTACGAAAAATTTCAACAGAAGAAATCATCTTCAGGCTAATCTGCCTAACGAGTAAAGCGATTAATATACTTCCCATTTATTTTAGTGATACAAATATAAAAAGTATTTTAATTTAGTATTTATATACCGGGTTTTTCTAAACGAATATCGGAATTTTAACGCTTTTTAATATTTATTACGCAAAATTTAAAATCACAATTTACACCCCGATATTCACTTAGAAACATCAGGTATTATTGGAGTTATTTCCTTTATTCTTTACTATACATTATTGAGTAAATAATTAAATGATTTACTTTTATCAACACTAAAGCATGTTGATGTATGTGGAAGAAATCATAGTCATTATTATGTTTTAGTAAATATCATATAAACTAATAAAGTCATAACTTTCTAAGATTATGTAAAGTAATATTTTCTCTGGACGACGCACAGTGTGGGATTTTGCGAATCCAGGAGGAAAAAAGTCATAAAAACAATATACAAAATATTTACTTATAACCCACTAAATGCTAAGCTGAGGTATTAAATAAGCCATTAGCAAAATATATAATCTATAGATGCCCGGCCTTATTGTCAATCATTCGACAAAAGAGGTTAAATGCCCGTCACCTCAAAGCCGCTTCGCAGTTATTCCTTACGCATAAATTCTGAAGGTCGTATTATATAAAGTATTTATTTGTGACAACTTTTTTGTCATGGATTATTTACATCAAGGTATGTAGTTTATATTATAGCCTAAGAAAGATTCCTCAATTATGTATTTTTAGTAAAATTTTAGCAAAGAATATTCTAAAAATAATCAGAAATTACTTAGAAGTGGTGATTTCATTAGTGTTTTTAAAAAAGCTTAATGATTGGTTAAATACTACTGTTACATTAATTAATTTGGATGCACCCAGTACAAGTGGGATCCAGGGTGCAAAAAAAAGTGGGCTTCCGACAAAAGACTTTAGTTCAAGTGGCTTAAAGTCAATGTTAAGTTGAGGCAATCTGGCAAAAGGGATGCTGCTTCTAACTTGCAGCAATTGGTTTCAAGTCTCAAAAGAGCAACTAAAGTGAAGAAAGCTTTTCACAGCACAGGCCAACAAACGCCTCAGTATTCTGCAGAAGAAGCATTGGCATTGATAAGTAAACCAAATCAACGTTCCGAAAATATGAAATTATTAGAAAATCGGCATTAGATACGGAACTAAAAATATATCCATCCTAAGACAAAATAAAACAAGCTATGTATAAATGTATATACATTTCAGTAGAAACATGCTAGATTTGTAAAATCCCACACTGCTCGACGTCTGGCCAAACAGATAGATTTTTCCTAATAGTTAACACAATATGGTCATCAAATAAGCCTCCTTCTCGCCCAGGGTCGCCCTCGCCGCCTGAGCTACTGAATTCCGTCTCTCGTTGTCTTGTATCACAGTTGTGTGGTTTTATAGGCCGCTTCGATACCACAGTTGTGTTATACACAACCACCATAAGCACCCCAGGTTTCATGGTCCGCCTCAGCATATCGGCATTTTTTTTCTAGAGTCTGTGCACTCTGCCCATTCCGGCGCTGCGTATAACAACCTGGATATTGCCGCTCCCAACAGGACCCTCCTGTTTATCTCCCTTAGGTACACACCGTTCTAATCGTTTTTGTCGCTCCCGCTACCGCCTCCACTACCTGGTAGCTTGGATTCGCTTCTATGACAACCCCGAGGTATCACACCCTCGTAGTCAACGTGATCTTCTGCCCCAGAAGCCCTATTGTCTCTTATTTTATCCGACCGGCTCACCATCTAGATGGCCACGCCGCCATCATCTTGTGTGCCGCTTTGTAACATGAAGTTTTGAAAATAAAAATTATGATTATTAAATTAAATAAAGATTATTATTCTAGAGCCTCCTCGATATGAGATCATCTGCGTAACCTCAGATGAACCCCCTTCGGCAGTGGCAGACGAAAGACTTCGTCGTACGCGACTTTCCACATTAGCGTCCCCAGCACTAACCCCTGCTGAATACCTCTGATTAGTTCCTCCACCTTCTGCCTGCCCTCCTCCTCTTTGTACTTCAGAGTACTGTCTTCAAAGTAACTCTTGAATATGCGAAGCCGGAGTACCTGGCAACCCCCTACGTATTAGAGCTTCTAGTTTGATGTGCCACGGCATCAAATTATTGCCTCTAGACCTATACCAGGCAGTGTCTCCTGATTCTAAACGGTCCTTCATTTTCCTCGCCGATTAACCTTCTGGCTGCCAGAAGTTTCAACCTACCCGTCCTAAACCCATACTGGGCGATGGCCTTCCGTTCTCCTCGTCTCCAGCAATCTCTCGAGCACCTTCCCTTCCCCGTTCGTGAGGTAGACTGGGCGATAATCACTTGTTACCATTAGTACACGTCTACACTCACATATCCACATGACCCTGCAGCTGCTTCCATTTCTCCCTTTTCCCTCGCTTGATTACCACCTTTCACTTCGAGCATCTTAAGGTCACCTCCCTTGCGCCTGCGCGAAATTAAATCCCTCCTTGCCCCGTTATCCTAGCTCTTAACCTACACTAGTTCCTCGTTCTACTAGTCCATAGCTCCCTTTTTTTCTATTTGGTATGGCCAGATCACAGGCCTCTTTGAGTACTCTGCTACCTCGGCAACAGCTCCACTTGCGGACCTACGAGGACCCCTCATTTAGTGACAGAGGTTCACTTTCCTCATCTTGAACACATCCAACCTCACTACCTTGGTGTCCTATTCAGCAGGGTCAAGATTATTATAGATTCCGCGTTTTGCCTCACCATCGTTGGTTCAGTACCCTCGTTGGCAACCTCTAGATCGAAAACCGCCATAACCTCTAGTAGCACCTCTCTTATCTATCGGGGTGGCCTACTCCCACTAGTGTGCCTTAGTCATGAAATCACCGGCCACGATTACATTACATCCAAGTGTGGCAACGTAGCCTCCAATGTCCCAAGCCAATCGCCAAATTTGGTGTCCGACTTGCTAGAAGGGCTGTAACCGGGCAGGAACGCTATACCCACCATCCTGATTAATGCTATTCCCCGAACCGGGATCCCTGACTCGTTTGCTAACTCTTTTCCCGATCTCACACAACGTCACCCCTTGCCTTGTCTTTAATTTATTCCGAGCCAGTGCTTAATGTATTCGGCTCTAGCCTGCTCCACTTTAAGCATACCTCATGCCTCTTTTTGCAGCCATCAAACTGCATCGCGGTCCGTCCTGCTGGCATGTGGTCTCGGGTCTTTAAGGTCTCGCACCAGCCCTGCAGCTTTCACTCATCACTTTCTCGAGCGTCTCGACTATCTTCTTTTCAGTGGTATCCTCTTCTAGAAACTTGATTTCCGCCACCGTCTTGCTGTCTCTTACAATTTTTGCCTTGCCTTCCTGCATACATATGTTGATTTTCTCAAGAATGCTTTCGCCCTCCTAAACTCGTGGACTACGTTCTCGGCTTTACTCCTCTTAGCTGAGGTGACACCCAAGTTCGGTCCTGGGCCTTAACCCTCTCTTTAGCTTGGCCATTGTTGCAGCATAGGAGTAATAGCTTGCTTCTACAACCACCTTTATAGGCCTCCCTTTTCCTAACTGGGCTTCTCTCCCAGCTTTGGGTTGACCCGAATCTCTCTGCCTTTGTCTATAGTCTCTTGGGGTTGAGTGCATCTTCTGTCTCCTTCTTTGTTTACCACTTCGCACCACCCTAGTGATTTGCTAAGACCCGGCTCTCACACCCACTCATCCATTTGTACAGGCAATTCTATCTGCCGATATTCAGTGGGCTACCCTCCTCTTGGGCATCGTCACCTTTTTTTGTGGCTGTGAGGTTGAAAATCTTTTATAGATGGAGTGTGGGACTCCCCTGAATAGGTATACCCACTAAAAACCACCTCCCCATTTCGCCCTACCTCCCCGCGGAACCGCCGTCTGGCATTACTTCACGAGGAGTAGTGTTGGTCAGCGTCTGTATGTGTATGTGTGTGTTTGTATGTGATAGGGGTATGTGTGTGTGCAGTGAAGGGCTCGGGTACGTGGGGTCGCTACTCCCAAATGGCTGTGCACGTCAACCAACTGCGGGCAACATCCTCGCATCCTTCCTCATCTGCTCCTGTTTTTACCGTCTTTCACGACGTTAGGTGATATAGCTTTAATGCTATCAGTCATTTCACCTTCCTTCAAATTTTCCTACTTTTGACCTAAGGTAATACATTATTCATTACTCTAGCATACGCTTAACCTATTCCAGTAAATAATTGATTGCTAATTTACTAAGCATTGCCTTAGCAACTCAACTCAATAAAATATTTATTGTTCTGGCTCACTATCTCAATATATTATTAATTGGTCTAATGTACTCTTTACCTATCAATTAATCATTGCCCTAGTGTACTCTTGACACGATCTAATAAATAATGCACTGTTCTACTGCACCTTTCACCCACTCCAATACAATTCACTGCCCCAACTTATAGAACACATACAACTATGTATAAAATAATTGATAATTGTCAAAAACGTCGATTTGTGCAAATGTACGTATTTATTGTGGCTCAATAGAATTCCTAATAAAACATACCTTGTTTTCTGCAGGAAGTTTAGAGTAATTTAGATAAAACGTATATTATGGGAATTTTCGTCAGTTCTGCGTTGGTTGGTAAAATGTCTTAAAATTACATGACTTGGGAAATGAAGAAATTTGGAGATTTGAATTTAGATTCTATTATATAGATATCTTACTTAATGAAGATGGAGTCACGAAGACTTTCTTTTTGCACTTTATTTAAAATTACATGTAACTATAAATCATAAAGAAAACATAAAGTTTATGTTTGATAATTTCTGGTTTTAAGTCAAAACTATAGCCACGTGTAATTTTAAATAAAGTGCTAAAAAAAGTAATCGTATCTTCTTCTTGATTATATTCAAGATGCGCTTCAAAGTAAATATCTCATTTAATTAGCACACCCTATATTCACACCACAAACAAGATTCTTAAGTGTTTCTGCAAACTCTAGTCATAAATAAATATAAGATCATTGAGACTATTAGATTTTCTCAAAAATTTGTTCTTTAATTCCAAACTGGTTCTATTTCTAAGGTATCGAATTTTGTAATTTTAACGTTTTATTTCACTTATCTACTTAAGATACAAGATGCTGTTGATTTTGGTCTGCATTTTTGATAATTTCATATTTTGGTTTCATGCAGCTGATATTTGAAGTTACTGATAAAATAAATTTATTTTAATTTTATTTACAAACATAATAAACAAAAAATATGCTCTTGATGCGTTGGTGCAGTTACCACATGTCTTAATATAAGTCGCATAACGATCTTAGCATATCAGTTCACGTACAGCGCCAATAATTTCTTGAAGATCAACTAATTTTATACGACCTTCACGTAATTCATCACTAAAACGAACTACAGTCACAATTGAATTCCGAAAATCATCAATTTTAACCGTCACTGAAAAAAACACTGTCGTATTATTGGCATGCTTTATTTTTATTTTTAAAGTAATTATAGATTTAATGTCAATATAAGAACTGAAATATAAATGTAAAAAAATAGATATACATTAAAATATACCTATGCAGTATAAAAGTTTATATCTATAAAATTATTAAAAGTAGAGAAGGTATTTATTTATATTTTCCTTTTAACTGTAATTATATTCTATTAAATAAATAAACTAATTTGAAACATTGTAACAAAATTGCACTTGCTTGTTTCGCGCTAACGAGACGAAATTTAAAGCAGAAATAAAGATACTTATGCAATTCTTGAAAATTATAGTATCAACTCCAACCTTGAATCCCAATCTAAAAGCATTGGTTAGCGCTGTCCTCACAGGGTCACCACTATTAAGTAATATAATTAGTCAGCACATGTCTATGACAACATGGGAGAAAACAATTCTATTCCTCGATGCCCGTCGCTATTATTACCGTCGTTAACTTTAATACAACATTTGATTTATAAATCGACGCTAAATATCACGTACATTTTACTTTTATTATATTTGTTTAGATAAATACAATTATAGATTCAAGGTATTAGAACATATGCATAAGTTTTAACACGGTTATCGACTAAATGTTAAAAAAAAGAACAAAGAAAATTAAACAAATGAAAATAATTGGTGGAATTTAAACCGTTACATTTATCATAAAATATGCTATCTATAAAATGCATAGTTATAGATATGAGTAATTAAATGTAAAACGTTCTTTGTGTTACTTTCGTCCAAATTATTTATAATATTTTAAATTAATTATAGTAGTAGTAATATTAGTGCTATCAACCAA
This sequence comes from Ontholestes murinus, assembly GCA_963969525.1. Classification (NCBI taxonomy): domain Eukaryota; kingdom Metazoa; phylum Arthropoda; class Insecta; order Coleoptera; family Staphylinidae; genus Ontholestes; species Ontholestes murinus. Next base: position 27,584,649 of record OZ018389.1, read on the forward strand.
GTGGCACTTCCATCATGTTTTGTGTAAATGAGCTTGTAACGTTAAAGGTTCGCTCCATAACTTCTCCTTTAATTCACTTTGTTTTTATTTCTTACGAAGTTTTTATAGAAATTTTAAAAGTATGAAGTATTGAGAGAGAGAGATAACATCTTTATTATTATAAGTAATTATAAGCCTACGGTGTTGATTTTATTGTATATTATATTTTGCAATAATTTCGTAAAAAAATATATTTTAAATTTTAATGTAATATTATTCATTTGAAATTAATTACTAAAAATCATGATCATCAAGGTAATTAATACTATAATAAAAATAAAACGATTGTGCCATAATTGTAATGAATTATTTTTTTTTAATATTTACTGCCTTGATATTTTATAAGCAATAAAATTATAATTTTATGTGTCTTTGTTTCATGTTGCATGGATTCCACTCAAATCTCCTTTCATTGCCTCTTTAAGTGGCCTTACTCATCTCATTATGTTATAAAGTATAATCTATTGTAAACTCTGCATACAGGGTTGGGATAAAGTATGGAACCAAGTAAATATCTGTAAAACAAAACTGACGATAACTTCAAAATTTTGCAAGTAAGTGCAATGGGTCAAAATGCATTTGATGTACAATTATTGTTAATAAATTAATTTACTTATTCTACAACTAAAAGTGAGTTATTTCTCATTTTTACAGATTTTTCCACTAAACGCAGTATGTACAAATTCGGAATTAGATGCTCTTTAAAAATATACAGAAATATACAGGATGTCCCATTCAAAAGTTGAGGGTATTTTCGATTAAACCGAAAGTATATTATTAACAAAAAATGTATATTAGATGCATTTTGTCCCATTGTACTTACCAGCTAAATTTCAAAGAAATCGTCCGTTTTATTTTAAAGATATTTACTTGGTTCCATACTTTATCCCAACCCTGTATATTTCTGTTCACTAATTATTACCTCTTAGACAATTATATCTTAAGAAACTGTTGTTAATATGATGATAAAGAGCTTAAGTTGAAAAACTTAATTTAATATTCTTAAACTTCTACACCGGCTGAAAAGCGTACGACTTGACAATAAAAAATAGATTTTTTATTAAAAAAAGTATTTTAGTCTTTGACCCAATTTTCACTTAGTGTAATTTACCACCAACATTTTGATCCCAGTCTTAAACTGCTTGATGTCATGACTTTCAAAATAGGTTCTTGCTTCCAACTTACCTTCTCAATTCGAATACAATCTTTTACCAGCAAGCCACTGCTTCAGACGGGGAAAAAAGGAAATGGTCGCTTGAGATCAGATCTGAAGATTATAAAGGATGCAGGAATAATTTGTAGCGCAATTTCTTCAATTGTTTGTTCGTTTCGCGAGCATTATTTACATTATCTAAATGAAACCATTTTTTATAAGATTATATAATAACATTCTTTATTAATAGTTTTACCATGTTTAAGATAATCAATGAATATTATGTCATGTGTAATGTGCGTCCGAAAAATTACTGACAAAAACTTTGTCGGCTGATTGTTGTTTCTTTGTTAATATGACAAGATTTTATTTTATCACCCAATAAAAGGAAAATAAACATATGAATGCTAAATATATGTATCTGTAGCTGGTGTTATATGAACAGTGGAGGAGAGGATATGGGTTTGAGCGGAAGCGTGATCTCCGCCCGTCAGTAATGTTTTTTTTTTCTTCAATATTGTGAATGGCTCATTAATTTATTTGAATATATTGTAACCATGTTTGATAAAGTTTAAATAAAGATAAAGAAAAAGAAAGGCCACCACCAGGCTACAACCAATCCGTTGACTCCCTATTGGACTCTGGTGTATAGTAATGGATTTATATTTCATTTATTGTCACAAATCGATGCAAAAACTCCATCTTATTGCGATAAAACACGGCCAAATTTTGCTTTAAAAGTCGAACATTTTGTCAATTGTCAAAAACACGACACAACACACTCTAAGCTAAGTATTCATAAATGATATGACTAACGCGTTCCTTTGAGATGTCTATAATATTATCTAGCTCTCTCAATTATATTTTGTAATTATTCAACACGATTTCACTGATTTTCTGAATATTTTCTAAAGTAACTGCTTCATTTGGCCTTCCTGAACGCAGTATCATTTATCATACGGTTACGACGAAATTCAGCAAACCAATATTTGATTATTGAATTTTGTAGAGTAGAAAGCAATGTTTAATCAAAACACGAAATTCTCTTCCATAGTAAAAATAAATTCAGAGGTATGCTACCTTCGAAAGCTATGAAAATGTCATGAAATTTTGTCAGCACCTAAGTAAAAGTTGGTTCTCTGAAGGAAGTATAGTCATCAGAGCATCATAATATAATATCATATGATAATATCAAAGATTTACTAAAAATAAATCAATAGCAAAATATCCTACCTCCCCTAATATTGGAGGAACACATTTGTTTTTACTTTAAATTTTTAACTTGATATGTTTATTGCCCATTTGCCTGTGTATTTAAAACTAAAGATGCTGGTTGTTGTGAAGCTATGTAACGCATCTTATTATTACTTAAATTCATTTTAACCACAAATTTCTGGATACTCCAATACATCTATTTTTCTAGAAATTAATTACACTTCCAGATTTCCTGTAATGTCAATAGATCAACGATGGAGATGCCACGAGATTTCAGCCTTATTAATCCCTCAATAACTTAAGGTGGGAAAGGAGGTCATAAAACGAGTTTTTTTACATTTATAATAATAATAATAATTCTTTGGTAATAAAAATGTATACAAGAAAATAACAAAACAATAAAATTCTAAATTATGTGGCAAAGATTATCATGCTTCGTTTATTTTGTAAATTATATAAAAAGAATATTGGTTTTCAATTTCAAGCATTTTTTATGTTTGGTGTTAACAAACAATATTTTTATATCACTATTTTTAGGGTCGTATAGGAATTAATCCAAGAATTTTTCTCCACGGTCCACCAACCCGTACGTCAAACGAGCACGTGACTGAGCCATTAAGTATGCTTAAGTAGGTGAGGCAGTTGTTTACTTTTAGTATATACACAAGGATTCCTGACTTCATTTTAGCACATTTGAGAGCATTTGGAAAAATACTCTTGTTTTGGCAAATTAAATAAAGATACAACAATCAAAGGTCACAGTTTGTTTGAGATCAATAGTCAGTACTTCGGAAATGATATTCCTATTTACTGAAATAATCCATTACTATAACAATGTTTGATTTTTGTGAGATACATGAAGGCAAACTTGATTAATTAATAAAGCACTAAAAACCTTTCTATATACATTTATATTTATAATTTAAATAAAATTTGTAAAGAAAGATTTTTAGTGCTTTATTAATTAACTATATACATTGTATTTATTTCGGCGATGAGACTCGGGAAATGGGAATATCAATTGCAGTATATTTGAATAGATAGGCGATTTCTTTCGTCTATAGATCGTTCCTTGGCTCGCAAACTATGAGTGGATGTCTATTTTGCAGTTCATTCAATAGAATATGTCATACTATGAGATGAAATGCCTTTGTCATGCACAAATATTCGCCGATCAAGATCAAGATCAATTGTGAATTCCTTCCATCACTTTCGATTATCTACTCCTAAGCGTGATATTCTTCATAGCCCTTTAAAGATACGTATTAACAGTACATTATCTAATACAAAAAATCCAGTAACAATAGGCTAGTATTATTTGAATTCTGGAACATATGTTTTTATCTCTGTTAGCTTGTAATTCTCTTTTACCCTTACACGCAATATTTGACTTTTGAAAAGTTGTCATTTTGTCATTAGATACCTCTATAATGTCCTTAGTGTCTTCTATGTCCTATGTGCCTATTAACTTCTTCTCTAATTAATAATTGTAATAATTGTATATTGTCCCATATCAAATACATCTTAGTATTTTATTATCAACTCATCTAATTAATTCTTAGTTATACTTGAATAGTAGGTTAACTTCCTCTTAATTTAATATAATTCTGGGTAATTTTGTTTTTCCTGCTATATTATCTGCTACGGTCCTTTTTGACATCGATGAAGCAGGCAAACAATATACTAGCAGGATTCCTTTCCTTAAGTATTTTTACCATGGAGACCTTCTGTGGCAGCACTAACATCGAAAAAGGCAAGAGTGGAAGAATATTTTATTACGAACTCAAGCCTTTCCATGTACAACCAAAATATTTTTGTAAGAATTTATTGATTTTAATTTTTAAGCACAGTGGATAAATAAACAAATACAAATACTAAATTATCATCAGTGCTTTTTTTTCAATTTACTATTCACAATCATTTGACCCCTAATTCATCTAATATCTGGTATGGAAGGGTTAAGAAATACTTTACCAATATCTTTGCAAGTACAACTTTTACTCATTAACTTTGAAAATGATTTTAGTACTCAAGAAGTTTTGTCCAAGGCCCAAGGTAATCGTAGATTTTATTTTACCCTTAAAACTACTTCATCGGATAGTCTCAATAGCACTAGTAAAATTGGGCAATAATATCCTTTGATGTATCCATCCGCAAAAACAGTATCAGCAAAATGTGATAACTATGCAATTTTCGCCATTCTTTGTGGGATTTTTATAGCACCATAATAGCCATTAATCTGTTGGAGGAATCAGTGTGCAACTCTCTCTACAACGTCATTGAATATAACCAAATTTAACCCTTCTTCCAGTGCTCTAACTTTTTTTTTGACAAAGTTTCACTCATATATTGTTTCTTTTCAAGAATCCTCTATTTTCCGAACACAACCTCGACTTCTAATTATAAATTTGGCGTAAATTCCAAGCCTATATTCTTTTCCTATCATTTAGTCTGTCTAAAATTCCTGCACATCTAATTTTTCCAGTCTTGTATCAAAATATGCAAGTCGTGTTAAACGAAATATATTCAAATGCCTGAGACTCTTCGGTTTTCAATTTTTAGTAACGAGTTTTAATCTGTGAATAATAAACACGTTCAAACTTTATTATCAGATATTTGACTAAATAATTATAATGTATTTTGCTTAATGGAAGGCAGTTCTAGAGTTATATTTAGTCTTTTCTTCTTTCCGGTCCATTTGTCATGTCATTTGTTTTTTAATTTTTGTTATTTTTTATTTGTTGGTCTTTCTGAGTTCTCTAAACAGTTTTTCTCGATAATTTCGTAGCATTTTTTCTCATATTATCAGACTTTTTTTAATAATTGTGATATTTGTCAACAATATATTTCTAAAGTTTTAAAATTTTTCATCATTTTCGAGATTTTTATACATTTTGCCTTATTTTATTGGAATTTTCTAGTCATATTTCTTCAAAATTTTGAATTTTGACTGTTCTAAAAATTTCTAACAACTTCTCTTCCTATCTTCGAGAATTAACCATTATTTCTAGCTTCAATTTATTGGAATATGCCAGTAATAGTTTTACACCTTTCTAAGAAGTATCACTTATAGAAATACTATGTATCATATACAGGGTTTATTGTGCAAGTAATGCGCATGATTTTAATGTGACGTGACTATCCATCGCAGAGGGATAAAACGGGTCGGCAAATGTGCTACAGCTGGTCGCCAGTTTGCTTCGAGTAGTTTGAGTGGAAAGAAGTGCCTCCGACAAGTGTGTATTTAGACTTTGTAATACGGCGCGATGGATAATTCGCTTGAACAGCGACACGTAATCAAGTTTAGTGATTAAGTTCCAAATGCTCCAAAAATTGACCATTATTTCTTGTTATCAATTTATTGGAATTTGTCAGTAATTTCTTCTTGTTCTTGAGTTTTCCATGAATTTTCTTCTGTTTTTCTTCATTGTTTTTTAATGGCAATAGTAAAACGGTCCCAACTACGACAATAAATTTCATTGTATTCAACTAAAAAAACTTACCACCTTACGATCAGATGTGTACCAGCAAGAGCAGGCATTCTTTGAAACAATATACGCCTGCTCAGTCGCATAAGTTCTATCTGGTGTATTAAGTTTTGCTTATGACTTTGGGATTTGTAGTAAAAGGCAACCATGAATTCGTACATGAGACTGAGGAAAATCTGGTTTTATTATGCTCTAAGTGGTAATTTTCCTTAATCCGAAGGTAATTATTTCTGTAGAATTCACTAATCCATCTCAGGTATAAATTTGTTGATTATAATTCATTATTGTGTTAGTTGCCGTACATACATCATTATATTTATTTTAGTTAATGTTTTTATTGGCATTTAAAATGTACTGTACTGAAGAGATCGGAACATCAAACCCGTATCTGCAGATGACTTGAGTGTTAAATTATTTAATTACTTTTGTTAATTTATTTTTAATTACATCAATCTAAATTCATTTCTTGTTCCAAATTTATCATATCAAATCACTCACAAACTATTTTACGTACATTCAACCATTTTTAGTTTATTTCGCAGAAATAAATACGTTCAAAATAGTGTTGCTTTGAGAGCCTTGCTATTTGTAACACGAAAATTATTTTTGTATCATTCAGTGTCTGTCGAGGTATTAGCCAGAGAAGTAGACAACTTTGCAAAGGTTTGACAGAAAGCATGTTTTAAGATGGCGGGCGAAGCAACAGCGTCTGACGATAGTGCGATATTCCTAAAGTGTTGTGAAATGATCCAATGCAAAATATTAATTTGCACCAAATTTGGAAATGCATTCCACTACAGTTGTGCCAAAAAATAAAAAGTATTAAATCGGTTGATGGAACTCGACTAATATACTGTGGCAGTGCCGATGAATTGGAGGTTAACCACGTTTCTATTGCCAAGGAAAATAGAATGTTAAAACGAGAAGTAAGTCTGTTGAACACTATTATTAAAGAGATGCAGGAGAAATACAGTCTCCTTCAGGAAAACTGCTCTTTACTAAAGGAAAATCTAACCTTAATTAAAAACGAAAAAAAAAACACATCGAACGTAGGTGAGGTGTTATCATTTCAACTCAACTCAGCGATCCAAGAAATCCAACACCCTAAACGAAATCCTGTTACGTAACAAAGAACAAAAAAGTTTCTACTAGTGCTTTAGATCTATTAGCATGTAATAAAAATAAACCTGAAGTTGCGCTCCTGTTTCAAAAGGCAACACAGCATAGTTGCCGACTACTAAACAATTATTTGAGGAACCGAAGACAGCGAGTACGATTTAACAGGGACATGTCATCTGAGGCTACAACCTCATCTGGTGTTCCGCAACGGTATATATTAGGACCTTTACTTTTCCTAATATATGTCAATGACCTACCAAAAAGTATTGATTGTTCCATAATACTTTACGCTGACGATACGACCTGTTTAAATAAATCACAAGACTTAAGAAGCAATAATTAATAGCGAAACATCAAATAAAAATATTTTAGAGTGGTTCAATTCAAACAAGTTATCATTAAATTCTAGAAAAACAGTTAATGTATTTTTTTCACTCAAGCACAACAGTGAGGTATCTTCTTCAAAGTTCCTGGGTATAACTTTGGATAGTAAATTAAATTGGCATGAGCATGCCAAAGTCACTGCAGATAAGCTATGTAAAGCAATTTATTTATTGGGTCAAATTCAAGCTTATCTCCCACAATCGCCCCTAAGAGCTGCGTACTTTGCTTTATTTAATACACATATGACATATGGTATAATAACTTGGGGTCACTCAACTAAAGGGTCCGCCAATAGGGACGCGCGAAGTTTGCCGGAAGGGTGCGGCCATGTTGTTCGAGGTAGAGCTGTCAAAGTTGCTGTCATTTGTTCAGTATATAACCCCAAATCACCATGGCAAGTTTGAGTGTCGAGCAGCACGTGCAAATTATTAAATTGTTTTACGAAAATGGGTCATCAGTTCGAGCAACGTTCCGCGCACTTCGCCCATTTTACGGTCGCGATGATCGGCCTGTAGAGTCGACTATCCGTCGATTGGTGGGCAAATTCGAGTCGAATGGTTCAGTAAACAACCAGCCAACACTGACACGTCGACGAAACGCCCTATCGAATGAAAATATCGCTGCTGTCCGTGAGAGTGTGCGCGAGAACCCGAGGCAGTCCATTTTTTGTCGTGCACAGGAACTTGGCCTTTCGGAGACATCAACTCGCAGAATTTTGCATCTGGATTTGGGTCTGCACCCGTACAAAATCCAATTGACCCAGGATTCGCTGACTGGGCTCTGGAGCAGTTGGAAGCAGACCCCCATTTTGGCCGAAAAATCATCTTCAGCGACGAGGCTCATTTCTGGATGATCGGGTATGTGAACAAGCAAAATTGCCGCATTTGGAGTGAGAACAACCCACACGAGGTCCACCAAGTGGCAATGCATCCCCAGAAAGTCCGTACTTTTTCGAGAACGAAGCTGGGGCGGCCATAACCGTCAATGGGGAGCGCTACAGGTCGATGATAACCAACTTCTTTTGACCTAAACTGGATGATATGGACACGGACGACATGTGGTTCCAGCAGGACGGCGCCACGTGCCACACAGCCCATGCCACAATGGACATTCTGCACGAGCGATTTCCGGACATGGTCATCTCGCGCGGAGGCGATATCAACTGGCCACCGAGATCGTGCGATTTAACGCCTTTAGACTTTTTTCTCTGGGGCTATCTCAAGTCGCTGGTCTACGCCAACAAGCCTCTAAACACCGATGATCTCAAAGTCAACATACGCAACGCCATCGCTCAAATTGAGGCCGATATGTGCTCCAGAGTCATCGAAAATTCAACCTCCCGGATCCGGGCTACCAAACGGAGCCGCGGTGGTCATTTGAACGATCTTCCATACTTAATGGGGTCGAATACCCTTTCGAATGAAAAATAAATTTCGTTTCTACCTCACACACAACTTGTTTTATTCAATTTTAAAGTTCACGCGCCCTTATTGGCGGACCCTATATAAGAAGTGGGTTATTTGGTCCACAACGCCGAGCTATTCGTACAATTCTCTCCCTTGGCTTTAGGGATGATTGACAATCTCAAAATACTTATCTTGCCTAGCATTTATATCCTAGAATATATAATGTATATTAGAAGGAATATATCTACATACCATATTAATTCTGACATACATGATTACCATACACGACAAAAATCAAATATATCGCTAAAGCCATTGCGATTATCGAAAAACAGAAACGGTATTAACTACTATGGACCAATTTTATATAATACACTACCTGATTCCGTCAAATCTCTAAATGATCATCGACTCAAAACTAGACTTAAAACATACCTCCAGCAAATGGCCGTCTATGACATCCGTGAGTGTTTATCCAATAACTTTCACAATTTTAGAATTTAAAACCTATCTTAGTGATTTTATATTTTTAATTATTTTAGTAATATTATTTTACACTAGTTTAAGCTCTTTTATCTCCTTTACACTAATTTTATTGTTTTAACTCTAGTTATATATTTATATTTTTATCTGACTTTAGTAATTAAGATTTTTATATACATCCAACTGTCTCGTTTTATTCCAATTGTTTTATACTCGTCTTTTTAAGTGCTTTTATATTTACATTTATTTTAATCATTTTATTTCTATTTTAGTGCTTTTATACTTACACTATTTTAATCATTTTATTTATATACCGTTTTTTATCTTCAAATCTTAATCATATTGTTCTAATTGACTTTAGTTTTCTAAGAATTTGATATACCTCTCTGATTGTAATATATTCATGTATTAGCTTATTATATATGTTTATTTTTAGTACTAATTTAAACTTAAACTAAACTTTGACCTGTGTCAACGCTGTTATAACACAAATAAAGCATTATTATTATTATTATTATTATAAAATAAATGTTGAGATAGAGTGCCCAAATGTAAAATATTAGAATATAATCTACCCAGTTCAGGGGTTATGAATATACATACTTCTATTTTATTACCTCCTTGACCAAAATATAGTGAATGCTTGGATACTTTACAAACGTATAGTAAACCAGCGTTGTGAAACTACCAATATAAGACTAGATGATTTTCTACCCTATATAACTTGTTGTTTACAACAAAAATATTAATTTTTTGTCCAATTTTATACCTTCCTAAGAAGTATCACGTATAGAAAAATTGTATGTATCATATACAGGGCCTAATGTGAAAGTTATACGTGTGGTTTTAATATGACGTGACTATCTATCACAGAGGAATAAAACAGGTCGGGAAATGTGATGAAGTTTCGGCCCTTTGCGTCTAGTACCACGGCGCGATGGAGAATTCGCTTGAACAGCGATCAAGTTTTGTTGAAAAGAATGCGATAGAATTGATTCAGATACTTCAAGAGGCCTTCAAGGATGGCTGCATTTCAAGATCACAGTTTTGAAGATAGCACAAGTCGTTCCCTAAACATGTTCACATTTGCCGTGCATTCGATAGTGACCTGCAAATGCACAAAGTCTGTACGTAGCTTGTACCAAAAGTGTTGACGGCAGACCAGAAAGAACTTTGAGTTTAGCGCTGCCAAACATTTAGGTTTGATTCAAAATGTAGCGGACTCTCTCAACTCTGTCATAACTGGAGTCGAATCCTGGATGTTCCAGTACGATTCAGAATTTAAAAGGCGAGCAGTGAGTGGCACTGGGAATCATCCCTCTGTCCCAAGGAAGCGCGAATGTGCAAGTCTTGCATCAAAACGATGTTCAATTTCTTTTTTAACATCAGAGTAATTGCCCATTTTGAGTTTGTGCCACAGGGAGAAACTATTAACTCAGCCCTTTAACTGCAAGTGATGAAGAAATTGAAATCAAAAACACGGTCAAGCTTTTACATGACAATGCCTTCTAGCCACTCGGACTTTATCGTTAACAATTTCCTGGCCCGGAGCAACACCCCATTGATAGCAGTAACATGTTATGTTAAATTTGAGTAGGCAAAATTATTTTTTTCACTGAACACAAGTTAAAATTTGCGAAATATTAATATGATAAAAACGCCAGTGGTGGACATACGGTTTTCTTGTCCGGGTCAGCAATTGATTGGGTTACCGATACTATTCGCCATTGGGTTACAATTAATGACTCATTGGAGTAACGGGGCGATACTTTAAAGTAACAAGTTTATTTACCCATACACACAAATACACAAATAACACGACAGTAGAACAACGGAGTCGATACCCAAACACTACTACTACTATTTATATGATAAATAAGCTCTAGAAGCTGTGGGTGGAATGGAAGACCCTGCTAGGAGTCATGTATTTTTTTTTGACTAAAGATTTAAATTTAAACATGGACTATATGCATTGATTATTGAAATCTATTTAGTTAATTTTATTATAGCATCGTCGAAAAAGAGCAAAAAATGTTTAATGTAAACAAGTTCCGGTCAGCAATTTTATTATTACCGACAATAATCCTTCGCTTGAATTACGAGCTACTTTTTTTATTCAGAACTTTTTCTCAGATATTTTGTAAAATATGTTTTACAGCTGTTTTATTGTTAATGAATAATTACATAATAACTAGCACGTAATATCTAGATTAAATTTAAAGGCTAATTACTAAATGTTTAATTGTTTTATGTCAATACTAAAATATTAAATAGGAATCCTTTCGTCATATTTTTGATAAAAAAAGTATATGGAATATAAAAATGAAAACTCTGAAATAAAGATTTGTAAATATCGTCAATATAATAATAATTACAATATAATCTAAACCCTTACAACCCCATCCCTATCTGTAAGTGTAGGTCACCCGTTTACATTTTCATTGCACCTGGGTGCAAGTGAAGAATTACACGTACGAAGAATCACAATCGCATTGACGTTTACGTGCGCCACCCATTAAGGCCGCTCCTGCGGGAAGAAGACGGGCCGACGAGATGGTTAAATAGGTCTCCGGGGGCACCGCAACGCAGCAGAGCACAGGTCCGTCCTGCCTCCGTTCCCGTGACGCAATCACGACGACCGACCGGAATCCCGGTCCAAAACAAACGGTCGCCACGACGACGGCTCGGTGACGTCAGGTGTGACGTCAAGCGCCCGAGAATACTCCGTCCGAGTTATATATCGACATCGTCGCAACTCGGAGCGTCACTGTGCTGCTCCGTGCGCTACCGCGACCGTGTCAGTGAATTTGCTAGTCCATACTTTTATATTTTTCTACTTTTATATCTAATAATATTATACATATATAGTTTGTTTATTTTTTTTTGTTAAATTTACCACAAGTTAAATCAATTAACCATCGTTTAAAAGAAATATAATCATACGCTTCTGGTGAGTATTCGTTTTACATTTCATTCTACAAACTAAAAAAAAAAAACAACAAACGACATTTAAACTAACACGGTTAAACCAACTTAAAACTTACATAAAACTGATAGTGTGTTTCGGTATTGGGAAACGTGCGGATTTATTGATTGTGTTCGTTTTTCTCCTTGCTCCCGTTAAAGTTAAGTGTACGCAGTGGATTAATTTAAAAAAAAAAACACGTCGAGTGCTGGATTTTTCCAGAGTCCCAGAGTCAATTTAACATTAACAAACGATAATTAAAGAGACCTTGCTGTTCGGCTGGTCACATGTCGTACTACATATTTAGTCGTGTAGTCGAGTAGACCACAGCTGACTACTCTAGGGCAGCAGTCTCTCCGCCTCCATTCGGGCGTGGATTCTCCGCTATGGATCTTCACTTGTTTACGAATTGCGCATTTTCGCGAAAAAAAATGTTTATTTATACTGAACGTCACATGACGTTACACAACTATGCGTGAGTCGTTCTTTTTTTCTTCTTCTTCAAGTGATTAAAATTGCTTTATGTAATTGTGCGAGCAGATATAGGGATATTTACAAGAACAATTAGGCCAATGTTGCGCAACGCTCACTAACACATTTACAATGTGGGTATTTTGATACGAAGTATGTCATTGGGTCCATCCCAAAATTACATCCCATTGGATGCTTTGAAAGTAACAATTACTGGCTTGATCGATTTGGATGCTGTATTGGAGGTATGGCAAATAGTTAAAGCTCTTTCAATTTTTCATGATTGTAATTTATAAATAATAATAAAATAATTTAGGATCATTTTGTTAATTCTATTTGATCAATAACAATAATAAAATACAGTTTATTTTTAGAATACTTTTTTTCTTGCAATTGTATAAAAAATAATATTTTATTATTATAATAAAAACTAAAACCGACCAGTATTATTTATACATTCAAATATAGTTATATTATATTAATATTATATTATTATTATTATATATATTAATTTCAATATTGTTCAAGCAATTACGGTATAGCTATTTAATAGACACTCAAGCAATAAATATTTTTATAGCATTAATTATTTACAATTGTCTAAAAAATAATATACCATAATTAAAATAAAAAAATATTTGATGAATTCTTTATACAACAATATAAAGTTATATTTAACATTTTTAATATTTTTAAATAGTTTATATTTACAACAAATTTTAGATTTTTTAGAGTAAGTTAAATATCATATAATAACTATATCAATTGTGAATAAGTATAAAGATAAACTTATATATACAAGTAGAACACAATAATGCAAAATAATTATATATTCCAATATTATAAGTATTACATTTAATAATAATAATAATAATAATATATATTTCTACAAACTAAATTATGTTTTTAACTGTGCATTTTTTTTAAATTGTACGAACAATAGACAGTATGCAATAATTCAATGTAATTAAAATGGTTTTAACATTATACACAGTGAGAGTATTTTATTTAATGATTTGAATTTGCTAAATCCAAACAAGTAAAAATAAAGATATTAGTTGTTTCAATATATTTTTAAATAGCGTAAAATTATATTGATCAAATAATGAAAAATATATTAAAAAACCAATCAAGATTAAATCAAAATCAAATAATTGATATATCGTATTATTACTATAATACTATCTTCAGTAAAGAAGTTTATCTCTCTCTCAAATTGGTATAGTAATTGCTACAATTGTCAGCATTTTTAGATTTAGAACAAAAATTTAAAAAGTGTATTAACTAATAAATCAAATTAAAAATAACAATCAATATTAACGTAAATCATTTTTGGGTTTATTAATACCATATAATAGTTTAATAAAGAAAATATAATAAAATAATGTTTTTAAATTAAAGTATTTAAATTTCTTAACAGTCAAAATTAACTCTTTAATGCACATAGGCTGACTACACTGAAACGCTTGAAACATATTTAAACAAATGTTCATACAATATTTAACAAATTTATATCTGAAGTAAAAGTTGTATTAAATAGTTTTACATTTATTATTACTTTATTATTTTTAAATATTAATGTGTAATATTTTTTATATATTAAGGTTTTAATTTGATCGTCTATTAGTTTTATTGTCGATTTTTCAATAATTCTACAGGGTGAGTTTTTTTCGATGTTTTCTATGGGGATCTCGGAAACTATAAGAGATAGAGAAACGGTTAAATGGGGAAAGAAGTGTAGATTTACGAGACGAATAAACTTCCACTTTCAAAGTTTTTAAAAAAGTCAAGGGTAACTAGATATTTTGAAAAACGTAAAAAGTGTCAATTTTTTCAAATCAATATATCTCGGTTATTATAACAGATAGAAAAAAACTGTAAAGGACAAAGTTTTAGATAATTTTATGCAGGTTAATAAAAAATAATCAGAACATGTATATCGCCATTATTTTCCGAGATATGACGCAAACTTACATTTTTTTAAATGGAAACCATAGTTGGCTATGATCTCATTCAAAAGGTAATTTTTTTCTCTTTAATCCAATATGGCATACGACATAGTTATTTATTATTATAAAAATAAGTGAGTTATAGTCATTTTAAATTTTATTATAAATAAAAAATGGGTAGCCATGAAAAAGGTGAACGTAAAACAATTGCAGTTGTTTATAATAATATTGTAATGATTAGTTTTACAGAGATAAACCAAAATGAAACAACAGCATAAAGTAATTCTGTAATTATCAAAATATTAATGGGAGAGAAATTTTAATATTAAAAAATATGGTCAGAGTCCACTATTAATATTATTATGACATAAATTATATCTTTTTAAAATTGAATTAATGGTTTTTAACTATTCTGATGTAAAATGAATTAAATGTTTCAATAATAGCTAGTTTATGATCCTCCACGGATTGATATGATTTTTCATATACTTTGTTTTTTTACATAACCCCACAGAAAATTTTTTAAAACGCGCAGATCAGGAGATCTAGGTGGCCCTGGGATTGGTTTATTTCTTCCCATTTATGAGTTAGGAAAAGCATCATTTAAATAATTTGTATCGTCATATTGAAACCATTTTAATCTTGCTTGTAATGATAAATTTAAACAATCGAGAGTATCTTCAAAGGTTTTCTGAAGAAAATGAAAGTAATTATTTTCACTTAGTGAGCTATCAAAAATATATGAACTGAGAATTATTAATCCAAACACCCCATGGATTAAACCCAAATTTAATTTATAGTTTTCTCTGTAAAACTTCTCGTGGATTCTCTTGAGTTCATCTATGATTAAAAATACCACAATTAGTGAACCGCGATTTACCTGTTCATAATATTTTTGTAAGAAACGTATTATCCTCTTGAGTAATGTATTTATACCACATACAGTAGGCCATTTGATAATTACAAAATTATTATTCTTACGCTGGTTTTTCATTTTTGTTTAACTTGTAAAACTAATAATTACAATATTGCTATTATTATAAACAATTGCAATTGTTTTACTTTCATCTTTTTCATGGTTACCCATTTTTTATTTATAATAAAATTTAAAATTACTATAACTCACTTATTTTCATAAATAACTATGTCATATGTCATATTGGATTAAAGAGAAAAAATTTACCTTTTGAATGAGGCCATAGCCAACTATGGTTTCCATTTAAAAACAATGTAAGTTTGCGTCATATCTCGGAAAATAATGGCGACAAATATTTTCTTATTATTTTTTATTAATCTACATAAAATTATCTAAAACTTTGTCCTTTACAGTATTTTTTCTATCTGTTATAATAACCGAGATATGTTGATTTGAAAAAATTGACACTTTTTACTTTTTTCAAAATATCTAGTTACCCTTGACTTTTTTGAAAACTTTGAAAATGGAATTTTATTCGTCTCGTAAATCTACACTTCTTTCCCCATTTAACCGTTTCTCTATCTCTTATAGTTTCCGAGATCCCCATAGAGAACATCAAAAAAAACTCACCCTGTATATACAACTTCAACATTTAAAATATTTGATTACATATTAATAAATAATAAATGAAAATTGACAGAAAAAAATTGTTAGGTTGTTAATTACATGTAAATTATTGTCTTTTTTTTGTAAATAAAGATGTTTAATAAAAGAGTCTGATAATTTAAATGTGCAATTAAAACATTTATGAACAAAACAAGCATATATTTTTTCAGGATTAATGGAAATAGCCAATTAGAGCTTAATTTAATAATAAATTTTTACGTTGTAGAAAATTAACTAATAATCAATTTTCGTGTTTTTCTAATAATCACACATTTTTCAATTGTTCTCTGATCTCGATAAATATTGTAGAAAATTAAACTCAAAATTTTTTAATTATTAGTATTTCGGATTGACTTCTTCCTTGCTCGCCTACAATTACGTCCCTAAAGAATTTTTTAATTATATATTTAAGTATTCTTGAAATTTGTAAGGGTAAATCAGTTACTTCATCGAATCAATTTTGAAAAATGTTGAGATATTTACAAAAAAAACCTATATCGATTTATAACAATATAAAATAATTGCAAATTTGTGTATATTTATGTTTTCTCTGCAAAAATGACTATAGAATCTAATAATACAATGTACTCATATTTGTATACAGATAATTTTCATTTTTTAATAGAATAAATGAACAATCTAATTAACCTGGAATAATTTTGAATGAATCTTGCGAGTAAATGATGAATGTAAACAAAATTATGTTTACATTTGTTTATCACTAAATATGATTTATTTTCTAACTGGATTCCTTAGTTAATGAAAGTTTTAAAATAATGCATTTGAAAAGCACTATTTATTGCATTGGTAATTAATACAATCCTACTCCTAAATATTAAGAAGATTTTTTTTATCATTTAAAACGTTTGTGTCTTAGTTTCCATTCCTATATTACAGTAAATAATTAATTTTTTATAAAAGGTTAGGAAAAATAGTGCTATAACCATAAAAAAATTCTTTAAGTATTTTCTAAAAAGTAAATAAATTATGTAAGAACTAACAGCTAGTAGTTAAAACAACTACTCCTCATACTAAAATAGCGCTAGACATTGGATTACATAACTAATAGCTTCAGTCACATGACTTAAATAACATTCAGTACAAAGTAACGTTTTCGGCTGTTATCGGTTTTTAAACGTGTCTCAGAACTTATGAATTTTATTAATTTAGTTTGAATGTCATTTAACCATTGATAAGTAACAGTTTGTGTTCGAAATGTACATTTAGTTAATAAAGTTGTATATATTTTTTTTATTGTAATGATTTGTAATGTAATATTTGTAATTTTTAAGAAAGGAGACCAAATATTAATAAATAAAATAAAAAATAAATAAATAAATAAAAACAAAAGAAAGTGCTAATATTTTGAATAATATTTACTATGATTTAATTGTTTTAACTTATGTATATAAAAACGTATTTTCTTTCTTTTTGTAGTGGAATTTTATATGTTTCTCTCTTTGTGCGAAACGATTATATGTATATTTTTTATATAAAGGGGTTACACGTATATAATATATATTAAATACATAAATGAATTTTCAGACACGTGTTTCGCTGTATCACAGCTCGTCAGTGAAGTTATGCCATAATTACGTGGGTCCTTCCAAGTGAAATGCACGCACGAGAATGAATTTTAAAAAGGCGATAATAGCACAAATACATTATATTTTTAAGATTAAATATTTTTCCTTCTTTTAATTAAAAGTATAATTATACTTCCTCACAAAGAGACATGATATTTCAAAAATATATAAAATGAAAAATAAATGTAATTGAGTTGTAATCAAAGAACTTGGTTTAACATAAATAATGGCACTAAGTGTTTAAAAGTGTCCCGTAGTTTATTTAATTAACTAACTAAAGCACGTAAATTTATTGTTTCCTTGCTTTTGGAACAGTTTGGATGTAATCAACGCAGTTGCATATAATTAAATTTAGATTTAAAAGTATAAATTAAATATTGATTTACAGGTCCAGTTTTTATGAATTTAAAAGTAATAATGCGAATTAATTTCTTTGAGCATTTCTGCGTCACAGTTTTTTAAGTTGGTATTTTTACATTATAATAATGTAAAATTGTGGTGCAGAAATGCTCAATAAATGAATTCTCATTATTACTTTTATTAGTTTTAAAACTTCAGATATATACCTTAAATAATGAATCTGGTTAATTTTAGAAACATAATTTATGTATATACTTTTATTAAAGTGAGTTATGTTAGTTCAGCTGCAAATTTTTTTCAAAATAATTCAATAGATTTATTTCATTTGGACTTATTTCTGAACTATTAAGTACTAAATCTCTTTTTGAGTTAATTTTTTGAAGCACTTCACGTAAACTCAAACCATCAATAATAAATATTTTTAGTAGTACCTTGTACTTGATACTATGTGAGACTTTGTGAAATAGTATATTATTTAAAAAGATTTACCTTTAATAAGGTTAAGAATAAAACACAAATACAAAAACTGCAAATATTCTGTAGAGCTATCAATGTGACAAAGAATAGATTCTTCTACTTTTAAACAGTAAAGTAAATTGATACTGATTTGTTTTTAAATTCCAAATTTCAAGAAATATAGTCTTTATGAGATCTACTACTACTAAACATCTTTATTCACAGAAAAATTAAATCTAATACATGTAATGGATAAAATAAAATAAATTCTGATATGTTCTTATTCTTCTGCTCCATGGCTATCGACCGGTGGTCTTTCAGCCCGTTATGAGATCTATTAAAATGTTTCTGCGTATCTGCTATTGATCATTTAAAAGTGCCTAGAATGTTTTCAACTGTTTAACCTTTATTTGTCATAATAGTACAAAGTAATAGTAATAAATGGAGAATGAAGTTAATGTTGAAGTGAAAATTATTTGATTTTTTTATATTAGACAGTATGGGATCTTATTTGAATTAAATTCTAAATTTATCCGATATAACCTTTTCAGTTCCTCTAATATGATTTTGGCTTTTTCTGTGTATCTGTTTTTATTCTAAACCCCTAAAATGTTAAAAATTGGCTTTGTGCCATTTTTCGATTTTTCCAGATATTTTGAAATATACAAATTTTGACTTTTCTTAGTATTTATAGTACCCTCTAAACCCCTAAAAGATTTAAAATTAGCTAGGCGAAGCCATTTTTCGATTTTGCAGATATTCTGAAATGTACAAATTGTGACTTTTTTTTAGTAATTAGAAATAGTAATTAATTAGAAATAAAGCTAAAATTAAAGTTAAAATATTTTTTATTTTACTATTAGATAATATAGGATTGTAATTGTGAATTTTTTATTTCAAATTTTTACAGATGTGAGGATTTTTGAGATATTTCTTACTAGTATATATTGTATATTTTAGTTAATTTCTAATGTTTTGAAATCATCTAATGATCATCTTTAGGTGCATATTTCATCTGTAAATATCTGTATACTCGCCTTTGGAGCTATTAAAATGGTAAAAAGGGATAGACGGTCCTTACATCTTTCTAGAAAAGCATTTCACAAATTAAAGACAATTTTCACTTTGTTTTGTATTACAGGTATTTATTTATATGGTGTCCAATGGTTACAACACCTGTTATACAAAACAAAGTGAAAATTGTATTTAATTTGTGAAATGCTTTTCTAGAAAGATGTCAGGAACGTCTACCAAAAAACAAATTAAAGACAATTTTCACTTTGTTTTGTATTACAGGTATTTATTTATATGGTGTCCAATGGTTTCAACACCTGTTATACAAAACAAAGTGAAAATTGTGTTTAATTTGTGATTAAATATGTATAACGAAGTGGAAGCCTCCATCGTCAATGATTTTAGAAGAGCATTTCCTCAGAACTACACCATGCTCTAGTTAATTCGTCTTAGGGCATCAAAATATACTTAGAGCTGTCTTCTGTATGTATAAATTTTTCTACCTTAGACAGTAGTAAGGATTGCTATCGAGAATGTTCGCATGGCTCCATAAAACTTACTTATTGCAGTTTTGAGAATAACTCTAGGTTACTGCTGCGTATATTATTATTATTATTATATTAGAGCAGGCCAAACAACTATTCCTTGTTGTAAGCCCCAACACCTAAGATTTCTGTTAAAAAGCCACCTTTTGTACGTTAGCCTGTAAACCAATTACTCTAGTTTAACTTAAAATGCAGGATTACTCTTAGATATCAACTTGTTTAACTAAAGGAAGTGTAATGTTGAATAAGCTCTGAAGCTTGAGGTTTATAGGTTTTCTTTTGTTTCAGAACCCAACTAGCTTTAGATATAGTTACCAAATGGTTTTTGTGTTAATTGCATAATACATCTTCATACCACCCTTTAGCCCGCAAGGTTGTCAGATTATCTGCTATGGTTGAAAAAGTAGATTCATTCAGTTTACTTAAATCGTCCATCACGATGTTCTACATGAGAGCAGATACCACTTCTCCTTTTGGGCAACTTTGGGCCCCTTTTTTTACTTACACCCAAATATATTATTTTATGATATAATGTTTAAACTTTTAAAGATAACTATTTACAATTTTACCCTCATTTTATTTTTTATTTTCTTACGTGTTTTGATCTATGCGTATAATTATGCATATAATTGTAAGTTTACACGGTTTAAATAATACCTGTAAATTTGAATTGATTAGGCTGTTACTAGGCGAAACTTAATTATGCATTTAAATTAATAAACCACGGATGTTTAAAGAGTTTTGCTTTATTATTTAGAGTCACTGCTACAATTGTAATGATGATTACTCATCTGCCTAATGAAGCCACGGTGTAGTGAAACAATTGTAGCTGTGTCTCTACATAATAAAGTAAAACTCTTTAAAAATCCTTGTTTTATTAATTTACTTGTAAATATCGAGGAAATTGAATATTAAATCATATAAGAAGCATCAATTATTGGGTTAAGTTTTGAATCATTTCGGTTCTGACTAATAGATGTCTACACTTGTATGTTTAACCATCTGTCTTCAGTCCAATAATCTAATCTAAATACCTCAGAAGACACTTCCATTGTCATTTAAAAAATAAGTGAATCGATTTAGTAGTCGCCGTAAAACAGTGGCCGCAAGATGGAAAAGAAAGCAGGAATATCGCTATATTTTACTGTTTTACTTTAGAAAAGAGAAAAACGCAACGCAAGGCCCCAAAAAGGTATGTATTGTGCACGGTAAAGATTGCTTAACAGAACGCCAGTGCCAGAATTGGTTTGCCAAATTCCATTCCGGGAATTCAATGTTAAAGATGCGCCACGTTCAGAAAGGCCAGTTAAAGTCGTAGACGATAAAATAAAGGTATTAATCGAAGCAGACCGCCTTTAGATGATTCAAGAGGTCACAGAAATTAAATAAATAATAAATATTTGGGTTCCACTCAAAGAAATTCTTTTAACAAAGCGCAACAAGCTCTTTAAAAACAATTAAAATTATCCATTTTTCAAATGTATTGTAACTGACGATGAGAAATGGATAATTTACTACAACTTCGTACGAAAACAATAAAGGTGCAAGCCTAATGAACAAGCTGCAACTATCCATCAATCAAAGGTTATGCTCTTAATTTGATGGAATTGGGATTGGCCGATTGGATAAATTGAATAAAGCCATCAAAGAAAAGCGGCAAGAATTGATAAATCGTAATTGTGTTGTGTTCCACCATGACAACGGAAAATCACACTCAAATTACGGACCCGACAAAAGTTGCTGGAGCTTGGAAGGGATTCGATGGATCATCCACCATCCTCAAAAAACCTGGCGCCGATCGACCACTATTTGTTTCGATCTTTAAAAAACTCTTTATATGGTAAACAAATCTATTAAAACAATGGTGCCAAACAGCACTTGCTACATATTTCGCTGAGAAAGGGCAGAAGTTTTTTGAGAATGGCATCATGATGTTACCGCAAAGGTGGCAAAAAGTCATCTAAGAAATGGTCAATACATAACTAAATAAAATTATTTCTTTCTAAAAATCGCCTTTGATTATTATAGTAAAAAAAATGAAAAAACTTAAGACTCAAATCTATATATATAAATATGTATTTACATTAATGATTTCCAAATACTAAGTATTTTATTTTACTAATATTAAAGGTTTTTTTAGATTATTTAATCTAAGTCAAACGCAACAATGCCAAGTCAATTTAATCTAAATTTAAAGTAAAGTATAGTTACTCTTAGAAAATGTTTTTTTCTACGAATTTTTTGTTGGATCAGATAGAAAAATATAAGTTAAATGGTTTTGTGTATAATATTTTCTACACTTCCTAGAGTTATATTTTTATATCCATATCCTTATTTTATGTCAGAGCCAAAAGGGTTAATGTACTAAATATCCTCTAAGGAATTAGAATGGCGAAATGGTGTTACTACCTATTTTTAAATCTAATTCCAATAAATATCCAGCTTAAATAGCAAAACTAAAAACATTTCAGGTCAACACCAGATAATAAATCTATTCATTTTAAGAATAAAGAAAACACTTAAGATCCAAGAATCTATTCATTTTAAATGATTAAAATAAATTAAATACATCAAGTCGTTGCCTTCACGATTCGATAATTTAAATATATATATATTATATTTAGGTAGTGTAGGTTAAAACAGATGTGCGGAACATGTGTAATGCATTTATTATTATTTCACATTGCAATTTTAAGTAAATATATTATATAAAAAACCTTGTCGCAACCGAATTTAATATTAATCGCCGTGTCTTCATAAAAAAAGTTGTGGAACACCCATCGTTATTTATTGTCAAAAATAATTGTCCATCCAAAATTTATATGCTTTCGGTATTTCGAAAACTTCTCCAAGCAGCGCAAAATTCTAAGAATAACACAAGTCCGAAAAATTCTTGGCATGCGTTAAATTACTTTTCCTCGTGTAAACAATTTTGGACGTATTTACATCCTCTTCTTCAAAAAAAAAGGTGTAGAAAAGTTTTAAAAAATATTTACTTAATCTTTGCCCCGTATAAAAAAAATACCTCGAAAGAGCGCATGCGTAGTATACTGTATTTAAATTAGTTTTGTTATATTTGTGAGTCATTCGTATGGTGTAATATTTAGTTCATACAAAGTTGGTGTAAAACATTAATAAGCTTAATATAATTTGTTGAGAGTTTACTATGTGGTAAAATTTGATTATACATTTAATTGATGCCTTTTTGTCACATTGTTTAATTAAATTTATTTAGGTAACAAATGTTGAAGGTTTTTAGCATATTATTTTATAAAAATTTACTGAGCAACTAATTATGGTTTAACAATGGTACGTTAATGTATTGAAACCATTGGTCACCATATAAATAAATATCTGTTATACAAAACAAACTGAAAATAGTGTTTAATTTGTGATTAAATATGTAAAATGAAGTAGAAGCCTCAATCGTCAATGAACTAATTGTGGTATAGTAGAACCAAATTTAAAACAATGAATTAATTTCTCACTCAACCCTTGGATTTTTTGTATTAATTAAATTGTAGATTAATTTGGTGTTATTAACTTATTTAAATGTTTCTTTGTCTGGTTTCTACTATATGTCATTCTTAAGGAAACATATCTTAAGAATGACATAAATGAAACTAGTCGAAAAAAGTGTTTTAATCAACAATCTAATTTATATTTAAATCGTTGCATTTTTGAAATTTCAACATGTTCCATGTATAGACTTAGTGAATAAAATGATTTTTATTAAGTTGTCATTTCTGTCTTCACTTTAACATACTAAGAGCCGCTTTAAATAGAACAAAACTGGTAATCAAATTTGAAAATGTCAATTTGATTAAGAGGTGATATGCAGAATAGAATTAATTTACAAGTGGTTACTAAATTATATTTTCATCTTGTATCATTATTTTTAAGAAAGTACGGTATGAAAAAGTATATAAAACAATAGTTGACTTTAATACCGTTTTTTATTTTAAAGTTATAAAAAAATACTTTTGTAACATTTTTCATATTGATAATATAAAAGAGTATAAGGCATAATTCTATTATATTGTATTCAAATTCAATTCATAACATTTAGTTATGACAGGTGAAACATTGTTTGGTGTTGATGATAACACACCCTCCACAAAATCATGCCATTGTTTCGTCATTGATAAATTGGAGCTTCAATATTACCAGACGGAATAAATTACTATAAGTCATCATTCAGGATTAAATTCGTAATAGCATCCTTTTATTGTATCAAATTAGATAAAATAAAAACGATATCAACAATGATAACCTTCAAACAAAAATCGCTATCGAAAATATTACGCACTTGTAAAGCATCTGTTGTAAATCAATATAATTTGTTTTTAATCTTGTGTGACTTAAAATAAAGCTGATATGACTCAAATTGTGTCCTTTAATATAATAATTAATATTGTCTAGAAAAATTACATTTGGTAATATTATTGAAACATAAGTTAAACATAAAAAAAATATTAATTATAATAAACATTTGACAAACAAAAGTTAAATGAAAACGTTTAATTGTGGAGGTGTTCATTTTGTGGTACATCTTGAATATAATGAAGACTTTGTTTTACCATTTTATTCAAACAATTTTGTAATTTTTTAAATAAAGTGGTAAAACAAAGTGTAAATGAACTTCAACATATCAATAAAAAAGTGTTCTTTCACAACTTGTATTCTTCTGGTGAAATGTCTGCGTCCGTGAAAGCTCATTTGATGATGAGTTCATAAATTAATTGGCCATATAAAACTATTTTTCCTTGGAAAGGGATTATGATTTCTTCTTCATAATAGTAATTAAATTTTACTACTTTTTGGAGGCAATGGTTTATTGTCATATTTTTTTACAACTTATCTAACTTTTTTCAGCACATAATTTATCATTTACCGGTAATAAATGATCATCAAAATGTTTCAATTAAGTCGGTGTATTTATATCAGAGAATAAGGTAAAATTAGAATTAAATAATTATTAACTCATAACTTGAAATTTTATTTAAAAATCAATTTCTAATTGTTGCAATTATCAGCCTGTAAAGTAATTAAGGCGTAGTTAATTAATTAAAGAAACTAGTTTTCCTAGTTTGTAATTTCTACCACGACAATGTTTTGATGTATAATTGCGATATAAACACTAAACAAAATACATTATCCTAATGATTATATAAATAAATAAGCTAAAACATGTACTAAGCATAGATATCTACTCATTTTGAATTATAACGAACTTAAATTGATTGATTATTAACTTAGTTATTATATAATCCTTAGGGAATTTCTTTTTTCTGAAATGTTTTCAGCGTTTATTTGGTATTATATCTTCATTATTAGTTAGAAAATGAAAGTTCAAACTTTGTTCCACCATTATATAATAAATATCACCTGACCAAGCTCTCTAGTGCCCCCAATAAATTAAATTTATGACGTTTATCTACGCAATTTATTACAAGTAAGTACATCTTACTTTGAAGTTAGACACTTCATGAAATATTACACCTAAATGATTTATGATTAATTAAATCCATTTCTTATTATATTTTTGATGTATAAAATATAATATTTGGACAATTTTATATTTAATCACATACAAAATATATAATGAATTTTATGAGGGTTGCTTTTTATATTTCGGACGTCCATCACATAAAATGCGTTATTTGTTCGAATTACGCACAACTAATGCATCATTAGTGTTATTTCTGGTGACATGAAAAGTTAATGTCAACCAAGAAATGGAATTAAGTCATAAACATCTTCATCTTTTTACAAATTTCAACATGGATTATCTCAACATCAATGCATTGCTTAATTCGATTTTAGCGATGACTATAACTATCAAAATATACAACTATATATCGATGATATACCTGGCTTCAGTTGACTGTCAAAAAATTTGTTAGCGTTGGATCCCATATACTTTAACCATCAGTAAAAGGCTCGTGTCGATTGGTCGAAAGAAATGCCCAAGAAATTTTCTTCTTCAAGTGCCGTCTCTAATTTTCCTTGGATTATGAGTCGCAGAATTTTGTATTTCGGAACTCTTATGATGTGGCCGAGATATTGCAATTTTCTTATTTTCACTTCATGTAAGATCTCTCTATCTTTCACCATTCTTTTCAGAACCACCACATTCAAGGCTCAGGTCGAGGCTACAGAGCAGCTTTTTAATCTTTACAAATGCTTTCTCAATGCGAATGCTTATTTCTGCGCAGTAATCCACAGTCGACGTTTGTACCTCTCGACTCTTTCCAGCGTTTTGCCTTCCACATACAGATGTTCATTAGGTACTTCAGTTTTAGTGACAATCATGTATTTGGTGTTTTAACATTGAGTGTCAGCCCATACTGTCGACTAGTTTTGTCGACGTTATTTAACATATTTTGAAGGTCTTGCATGTTTTCGGTGAGAAGTACTATATCGTCAGCGTAACGAAAGATGTTCAGTGGGGTGCCGTTAACTCGTATTCCACCGACTACCCTTTTGATGGCTTCGGTGAAGATTTCTTCTGAATAAATGTTAAAGAGGAGTGGAGAGAGAACACACCCTTGTCTGACTCCTCGATTGATCTCAACTGCTTTTGTTAGTTCGGAGTGGACACGAACAGATGCACTTTAGTTTAGGTACAGTTTTACTATTATTCGTATATCTCTTGTGTCGAGATTTTTGCGTTCCAGTGCTTCTATTAGTTGTTTGTATCTCACTTTATCAAATACCTTATTATAATCTATAAAACAGGCGTATACCTTTTGGTTGACATCCAGACATCGCTGTGTCAAGACGTTGTTGGCAAACAAGGCTTTTCTTATTCCAACTCCCTTTTTAAAGCCAAACTGGGTATCTGCTATATCTTCTTCCAGTTTCTTGTAGATTCTTGTGGATAACTTTAAGAAATATCCTCCGAGAGTGGCTCATTAGGCCGATGGTACGATGTTCTTCGCATTTTTTTGGCATTATATTTCTTAGGAATTGTGAAGTGTTGAGTGAAGCCATTCATGTGGTATTATTCCTGTTTTATAGATCTTATTAAATAGGGAACTTATAATCTAAATGTTGCTCTTCAATCAACTTAAGCACATTTACAGGTAGGTCTTCCATATTTGGCTGATTTTATTGCGGTTGGTACTTCTTCTTTTAAAATAAATGGTCCAGTTTCATTGTTACCGTTGGTAGTTATTTCTTCTCTTTGATCATTGAAAAGGGATCTGATATATTTTCCCATATGGTCAGTTGATCTTCAATATCTAACACAATGTTTCCCTCCTCATTTGTAAGGATGTATGCTCTTTGTTTCCGACCAATTTCAGTGAACTCTTATATATATAGTCGTGCAGTTTCTGCAGATTTTCAATCTCAGTACATTTCTCTGTCAGCCACTCTTCTTTAGCTTGTGGACATTTATATTTGATCTTCTTCTGTACTTCTTTATACTTCTGTTTGTCTGAATTTTTACGTTTCTCCTTTCTTCCATAAACCTTAATATTTCCTCTGTCATCCAATCTTTTCGGTTTGTTCTTTTCTCAAATTTCAGATGTTTCTTACAAGGTTCTATGATGGCTGATTTTAAATTTTGCCACTTGTCTTCAGATTGATTCCGAGTTGCCCCACGGGTGTTTATTAATTTATTTAGGTTTTCATTTATCTCCTGGTGCACTTTCGCTTTCACGTTATTATTTTTAGTAGGCTAGTATCAATAGTTCTTTGGTTTGACGAGACTTTCAGCTTCTTGAGCTTCACCATAATCTCCACCACAAGAAGATTATGATCTGAGCCTACATCTACTCCTGGGTATGTTTTGGCACTGCATTTCTCTACCTCTATCCTATTATTTTCTTGTTATACTAGTAAGGTTTGGATGGAAGAACAGTTTGGTATTTGCCCAAAACTGAATCGCGCATTAAGGTTTGTCTTTCCACAATTATTATATTTAACACTGATTATTCCTTACATGTATGTATTAAGAATTTGTTTCTTGTTTTTCACATATAACTTATACTTATTTTTTGGGATGTGCAAATAAAGATTATTATTATTAGTATTATTCCTGACTATAAGTTCTTTATTTTTGCGATTTCCAACTGTAGAGGCGAAGTTTTGGTAATTTGAAAAAGGTAGTTATTACCATGGATTTTTCTTGAAAGAATTGTAGGAGATGATCTCCTCATTCTATTCGATCGCCCAGTCCGTACGGCTCAATCCACCTGTCATATGAACCTTGTCCAATCTTTGCATTTATATCTCCCAGGAGTAAAGTGACATATTTGTTTTTAGTTACTTTCATGACTTCATGAATTTTTCATCGTTTTTATCCGCAGTATGCCTCGATTTGTAAGTGCAAAACATGGGGAGATACGTGTACGAAGTTCATCATAGATCTTCGTCAAGAGTGTTTCGTCAAGTATAACCGCAGCTCCACGACGATGTTGACTGTCTTTACTTCATGAGTAGTAGATAATTTTTCTCGAAGTCTACTCTGTCCGTAGTTTATCGAGCGAGCTTCACCGATTCCCATTATTTTGATGTTTAGTCTATTCATTTCCAAGATTATTTTGTGACTGAGCATTTCCGGACTCAAGAACTTTTTCCTACTGTTATCTTTCATAGTTCTTTCTATCATACTAATTTCATCAGAGAAGCAGTTACTTATCACCAGCACATCTTTTGTGTCCTACCTACTGTACGGATTTCATTGAATTGGAACTGACTTGTGCCTCTATTCAAGCTCCCTGAAAATTTGGGAACATTCTTGCGATTCCTCATTAATGTTCCAATGACTGGAAACTTGATAGTATCAAGTAAGTGGTCAGATGAGAAGAATCTATCAAATGTCAATACAACATTTAGGTACAATAGTGCTGGTTAATTTTAGTCGCGTTCATTTCTTTGCCCGCATATAATATATATTTAGATCGTAAACATATCCAGTTCTTGAATCTGAGCGAACCAAAATCTATACACCTCGTTTTATGGGCTTCAGTGGTAAATACTGCTTCAGCGACGATCTCCGTTTGAATTTCGTCATCGATTCATCAATACTCTGGAATGATGAGTCTAAATGATATTTGCTGAATGTTTGTTTGATACAATTAACAACTTCTTCGATGTAAAATATTTTCTCCGCATTAGCAGATTTTTCTAGTTTATTGAAATTATTGAAATTAATTTTGATAATAATAATTTACATATATAAGCCTTCTTTATTGAGATATTGACCAATGATTCATTGTTTGACCAGTAATCGTTGAATCTTGGTACACCGTTCTAACTCATCACAAGACATACTTCCAATACAATCATTATTTCATGATAATCTGTTTCAAGTCTCTTTTTCTTGGTAACTTTATCGAATATGTTTAATCTGGCTTATAGTCTGTTCGTTGGATCTTTCGTCGTACGTCACAAACTATCGCTTCAAAAAACGACGAAAGTTTTACAGTGCGTTCTTTTTCTAACGCATTTGGTTTACTTTATCAGACTGAATGTTTCTGCGTCGTTTCTCGAAGCGATAATTTGTGACGTACGATGAAAGATCCAATGAACAGACTATATGTACATTCAGCAATTTACATCAATAGACTTCTGGGAAAAATCTTTAGGAAATATTCGACTTCCTTCATCTGATTAGGTAGACACGAATAGCAAGAACATCGTCAGGTAGACTGAATCTTGAACAAAATTGTTGACTATTACTCTCATTTTCTCCCTGTCTGATTTCAACCTCATTACTCACTTCATAGACTATAATTTCATTTTTATTGATGAATTTACCATCTTTACTGAATTCATCACGAACAGACAAATCATAATCTGTAACGCTCTCTGATGGGGTACAATATTCATCTGAAGAACTATCACAACATCCTCATCAGCCTCATCGCTCCAGTCATTTTCCATAACTCTTTTACAGGTGGTACACCTGTGTCCCTTGGGACAACCGGTGTACCACAATATAAAAAAAACTGAAAGTAATCATATTCAGTAGAGCCACTATAGCTAAAATCAAGTTAATCGCTTACCAATAAACTAAGAGGTAATATAAAACACAACTTGGGATAAACACTATCGAAAATACAACAAAATAGTGCATAATTCAATGAGCGTGGTGTCACTTCATGACCATTTGGATAAAAGTATGATGAAAAAAAAATTGCTATGCATTGTACGACTGGTAAATTCATTTCTAATATATAAACGTGATCTAATTCTCATCGATTTTTGTAACATGGTGTTTTTCGTGCCGGTTGCATTCCTCATATTAGTCATAACTGTCCTCCCCGGAGATCCCATGATGATTATGCAAGTATCATTATGTGGTCTTTAATGCAGTGGTTTTCCAATTGCCTTCTGCATCCTTATGCCGTTTACTATTTGATGGAATTCATCCGCCTTTTGGGTTGATTTCTCAGCCCAAGGACAAAAGAGTGCCCTTGCCCTTTCTGGCTCATCCACCCTGAGCTGTTGTTCACTAAGGGAAGACAGCTTATTCCGGCAGTCGTTCGTGTGTTTACAGCCACCTAATCTGAGTCAATCATAGATATCCGCTGTACAGACCGGATTTGTCACCCTATGCCTTCTTTTTATACCTGCAAATCAAAAATTAATTACGAAGTCAACGTTTTTAGATGACTAAAGAAGCGGTTAATGCTCTCAAAATGGATATTTTGGAGGAACCTTAATCTGAGTAGAAGAAGTGCATGCAAAAGTGTATTGGTCTTCATGAAGAACATTTTGAAAAACAATATAATAACGTGCAATGATTTTTTTGTTCTCTATTCTTGACGTGTATTTTTGAGTTAATGATTTGGTGAGAAGGTATAGCTCCTCTTCTTGAGGAGCCATCAAGCTCACACGAACTGAAAAGCTGCTGTAGGCCAGTCGTGGAACTCATGTGGGATTTTATAGAGGGGATACGAGAGCTCGCCAAAATCTGGTTTTGTTCTATACTGCCATGGTGCTGATGGGTTTTGGGTTCTGGCAGACAATGACCTACTCTGCTGTCTTCATCCAGAGAATGTAGGAGCTCATCCATTTCGTCATCAAATGCAAATCTGTAATGTTATCTTTCTGGCATTTCTCCATCAACGAAGCGCTCTTAGCTGTCATGTATAAGTTCCTCTTTACTTTCATATAAAGTACTTCAGTACAGGCTCTAACCGTAGATTCTGGTGAAAAGTGTAGCGCAGCATGCTATCCAAATTAAGGGGCTATATGCTACCCAAAGTAGATGGTGATTCAGCAGTTCCAAAGTTTCATGCCAGCGCCTGTTTACTAAAGTAGGTGAAAGATAATGTACGATTTTCCTGAACAACTGTCACCTCAAACCTATCCTCTAGTATCAGAATAATGTAGTCCACATGATTGCCATACTGGTAGATTATGGTGTGAATAATGTGTGAAGAAAGGATGTGTACGCTCGTATTAGTTTATAATAGGAAGATTATAAAATATAAATGTTTAGAAACACAATAAACTATTTAAATAATAAATATTACTACTAATAATATATTCTTGTCCTATTTTCACTCCAATGCTCAGCGTTAACATTTAAAACACGATATTTGATCGATACATACAATTCGGTTTTACTTTTTTAGGTGTATTTAAATATTAGAGGAAGCATAGTCAATATCTTCAACAATTGCAAATTTTATGGTTTGTTATAGTGATTGTTTAACAACAATAAGTAACATGAAGTTTAACATTTAACACACACTATCTCTTTCTAGAAGCTTATATGGAGTAGTATATCTTTTTACATCGGTAGTATTTATTTTTACATCGAATGAATATAAATTAAATAAATCTAATTAATTGTGATATACGTGACACCGGATACTTGCAATTTGGTGAAATGTACGTCCGTGCGGCGTTTAAAATTTTGAACATACGCCTGGCCCGGTAATGGAAGTGGGGAATTACACTGGAAATATCGAAGAGTGTAAGGGCAACCACTTTTGAAAATTTATGTGTAATAGCTTGGCCCAGATTCTGGCGAACGGAACGTTTTCCCAGTCCGGACGAAATCGATTTCCACCGCGGTGGCAGTGCTAGCTGCTGGCGAAAGGCCCACCCCCGTACAATCCCAATATCTCCACCTACAATTGCACCAGATGGAGAAAAATAGACGACGCCTTACCTATTTACACACTAACATCAATTGTACTTAAGCAAGCGTGGAAATTGCAAGAAAAAAACTATTTAGATTAAATAGTAACTAATGCCAGAATGTATTACATATATTTATATTTTACCTTGCGTAAGTAAAATACGCAATTCAACAATAAGTAAAAATATTAATCTGTAAAATGATATTAGCATAAAGGTAATATATTGACTGGCGGTTTATCTGGATAGTTAAATACTTCAAAGTAATACTCCGTTTTCCTGTCTGCAACTGATCTACGCCGATGAGACCAAAATAAATCCAAACCGGTCCCTAGCTGTTGTTGACAGTTAGCCATAATTAATCTAAACCAGGCATGTGCAACTTTATCAAGATCGCGGGCCGGTAAACAATATTAACCTAAAATCGCGGGCCGGACCTTTTATTTGAATTTATAAGGAACGGAGAGATTCGTAGTTTGATTTATTTATTACGTTTTAACATTTAAAAAAAATGTAATTTATGTAGTCATGTATGTATGTAGTCATTTATTAGAACTGGCTTTTAGAAAATAGATAAAAATGTACAAGTACAAACATATTTAATGAGAAGACTGTGCCTTCATATTTTTCACCAAACAATCAACATTTGGTGAAATATCGGATGTCGCAACAGAGTCTTCTCGAAATGTGAGTCTGTTAATATTGTACGTGTTTTTGATTTAACAAACTTTATTCTCGAAAATGGCTGCTCACATTTGTATGTACATTTTTTTCTAAGCCAAAGATGCGAGATTTGAAAATTTATCGGTTGGTAAATATTTTTTATAAATATCGGTTATCTCTAAATATCGCCTTAAAATCGGATTTTTCTTGCAATTCAATGAGTTCCATTTGCAATAAAAATGGTGCTTCTTCTATTTCCACTTCAAATGGGGAGGAAAAGATTTTCAGACTTGCTTCTTGACTTGACGTGACCATACAGTTCATGAACAAGTTCTTGGGTTTGCAACTTTGTATTTAATTCATTCATATGACTTGTTACATCAACGAGAGACGAAAGATCGCAGACCCAATTTGTGCTATTTAGCTCTTGTACAGGTTTTTCTTTCATATCCATAAAAACAAATACCTCACCTTTGAAATCATAAAATCGTTTTAACATTATTGCTTTACTTAACCAGCGCACTTCACAATAAAATGTCTGATCTTTAAATTCAGCCTGCAGTTCTTCCAAAAATGTTTGGAACTGACGGTGGTGAAGTGCTCTTGATTTAATGAAATTTATACAAGAATCTACTGTTTTCATTACATGTGTAAATTTTGCACACAAATTTTGTTGATGTAAAATGCAGTGAAATGCACTCAAATCTTCAGTGTCAATATTCCTACTACATAGTTCCAATTTAATTCTATTGACAACTCCTAAATTAGAACCAACCATAGCTGGAACACCATCAGTAGAAATTCCACTTAGATTTTCCCATTTAAGCTCAAATTGATCAAAAACTGCTTTTACTTCTTCGAAATTGTTTTCTCTTCGTGTGGCACTTCTTTCAGCATTATTCGCCGCACTCCTCGAAGGATTTCAGGGCTTTCTGAAGAATTTTCTCTAAGCGGGTTTCAGTTACTCTTCTGTACAGAAGAGCAGTATCTACAGTACGATGATGGCCGGAACCAAATTCGGTTTCTCGCTGATATAGATATTATACAAGGCTGGGGATAGAGCAGACCCCTGAGGAACAATTGATAATATCAAACTGTGGATGGAAGTCACGAAATTTTCTGTTAGAAAGTACTGAGTCTGGATTAGGTATTTAGGATACTTAAATCCA
Source organism: Ontholestes murinus (assembly GCA_963969525.1). Classification (NCBI taxonomy): domain Eukaryota; kingdom Metazoa; phylum Arthropoda; class Insecta; order Coleoptera; family Staphylinidae; genus Ontholestes; species Ontholestes murinus. The sequence continues at coordinate 27,618,804 of OZ018389.1, forward strand.
ATTATTTGATAGATAAGGTCCGTATGCCAAAATCTGTTAAACGCCTTTGAGACGTCTAGGAAAACTAGTACAGTGACTCTTTTAATAGCAAAGGCCTTAGTGATATAATCGGTCACTCTCAACAGCTGATGATGGGTGGACAGACGAGCCCGTAAACAGACCTTGGAGTCGGGAATAATTTAATGAACTTCAGTGACTAGCAGGGTTTTATCGAAACGTTTACCTAGAACACTGAGCTAAGTGGGCGATAGTTTTAAGGAAATGTTGGCGATATTTCTGCCTTGAAGATGTTAACTACTGCGGCCAACTTTCAAACAGATGTAAAAGAGCCCAGTCTCATAGCCGTATTTGCTATATTAAGCAGAGCGATTCTATCCTCTTGGGCAAGATTTTTTTTGAGCTCGTCCAGAATGGTTGCTTCGCAGGACCACTCAGAATCGTAGAATTATAACTTCTGGCGGATCTCATTTATTTATTTAAAGTAAATTGTCACTCTAGGCTGTCGATGAATTGTTATAACAAAAGGTGAGATTCCCCATGAACTGACATTTTAATTGTCAAACATAACTTAAATGTGCATTAAAAATGTCAGTTCATTTATTTGGAACATGTAAGAATAGACCTACGTTTTTTATTCCAACGCCACCCGGGACTGCAATAATTGTTGGACACCTGTTAGTTTACTCTTTGAAAGTTAAGAGCATGACCATGAAGACCTTAAAGATAGCTGCTTTAAGTTCGATCGTCGAATTGATGACATTAAGGGGAATTATTAAATTTTCCACCTTCAACTTATGATTGTAGATTTAATTTCTCTAGCTGGTCTAGTAATTCCGACTGTTAGGTCCAGAAAGACCGGAACTGAGTTCGTATGAAGACCAGATTTCATGGTCCCAGATCGAGAAAATAGCGTTATCTATGATATTAGGTCGGAAACTTGAAGTGGTAAAATATTGGGCATTCAGACTCAACCGCTTTGATATTCGGTTGCAGTTGTTGATGAACTGACACTAAAAAGTGACTTTTCCGATTCATTCGTTACTTTTAATTATAGTTTTAAAGGTTCTGAGATGTTATGTTGAATGCCTAAAATATGCGTAAGTATTTTTGTCTGATAGTTTTGAGAATGAGTTATGAGCAAAATTTGTTATTTCTTCTGGTAGTTTTAAACGTTTAGATTCCAAAACTTATTACTTTTATTTCTATATTCTGAAAGGTTCTTTAACGTAATGTCGAATGGCTTAAATAATAACAAAGTTCCTTACTTTTTCTGATGGTTTTAAAACATTCCAAACAAATTTGGACATAATTAATGACTTTCACTGATGGTTGTAAAGGTTCTAAGACATTGTACCGAATTATCAAACTACAGGCATTTGTTTTTGTTCTGTTGATTTTCTCTGATGTGTACAGTGCTGTTGTTTGGTGTATTATACCATGATTCTCCAAAAACTTCTAGAATTCTTTATTACAGAATTCGTTTCCTCTATCAGATTGTAGAATCTTAATTTTTACTTCTCGCTGGTTTTGCATTTCAATTCTTAAATATTTTGAAATATTTGAGGACTTTTCTCATAATAATATGAGCAAAAGTAATACTTTTACAAATAGTTTCAAACATCATAGGTCGAAGAGCCAGCAATTATTCCATGTAATTAAATTTGATATCAACTTCGCGAATAAAAATATCTAATTGTGCGGTAACGGTAGTATCTCTGCTCTTATCGAGAGCAATTGAAAATGCCCTAAACTTCTGCGACGCACGTAACTTAGGATTTGATTTGATATCGTTGGCCATATCATCGATACGTCTTGTTATAGTCCAGCGAGAAAGACTTATTTTTTCTATATCGTCGCTCTTTTCAGGACACAGTTCTTTAACGACAGCACTAAGACACTCTCTAACAACATCACCTTCAGAATAAGGTTTAGAATGCTTTGCAATTTTTTCACTAATTATAAAACTTGCTTGTACAATACTATTGCATAAATCACTTTGTTTGTCTGTTGCGCAGATAAACATTTTTTTTCAAATTTATTATTTTATCTTTTCTTTGTTGCCCATTGAGATTACTATAAGTAGAATGTTTTGATGTAAAGTGGCGTTTTAAATTAAATTCTTTTACCACTTAAACAAACAAGTTTGTTTTTTTTGCATAATAAAAAAGTAATCGTTAGTCAACTTATCTAGAAAAACACGATTTTCAATATCAACTTTTTTTCTCTTCTCTGATATCATTTTAAAGATTATGTTAAATTATAAATTAAGTATGAATTTAGAATTTGCTGAGCCTTACTACAAATAACTACGAGCTTTTTCTCTGCTGATTCTTCCTACACTAATCAACATACTTGTCAGTGCAAATAAGACGGGGTTTTCCCTATTTATTGAATGCTGAGTTGACTAAATACAGTACAAAACTTTATGATACCTATAAAACTTTATAATCCTTAGATTATGTGAAAATCATTAAGAATACATATAAATTTTTTATTTTCAAGGGCCAGGTCCATTGACATTTGAAAATTGTGCTGAGGGCCGGATAAAATGAAATCAGGGGCCGGATCCGGCCCGCGGGCCGTACGTTGCACATGCCTGATCTAAACAATCATAATTTTCTTATTTTTTAAAATTAATTAAGATCTCTCGTTTGCTTTCTTAAGTAATACATAAAAAAAACAAATTAATTACAAAAACATGCGTAAAATTTTGGGTGAAATGATAAATTAAAGTCTAATATAATAAGATAAATCATGTTTCTTTAAATATTACTTTGGGAATTATATTAGGATTCTTCAATTCAATAGGAATAGCTAAGGTAGGGTCATATAAGAGCTGATTAGAAGACTGTACAAATGGTGATAATTGATTAAAGTTTTGAGAGCTGTTTCCTCGCGAACTCAAATGTTGTGATTCACAGGAGTTGGTATGTAAACAAAGATTCTTACCGTACTTTTAGCGTCGTCATTTTTGTAGTTAAAGATTCTTAAAGATTGTTAGCTTTAAAGTTTTGATTAGATTTTTGGTCTATGGATATGCTCAGATATTTAATGGAAAATTAAAACGGGATGCTTATACAGAAAATTAAGACCTATGAGTGTTTAGTATAGAGTTTATTAGAAAAATTGAATATTAATATATAGCTGCATTAATTTACACTCTATTATTACTTTCCTTTAAATCAAATTAGGCAATATGTTTTGATGAAATGAAATCCACGTTTTTTCTAGAATACACGAACTTTTTGTGTATACTACCTAACAATAAGTAATATTTGATTATGATTATGATTATTAATTCTTTATCATACTTGCTTAAAATACTGTAGTTATTACAAAATACAAAAATATTGAAAACATACAAATAAAATTTTGACAGCAAGTTGAAGGGCGAAGCTGATCATGTAAAACTTTCTTCCACTCAAACCCATGGATGTCTATTCCTCCACTAATCCATAAAACTGGAAATTAGTTTCAAAGGTACTTTTTATGCATTAAAACGTATTTCCCAATTTTAGGATATGTTTACAAATATTTGCCACTTTGATATAACATAAATATTTAAAAGTTGTGATTATTCAATTGTTTGTTCTATAAGCTGAATCTATTGTTGACTGTAATGCAATAACACCACGTCCGTTTCGATATTGAAATGTTTCGTGGGTTCTTATATCGTGAACAATGTCGAAATGTGGTTGTTTGTAATCGCCAGGTGTAATTTACATTTGAACCTGTTTCAACTGATACCTTATCGTATTAGCGTGGTTTGCTAACATACTTTGTTTTTCAATTTTCGATAACGAGTTTATGGTTTACCTTCACCATTAAACATATGGCATTCGAAAACGTCATGTTTTCGTCGAGATTCGATAAAATATTTTGCCGTCCGGGGGCCCGATTGTGCTGGCAATTTATGTTTTTGCACGACTCGTAATATTAATATTTGATACAATTTAAAAATTTAGAGAGAGTTTAAATAAAATATCGTATGTTATAATTTAATATTGGTATTAAGAGGATTAGCATTAATATTGATAGGCAATATTTTAGTTTTTCTAATTTGATGGAAAAAGAGACCTAATATTATTTACAAGAGAAGAAACTAGCCGAGTTTCATCTGAAAAGAATATATTTTTGAAAGAATAATTGCATGAAACTAACCTTAAGTCTGTTTTATAGACAAAAATAAGCTTTTTGACATTAAATCAATTGTTTGTGTATTAAAACACCATTTTATAGTTTATACTTTACAACTCGAATTTTAGTTTAGTTTGGTTTATTTACTTTACAAGATCTATTTAAAAATACATAAAATACATACATAAGTACACTAAACCATTTTAAAATTTGGAGGTGGAGTTCACATCCTATGTGCTTCCACTCGAAAATTTTTAAAACTAAGTGTCGATTTGTAAAATCTAAAGCCGTGGTTTTAACACAAAAACAGTTAATTTAATGTAAAAATATTAAAGATGGAATTTTTTGATGTTTCCTAATTTTATGTTAATGTTTCATACAATTAACTAAATAAATATATAAATTAGCATGACTAACAATAGCGAGTGTGTGACCTTAGCGTCCGATCAAATTTCGCACAAATATTTACTATTATTACAATTGAGGTTGTCCACAACGTTTGTAAACATTTCATGGACAGATTTGAGTTATCTTCAATTTTTGCATATAATGCCGATTCACAAGGTCCCAGCGACAATCACGCAATTCACTCGACGGTTAAGTGAAAAATTGTGTCATCCTCGTATTTTTTTTTTATTTAATACACTTACTTATGTACGAAAAGCCTACACGTGTTCTATAACAATAACAATTACTCGCCAGATCCCATAATCATCACGAGCGTTTCTAAAGCCATGTGTCATTATTTACTTTACCCAGAAACATAACATGCTTTTAATATACACTAAACTACTATTTTATATGTTAATGGTAGTAATTGACAATCGATCATATGATCTCTCAGTCATGTTATTTGTGTATTGATGTTGTAGTAAATTAACGTCATACTTCAAAGGATTGTCATCGTCACTTTAAAAATATATTTTAGTGGTGAATGGCACCGAACACCCAACCAATTTCATACCCAGACCAAAGATGCTGTCGTAATCGCTATTTTTTTATTTATAGTCATTCCTAAAATATTTTCTCCTACTTTAAGCATTGAAAATAACAAAAACCAATAAGCTCAATAAGATCAAAAATAAATTATGGATACAAAATTTTATGATATACATTATCAACAAACATAATAATTTAGGAAATCTAGCGAAATTAATCGATAACTGTTAAAATATTTATGTACTACAATTAATCTAAAGGTAAGACTCAAAATATTTTAAAAATTGTAAAATATGCGATGAATATTAAAAATGACAAAGAAAATTGTATTCATGGCATTATTTATAAAAAAAAGCCTTAGGATGGCCCTCTTTGATATTACAGGAAAAAAGAACAAACAAAAAGAAATTAATCGTTGTACATGGGTTTATTTATTTATTGTTTTTTTTAAATTTATGACCAATACACTTTTGCTTACGCTTGAACCAATTTTCGAAGCATATTTTCAGCACAGATAGAGATACCTCCCAAACATGCATTTTTAACGCACTAATCGCTTCTTCATTGTTCAGACGTCAAAAAATTTGATCTTGTAATTTATTTTTGATTTGCAAGAATTAATTGGGTGCTAAATCTGGGTTGTGCGGCGAATGACAATTCGTCTCTTGTTTAAGCCGATGTGTGAGAACTCGCATTATTCTGGTTGAGAATGATGCGTCTTCGCCAATTGGTTTTCCTTCTTTTCCGAAAACTTCTGATAATCAAATTGTTAAATTGTTGTGTACTACAGGGATCTGTATTTTCCAAAAAAAAATAGCGACCATACGCTTCAAAGCTTCTTTTTTTGGATGTGGTTCATCTTAAAAGACCCATGCAGTTGATCTGTTTATTTTCGGCCTCATACACATATAGTCATCTTCTGTTACGATAGACGTATTTTGAAGCACAGGAAATTGTTATTCTTACGCCTTTATTTCGACTAATCGACACAAGCATTTTTTTGAGCGATTCTTAAATTATTTGATTTTTTTACATGCAATATTGAATGCATGCTATTCCTACTAATGCCCAACAATGTCCAAATCTTACGATAAGTCTCATAACGATCTTGCAGTATCCATTCACGCACAGCACCAACGTTTTCTTCACTCTTCACGAAATTTATCACTAAGTGAACTACGTCCACGATTGAATTCTATATACCATCGATTTATAGTGGGGATCGAACATTCCACTTGTGCAAAATATATATTTTAGGTAAAAAGTGTAAAAAAAATACACTTTAGTTAAGCACAATATTAACATTTCAATATAAAATTATACGTAATTAAACAAAAAAACCGCCAATTCATCATCATTAAAGCTTCAACTTTTATCGCCATATTTTATTTATACCCTCATTAGGTAGAATTTACACGTTCCTATTAACATATTCGTAACCCGAAACCCTCGTGTTTTCGTGCAATTTTGTAACGAACTATGTTCGTGATATTGTAACCTTGACCTTAAAAGTATAATCAACTGAATTAATTAATTCATTAATTCACAATTATATTTGCATGCATTATATTTAACCATATATAAACTAAATCCAAGCAAAAGCCTCAACTAATTCGAATGGAATAAATTATAAGTATTTTCTATAATAAACCTAAATAGCCAAAAAATAAGGATTTTATAAATAGATATATTTACATTACATTATTTATGTTTTTGTTAAAATTATTATTATAATTGGTTTACTTATAACTCAAAATGTGCTTTTAGATTTTAGTAATGTGAACTTAGTATTTTTTGTGTTCTTTGGGGAACTCTATTAACTTGTCGACGTAACATTAACCATTGTATGTCGTTTTTATTTAATATTTATTAAGCATTTTTACTCAATTGCCTTTATAAAGCCCCCAAGATATCACCGACTATTTCAAAAAAATCACAAATTCATCATCCTATTAAAATCAAGCCGAAAATTTTAATTATCTAAACCATTTTAGTAAAATAACCTCATTGGTGATTACAACGATAAATTCGATGCTGAGTTGACTACAAAAAATTCACAAATTAATCTTCCTGTAAAATACATTCTGAAAGTTTCAACTAGCAGACAAGTTTGGATAAAATTAATCAATTTGGTGATTTCAACGGTAAATTCAATGCTAAGTTGACTATAAGTGTCTACAATAAAATTATTACTATTGGTCAAACAAACCAAGTGTAATTTAATTTAAACCTTCATTAATAATAGTTCAAAATGTTTCACCAAGTAATAAATGAGAACGTGATTCAAGAAACAATAAAATTTGATTTCAATTACCAAAAGCGTTTGGCTAAATTAATCCCATTAGTGATTACAGTAGTAAATTCTATGCTGAAAGTTATTAATTGATCTAAAGAACATTCCAAAATTCTCAATTACTAAGAGTGTCAAGTAAAATTAACCTCATTAGCGATTAAAATTCGAAGTGATGACGAGACTCAATATTTAATGAAGTTAATGTGTCAATTACTGTCAGTAAATTCGCTTTGAAACTGAATGCTCACTACGCTGTGGAGTAACATCGGACCAAAAATTGTGTGATTTACTTCATAAACACAACATTCAGCAGCTGTTTTGATACCAATGTCCGCGAGAAAATTGCTCTAGAAATGTTGAAAAAAGCACCCAACGAGAAAAATTGACGAAGAACAATTGATTTAAATTCTAAAACCTTATCATTATTATTGAGGAACCAACTTATGTGAAACAACTAAAGCAAATTAACCCCATTGGCGACACATTGATACATACAATCCTGATTTAACTATCTAAAAATATAACAATTTATAAATTGATATTCGTGTAACAAACATTCCGAAAATTTCTACTACCAAAAAAATTTGGCGACTACAATGCTAAGTTAACTATCAAAAAATTACAAATTGATCTTAATGTAGAGAACTTTGCAAAAATTACCGAGTGAGTTTAGGCTAAATTAATCCCATTGGTGATTACAATGCTAAAATGGATGTTAAGTTGATTATCAAAAAAACATACGAATTGATCTTCAAGTAAAAAATATTCCAAAAGTTTCAATTATCCAGAGAGTTTGGCTACATTAACCGAATTGGTAACTACAATGATAAATTCGATACCAAAAAATTCAGAAGTTGATTTTCCTGTAAAGAACTATTCGAAAATTTCAATTAGCAAGAAAGAAAGTTTCACTAAAACAAACCTCATTAGTGATACAATTCTGTGTGGCAACGAGACTCAATGAAGGGAGCATTTAATAAAGCTGAACAAATAAATTAATGTGTCTCTCACTGTAAGTAAGCGCGCTTTTAAACTGAACGCTCATGACGCTATGGAGCTAAATCTGACTAAAAGTTGCTTGGTTTACTTCGTATACGCAGAATTGGTAACAATGTTTGCGAGAAGTGTATATTAACCTAAAAAGTGCTGTAATAATGTTAAAAAAGCATCTTTCAAGGAAATTGTCTTAAATTTGTTTGAATCAATAGCCTCAAATTGTTGGATAATATTATAAAATTGCATGTGCAGGACTCAAATTGAAAATCCAACTTTTGTAAAACAATTAAAGCAAGTTAGCTGGGAGATACTTGAAACACTTACAGAAGAAAGTGGGTCGGCTAGAGCTGGAACGTTTCTTGTATTTATAAGTATATCATCTTTTACGAGATGTACCAATCATTAACAAATTTGGTGATAATTAAATTATTACTTTTAATTAATTTTGGCGATTTTATGTTATACATTTTACAGGTGACTGTGATTCTTCAAAAATAGTTTCTTTGAAATTCTTATTTAGTACATCTAGTAAACAACTCTAAAAAAATTAAATTAGATTTTGAATACATTTTTATTGGTTCTAAGGAATAAAAGTATGGCCAGTATATTGTGGCATAGTTATATTTCTTGAATTTTCTTGTTCTTTTGTTCGGAGTATGCATTAATTCATGCGGTTTTCTAAGAGATGGCGTTACTAGTATTATTTCGCGCCATGTTCATCCGTGACTATATTCATTTGAAAGCTACTGCCATTGCACGTCTTTTTCAGTATATGTAATTTCATTGAAGCGTAAAAAACATTTATTTCTATTAATTTGAACATGTCGAAAAAGTATTTTTGCGGGGAGTTCTTCTTCATTACTTTAACATGAAACTACCGAAAGTCATCGTATTTTAGCAGAGGTTTATGGTGACCATGGTCTTTCTGAAAGAACGTGCCAAAAGTGGTTTGCACGGTTTAAAAGTGTCGATTTCAACATAGAAGATGATGGACGACCCGGGCAGCCAAAAAGGTTTGAAGATGAGCTGTTGAAATCGGGTCAGACGATCAAAGGGGACCTCTACCGAACACAATTAATTCGTTTGAAGAGATCGATTTCGGAAAAACGACCAGAATATGCAACCAGACACGAATCCATAATTTTCCATCATGACAACGCTCGGCCACATGTTTCAAGACCGGTTCAAAACTATTTGGAAAACAGTGGGTGGGAAGTTCTACATCACCCGCCTTATAGTCCAGACATAGTCCCTTCTGATTACTACTTGTTCAGATCAATGCAGAATGCCCTCACCGGAATACGCTTCACTTCAGAACAGAGTATCAAAAATTGGCTCGATTCATTCTTCACCACCAAGCCGGAGAAGTTCTTTTGGGATGGAATCCACAAACTGCCATAAAGATGGGCAAATTTTGTAGCTTCCAAAGGACAATACTTTGATCATTGAGTGTATTAGCATTTTTTTCACAATAAAGCGTTAATTTTCGAAAAAAAAACGCATGAATTAATGCATACTCCTGTAATTTAATTTATTTATTCCTCTGAGCCATATACTTATCATACATTACATATGTGACTATTTCGTTCCTGGTAATCAAGATCAAGACCAACTACTACTAAATATGTTGTCTATAGTTACTAATCTTTTCGCACTTGTTGCCAAGCGTTAATTTAATTTTTAAGTAAGGGAATTCTTCCTGGGCCTTCTAAGATAATTATTAAATAGAAAATAGAGCCTAATTTGTAACATTTTATAATTGATTATATGGTGACATAAAGTAAAATTCCAATTTATATATAAAAGCCATTCAATTTTGAATTATGTTCATCCCTGAGACTATAGCTTAGAAAAGGTAAATTTAACTGTTTAGGGTGACCAAAAACTCTATTTTATTTTCTCTATTATTTTATGTGGTAACTTCCTGTTTGACTATATAACTATTAAGTGACAGTTTATTTTTAAAATCTTCTCGAATACACTTTTTTCTCTCGATTGTTTTCTTTTCTCTGAAGAAAACCATGATCATTATCATTTAATAGCTTGTTTATATAGAGATTTTCAAAACTACATAAATGAAGTAAAAAATTTTGAAAGCTTTCACGTCTAAATTATGAGATATTTATACAAATCCCTTATAATTATAAATATAATATCCAATACATCATTAAACATTTTCTAATGCTGATTTTAATTTTGTATTTTTATGTGCTTAAGGTGTTGATCACTGATCATCGCGAATTTTCTTGCATTAAAAGCAAGAGTTTTTCTCATATTAGTATGTCAGCAGTAGTATTATAAGTAGTTACTTAGAATAACAGAATACTTTATTTTAGGCCAAAAAGGCCGTATTTGGCAAATCATTAATAAATAGTCATCAAGAAAGGAGCAGAACTTTTGCCAGAAGAATAGAGGGTGGGAATAGAAGAACACATATTTTGTGAATTCAAGGTTTTCCAAGTGCGATCGAAGTCATTGTAAATAATTATTATGTATAATATTGGAATACTATTGGTAGCACGTTGGATAAAATAAATAATACCTGATAATTCATGCGTTGATATACTATTTGCTGCTGTTAATTGTTACATACAACAATTTAGCTAGAAAAATCTTTATTATTCCATCTTGTACTATCTTTAGTAGTGTAATATTGTAATATTTATCACCAATTAATTGTTCTCTTCTTAAATTAGTCCAAAATATACACTGCTAACAAAAGTATTACTGTAATATAGTTGATACTTGTTGAGCTACCCTCTTGATGGAATCAGATATGTAATTTTGGCGAAGAAAACCACTTGTTATGTTCCATATTGTTACTTTTATTTTCAGTTTTCTGACACGTGTTTTGATCATACACAATCCCATTGAAAATATACTCAAAATGAAGAAGTTAGAAGCTGTCAGCATGTCTTACTGGTCAGTGGATGGGTGTGAGTTTGAGTGGAAGAACACTGGAAACCAGCGAACTCTGTCCGTGATTCTTGCTGTCAAAATTTGTGTAGGTGTTCAATTATTTTTTGTATTTTTTGTGAATGTATTATAAGCAAGAAGAACAAAGTTATAAAGAATAAAAAATAGGGTATGATCGAAACACGTGTCAGGAAACTAAAAATAAAAGTAACAATATGGAACATAACAAGTGTTTTTCTTCGCCAAAAAAACTAGTAGTATAATTTGAATTGAGAAGACTCGGGCGAAGTTTATTTCTCCTACCCATGCAGTCTATTCAAACGTGTCATCAACTGTAAACAACAAAACACACTACTACTATTAGTTTTTGTTTCAACCAAATATTTTTTTTCTGATCAATGGCTATCGACCTGCACCTTGAAGTAACTATCTTATAAACGTTATAATCACGAATGTTCAACGGTAGTAACTGTCCACTGTTGTTTAATTTTTTAAATTAAGTGCAAGTAAATTAATTTAGTTTTTTGACTTGAGAATTATAAGGGTATTAGGATAGATACACATTTGGTTGAGGTTTTCTTGGTTTTGGCTAATATTAACGATTTCAAATGTTCTTCATTAAGAACTATTTCCGATAATTAGTATAAGAGAGAGTTGATGGATTTTGGATAAGGTTGAGAATATGTCAGATTTTAGTTAGGTTACGGAGGATTGATCTTTCAGATACCTGCAAGGTTTTTAGGATAAAATAGCAACAATAAGAGTAATCAAGAACAAATATCTATATAAAAGGCTGATTTGGTCGAAATTTCTTGATTTTGATAAGTTAGTATTATAAATTGCATTTAGATCTCTGCTTTGAGGATTTAGGTATTACTTATAAATGTTAATTTAGGATCAAATGTTATACCAAGGTATTTGCAGAATTGTTAAGACAAAATTGTGATTATTTATGGTTATTTTGTGTTATTAATTCTGTGAATGGTGAAATGAGACGAAAAGGTAATATTTGTTAGGATTAATCAATATTCTTCATTTTGCAACCATGTTTGCATTAAATCGTTCAGCCCCTGGAGTATTGTGTCAAACGGGAGGAATCTGAAGAGTTGATTTACATAAGAAAACCTAAATACGTCGAGTCATCAGAAACGGTTTACAGTAAGAAACCTAAAGAATCCAAACATGAGAAACCTTTTGATAAACGACAGAAATGTTCGAAGCATGAGGAACCCGATGAGTTTGTTTATAGTAGAAGACCTAAATGTATTAAACGTGAGGAATCTGACGAAATTGTTTATTGTAAAAGACCTGAACGTGTTAAACATAAGGAATCTGATGAAACAGTTTATAGTAAAAAGCTTAAATATGATGATAATAATTAATATAATAAGAGTAATAAATCTCTATGAGCATTACTGCACTAATTATTATCATTAACAACTGCACTAGATATTTTAATATTTCATTTGTATACTTAAATATGATATACATAAGGAATCGGATGAAATTGCTTATAATAAAAGGCCTAAATATGTTAAACGTGAAGATTCTGATGAAACGTAAGGAATCTAACAAAACTATTTCTAGTAAAAGGCATGTTAATAATAAACGCAAGGAATTAGATGAAACGGCCTGCACTATTTGGTAGTGATAGTAATACGTAAAAATAAATAAAAAATAACAATATTCTACTGAAACAAAAACGTTCTTCGAAATCACTACTTGAAGATATAATAATGCAAATAACTTGTCTATCAACAATTATCAACAATAATATAATGGCGGAAAGGCAACAATAATATTATTATTAATTTAATATTTATCATGTACTGTGAAAGATTTACAAATTAAGATTCTATATGCAAATAAAAATAAATATTTTTAATATATGTACAACTGTAATTCCTATTAATAAGGCGAGAAAAAGGAAGAAACATCTCCGTCTAAATCATAAATACATCGGCACGCATTCTTTCCTTCCAGAAAATAGTTTGCGTAGAAAATGTCTTTTGATCTAAATGCGCGTAAACTATTTTTTCCTTGTTTACGAAAAGCTTGATTCACGTTCCAAAAATAAAATTAGATTCACGTTCAGCTATATTTAACAAAACTAATACTTTCTATACATCATATTTCCAACTCTTATGAAAAAATTTTAAAAAATATATTAATGTTTTCTAACGTATTATTCGCACAAAGATTATTATTAATAGTAAGATAAAAAATATTTATGGGTAAATACATGTCATCACAAATGTTCTTTTAAATTTTATTTCAGCTGCGTGTGTAGATTATATCATAATCTCATTAATTAAATTAAATAGGTAAACATTTGAAAAGTTAGCCATTATAAAACATAGTTGTTGCATATGTTTATATCGGAATGATAGTCGGAACTATTAGTTTTGTGAACCGTGTATTCCTGGCATCAAAATACTATGCTTTAACGACTATTCTATTTTCAAAAGTTTTCAGTTTAACTGGAATTAGTCTTTAGAGTTTCAAATATTCCACTATATCATTTCAGTTATTATATATAGTCTATTTTATCTAATGAAATTTTTTAAAATACTACTTTAATAATTAGTTCATTTGAAAGCTGTTTTGCCTGTAAATAATATTTAATATTTTGTAAAAACTATTTAAAAATTATGGAAATCTTAAACTCATCCTTTGAAATTATATTGTTCAGGCTACAAATAGTAGGCATCTCAACACATGGTTTGTTTTTGTAGTTTTTGACACATGTTATAGATTTTAAGTTCCTCTCAAAATGTCTTTATTTATTGAATGAAAGCTAAGCTATTTCAATTAATTATGATTAGTAGTATTCGATCTTAATAAAATTATCATGTTATGTTTGTTATTTTCTCTTATCACTTGCAACCGTTTCACATAATTTGCTAAGGTATTCAATCGTAGGTTTCGATAAAAATACATTCATCTAAACATTGACATTGAATCCGATAACCTTTCCTCAGTTCATCACGTGGCGGTGAATGTAGTCTTTTTCTAGACTCCGAACGTATCAATCTGTATGCAGAGTGTGCATCTGACAGAATTCCCATTTCCTTACTAATTACGTCCGATTATATTATGGTATATTATTATATTCAGCTACTGATGTAAATTACGGTCACGTGTCGACAAGTATCCGCACATTGTAATTTAATCAAGGAGGCTTATTTTCATTTTCGTTATAGACGTCTGCTGGATCACGCTGGAGATAGAAATAGCAATGATCAATTAGAGAAACAAGTCTATTTTTACGAAATTGTTAATTATTTGACCTCAATGGATAAAATTTGATTCTTAATAACATTAAAGTATACTTCTATAAGTATTTAAATGGAGCACTTTATTTATTGTTTATTGCTGCCAAATATTTAACATTCAATTCAATTCAATCAATCGAATCGTAAAGGGTACTATAAATAATTTATGTTATATAAACAAATATAACTAAAACACTCACTTTGTTTTTACCACTAAACATTATGCAATGTATACATATATTACAAAAACCCAACTTTCGACGTTTGGGATTGATAATGACATTCAAACGTCGAAATATATAACATAATTTTAGTAATAAAAACATTGTAAGTATTAGTTTAGTGTTTCTCATAAATTATTAAATAGTAACGATTGCAAATATATTTTACGATCAAAACTCTTCAAAATTTTGTAAATTACAAAGGCAAAATAATGATAATATACAGAATCCAGAAATTATAGCCAATTTTTTATTAAAATAATCCATAATAATATCGAAAAAAATCATTGAAGCGAGGTTAATAATAATAATTTATTACGAAAACTCCATTTAAAACATTATAGAAAATAAAAATTAAATACATTCTAGAGGCATTATATAAAACAAAATAGGTTGCTCATATATAGGAGGTAGTGGACTGAAATTATAACGTTTTAAAGAGGTATCTTATAAAAGATAATTTATTATACTTCGAAAACGGCTATTACAAGGTCCAAATAGTAAAATATATAGCATTTTTTCTTGGTTTAATTGAAACACCATAACTTTGTTTTACCACTATATTTTAAAATTACACAATTACTATAGTTTCGACTATAAGCTAGTCATTATCAAACTAAAACTTTTAGTTTGATAATGACAACTTAAACAATGGAAGGTTGAAAGGCATACTTCCAAGAATTACTGAACCAAAACTATGAGGCTAATGAAGAAATAGAAGACGTAATAAATCTAATAATACATCTAATTCTCACAAAATTATATATCAGAACAAGAAGTAGAAGAAGCAACGAAAAGACTTAAAAGTGCAAAGCACAGGAGAATACAACAGAAAATATGTTCGAAACATGGGCATAAAGGGAAAGAATGGGAATAAATAGAAAGAAAAAAAGAATCTCCATAATCATAGAGTTTGATTATGGAAAGAAGAATAAATACAAAAGTATTAGAAATAATGGTGCCATTTTAAAAAGAACTATAGAGGAATCACATTGATTGAAACAACTACACAAATATATGAAACAATTATTGAAAAAAAGATAAAATACGATAAGATAAGATGCTAATGTATTCAAAAAACAAATTTCAATTCAATTCAATCCCTCCATTATGTATGGTCCATCGCCACTCAGCATTCTCCCAATGCTTCCTTGGTTTCCCAATTGGCCTTATGTCTTCCATCTTGCACTTGTGCACTCTTCGTGAAATCATGTTTTTCGGCATCAAGACATTTGTTTCACAGAAACAAATCAAGTGTTTTTAATTTCTAATCAAGATGTTTCAAAAATGTTTCACCACGGGTGAAAGTGAGCAATTACTTAAATATATGTTTTTCGGCATTTATAGTAGGTGCTTTTCCCATTGAAGTCTCTGTAGCTTCACAATTACTGATACAGGGTGTCCTTTAAAGATGGTGTACAGCTTTTCATTTCGTTGAATTCTGTACTCATTGTTCTCTTCCTAGAATGCGTCGTAGGATCTTTCTTTCTAATCTATGGTGTAAGTGAGGAGGCCTTAAGATGAAGTTTTTCTGGTATCCCTAGTTCATGTAACACACAAACTGCAGAGTTAGAGTTTTCCTCTATCTATCGAATCATTGCCTTGCTTAAAATCTTCAAAGATGTGTACACATCGACGTTGTGTTCCCAGGTCTTTTGTAGTAGAATCGTCTTTTGTCACATGGAATTTACGCGCGATGAACAAACCAGGAAGGAGAGCGAACTCATAGAAGAACTACTCAAATTTAAACTAGACATCATAGCGATACAAGAGACTAAATGACGTGGCAGCGGAATTAAGAAAACAAAGCATGACTAAAATGATAGCAATAACAGGACAAGATAAATAAAAATCGAGAGTATTAAAGTAGAGCAAGTGAAACAATAGAAATAAAGGGTGGTTCAGATTCATATTCAGACTTTAGGATTTTAATTATGCACCATTTTCGTTCTATGAATGTTTGAAGTTGGTACAGTTGGTACGGTACAGCGACGCGTAAATATTGTGTAAGTTTATTATGAACACAAGCAATCAGTTACGATTACGCGAAGAAAACTTAGACCATTGTTTGGACGCATCAATATTCCAAGTGAGCGTGCAATTCATGATCTATTGCAAAAATTTAAAACAAGTTGTATGGTTATTAACACACCAAGAGTTAATTATCAAGGCTGAGGTCGTTCAGATGAATATATTCTTGTATTCGTGAGAGTGTATAAGATTAACCAATCATGACAATCCGTGACCATTCACAGCAATTGAATCTTTCATATCGCACTACTCAACAAATTTTAAAAAAGACCTACAATTAAAGGCGTATAAAATTCAACTGACCCAGGAACTTAAACTACCGGACCACCAGTAACGCCGTACATTTGTGAACTGGGTTTCACAAAACAAAGAAGTGAATGTTGACTTTTACAAGAAAATCAAATGAAGTCTTTTTGATTTGATTGGGTATATGAATTGTCGCATCCGGGGTAGTGAAAATCTGCAAGTTATTCAAGAAAACCCTATACACTCAGAAACATGCACTGTGAGCTGAAGAAATCATTGGTCTATAGTTTTTTTTTGAGAACGAAGCTCTGTTACAATCAACGGTGTAAGCTGTCGGAAGATGCTAAAGAACTTTTTTTCCTATGAAGCCACTGATTTGAACTTAAATAGCATGTCGTTTCAACAATATGGCGCCATATGTCATATAGAATTTTACTTCAAACCAAATTTCCTGGTCATGTTATCTATATAATGGGCAACATCATTTGGACAACGAGGTATTGCAATCTAATCCCACTAGACTTTTTCCTCTAGGGCTATTTGAAAGGAAGAGTCTATGTCAACAAACTTGATAAGAAGTGTAATTAATGAAATCTAACCACATTTATTCTAATAAATGTGGTTAGATTTCATTAATTGTTGTTGATATTTTCCTTAACCCATTACCTGTCAATTTTTTTTATTTCTATTTTTTGTAATTTAAATATTGTTTTTTTTACTGGAAAAGTATATTAGTAAGTTAAATTAACAAAAAAAAACAATTGCTGAAAAAAATTCAAATTTTGAAAAAGTCCCATTTGGGGATCATGTCAGACCTATTGTTAAATAGTATAAATTTTGTTAGTATGTTTAATTATGTTATAACAATTACAAATTATGCCAATTTATCATACACTGCATATGAAGTCCAACATTACATTTTGTACACTCCTTTCGTGTATTCTTTTTGCATATACCACATTTTCTTTGTTTTCCTTCCTCGGTTTGGTGATTCGATAACATTTTGACACAATTGTTATCTTTCCATACCTCCCCAAATATGTCATTTTTAACATCAAAGCGGTAGTCAAATGCACCACGGTATTCTTTTTTCATGTCACTATCGGCCTTTATAAGACAGTTGTTCATCCTGTTAAAACGCGCACTGTTCCCGTAGCTGCAATATTTTTTTTTTCTTTCAGGACTTTCATTAGCTCAAAACTCATAAAAAAGTTGTCAAAATAAAAGACATGATTCGAAGGATTTCTGATAGTCGAAACATTTTTCATAATAACGGAAGTACCCAATCCATCTAACTGATGTCCACCTTCTTGCTTTCCTTCATACAACTCAAAATGAAAGCAATATCCCATTTCAAAGCAGCACATTGTTCACTGCTTGAACCCAAATCTGATCGGTTTTCCTCTTATAAACTGCTTGAAATAGTGGTGGCCATAATATCGAATCATTTGCTCGTCGATACTTAAATTCTTTGAAAACACTCCAAATGTTTTGAATTGTTCATTCATTTTAGTAAGTAGTGGACTTATTTTGTAAGTCTTTGTAGATTGTTGAGTTCCTATTTACAAATTGTTATTGAAATGCAAATTCCTCTTTATTTCGAGATATCGATTTCTTGTTAAACATTTCCGCACACTTTTAATACATACATCTTCATCCTCACACCATTACATCTGCTCATGCGGTAAGGAGTGATATCCTGTAAGCAATAAAAATCCAAAGATTTTTTTTTAGGCAGTTTACTGAAAAAGTAAAACCATGCCGATTGTTTTGGGCTGCATATTTGACGGATTCCTTTACAATATAGGTCATAATGTCTTCGTTCAACAACAACTCAAAGACTTTGATTGGCGATTTTCCTTCAAGTTTTATTTTTAAATTTTGTCTCATCTCTAATAGCTCATTGTTTTTTGCCAATCTGTAGTAAATTTTTATTTTTTTCGGACGCTTTGGTAATGGAATCTTTTCATTCGATTTCCTAGACGTAGATGCTATTGGACTAGAAGTAGCTGCTATAGGAATTGCGGAAGAATTAACTTCAACTCTTCCAGGCACGTCTCTCGGATGTGTATCTTCCAATACATCTTCGTCAAAGTCTTTAACATCCGATACCACATCCACATTATCAGGTGGAAGTTCGATAATATCTCTTTCCGCTTCTGGCTCATCCTCATCGAAGAAATTTGGATCATTTATTGTCTGGTACCCATATCTGGCCATTAGAGAAAATTAATAATTATAATGAATTTTTAACATTGTACGAGCCACGATCCCCAAATGGGTATCATCATTAAAATAGCAATAATTACATCTTAGATTATTTGAAAGCAAACTGTATGCTACAGTTAGTTACTATAAACTATAAATTAAACATGCGACAAAGATGGAATGTATAAAATAATACATAATTATAAATGAATGCATTTGAAAAACAATATTTATTTTATGCAAGACTTACCTCGATATTTTCACTTTATTAGTTTCTAAATAACAAATAACAAGCACTTTTTGATATTTTTACAATCAACATACATGTCTTAACTGTCATAAGACGTTATATGTTGCCAACAACATAAAAGTGTCAACAACTGCTAAACATTAAAATCACTGATCCCCAAATGGGGATCATGGTAGGTAATGGGTTAAGATATTGATAGTAGTGCTAACAATAGACCATTCATGGTAAGCTGATGTTGATGTGGGATAAATCAATTCGGAACATTTATTTTTGTTGATTCCTGATACATTCATAAAACAAAACTAGCAGTTCGGATCAGATCGCACCTTTAAAAGAAAAGAGATCCTTGATTTATTAGCCCATTGGTGTAATTCCTCGGTAAATTTTCTGTGTATAGCATTGGGCACTCAGTAATTTTTTCTCCAGAAGAAATCCATACATTTTTGTAATGCACAAAAATATATTTATATATTATAAATATATTTCAAGCCATTTTTTTTGCAAGTCCTGTGAGCAAAATTGTTGTGATTTATTTTTAATATAGTTCATAGTGTGAATATGATGCAACAGACATTTATATACACTTAGAAGTGGCATCTCAAAAACTAAAACAGTTTGAACATTAAACTTACTTTAGATACTGCTATTAAACCTGCATTCATATCTGTCATGCTGACATAAACAGCCAAAAATTTCTATCCGAAAAGGGGGACGAAAAGTCTAAACAAAAGTAAATATAGAAGATTCCAGATGTCGAAGAGGGAGCTACCTAAACATCATGGTGAAGAAACATTAGACATTTACTATGTTTAATAAAAGTACCAATATCATTAATAAAAATCAAAAAAAAGTTCAGGCCCACAATGCGATCCCTGAGGTAACCCAGACGTGACGGCAATTGGTCTAGAATAAAAATTACCTACTTTAATGAATTGATTCCTTTCGCTTAAGTAGCTGGAAAACCATTTGATTAATAAATCACCAAATCCAATACCTTCTATTTATTCAAAAGAACATCATGATTCACCTGATCGAAGGCCTTGGAAAAGTCAGTATAAATAGAATCCATTTGGTTTTCAACTGGTTCTAAAAAGTACATCTGGTATAGTAATAAATTAGACGTTGTTGGCCTTCCTTCAAGAAACCCATGTTTCTCGTCACAAAAAGGATGTTTACAATATTTCTTATCTTTAAATAATGGATTTATGAAAAAACTACCGACCGGTTTCGATCTATTTCGGATCTCATCAGCGTAGCGTAGTTAAAGGCAGCTAAATCTCCAACGATTTTTTTTCTATTAATTACATTCAGACTATTCAAACATTACAATATACTTAATTATTATGACTTGACACAGAATTTCTATTCGAATATGAGCGTATGAGCGTTCCTAATGTGTATTACGTAAATTCAAATCGTGTGCATTGTTCCCGAAATATTATTATCCACGAATGTTATCATAAAATTTGACACATTACATAAGCGGTCCGTTCGTTACCAAGCAGAAAATACGTTTTTATGTACCGACACGCTAATTCGTACCAGAATCGATAATGTTTATTTATCAGACACAATACTTGTTCAAACTAGGTCGGCAATTCAATCGCACGCACACTATAAATACATTAACAAACCAATTGTGTTGATTAAAGAATAAATTGCAATAGTGGTCAATGATTTACGTAATTTTATTTCAAATTATTAATAATAAAGTATATTAAAATTCTTTATATGGTTAACTAATAATTCGAAATATATCGTAAATCGACAATAATTAATCATATTAAGACTACAAAATAAATCTCTTATAGAAATAACTAGTTAGATAATAGATATTGAATTATACAAAAGTAATTTGCATGTTACAAATAGCACAACAGATGTTATATTATTAATATGTATTTTAAAATTAATAATTTTCTTATTTAATTTTTAATGTACTTGTCAAGTATAGCGAATAGTTTATTATTTTTTAATAACTTCACTGCCCCTATTTTTTACACTTTTATTAAGGCAATTAATTAACATATGCTAGATATAAAATAATTTCGAAAGCTATGAAATACATACAGGACGAAAGATCATTCAATTTGGCTCCTAATAATTTTTTTTTAAATCTCTAAACGGTGTTTATACGAATTTTATTACACCGAATGAAGATATACGTGTGTATATATCATATATATTTACTTCCAATATTTCTTTTCGATCAATTTTATTATACAGTATTTATTTTATATAAATTTTCCATAAATACAAGCTTTTAATTAACAAATAAAGAAATTAATTATAATATTAATTTCTTTATTTCATCAGAAAAATACATACAAAACGCAAATTATATATAATAATCTAATCTGTTAATAAGGAAAATTACAATATTATATGATATAATGATTTATAATTATAATAAATATTTAATTTTGTATATATAATTGAATTTTGATCAATTATGATGAAGTATTAAATTTGTTTTGATTCGACTTATTATCCAAAGTGTGTTTGTGGCGATTTATAAACCTTAAAACTTAACGACTAACAGAAACTCTTCTCTTTTATCACCGATAATTGGTAAATTGGACAGTGATGAATATTTGATTATTTATTTATGTAATAGTTTATAAATGACAATATACTGCCAAATGTGCTAATTTTTTGGCCCACTGACAATTTAGTGGGCAATAAAAAATGACGGGCGCGCGGCCAAAATTCCGAACCTCTTATATATAAATTTGGATGGCTCAAATTGAACTATTCATAGATATAGGTGACAAGGCTACCCTAAACACTAAAATATATATTTGTTCTACAACGTTTTACCGTCTAGCCTTGCCACGAATGCAGCAGATACACACATAAACATTATTAAGTCATTTACGAAATCATTTCGTAAATCTACAACAATAAGTCTTATTAAGACTACAAAATTCGATTGATATTGAATTATATTATACAAAAGTAATTTGCCTGTTACAAATAGCACAGCTATCAAAGCAACACTAATTTGAAATATTTATTCCTGTCAAATAAACTTTAAAAAATTAAATGTGTACAATTTTTGTATATTTAATACTTTCTCACACTAGATTTACGAAATGTTTTCGTATTATTAATTATTAGTTATTTTCTACAACGACCTAAGGACTTTAATACATTTTATTATAAAATACTTTGATTATTTTTTGTCAACAGAAGTATAACTTATTTTTTAGAAATGTTTTCCATCTGCCTCTCTCAAACACAGTTAGAGATTTAGAACTCAAATATTAAATTTTATTGTGTTTCGGAAGAGCTGAAAAGCTTCTGTTAAAACTTCATCTACAGGGACATGGTCAAAGTGTTAGAACGTCGCATTCTAACACTGTGACTCTATATCCTTTCTTAGAGTGTCCCAAAAGAAAATTTATACTTAGTGGACCAATTAAATAAATGTGTTTATTATTTATTAAAATATACAATTTAGGAATTTATTTCTTTAAAATAATATCGTTGCGGTCACGGCACTCGTTTATTCTAACACTAAAATTTCTAATGACCGCTCGGCAGGTAGACTCTATGATGGCTTCCATTTCATGATTAATATATTTTATTTATATGGGTTGATCTATTAGTATGAACCTTAAGATATTTGAGACAACTCACAGGAAAAAATTCCTAGCGATTAAACAATTTTAATTTGAACGGCATCCTGGGACTTTAATTCTGGTACCAATTGAATTTTATAGGTGTACAGCTTTAGGTCTTTATCTATAATACGTTGTAATGACGATCTAAGCATATTTAAAGTGTTTGCACGCTTCCGAATTCCGAATTGAAAGATTCCGATCGTCTCTGAACACTAACCACGCACTCTTCCTTTCTTGATTTTGATTTTGGTCGATACGTTTTTCGTTTTCCCAATGTTGTACAGGCCTCTTCAAACGTATTCACCTATTTTTTAATGTGAGGTATGCTTGGCGCCCACTTTTACTCTTGAATACCTCTTCTGCAGTCGTAGAGTCAAAATTTTTGTAAAACTCTCATACCCGGTGAGCTCTCGAGAAACGTTCCATAATGCCTAAATGTCTAAGAGCCAGATTACCAATTCACATACTCCTTAGGTTAGTTGTGTTGCGCAGGAACCTAAAGAAATGTAAACTTCCTTTCTGTATTTCTGTATTTCAATGAACAACTATACAAAGAAGCTATTTAATGAAACAAGACTTCAGAAGCACTCGTATGGATTAAACATGATAAATATAATGACTCTTGAAAACAATATCTCCACTCAAGAAAAACTACACCAGACGCCAAATCGCAGCGAAGTGGTTTTTGAATCTGGATAAGCATCTTGTTGACCCTATTAACAACTTGTATCGCCTATCTAATGAAGTTATTGCGGAAAGATGCCTTGACGTCGTGGTTGATTGAATAATAACATAGAAAATGTCCTCACCGAAAATGAACAATTGACAAGGCAAGATCGTATCAGGAAACTGAAAATAAAAGCAATAATATGGAACATTACAAGTGTTTTTCTTTGCCAAAATTAAAGATTAACACTTATCGTAAGTTTAAGACTAACATGCTACTGAAAGATCCGAAGATCTCCACCGAGCTGAATAATACAGGGCGAAGCGTGGTATCGAAGAACATTCCCTTCTAAATGTTTTATTCTCATGTTGTGTTTAGATTATGATTAGGATTCAAGTGTACAAAAAACTTTTCATTTATTGTGTCTACATTCAAAATACAAATACAAGTATACTTTTAATTTTTAAATAACAAATGTCTTTATCGTTGATTCATGAGGCATCTACTTCGTTATACATTTTATTACATAATAATAATACTTAATTCTTTGTGTGTATATCTGTATTTATTTTATAATGTTAAATGTCTTTATGCCATAATTTTACTTTAACGCTTGGTATTTCTATTATTCTTTTCGGAAGCTGTCATCATGCCTTTGTTGATTTTGATAAATTTATGGAGATAAAAAGGAATAACGTAAAGACATATCCATTCGGAAGGGTGTGTGCCATTTACTGAAATAAATACATCATATTACTGCGATCACGTATTTATTTCTTTGATGAGACTTCGGAATGGTCCAATTATTTTCGAATGGGCTGGTGACGTTATACTGCCGCATTAATTACAGTTCATTTAGTAGAATCGCTCTCGAAGTTTGTTTAAAGTTTTCGACATATACCCAATCAAAAATCAACTGTGAATCTCTTTGATCACTTTTGATATTCTGATACGAGTGATGAGAATCTGCCTCCGTTCCCTTCTTTTTAAAGGTATCTAATTCTGCAGAATATTTTGTAATTTTTCTCATTTCATCCAGTCACTTGCTAATTTTATTCATTATGCTTGAAACTCTTTAGGTTCTGCGTTGTTGCAAAGTTACAACATTCTAGACATTGTTTCTGATATAAAGCATTCTTATGAAGCTCGGGGCTTGGCATGAGAATCAAACACATAAATCCATAGCTAGATAGGCTTCCTCTTCTACATTTTTGAAAAGCAGGAGCATTATTTCCTCCCTGAGCTGAATTTTAATATGAAATCATGACTTATACCAGGCAGCTGTTCGGAATAGTTAAGTGTTGAATTGATGAGGCTGTTACTTGTATGGTTTCTGGCTGTTATACTAGTATCAAATATCTCTTCCTGCTTGCATAAGGAAAGCTTGTTACTCTAGTTACTCTAGCAAAAATAAGATCCAAGATCGAAACAATTTTAAAATTCCAACATATTTTTCTTCATTCATTCATAAACATCTCCTTTCTTTTTACCGGCTTGGCCAGTGTAAGGGTACATATTTTTCTTTAGTAACTTAATTAATCTCTTTAATATTGAGAATAAAATAATTACACCTAAAATAAATATTCAGATCTTAAAACATAATACAATAATCTTCTATTAGTACTTTTAATTAATAATAATAATTTCGTATTCGTATACAGTGTTGTAGATTATTAGTGTTTTAATTCATACATTTAACCAATTTTAAATAAATTCAAATTATTGATTATTTCCTTTTTTTACAGGTTCCAAAAATTCTAGCTGAGACTAAAGGTAAGAATTTTAAATAGTTAAAGGTTCGTTTTATATGTATACACATATATTTCTTATATTTTGAAATAGGAATTAAATTTTAAAACTATTTTCAAGTTTGTGGCGGCTTCTTCGTAACTTGCACCAACGAATTGTAAAATATATTATAGTTTATTTTAGTTATATACTTTTTAAATATAGTCAAATTAATTTACTGTATCTAGATAAGGAAGAAATCCAATAACAATCTAATTAGAAATGGAAGAACTGATTCTTATAACAATCAGTTCTTCCATTTCTAATTAGATTGTTATTGGATTTCTTGCTTACCTAAAATAATATAGAATTATTCATTTTTATAGTGTAAATATTATTATTATTTAATTATTGGAGATTTCTGAGAAAAAAATAACTAAAGACAACTTAGACAAGAGCAAATCTAATATGAACATAATTATTTTGAACAAAAGGGGAATACAATGATTGATTCACAACAAAAGTGTAATATTATGACAAAAGTGACGAAGAAATTAACAAATAGCTTGCTAAATATATCTATAGTCTGTTCGTTGGATCTTTCGTCGTACGTCACAAACTATCGCTTCAAAAAACGACGAAAGTTTTACAGTGCGTTCTTTTTCTAACGCATTTGGTTTACTTTATCAGACTTAATGTTTTTATGTCGTTTCTCGAAGCGATAATTTGTGACGTACGACGAAAGATCCAACGAACAGACTATATAAGAATAATTTGTGAAATGCCGTTATAATAATTACACCACTTCAAACTGTAATACATAATTGATTCAAAAAGGTATTATTCCCGATTATACTGAAATATTCACAAATATTATCTACTTATATTGAACAAAAATAATGAAATGATGAAATATAATAGTTAAGTACCTGAATGAATTTAACCTACTTCTTAAAGAGCAACATTAGTTTAGAAAAGTTAAATCTACGAAGAATTTGTCATACACATTTAACAGACATCTGCAGCTTCTTAGAAGAATACATTTTATTAGCTTTTTAATTGTCAAAAAAAATTATTATAGAAAATTGTGATGGTAACACTATAGTTTCTTTTTCCATAGATACCATTTTGATAATTTTTAAAAACAAAAATTGTTAATAAATTCCAAATGTTATAATTCAGAAACTATCACCTAATAGTTATTTAAGGTACAAGTGTAAAAAAGCTTTATTTACACGTGTGCCTTACAAAATTTTATCTTCGATCGTAAAGGATTTCAAAGAATATATTCTTATGAGTACTATTTTAATGTCATTTTAATAATTCAATTAATGAAAACATATTTTACCTGCAGTGCACTAATGAAAGCGTTACTTAGCAACCAGTAAACAAGTTGCACAAATTTCGGCCGCCATTATTATTTATGGAAAAATGTTTGCTTTGTTGTAATCGCTTCGAAACGCATTAAATGAAATCTTCAGAGTTCTTAAATCTGCCATTTGGTTTGTATTATATATTTTATTTATAGTTTATTAGTTATTTGTATCAATTAATAAAAAAGTAAGTTTTTTTAGTTTATCTGTTATTATTTTTAACGTTAGTTTCATTTCAATCTAAATTTATCTCTTGTGAATTCTTTCTCTAAAGAAAAAAATATTTACGTTTGTATAAAATATGGTCACTGATTTAATTTTTTTTAGTTTTTGTTCTCGTAATAATCTTTAGCTGTTTTACATTTTTACTCGGTTTAGTTAAAGGTTACTGTCACCGTTACTCTGGATATTTTCAACTTTGATATTAACTAAACTCATTTTTTGTGATTTTCAATATTATTTTCCGGATTTTAAAGTAGTACATTCACTTAGTGCAATTATTTTTATGATTTTCAATCATTTTCTTGAACACATATCCAACTTACATACAGTTATTAACATTGCAACTTAAATAAAGACTAAACCATTTGAAGATTATATTATAACGGGTGTCCAACAATTATTGCAGTCCCGGGTGGCGTTGGAATAGAAAACGTAGGTCGATTCTTACATGTTGCAAATAAATGAACTGACATTTTTAATGCACATTTAGGTTATGTTTGACAATTAACATGTCAGTTCATTTATTTGGCACATGTAAGAATTGACCTACGTTTTTGATTCCAACGCCACCCGGGACTGCAATAATTGTTGGACACCCGTTATAATTAAGTAGGGTTGATGCGTTCTAGCTCATCTTTTAATTTATAATAACAGACGTAATGATTTTATTAAATTAACGATATTTTATTTTTCGCAAATTGTAACATAAAAAGTAGTTTTAATTAATTTGTAAATGTATGGTAGGTGATTGGGTGTCTTTACACACTGTCTAACCTGCAAAACAAAAAAATCATTATTAATCGTATAAACAATGATAAAATACGCTACATATTAACATTTTATTAATGATGTTTCTTAAGTTTGGTGATCGACTCAAAATAAAATTATTTGTATTGTCACAAAAGTCGTAAATAACGTCTCAGTTTAACTTAAAACAGATATAATTAGGCTGCGCGAGTTAAAATAATTATAATTTAGATTGTACGAATAGACTCTAGTCTACTAGAACGTGATTTTTATTAAATGCATCAATATTATACTTTAATTCAAACATTATAAGTATCAATGAAGATATTACCATAAAGGTGACATTTATTGTCTAAGCGTTGCACTAGATCCCTTTTTGAGTGAATAACCACCTTCAAATCAAGGGAACTATCAACAACAATTATAACAATAATAATGTAAACATTCATTATTGTTCCCTGTCCACAACAGCAATGCACCGGTTTCGATCTCTTTTGGATCTCATTAGCGTAGCGCAGTTGGAAACAGGGTAACTAGTTTTACTTTGAAGTATTTAACTCTTCGGATAAATCGCCAATCAATCTATTTTCTAAGTTCTACGCTGATGAGATTCAAAATAGATCGAAACCGGTCCGTGGCTGATGTTGACAGGGAACAATAATTAATATCAACTGCATTGTTTTTTTTAAATTAATTTACAACTGTAAATGATCTTTAAAACGTCTTTGTTTCTTAAAGGCATTTATGTTTTTTTAAAAGGGTAAATGAAAATAATTTTGACGTTTTTATACCACTATTTATGGTGGCATAAAAACTTCAAATTTATTTTCATTTACCCTTTTAAAATGAACTAACATATAGTAGCTATTACTTATCTAGTTTTTCTAAACTATTTCTTCACCAATCCTTTTTGGCAGCAAACTACTGTCCGTTCCTTTTTAAGATATATTTTTTACATTTTGTTTATTTAAACCCAGTGTACTTTTAACCTACTACAATAAGCTGAATATAGGCCTACCGCAAAACTACCCTGAGTTAATTAACCTCTAATTAACTTAGGGTAGTTTTGCGGTAGGCCAATATACAGCTTATTGTAGTGAGTCAAAAGTACACTACATTAGTATATTATATATTACACCAATTAATATAAAAATGTTTCACCACAGGTTATGTGAGAATTTAATTCATCGCACCCTAAGTTAATTTACGGCTTATTAAGATAGATCAGTTAAGTCAAGATACTTTGAATTGTGGCAGATCAGCAGTACTCCGAGTCGAGGTTTCATTTATTAACGTATGTCTGGATTAATATAGAATGTATTAGGTTAGGTCAAGAGTGCGCTAGAATAATACAATGGAAATTAAAATAAGTCAAGCGTACGCTAGGTTTATGTAAATTGTGTAAAAATACGCTAACAATTAATATAGAATTAATTAGAAAAATACAAAACGTAAAAAAGCTAGCAAAACAAAACTTCTAATTGTCATCCTCCCTTCACATATCATCAATTAATTTGTGCGAATTACCACGACAGTTAAGCTAGCTGACAAAAATCTCTTTATTCTTTAAATTATATTCAACAGGATAGAAAAACCACTAAATATTAACTAAAATTTTTTTTTCAAATGTCAGTAGTGACAAAAAAATGTTCTTTTAACTTTAAGATTATTAAAATTTGTTCAAAATAAAAAAATATCAGAAACCAATCGATTCTCATAAAAAACAATAAGCGGATAAGAACAAATTATCAGAAAACCACTAAAAATCGAGGAAAAATATTAAGCATTACTTAATTCAAATCTATAAATATTACTGCAAATAAAAAAAAAACATTAAAAAGCAGTTACAAATTGTCATTTCTAAAAATTGTATACTTTTCTATTTTCTTTTAACTTTAAATCATTAAAATTTGTTCAGGAAAATCGCAAATATCTCAGAAAACAACCGATCATAATTTCAAAAAAAAAAACAGAAAGCGGTTAAAATTTATTAACAAATTATCTGAAAACAACTAAAAGCCGAGGAAAGTTCTTAATCATTGTTAATAAGAATCGCTACAAATTAAAAAAAAGGAGTTTAAAATTGCGAAAACATTGGCATTAAAAACACAACTCAATGGTAAAGAAAATATCATTAACTCCAACACAAAAATCTAATGAATGTAAGCAAATAACTTAGAAACTAATAACACGTATAAACGACTTAAAATTCTAAACCTCAAAGATTTACTTGAAAATGGCACTTAGTTTTAACTATAGAAATTATCAGGATTATAAATACATATTATAAAATATAAACAGATCGAGTCTCATTCCACACCAGACTTTAGTCCGTATAATGTTAATTCAAAACTGTTAATGCAACAATCTGTTCTTAAATCAATGAGAAAAGCGCTAAAATATTCATTAATTTTGTTGCTAACTGATAGTTAATGCTCATTAAAGGATACAGATTAAAATGTTTATAAATATGTAACCATTATATTACGTTCGTGGCACTTATATAAGATATCACTTGCGCAAATTTTAACTTTTATTGTTTCTACAAACAGTTGTAACATAATTTTCATATTTTTTGATAAAATGCAGTCTTTTGTATTTTGTCAAAAATTATGTCCGAATTATAGATACACAGCATAATAATATAAACAGTTCGAGACTCATTCGCCCAAGCTTTTGGGCATGTAATGTTAATTACAAGAACTGTTGCTGCATAATACTAAGAAACAAACAAACAAACTTATTCTTAAATCAATAAAATAAACGCTAAAACATTCACGAATTTCGTTAATAACACAAGCCTGCGAAGATTTTGCGGCATGAGATATTTTAATGCAGATAAGTCAAGTCAAATCTCCTGATAACGAAAATGTTATTAGTTTTTGCATATCACGTACAGATTTCGCTCAATTTTATTTTTAACAAAAATGGGAACGTGCTGTCCACCACGCGTTTGTGTATATGTTGTGTTAAAATATGTAAACGCTTCAAATATAATACGATTTTTAAATATAATCACTCATACTATTCATACTAGTTTGTCTAAGTCTTGTTACAATAATTTCGTATTCTAATGTGACCAATCTCAGATTTACTTATTTTTGCAAATTTTGTATATTTGCTTACCGTGCTCCTTACATTTTTAGTATCGCTTTATCCTTGTGTTTGAGACCTTGTTTGGAGGTAAAATATGTTTCTGGATGTGTAACAATGACAAGTTCAAGTGGTACGTCTAGAAGAAGCTGTGTGAACAATCCAAATAATTTTAGTTATAAATGTGTATTAATAAAGCAGCAGAAGAGGAACATTACTCAGTTGCTCACGAGCTTGTATCTACGATTTTTTTAAATGAAATTAGGAGATCAGGAAATTTTTAAATTTCGCTCCCCATGTAGTTTGTAAAACTTATTCCGAAAATTTGAGACAGTGATATAAGGGGGGCCGCTCATCTTTGCTTTTTGATGTTCCTATGATTTAGAAAGAACAACAAAATCATTATTGTTTGTGCAAAATTTAGGGGTTTAATAAGAAAAGCAATGATGCAATTACATATCCAAATCTTCCATTAGCAATTAGACCAATAGCATATGGGCCAGATATTCCCATTCCAACACCACCAACAACATTACAAGATAGTAGTACCAGTTCTCCTTCCACCTCTAGCACAGAAAATGATTTCAATTTGTCTATAGAATCATAAGATAACAATCTGCGACCTTTGAATCAATCAAAATTAAACAATTTGATACTCGTTTTAGGTCTTATAAAAGAAAAAAGTGAACTTTTAGGATGAAGATTTAACTCCCGATTCAAATTTCTATTGCTATACACATCGTGAGAAAGGAAGTAGTAATATCGCTGGCTTGATTGGTCGCCTAGGGAAGTTGAACCGGCAGATTGGCGTTTTTTGTATTGACTCTAGCAAAAGAAGTCTAAAGGACGTTTTTCTGCATAATAGGAATAAATTAGCTTCAGTTCCAGTAGTTCATTCAATGCACATGAAAGAACTGGTCCCAGGGATAAAAAATGTAATAAGTTGCCCCTTAGTTGATTCTGCAAAAACTGGGATTAATGAAGCAATTTGTTGAAATTTTGGACAAAAATGGCCCTTGTTACAAATATATTGCTAAAATACTTTTATTAATATCGAAGGCAAAGGCGAAGGAAGACGTTTTTGATGGCCCACAGATTCGCAAAGTTTTGAAGGATGTTACTTTTAAAAATTGCATGTCTGGCGTGGAACTTTAAGCTTGGGAATCATACAAAGATGTCATCGAAAAGTTTCTGGATAATGTTAAAGAAGATCAATGTGAGAAAAGTGTAAAAACTAGGCTCAAAAAGTTCAAGGGACTGGGATGTAATATGAGCTTGAAGTTATACTTCCCCCACTCTTATCTTGAACATTTCCCAGAGAATTTAGGAGCACTAAGTGAACTGTTTTAACTGTAAAATAGATATATTATCAAGTCTCTGTAGTTTTTTTAAAGAAATTTAAAGTATTATGCTTTTTACATATAATTTTAAGTATTAAATATTTCATTCCAACATGACAAAAAAAATCTACGTGATACGAAAAAACTGTTAACATATTTGAATTTAGCACACCAAAATTAGGTTTTGAGACCTCTGAAACTCGCCGAAAAAAAAAATAATTCGCAGGCCTGTGTAATTGGCAGTTAATGCTCATTGAAGGCTACTGATTAAAATGATATGTGGCCATCATATTACATTCTTGGCGCTTATCTCGGATATCTGCCACGCAAATTGTTCATTTTATTATTTTCCCAAAAATATATTCCTGTACAGTTTTCCTTTATATTTTATCAAAAAATAGAAATAGAAATAAATCTTAAACACCAAAAATTTTGTTTAAGTAAAATTATTTCAGTAATATACTTAATTTTTTTTTGTAAAATATTCGATTATAAAAAAAATCATCATTTATCAAAAGCTTTTCAACTTTTTTGACTTCAGTATAATATTTCATAAAAATATTTACTTTAAACAATCGAGTGACAAAAATTTCGAGATAAAATATTTAAACTATCATTTTCAAATTAATTTGTTTTATGTTATATAATCAAGAATTTTCAGAATTTCAAAATTAATCTATAATAAATACAGCTGTTGCCATTACTGTTTTTAGCTAAAAGAGAATATAGTTTATGAATATGTAATGCATTTAAAAAGAAGAAATCCTTCAAAATATTTAGTACAAAAAATCTAATTTACTTATATTAAACTGTAGACTACGAAAAAGCTAAATATTTTTTAAATTGTCTCAAGGTTACTAATAATACAATTTACTTGTATACAATTAGCATACGTTATAAATGCTCATAAACAAGCAATATCTAGATAAATATAATTGTTGAAAATTTATTTTAATTTAATGTAATAAATTCAAAGAAAACAATACAAAAGAAAGCATCAAATCAGACGTAAAATGCAAAACGTATACATGAGCTAAATGTCTCCTTCAAACAACACAATATATAAGTTTGGTGAAGAAAAGCACTTGTTATGTTCCATATTTTTATTTACAGTTTCCTGACACGTGTTTCGAACTTTGCAGTTCATTATCAAAGGTAATACTTTGATAATGAACTGCAAAGTTCGAAACACGTGTCAGGAAACTGTAAAAAAAAAATATGGAACATAACAAGTGCTTTTCTTCACCAAACTTATATATCCGGTTCCATCAAGAATGTAGCATAACAAGCATTACCTTTAACACATTATATATTTGTTTTTTACTTTTTAAACGCCACGTACAGTATGCATGCATATTAGAAGAATTTTTTCAGACACAATAAGTATCAAAATGGCTAGATTGTAAAAAAGTCCTTTCTTAAGGATTTCGTTACTTTCCATTTACTTTAAAACTTAAAATATATATTTTTTCTTGCATATCTCTTTATGAAACATTATGAAATAATAGATAAAAACTAAGATTAATTATACATCGTCCGGCAGAGAAGTATGACGTTTTTGAAAAAATCATAACTCCGAGAATTTTCAATTAAATCAAAATTTTATTTGTTTAATAGGTGCATGTGAATTTGCCATTTCGTATTTATATCAAAGAAAAGGTTAAAAAAACATGTGATCTAAGTAATGTCCGTTCTTTTCCACACACTCCTCAAGTCGAGTTGAGTTGTTCATGCATCCTTCCATCATGTTGGCGATTGAATTTCTCGGGTGATAGCATTGGACAGCTGGTCAAGGGTCCGTAGTTTCTTAACAAATACGTAGGGGTATCTAACCCACAGAAGAAAAATCTCAGGGTGTTAGATCAGGCGATCGTGGGGGCCACTCGGTGTCCCCTCGTAGCGAAATGAGTCGTCCTGGAAAATGTACTCTCAAAAATGCCATAGACTCCCTTGAGGTATGGCAAGTTGCTTCATCTTGCTAAAAAAAGACTCTTCTAATATCATTATTACGCTTATTCGACTCTGGATGAAAAAAATCACTCAGCTTGGTGACTTGCTTCCAAAGCTGCCATAACTCAAGCCACATTTTGAGGGGTACTGACACCTCTTTCTCCACCTCGAGGTACTCCAGGCTTTAACGATCCTCTAGAACGGTGGTTCTGCGCCCAATTAAGGATGCAGTTTCACGTAGGGACACGATCGTGCCTTCCAAGATTGAATTGTGTTCGAAGTGTAAGTAAGTGTCGTAAAAAATACGCGTTGCTCTAGTGGCCATGGTTCCATGGTGGTCACATATTAACCATTCCGAAAATGTTAAGCTGCTCCTGCGCAGTTATACACGTTCCAAAAACACCATACTTCTTTGCTAGACCTTGTATATATTAATTCTCTACTAGGTTTTTTAATGGTAAATTTACTCTTGAAAATGCTGTAAATGTTTATCTATTATTAAAATGTATACTCAGTGACATGACAAAACCAAGAAGGGATCGGAATTTTTTACAAACGTTAACAATTGATTAAAATTTCTTTCATATTGATCAAATTGTAATGACTTATTTGGCAGGTGTTTCAGTTTTTTCTAACAATTTTATTAGCTGTATATTTTGCGTAATTGTGTTCGGTTTTTTGCTGATTTCTCTTTTTACCGTTTATTATGCCTAGAGTGCGCCAACGTGAAAACTACCGTCCAATTAAGTGAATTCGGCAGAGGTTGTATCTTTGGTTTGCGCGAAGGTTAGTTTTTGATTGGAGAAAATTGTTAATCGCCTTAACCGAAACCAATCTACCGTCATTCGCTGCTATCAGACATAGACTAGAGAGGGTCAGGAACGACGCAAAAAAGGAACCGGCGGACAAAGAAGAACAAATGAGGTTCAAGACCGCCATCTTCGACTTCTCCAGTACCAGATCAATTACCGATCTATAGTTAGGCCATCTGATAACCAATCGAACGGTTTACTGCGGAATCAAAAATTTCGGCCACATCTTGTGTTACCACTAAAGGCTCAACATTGACAGCAACTTTTAGAATGGTGTAGGTTATGACAGCACAGGAACCTAGAATGACATATGTTGGTATTTAGTAGTATATCTAGGAGTAGAGGAAGACGTAGGAAACGTCACAAAATGAAATTTTCTGTAGAGCGGCCTGATAGTTAAATTGTAGGGATTATGGTATGACCTGCTATAACTTATGGAAGTAGGTTTCGTTTGATATGCATTCGAAACAGTATAAACGCGCAACGATATGTGGATGACATGATAGAACCCTATATTCTTCCGATTCTTCGGCAGTTGAAAAGCTCAGACAATGTCTGTCCCCATATTGCAATAGTTTTTTTTTATTGACCTATCAACAGAGGATA
This sequence comes from Ontholestes murinus, assembly GCA_963969525.1. NCBI lineage: Eukaryota > Metazoa > Arthropoda > Insecta > Coleoptera > Staphylinidae > Ontholestes > Ontholestes murinus. Next base: position 27,654,480 of record OZ018389.1, read on the forward strand.
ATGTAAAAATCTTGCTATGGTCAACCAGATCTCCTGATGTTTCCCCCATTTAGCATATATGGGACATTTTAGGAAGAAGGGTAAAGAACTTAGTAGACGCTGCAAGCTTTTAGCACGAATTACAGGTTGTTTAGGATGCAATACCTCAAGAGATTATCGACCACTTGCTAGAAACGATGCACCGAAGTGTAAGGGAGTGTGTAACCAACCCATTATTAAGAAAAAAGTATGTTTATTTTTGTTCAAATTTTAAACATTTGCTATCATTTAATAGTTAAACATTCCTGCCAAATTTGGTCAAAAAAATGCCTACCCTTTCTTAGGGTTGTAATTTTCCTGAGTGTATTATCGATCCTATTTGATACTTGTCGGCTTTTTTTTCTATACTACCATTTATTTCTTGCCGAGTACAATTTTGATTAATTTAAAATATCATGAATAAACGTTTGAAGTTATAATTAATAATATTAAATATTATATATTATGTACTTCTGTTGCGTGTGTAATAAAAAATATATAATTATGTTTTATTACGTAGAGTTTCGCCATGTTAACCTTTATCGTATATCAAATAGCTCACCACTTGGCAAATATTTAACGTCAATATTTAACTATATTCTAGAATTGTTGATAAGATAAAATTGTTTAAATATAATGTATATCGCCACGCATACGAGAATAACAAACCATATTGCATTGCCGATTAGAAACGTAGATATCAAGGTTCTGCTCATTTATATAAAAAAAAGTAATTCATGGTTTATTCAATGGTTACCAACTAGTTTAACTTAATTATGTTGTGAATCAATAATAACTTAAATTTTCATGATATTTGTTTTCAATTAGTACTATCATACATGCAAATGTTATTTCCAAATGTATTTATTGCCGCAACTTATTTGTTTTAGGTTTTTATAGTAGACCATATTCCAATGCCATTTTTTTCTTTTAAACTGTTGTGTACAAATAAATACTTCTTAAAACTTAAATAATATTAACGAGTTAGTTAATTATTTAAATTCGTATGTATGGTGTGTTGTTTGTTTTTTTATACCCCCTTATATTATTTCACTCTTCCACCCTGTTGTAAACTAATGTATAAATTTTATAAAATTAATAAATCGTAAATTAACAAATCCAAAGTCATATCTGTAGAATGAAAACATAAGTTGTTTCAAAAATATAGTTTATATTTAATTAATTGCTCACTTAACCCGTGGTGAAACAGTTTTAAATTATCTTGATTAGAATTAAAATTTGATTTTAATCAAGATAAAAATAAAGTTGGTATAAATAATTAAATATGTTTTGTGTCATCTTGAAACAGAGTTATATAAAACAAATAGTATAATAAGCCCATTAAATATTGTCAAAAACAAAATACAAAATAATAAACTTAAACCCCCCAAAAAACCCTATATGAAATCATTAATGAAATTTTCCGAACAATTGACAATGAAATAAAAGAACGATTAATATTTTAGGCTGGGCCAAAAGACCCCTTGGTCAATAGCCCGTTCACAAATAAAACACAACATGTAAATCCTTTTATTGTAAAAGGAGGAGAAAAAAAATGTGAATAAAGATATTTATTATTATTAAACTTAAACTCAATAAAATCCGGAAATTATTCCAAAAAAATATCTTTACATTCAATTATTAGAAATAACTTAATAATATTGAAAACAATGGCAAAAACCTGAATAAATATTAAATTTAATATTCTTTTCCAAAAAATTTTAATCGAAAACGAGTAAAATATTTATCTAATCTAAACATATAAAATATTACATATTATATTTAAATAGACGTATTAAATATAAAATAAAATGAATATGGCGTATGTCAAAAATATCGTGTTAACAAACAAGTCATTTTGAAATTCAAACTGTGCGCGCAAAACCTTTCCGCATGATTCACTGCCGATGTCATTTAGCGATAGGACATTCGTCCTTGTATTAATTTCACCGCTTAATTTACTTAAGAGGGCAATACCGGCGATTGCCAACCGCAAATAATTAATAAGTATTGTCTAACTGCAGGTCCACGAAAACAAAATAAAAAATAACGCGCAAGGCCGATGGATACTGACGATTCCGTCCGCAATTAAAAAGGTATTAACATCACCTATAGTTTACCTTTTTTGTAACACCAGAGCAGCGTTATGTAATACCGATAATGTTATTTTTGCATTTATTTGGGTCGTTGATATACAATTACACGTTGTGTCATGTCCTTACGAGCTAATGTACGGTCAGTTTTTTTTTTGGCATTCAAGGATTTGTTAGTGTTAAAAAATACAATAACAATATTCATATTTATTAAATTTTCTTTTAAAGCACAAAAATCGCAGTTTTATTTAAGCTTGTGTCAAAAGCTTGAAACTCATCATATATGATACTAGCACTGATGCACTAAGATGATATACAACCATACATTAAATTTTGAAAAGAGTTGAGGAAGATATTGAGGCACAGAACATACAGCTTACATTGTATCTTTGAAGGTACATTAGGAAACTTAAAAATCGTCTGCTACTTAATGTATGTGTTTACTTGCCTATGTATGTATACTAGAAATTAACGAGGGAAATATTTGATCATCATTTCATAAATTCAAATTGTTTCTAGTGCTAAGTTTTACTGATTAAGTCTAGTTATTAAGAAGCTATAATTGTCTATAAAGAACAGACAAATTTCAGTAGATTGCCATTTGTAATACCATAAATTGAATTTCAATAAATAATTTATATTTATATTGATTTTTTTAAATAATAAACAATTCTAACCCTATTTCAAGAGGTGTTAAGAGCCACCTTTTAAATTTTAACTTTAAATTTTATTCTCCGCAAATACTTATTTTTTATTTTTTGTTGTTACACTAATTCAGTGTTATTAAAGATTTCATAGTAGTGTCTAATTTCAAACCAATTTATATATAAATATCAACACTGTTTTGCAGCATCATACCGATTGTAATCTGATTCGGAAATCACGATTTCAGTTGTAACGAAAGATATTTTTTACCATATTTCATTTTACTGTAGATCATTGCAGCGATAACGTATTTTGTTTTCAAATCTTGGTAATTAATTCAGTACAGATGCATTTTGTTATCCTTCATCACAATTTTGACAAACATTGTTGAATTTAGCGTTACTGAAAAGTAAGCAAAAAACTGTTTGTAACACTGGTAATTATTTCTATTTCTTATGTTTACTTTACAACAAACGTAAAACCCCTAACCTTACTTTAGATAAGTTATATTCTTATTTATACAATTACTCTACGGATGTCCCGAATTTTAAGAATGAAAAGTGAAAAGCTCTGAAATTGATTAAAGCTCAAAATCTAAATTGAATGATTCCTTCAAAAGTTTAATGGTCACTTTTGAAGGAATCATTCAATTTAGATTTTAAGCTTTCTTCAATTTCAGAGCTTTTAATTTTTTTAATAACGAAATTGAAAGTTACACATAATACTTGTGCACAATCGCGAACTATAATTTCGGGGATCATATCCAGACTTGCTGTAAACTTCACTAATGAAGAAGAATAAGTTTAATGCAAGTAGAGGATGAAAGAGAATAAGAATGTTTGCGGATTCTGAAGATGAGCGATGAAAGACTTGAATCGAAAATACTGAAATTGCTCTTGATAGAACAGTTTGGAAAAAGATCGAAACAAGTTCCTCTCCTGGTAGACTACACCTTCATATAATTTTTAAAGATGTATCTGGTCCAACTTGATACGCCAATTGAAGTATTTTTAAAAGCAAAATAACTCCTCGTTCTATTTTGTGTTTGAAAATAATATAAGATGTACGGAATTGAAAGAACAAATGGTTCTAGGAAAAAAGTTTTCCTCAAGATAAATTAAAGATATTTATAGGTATTTTGATGTACGCCTTGCCTAAGAACATAACAAAATGATGATGCATCGTTTTTATGGAATAAAAAAGGGGTCTAGCATTTCTTTTCGATCTGGTGAACCGAAATTGCTTTATGGAAATACTACAATTTTTTAATAATAAAAACAAGCCCAGGCAAAAAAGAAATTTGCTTTAGAACGCATTCATGGAGAATAGTCAACACTGTTACAAATATCAAAATGGTGATGTGGCCATCATAATACTTTCCCTATATTCTTCTCAAAAACTATGAGGTTATTCTTAATTATTTGCTCAATTTTGAATTCTTTATATTTACTTGTTATATAAATTTCATTTAGCTCCTATAGTTTATTAACAATAAGCAAAATAAAAAATTTAAATTTTCAAATTAAGAACAAAAAAATGTTTCAATAAAACTTTTTCTGTTTTTCATTCTCTTTAACTTTTGTTTGAAAAGTTGTCTTATTTTTCAAAATTTCCTTAATTTCAAAATATGTTTGAATAAATTTATTAAATTTTGCAATAATATTGTTTATTTACGCTTTACAACTTTTAATTAAAACCCTCGCTTATGTTTTACCCACCCTAGATATACATATTAACTTTAATTACAAAATTTGAATAAAGGAAAATTGACAAAGTAAACATTTTTGATAAAGAGAATGGTTGCGACCGTTACTACGTGACAATCCATACTTACATACAATAATTTGTGGTTAAAACATATTGAATTTCAATTTCAATTCAGTGAAAGATTTTGTAAATTTTTGAAAAAAGTATATATTTCTAAACAATTTTTTTTAATTCCAATAAAATCTTCACAATTTAGAAAGCGGGTTGAATTAAAAAACCTTGAAACCTAGAGTTTTTCACTAATTAGTGGAAATTTCTTAAATTCTTGAAAATGAGTCTAGATTTAAAAAAAAAATCTAGGGCCCCAAAAAAGGGAAATTACTGAAAATTTCCTGAACCCTCAAGAAAAATCATCATTTCTACAAACAAATTTTCTAAAACGTTCTAGTGCCTCCAAGAAAATCTTTATACTTTAGAAGATAAGAAGATAACCATGAAATCTTGAAGAGAAATTTCCTGAACCCTTGGAAAAAAGTTTAGATTTCTAAATGAAAATATTCTAAAAATTCTAGAGCCTCCTAGAAATTTAGAAGACCACTTGAAAAAATATTTTGAAATCGGGAAGAGATTTACTGAATTTTTTTTTAACTTTCTCGAAAATAAGAAAAGATTTCTAGGGGAAAATTTAAAAAAAAAATCTATTTGAAACATAATGTTGAATTGCTGAAATTTACCTGAATTCTCGAAAAGAAGTCGAATTAAAAAACATTTATAGCCTGAAAAAAATCTTCGCAATTTATAAGAAAAGTTGAAAACAAAATTTAATTTTGGGAAGAACTTATTTGCCCTTTTCTAAACTTTAAACTTTTAGAAAAAAAATCTAGAAAATCCTAATGCCTCATAGAAAATCTTTGCAATTTAAAAGACGACTTTTAAACTCATGAACTCTAGAGAATAAATTCCTAGAAATTTCCTGAACCCTCGAGAAAATAATCTAGATTTTTAGAAGAAAATTCTAAAATTTTGAAGACAAGTTAAAAAAATCTTGAAACGTGGAGAAGAAATTATTAGAAATTTCCTGAACTCTCGAAAAAAAGTCTAGATTTTTAAAAACAAATTTTCAAAAAAAGCCTACATTTAAATCTTCGCAATTTTCTGAATTCTATAAAAATCTACATTTCTAGAATTTTTTTTTTTAATTTTAAAAACTTTGCAATTTAAAAGACAGCTTAAAAAATAATCTTGATATCTGGAGAAATGACTGAAAAGAGTCTAGATTTCTAGGAACAGATTTTCTATGGCCTCCAAATCTGAATAAAAGTTATTGGGAATTTCTGAACTCTCGAAAAAAGTCTAAAGTTCTGGAAAAGATTTTTTTAAATTCTTATACCCTGAAGGAAATCTTTGTAATTTATAAAACAATATTAAAATCTGGAAGAGAAATTACTGGAAACAGCCTCAAAGAAAATTTTATAAATATTGAAACGAACTTTCTAAAAATTCTGAAAATATGAAGAATAAATTACTTTACACTTTTAGAATCCTCCAAAAAAGTTCTAGAAATCTACAAGGAAAACTTCTAGAATCCTCGATCAAAATTCTTTGGAAAGGAATATGCAAAAAAGTGAACATATTGAGATGAAATTCCTGAAACTTCCAGAAGCCTCTAAGTAAGTTTTAGAAATTTAGAAAAAAAAAATCCTAATAAATTGTAAAGTTAAACAAAATCTTGAAAAATCTAGAACTCTCGAATAAAATCTTTGCTAAAAAGTCTGGAAATATCTATTTATTTATTAGATAAGAAAAAGAAATTACTGTACACTTCTAGGATCCTCAAAAAAAGCTTTATAAATCTAAAATGAAACCTTGTGAAAAATTCTAGAAACCTCAATGTAAAAAAAAACTAAAAGTGTGGACCATCTGAGAAAATTAGAGAAAAAGTTGAATATTCCACAAAAACCACGAAGAAATTTCTATAAATAAAAATAAACAATGACTTTGAAACTTTTGAAAAAAACTTTTGCTAAACTTGTAAAAATTTGTAGAATTCTCGATGAAAATTCTTTGGAAAGGAAGTTCCAATAAAAACTAAAAGTGTGGAGGAGAAATTTCTGAAATTTCAAGAATCTTTAAAGAAAAATTTAAAATGTTTTCTGAAAAATTCTAAATATAATTTTTTTTCTCACAAATTAAAAATTTTACGAAAAACATGTCTCAATAAAACTTCTTCAGTTTCTCATTTCCTTTAACCTTTGTTTGAAAAGTTATGAAATATTTCACGCCTAGAGTAAAAATCCACTTCCGGATAATGGATGTTTACCAAAATCTTTTCAGTTCCAGTTTTGAACGATAAAACCTTAAGTTTAAAGTTTCATCTCAATTGGATCATTCGTTTTTGAGATACAGCGCCCACAGACATTTTCATGCACGAAAACAATAATTCACCTATATATACTATATAGGGAAAGTAATAATGGTTTGATTACTAAGATTTAGAAAGCCAGTTGTGTTTCTTTTTCTTCTTATGCCTATCCATTAATGGATGGTTGCGATCACATATTTCATTTCATTTCTCTTTCTTGCTGTGTTAAACAGTTCTTGAATTGTTCTCATGCCAGTCCATGCTCTAGTGTTTCGCAACCCTGACATTTGCTTTAGACCTACTACTCTTTTTTCTTCTATCTTGTCTTGCAGGAGAAGTTGTAGTATGTTATACTTTGAGTTTCACATAGACAAAATATGCCGTTGTTTTATTGTAGTTAGAAGTACCGTTCATTTCATATGCGGGCCAATACCTCTTCGTTGGTTGTGCGATTTATCAATGGAATTTTCCAGTCTTTTTTTTTAGTGTCCACGCTTCCATTCCATCTAGCAAAACTGACCATACATAGCATTGTATGAATCGTATTCAGGTCTAAGTTGAATTCATTATTTGTCAGAATTTGTTTGTATTTCATGAAAGTGCGTAACCTAAGTCCGTTCTCATTACTACATATATTTACTTCATTAACTAAGGCTCACCGGTCCTTGATGTTGTCTTCTATAATCATTGCGTCGTCTGCAAAACAGATATTGTTGATCTATTTCCCATTTACTTGGATACCCATTTCTAAGTTTTCCAATGCAGCCTAAAAAAATTCCGGTTACATAGCAGGGGTAATAGTCGTCCCTGGTGTACACCGCGACATATTTCTATCTATATCCTCTGTTACTCCATCTATTCTTACTTTGGCCGTTTGATTCCTTTACAAATTCTCAATGCAGCTTATGTCTTTTTGATTAAAGTCCATTTTTCTCAGGATATCAATTAGTTAGTTGTATCGTACTTTGTCAAATGCATTTTGTAACCTAATATACAAATGTATACTGGTTTTCACTGGTTATGGCAGTTCTGGACAAGCACCTGGATCGCAGTACTTCTCTGGTTCCTAGGCCCTCTCTTAATCCAAATTGTGTCTCCCCTATGACGGTTTCGCAATTCTTAAACAATCTTCTATGTAGAACTTTAAGAAAGTTTTTTTTTTAATGTGGTTCATTAAACTGATGAGTCTATATTCACTACATCTTTGGCGTTCTTTTTCTTTACTAGTGGTATAAAGGTTGGCACTAACCAGTTATCAGAGAATATGCCAATATCATATGCTTTGCTAAATATTATTTCTAACTTCGATATGCTGTCTTCGCCAAAGAGCTTGTTTAAGTCGACCTGTATCTCATCCTACCCGGCTGCTTTGTTTCTTTCGAATGTTTAATTGCTATTTTGATTTCTTCTTTTGTGATTTTTGGGCCTGTAATAAATGAATTATTTAAAGCCTTTTTTTAAATTTTAAACTAGTTCAATCATTGTTTTTAAGTAACCTTTTAAGGAACCAGTTAAAAAGTAGGTTTCAATAGATTCAATAGTTTTGTAAATGGTTTTGGCTATATCTATAACTAACTTTATACAAAATAAAAACATCAGGTTAGTTGATTTTTCACAACAATTGTTATTTGTTTTGTCATTAGCTTGAATTAATTATTTATTTCCGGGAAACTCCATTTACCGTGATACATATCCAAGGTCGATTTGAATATTGTATTGAGATATAAAACTGAAATCACACTTATCAATATTTTAATACAAACAGTTTTATCTACCAATATTATTCAGATTGTTTTGCAACTTGTTACAGTCGCTTCTAGTATGCCACTTGATACATTTTGAGATCATCAGTATATATCACTTATTTACCAAATGTTATAACGTCAACAAGATCGTTGATAAGTAGCAAAAATAAAATTGGCCCAATGTATATGCCTGGCGGAACTTCTTACGTGTCTGATAGACGAGACGATAAAAAGTTATCAATTTTAACCTGCTGAGACGGATTGACTAAAAAAAGAATTTAATCATGACAAAATAGCATAATGGAGTTCTAGTAATTTTAATTTATGAAGTAACAACGTATTATCCACTGTATCGAATGCTTTGGAAAGGTCTCTATAGATTACATCCATCTGTTGGTGCATATCCCAGGCATCTGACACGAATTGTTTGAAATCCGTGTTGTACATTGAATATGTCTGGGTGGAAAATCCATGCTAAGAAATCACTTACTATTTTATCGAAAAGTTTGGTAATCGCTGATGGCTCAATGATTCTTAGTAATATCGCGATTTCTACTTTAAAAAATAAGATTTAGTAAATTAGTAGGTACGCCATCTGCGCCCGTGGAATAGGTATTATTCAAAGCTAAAATATGATCGAAAAGATTGGCAATGGAGATTGATAACTTTAAATCGAGAACTTGTTGAGCATCGAAAAGAGATATATGAGAGACATAAGTTAAAAAGTCTTTAAAGTTTACTGTACAGAAGAAGTCTTTTTCCAATTTTCTCTTGTTTGTAAAACCCCGTTTCCTTTGGGGATTCCTTCGCAAATTTTCAAAATGAACAAGGGTTAGCAAAAACATTAGATTCAATCTTCTTTAGATAAATATTATTGAGATCTGTAGATTTTGCTTTGTATTCAGAACATTGCTATGATTGTCATATATACACGTTGGTGAATTGGAAGGAATATAAACCCCAACAGACAGCAAAAAAGGAGCCAATCCATTTCGTACAGGTTTTCAGTAGGAAGAAATCCGCCACTGCAGTAGCCTACTGCAAGAGGGGCAGAGGTGTTCTCCATATAAATGAACATCCCTTGAGCCAAGTGGAGCCTAAAATGCTTGAAGATAAACTCGATGCACCCATCCACCTATTGGGAAAGGAAAAATTCGCTTCTGTTGACATCAGGGCCCACGTGAATGGTGGAGGACATGTCTCACAAATCTACGCCATCAGGCAAGCCATCTCTAAGCCTTTTGTTGCGTATTGACATAAGTACGTTGACACGAAATTTTCTACTGCTTTAAATTAACTTCAATTTTTTTAATGATAAATTTCCAAATTTTTAAATACAAATTTAAAATGTATTTTTAATTTTAATTTTTTACCCAAAATTATATTTGTGTTTGGTAAATTAAAGGAAAGCCAGATCTGATAGTTCTAAAATGTTCTTCTTTTAGTTTTCAGCTGTTTTTTTTTGTTTTTAAACAAACTTCTGGCACTATTGGTACAGCTTTTAATCAATTGTCTTCTAATATTTAAGCATAAAGAAAAAAAATATAAAAAATTAAAATTAAAAAAAAAAACAATGACAGAATAACACCCAACAATTATGCAAAAAAACTATTCTTTATAAATTATTTATTATATTATTGTCTACAATTATTCATTGTATTATTTTCCGCTATACTTTTTGATAATATAAAAAAATAATCTCAAAAACCAAAATATTTGTTTAAATAAAAATTATATAGTTTTTTTATTATCTACAACTTTAAAATGAAAAATTATATGCTAAATATAAAGATATACTTCTTGGATCTTTCATATGATTTGTTTAGAATTCTGTAAGATTGTTGGATGTAGATTTACCTAGATTCGTACTAATATTATTGCACACCTGCTTTATTTGTAATACGTTAAATTTTATTAAAATAATATTCTTAATTACGAATTTTAATAAAGCTTTTTGAACTCCTTTTTTCTTAGATCCACGAATACAAAAAGCAGAAACTCTTGACAATAAAAGATCCGCAGAATCAAGCAAAGGAGTTAAATATCATGAATGTGATAAATTTTTATATATAGAAATATAAGTTTATATTAAATTTGATTCAAAAATACAACAAACAGATATTTTACCTTTGTGTAATATATAAATAGCTCGTTGCAATAACATTATTCAATAATATATATATAGTATAAATATACAATACAATAAATACCACCCCTGGCTGATTGTATAAAAAGATGTCTAGTTTAATAAAACTTGACGTTGTCTCGGAATGCTTTTCCAAACATTGAAAAAGTTGCATTATATTTGATATAAAATAATTTGCGATAGACTATTAGAAAAGGTTATTGAATATAATATGGAGTTTTTAAATGATATTAAAAACCATTGGAAACAGTAAGTAAATAAAACTATGTCTATAAATTGTATCAAATACGAACTAAATATAGATAGGTTTTTATTTAAATACTATTTAATAATGTATTTTGTAAGGATTAGTTTTTCACTTAATCTATGTTTTTTTTTTAATTATCTTGATTAATTAATTAATTAATTAATAACGATTGAAACGTCGGAAATAAAATAGAAATATTGTAATAAAAACTAAGTGTAATAATTTTAAAATGCGATAACATTTCGTAAATCTGCAATGAAATGTTCTCTTATTTTTAATTTACTTGTTTATTTTTTGCAACGACATAAGGACATAAGATTTCGAATTATAGTTTGATCTTAGTTCCAAAAAACATCTAACGTTTGATTAGTAAGACTTTACTAAATTTTAGATTTCAATCAATTGCCCATAATTTGTGATACTTTTATGTTCTGCCTAACCAACCTTAAAATGATTAGATCATCTCAATGCAAAGAAATCTCATGCTCATAGAACTTTATTCTCAAGTGAAGATTTTATTAACAAACTTCAAATAAAACACTCACACTCATCAGCACGAACTGTTGATAATATGTGCAAATTTAGAATGTTTATAAATTGAAATAAATTAACGTTGACTAAATTCAGATATATAACATCCAAATAAATAATAAATTTTATCAGATTAATCAGAGGTTAACCTCTAATTAATATAAAAATGTTTCACCACAGGTTAAGTGAGAATTTAATTCATCGTTTTATCAGATTGTTTGCCTTCGTGAACATATTTTCAAAAAAAATTAATATTAGTATACTACATTAAGAAAGGGCCGGTTTAAATAGTTTTAATAATCTCTCAAAACTATATTCTCTCTACCTCTATTCACTATTTAGTTTATACGAGCAAAAACATTTTAATTTTCACTATAAATTTAATTAAACTTATTTGTTTTCAAGAGTATTTTTTTAAGAAAGATGTACAAATAATTAATAAAAATCAAAATATATATTTGTTTCATTATATTTCAGTTTATTACTACAATTGATGATGTTTTTCTTTAAAACATTAATATCTCTATACGTTTGTGGAAGGTATAAAATGTATTATTAAGCAATAGAGAAGAATGAAGAGTTGTTACAGGATGCAAATAGCAATGGGAACTGGAATAAAAAAAACGTCGTTATTAAGTTATACAAGGACTTGTTTTCTCGATGTGTATTTTTGCAATCGTAAAGCACGTAACAGGATATTGTTTCTTTTAATTGATACTTACGACTGTTATTTTTATTATTCGAAGAAAAACATGGCGGTGCGTTAATCATGTAATTTTTGTAGGATTTTAACACTTAAAAATTAATAAAATAATTTAATAAAAATATCATTAATAAAACAATATGTCATAATAAAGGTTTTACTAATAAAAAAGAAACAAGAAAAATTGTAAATCATTTGTTTCCATTTCATTAAATTTTCTGAAAATAATCGAAACACTAAATACAAAAGACCCTAAGATTTAAAACGCATCTGCTCTTAGTTAATAAAATTGTTTAAAAATACCAAAACATATTATAAAACTATAATCCTGGTTGAGCTACACTCTTGATGGAACGAGATATATAAATTCGATGAGGTAAAACACTTGTTAAGTTCATTCCAGATCATTTTCAAAGTACAGAACTAAATTAATAATTGTACTTTGAAAATCATCAGGAATGATCGAAACACGTGACATGCAACTGAAAATAAAAATATTATGGAACTTAACAAGTGTTTTACTTTACCCCATTGAATTTATTATAAAACTATTTACTTAATTAAAAATTTACAATAATGCACATATAAACAATAAAATAATTAAAAACAATGACTTGAACATAAAAAATACATTAAATTAAGGCGGTAGACTAGTAGATATCATCAGTCGGTCACGTCGGCATTGACCTGCATAAATTCCCTTTATCATGACATATCATGTGTTTCCATAAAATAAAACCAGCGCACAATGTTAATTTAAAATAAATTATTTCATTATCGTCGCCCACGTGACGAACTGCAAGGAATTTAACGTTTTCTCACTACGTCGATGTTAGTGTAAAGAGTAAATAAACATTTTGCGACGAAAAGCGTAAATAATTGAGAACACTGTACCCACACAAACGTATGTAGACATGTAGACCAATTTAATAGTATTATACAGAAATTATTAACATAACTGGCAAGGTCGGATGTGTGCAGTTGCGTCATATTAGTCACGTGAATGGCGTTCATTTAATTTTATCTGCTATAGAATGGATGCTGCTTATAAAAGTACCATCAATTGTAATATTGTGAAAAAACTTTATTGCAAACTATTAAAGAGAAATATTTTTATGAAAAATTATGCACAATCGCGACTTGAGGCAAAATTTGCAATATCATCATAAACAATTGTTAATAATTCGTTTTCGTATGTGGTGGTGCAAGGTTAACAGATAAAAATTAGGTTTAGGTAAGCTCTCACCTCGTACTACATTCTGAAAATTTATAATTATACTAATAGTTTCTTGATAGCTAAGGTTTAGACAACTTTAAACAGTTCATTTATTTTTTTCTGTGCTGAAGTTGCTGAAACTTCAGTAAAAGATAAGGTATAAGTTTAGTATTACAAATTTAGTTTTAAACTTACTTGTGTAATTTATTAAACACCCTCAAATAAGGCTGTAAATATGACCTACTAAATCGTATACGCTTAGATAATATACTATTTCACACTTACGTTAAATATTTAAAACAGTTTTAAACTTAAAAAAATTGTTATCAATATAAGTATCACCAAAAAAAGTCCTACGTGTTTAGAGAATTTCGAACAAATTTACTATACATCAACTATAGCTTTGGCAATGTTTATTGGTCAATCTTTGAAACAACAAGAAAATTATTGTTCAGAATATTATTTTCGGAAGCAATAACGAGTCACCCTGCTGCCATCCCTTATAAAACCCGCTTATCAATTTAAACAAACTCAATTAATTAATAAATTCCAAGCATTATAACAGCAGGGTTGATTCCAGACGGAAAAATATACTCGCGACAACTTTTCATATCTAAAGTTTGCGATAACGATAATAATTATATCTACAAGAATTGGCACATATTCCCCAACAATGAAAAAAAATAATTATTAGAAACTGCAGATAAAATGAACATGGCTGTAATTGCTAATGCATAATGCACTTGTATTTTGATAAAAAACGGACGGCCAAAATTGTTCAAAGTAATGGATATTATAAGATATGCTTCTTGGATTCTCCTAAATAAAGGTTTCTCGTTGCAAAAGTCTTTAAATAAAATTATTCAAGGTCTTAGAGATAATAATTTAATGAAAAAATGGGCTATTGCTTCCATTCAACCTCTACAGCTTCCGTAAATTGATAAGTATGTTTCTGTAAACATTGGATAGTTTTATTTTAGTTTGCTGCCTCAGTTACAACATTAATTTTTATTTTGGAAAAAACTATTTTTAAATACTTAATAGATCCATACACGTTCTAAAAATAATTAACTAAACACTAATACGCAACTGTTTTACTGTAGAAATAGTGACATGCATAAAAAATAAATGGTAACATAAATAAAATGATAAAATTTTACGTACAACAGATAAACAATCTTATCATAACAAGAGTACATCACATGAAAATGTAATAATGATGCAATCTGATAACTTTTTACTTTATATATTCAAATTGATAAACTGAAGTAATATCTAGCTTAATGATGTAGTGATTATTTTAATTCTACACAAAAAAAATATTATGAAACCCATATGTTTATGTTAGATTAGACTTTATAAAAATTAAATATACGATATTGTAAGCTCTATTTCACTAATATTCATGATTTTTAATTCTATTATTGCTTGACCATTTTTAAGCAAAATGTTAATTAATATACTCATAATTTCTGATAATAATTTTGGAAAATTAAACAGTAAATCTATTTACCGAATCGAATGAAAATGAAATTATATCAATTGATAAAATTATTCGAAACAACGTGTTTATTAATAAGTAATTATTTAATAACTGAGCTCATAGTAAATAAAATATTACTTCCATTTTCATTAATGCAAGATTAATTCTTAAAAAAATTATTTACCTTTGTATAATATCTCTATATGTATAGTTGTTACAAAATAGTTTATTTAGGCTTTATTATTTATTTAATTAAATACTGTAAGAATTTGTATTCAACTCCATATGTAATTAATTAAGGACTTATATATAGATATATAAACGAAATCAATGAACCTTAGGCAGACCAAATTGGTAATAGGAGAATGAAGATAATAACAAAACAGAAAAAAGTCTATGTGTAGGCTATGTAATAGGTAGTTCATGAGAAATCCCTTTCATATTATAATAAAAGGGAAACCGCCGAAGGCAGAATATAATATGCAATAGAAAACTATAAAAAGGGTAACTTAATTACTGTTCCTTAATAATTTCGATAAAATTAAACACTAAATTAAAACACTTAATTTACCACGAAACCATTATTATAATTTGATAAATTTATTTATTTATTTCAATTCCTCATTATTTATTTGCGAAGGGCCATTACAAACAAAGAGGGGTACAAAAATATAAAAATAGTCATTATAAAATAAGGAAAACACACAATTATAACTAACTATACAAATTACACTTTGTTGCGTAAAAAATCAAAATCATATTCAGGTTTTCCCTATTAGAAAAACTCGTAAGATTGTTATACTTCACTTTAAATATCCACAATTAACCCGAATAGGTTGTAATATATAAATAAAACACAAATATTTAGAAGTTTTGCATTATTTTGTTTAATACATTGCTAAGTAAATTAAGTAAAAGAGTTTTGTAAATTAAAAATATATAACAATTTAATGAATTAATATATTGAAACTAAATAAGGTACCAAATTATTTAATATGTAGTGAAAAATTATGAACACACACACAAACTCACAAACTTTTGAAGGTACAATTAATAATTATTTTTTCAAAACATTTCATTTCTAAATCATGTTACACTATCAGCATTAATAAAGTTATTTATATTTCAAGGACGTTGAAAAGAAAAAGGCCCACGTTTTGAAATTTCCCTGAATCGTGCAAAATTCCGAGGAGTAAATGCTAATATAAATACCTGAGAAATTCTGGAATTACCCTAAATTTTTTTCAAGGATGTTTTTTTATTTGTAATACTATTACTTAGTAAAATTAAATATTTCAATAAGAATCCTAAATCGAAAACAGAAAATTGTAAATTCTAACCAAAATATTTAAAAAATGAATACGTAAACTCCTTAATTTGTCAATTTTTTTAGTATTAATTACTTTTAATTTAATGCTGATATTAAGAATTGAGTTTCAAATTAAAATTAAAATCAATTCAAAGCATATTTTGTAATTTAATCAATTTTATGTGATATTAAATAGATACAGTAAATTTTAATCATTTAACTTCAATTACTTAATAGTCGTAATTTTTTCAATCCATATTCAGAAAAAATCTGCACATGTTCCTTAAAAATGAAATTATGTATATACAGAATCTTTTTTTACAGATTTTTTTGAACATAATAGCATACATATATTTTAATTATTATAATACAGGGTGACTGACAAAAAACCTTTGGTGCTGTATCTCGCTTATTTTTGATCCGATTTGAATAAATAAAACATCAAATTAAATGATTTTTAGAAGACTTTCATATGAACTGAACTGATATTTTTTCTTGCATCCAGTTTTTGACAAAAGACGATCAACTTTTTTTTTCAAATTGCACTGTATATATATTTTGTACTGATCCGCAAGGAGATTTTTTTCTGAATCTAAATTTGTAAACGATTTTATCCATTCATCAAACCAAAGTCGAGAAATTGAGGATTAAAAAAAAATTAAAAATCCAATACCCATAATAAACAATATACAGAGCCTATTCCAAATGTCAAAAGTGACAGTGTCAGTCATTGGTACAATACTGCAATGATTTTTAATAATTTCATAATAAAAATGTTGCAAGATTTCAAAAACTGAAAAACGATTTCTGTAGAAGCACAAAATTCTAGTACAGTGTTTGAAATATTGCAACATTTTAATTATGAAATAATTAAAAATCGTTGCAGTATTGTATCAATGGTTGTCACTGTTACTTTTGACATTTAAAATAGGGTCTGTATATTGTTTACAATGGGTACTTGACTTTTTATTTATGTTTTTAATCCTCAATTTCTCGACTTAAGTTTATGTAGGGGATAAATTTGTCTACAATTTTATATTCAGAAAAAAAATATCCTTTCGAATCAATAAAAATATATATACAGTGCAATTTAAAAAAAAAGTTGATCGTCTTTTGTCAAAAACTGGGTGCAAGAAAAAATAACAGTTCAGTTCCTATTAAAGTCTTTTAAAAGTGGTTTAATTTGATGTTTTATTTATTAAAATCAGATAAAAAATAAGCGAGATACAGCACCAAAGGTTTTTCGTCAGTCACCCTGTATATACAATCTGTAAATGGGTTATCAACCCATTGATCTTTCTGTCCATAATATAAATGTTTGTTGACTGAAAAGTTAATTACGATGAAAGAAATAAAATTCCTTACTTCACTTATTATAATAATAATATTACTCAACCCGAAATTTAGTGACAAGTTGTTTCTATAAGATTTTATTTTCTCAAATAGAGATACTGTGGTGTGTGAAATTATATTTATAGCACGAAAACAACCAAAATTTTTGTTAACATTGTCCAATTTATTTTGTTTGTTATGTATTATATCAGATTTTAATAGATATAATTCTTTTGATTTTGGTCCAATTTGACAAACTCGCAAAAAAATAATAAGGAAAATGTTCTTTTTGGCACGGCACCGGAGTACAACAAGCCAACTAAAACATCAACAGGTCTTAGAAACCAATTCCTCAAATTATAAATAAAGCAAGGTTAATCGATGTACATACACCATTATGGTTGGGCAATTAATGACGCATACGTGTAGTTCTCATAAAGTGACTTATATAGAAGGAACATGGGTGATCATGGCAAATATAACTAATATAAAACTCTTATTCATCTTACTGAGTAAATTTTAATAAAAAGATCCCTTAGCTATCAGTTTCTATGCTAATAGAAAAATAAAACGTCATAAATTTTTACGTGCTAATTATATATTCATTTTCTTATTTTGGAATTTCTTTGATCTCTTTTCTTCGGAAAAGATTCTTCAGCTATTTCATAAATACATAAATTTTATTAAGTGAAGCTTTATCTTAAGAAGGTTTATAGTTAAAATTCACTTGAATTTGAATCTGCATTGCTCTTCATTGTTGCGATTCTAAACAATAACAGATTAGTTTAGTTTAGTTTATTGCTTTACAATATTTATTAAAAAAATACATCAAATACATACACGAATACACAAAATCACTTTAAAATTCGGAGTACAGATCTTGAAGGCGGAATTCACTTCTAGTGTTCTTCCACTCATTATACTTTGCAGCTGGTTTTTTGCCATTTTTGGCTTATTTGGGTCATATTTTTGGAGACCATATTAATAAATATACGTATGACACTATGACATTTTCATTTGATTTGATAGGCAGATAATAATAGTAATAGTAATAATAGATTTTTGAAAATTACAAAATTGTTTTTACTTTAATATCTATAATATTACTTAAAAATATTGCTGAGTAAATATATTTTTAGTAAAAAGAACAGTTTTATTTTTTATTCAAATCAGCCATTGTTTATTATATTTGGACGATATTTTTCAACTCATGAAAAGTTATAATAAGTTAATAAATTAGTAGAAACTAATTTTCATCTAAGACATTATCTGTCCAAGTTTTAACTTATTTGATTAGTTGACTATTCTAGATACTACAAGGTCAGTAGCTTTTTTAAGTTAATAATAATGATGGTTGCAAATTATGATATAAATGCTAAAATATTAGTGATAGAAAGATAGTAAGAGTTTGAGAATAATGTTTATAAATGTTATAATTGGAAAATGTTTAAAAATCAAAAAAACTTAAATGGAGAATATCCATTAATCCCAATAATTCCTGTCTTTTTATCCCATTTCACTCCATTTGGCATCACTATACGTAAAAAAAAAGTATGACAACGTGTAAATATCTTGAAATTAGCTTTGATCCTAAACTTTCCTTTAAACCTCATTTATAAATCCTTAAGTTACCTAACACAAGTATCACAACGTGTAAATATCTTGGAATTAGCTTTGATACTTAACTTTCCTTCAAACACCATTCATAAATCCTTAAGCTAAAAATTAAAAACAGAGCTAGAAGTTTCACATACAAACAATAAAGTATATCTATAAATACAACAATAAAAATTTACAAAATGATATGTCGACCTTACAGACTATGTTGGAATCCTTTTTCTAAATCCTCGTCCTCCCATTCTAAGTAATGAGTGAACGATCAGCCAAATTAAGGCACCCAAATAATCCCTCCAAAACACTACTTTACCAAAAAAACTTAAGAAATTCCAATCGAAGAACATTTTGTACACCTTGTTACAAAGTTTGAAACCAGCCTTAATATCCAAGACATCCTGTAACACCTATGTTTACCGCTTAATCCTTCACAAATTCCTAGACCACCCAACTAATAAATACTAGCAGGACTGTTGTCGATAATCGAAAAATTAAAACTACATTATGTATTATAATCTATGAATAAAGAAATATATTTGTCTACCTCAAAAAATTTAGAAGGCAAAGGTTTTTTTTAAACACTTTTCATCACGGGTTCAGAAATCAAATTTTAATACGTGTATATTTTATACCAAATATTTGTTAGTTTTAATTAGCCTAAATCACTTTATTACAATATTTTAGATTCAATTATATTACCATTGCTTCTTTTTTTTTCCAGATTCAAAGGATATTTATGAAAGATTTATAAAGGAGAACATAACCAGTGCTGGAAATATTTTGGTAAGATATGATTATATTATTATTTTTTATAAATAGTTAACGTAAACAAATAAGTACATATATAAAACGGATTCTATCAATAATTCATTATTTATTTTATGTTCATTATATTTCAAATAATTATTTATTTATTTATTTATTACATCTTTTAGTTTCTATAAACGCTATAAAAAACACGAACTCTACTTGATAAGAGAGAAAGGAGAGGGAAATCTTTATTTTCAAATATGAAGAAAAAACAACATATTAAATAACCTTTTAATATCCCAGAATATTTTTAAATAAAATAAAACTACAAATGGTAAAAATCAAAATGAACATTAATAAAATATTACTTGTTAAAATTCATCATCTAGAATTGAATATTAATATGTTTTTGAATATTTTACAGTTGCTTAATTATTTCATTTCTAAAATACCAGTATTATAATTAACAACAATAATATCTAATTATATCTTGTATTTGTTTCTCATTTTTCACTTGGTGAAACATTATGTTAATAATAGGTTGTTGAATTTTATCAAAACCAAATGTTGTTAGGTGATTAGATAGAAAAATTGTACGTTTCAGTATTTGAAATTTTATATTCTGGACTAGTTTCGGACCATTTTTTGGTCCATCATCAGCTGTTAATTTTAAAACAACTGTTCCATGGGTAAGTGGTTTTTCCACGCTGTCTTCAAATTATATGTAAAAAATAAAACTTCAGTTATCTACCTGAACTGTCGTGACAACTCGCAGAAATGATATTTTGAATTGTAGGATTTAATTAATAAATGGAATACAAAATTCATCATAAAATCTAAATATATCAAAACTTATTTAAATTCTTCCTTAAAAAACCCCTACAAATTTTTGGGAAACGTTTTATTTTTAAGTAATGACAATAAATCAATTTTAAATAGATTTTTTTTAATATTCACAAGTTTTCCCAAATTTTCCGAAACCTTTCGTAGTTAAAATTGAAATTATTAGAATATTTTAAAACTCAAACAAAATTAATACTACAAATTAAAAAAATAACACGTAAAGGTCAAAATATATTTATTTATCTAAGAAACTAGAAAATATACTCTGAAGTGCGCTAATAAAAATACTAAAAAAGTGAATACCAAACCGTGATCTGATAAATACTATAGACAAAAGTATTTCTATAATCTAAAATTTTGAAATATTAGAAACGCAATTCAAAAAATAAATACTTGATTGTAGAGGCTTTGACTTCCTGATATATGTATTTTAAATAATTCACATAAAACTATTAACTTTGTTGGTATCCGTAGAAACGTAGAAACTTTCGATAATAAACTACCAGACCGATCTATTATCTATTATTAACGCAATGTATTGACAGGTAAATTAAAATATTTGTAGTTTAACTTCGCGAGCTAAAGTTTTTATGCCAATTGAAAATACCCTATAAAATAAAAATTAGCAAAACTCTGAGAATGTTTTTGAATTAAAAAAAATACATTTCCTATAAAATTACAATTGATCAATACAAAGAATAGAATATTAAAAATAGGTCAAATAAATTTATTCGAAAAACTAAAAGATGTGTAAAATACTCCAAAAAAGCGCTTATAAAAATTCTAATAATATAAAAACCAAAACGTAATCTGTAAATCTTATAGACTAAAATACTTGTATCTAATGTCTAAACATTGCACTTATTTTCCTTTTTAAGTGGATTATCCACCGACAATAGTTTTTATCATTAGAGATTTTCGTAAAAAAAAGTATTCACATCAGTAAATACCTCTTTAAATCAGGTATACAAAGTCTGCTTTTTGTTCTTATCAAAATCCATTCGATCTATTGTATTGCAATTTATGGATATTTCAAAAATCATAAGATTAGCCTGGGAATATTTCCATTGCAAGCCCTTTCCATCCAACTGCATCCTAACTTCAAATACAGCCAATTCTACCATGATGTCCTCCGTGGTGGCTGCTAGGATTAAAGTAGGCTCTTTTTGCTTGAAAATTTTATTTCTTAAAATATCAAACAAACTCCTGTGTATACTAAAATACCATATTTCGTTAATCTCGGTCTGTAGCAATGTAATTTGTGGAACCAATTGTATTACTAGTAAATGAAAACTGTTTTAATACTACCTCATCTGATAACACCCATTCAACTTTCATTAAATCCATCATGGTGGCTACTTGTATTAAAGCAGTATTTTTTACTTCTTCGAAATTGTATTTATTAAAACATCAAACAAACAAAAAGCAATTTACTATCACAATTATAAACTAGGGCATTTAATATAGTGCACAATTGAAAGTTGAAAATCTTGTTGCTAGTTGAATGAAAACTTTGAGGGTTTATTTTGTGTTCCACGATTTCTCCCCAAAGATACTAACTAGTGGGACGGATATTTAAAGCTTAATGTGTTTGAAAACTTTATCAAGAATAAATTTCAGATATCTTACCAATTGCTCTTACTGTCTTGTCTCCAACAAAGCTATGCTTTTTAAATACCCGCACGCTTCTCCAACGATTATTATAATCACAATTACTTCCATCTGCATGCTAAGTCTAAAAACAGAATGTTAACGAGCATTTCTTTATGCGTTTGATAACTCAGACTCAGTGCAGAAATATGTTAGTATAGAAAGAGCAAGAGATTGTTGATATCTCAAAAGAAAGTTTAAATTTAGTGGACCAATTTAAAAAGTAAGCTCTCTATCAAACAATTCTATATTTTTTAGTTTTAATAAACTATACAATTTGGAATTTATGTCTTAAAAATAATATCGACCAAATCATTTATTTGAACTTCAAAAGTTTCTTATCGCGACCATTAACCCTCCGGTTGACGGGTCGATTCAGATCATCGATGGATTAGGTATCTCAGACTAAAACTGTGTTTTATTTTCTTCACCTAATAACTTACTAATATGCCCAGTTTCAGGTATGCATTTGTTAACCTGGTCTATTTTGAATAAAAATAATTGTGAAAAAAGAAGTTACATGTTATGCAAGTTTTCAAAAGAAATTATAAATTGAAAAAACGGTAAAGACATAAAATAAGTGTACGTAAATTTGACACACAAAATATTGAATGGAAAATCTCGTAAATCAAATTTTATGCACAGTCGGAGAAGCATGGTTTTGTGTGTTCCAAACAAATACAGGAACCACAAAACTTGCACGAATATCTTGATCCTAATCATTTGCACCTCCTTCGAGTTGAAGTCATCGGTCGGGGCTCTTCTGTGTCTGAGCCACCAGAGAATTTAGCCGCTGGTGGCGGCCTTACATTCCGTGGTAGATTTGGCATACTCGCTCGTAGTTTCACGTCATTTGGTCAAATTTTCCAAAAATAGTCGTCTGCTTTTTAAAAATTCTCCATCTGAATTGTTCGTTTAATTTATTATGATTGATTGCTCTTACGTTGCCTACCAATGGCAATGTTCTTGTGTTTTGAGCTACATTATAAGATGTAACGATCCTATCGACTACATCGACACCGCTTTTTGTGTAATTGTAAAATATTAGTAACTCTGTTTTTTTTTTATTATAACCAGTATTTTCGTCAATTTTGTCATCGTAATGCATTGATGATACAAGTAATCCATTCTTTCTTTCTTGGGACATATGAAGTAAGTGTCATATCGGCATGGGATACAAGAAAAGAAAACTTTACAAGTGTATCTTTAACATTTTAAACTTCTTTTAGCAAAAACTTTTAACTGGATTGTATCAACTACAGTTAGTCGGTGATCATACAACAAACAACTTGCAGCTTCCACCCTAGTAAAACATCGATCCATGGTAACATTCCTTCCAGTTCCTGGAAGTCATTCTTAGAATGGTAGCTGTTACAGAATTGTCTATCTAAAAGGGACCTTCAGGTTGCCTTCCAGCACAGATCTCCAAATGCGACGTGTAAAATGTTTTTGCTTCCACTATAGAAAACGCTTTGATCCCATATTTGTTGGGTTTTTTTGGAGTCTAGATACGAAAGACACATCTTCCATGAAATCCTAACAACATTTCATCTGGAGTCACATATTTACCCACACTGTTGCTTGAATTTTTCAAATATGTCTCTAACGGCAGCAAGTTTATCCAACTTCTTTCGCTCATCCCTTGTATCGGTTTTGTCAAAATGTATACATTTTATCAGAATCATAGATATAATAATGAGAGCTGTTCAATATGACTTACACCTGGGATACAATCAGCAATTATGGAAAAATTATAGCTGTTTTTGTTATTTCCACAATTTTACGTAAAATTTCATTCCCCGTCAAATTTATAAGTTCTTCTTGTATATTATTGCTACGATAGGTCACAGACCATTTATCAGACTCTCGCTGAACTCTTTTGACATATTCTTCCATGACTGAATCAAACTCGGCAATTCAGCCAGCTTTAGAAAATGCCCGTCATTAAATTGAAACTTGTTTCTCGAAAGGTTAAGCATTGTGAAGCCAATTAATTACTGCAATAATTCGTTTTAAAACCCCTCCCACATGCTGAATTTCCAAATCCATAATGTTTTGATATTCGGCATCAATATTTTGGTTCTTTTTTTTCTTCAAATTTGTTTCGTTGTATGAAAGAGTTTCTGGGATTTTCAGACTTTTGGTGCATTGTGAGCGCACGTATAAGATTTCCCTAGTCAGAAATACCTTGTTTAGACCAATCAAATAAAGATGAATTATCAAGCAATATGCAGCAAATGCAAAAAAAGGTTTCAGTTTTAATAACCAACCATTCCAGTTCTTTAACTTGATGTGGACCTCAGTTAACCAGTATCTGACAAGTTTTGGATGACATACAAAAAATATTCCGTAGTGCATGATCGCCAGAGATCTTGTCTATATACTGGAACACGCCGCTTTTGCTACCCTGCTTTTGATAATCTTCTGGGGTGTGATTTCTTGGCTTTCTTCAACAACTTCTTCAGGCGGTGACTCAGACAGCGCTAACGAGTCCATTAAATCCGAAGAGGTTGCTGTTGATGTAGATGTAGATGCTTCTGACTGAAGCTTAGAGACCAAGAATTCTTTCATGACACTGGTTAGCTTTCTTCTTTCTTCATATTTCTTTAAGAGACTTCGACAGTCTGATCCATGCAGTTATAAGAATATCAATTACCTACTATGTAGCTTATAATATGTATCGTAAATTAAATTTAAACTTGATATAAAAACCGATAGTAATTACGCACTTAAAAAGATATAATTGAATTTTCTTACCTTTTTAGGCTTTTTAAAACATAGGCAATTAACAACGCAATATAACACGAAAATAAAATATCGCTATATCAAAAAATAAGTAAAAAACCTAACACGTGCAATTGTCTTTTGTTATACTTGCGTCTTCAGATTTAAAATCTAACCGTGCGGAACGCTCGCCTTTGCACTAATTATATTAAACTATAATAAAAACAATATTAACTTAGCCTTATAAACTTGACTATTACATATTCTATCGCACACTTGACCTACCTCAACAAACAATACAATGACCTTTCCTACTCCTGGCCCGCCTAAACCAATTTCAGGTTGAGGTAGGTCAAGAGTACGCTGGAGTTTAAGCGGGAAAATAGGTGCTATGTAAACGCATAGTTGATTGTCGTAGGTCAAGAGTACGTTCGGTTAAATAAACTAACGAAAAACCAGCAAAAATTAATTTTTACCAAAAACATTTAAACATGATTTATAAATTTCTAAAAGCATATTAACTTCAAATAGTTGACTGAAAAACAATTGAAATTCAAATTGTAGATAGACTAATTTTTTTTTCGCCCCTCAGGCTGAGAACCGGCCAAATATAGCAAACCGATAAACGCCTTCATTTCCATTTTATTAGTAAGTACAATGTCGTATTTATTCGTGTACCTTGGTGCTATTTTTGGTATATACAAGTTGGTATTTTCGACAACTGTATCCAAAATTTCTTCAAAAAAGAGCATCCAACACTGAATTGGCGTGTTTGCGTTTCTTGCACCTGCACTAACACCAGGCAATTGGATAATGATATTTTGGTGCCTTGTTCCAACTCCTTGGCCCGAGGCACGCTTTTCCACTTGGTTCCATCTCCTCTATAAAAATACATAGATCTGGAGGTTGTACTAGAAGTATCTGATTGGTTTTAATCTTCATCCGGTTCTTCTTGCTTCGTATCTGTATCGTGTTCGCTAATTATGTCTTGTACACTTTCATATTCGGAGTCAGATGTTTCGGAAATGTCCGGGATTGGTACTTCATCGTAAAGTTTTCCTATCATAAGCAGACATCTCGCTAAACAAAAGTCACAAGTGGAAAACGCCACAAATGGAAAACACACCTAACTTTGCACTTCCAATAAAGACTAAACCAAAAAAGTCCCTTGTCTTGCTTTATATTGTGAGAACCTAGTACATAAAGAACGCGGACTTCTCTACATAAGATAAAGTATTTAGAGTAAGAAAGGTAAATCCCCTAAACTCGAGATAAAAGATTGCTAGCATGCAAGACACGCAGAAATGATAAACAATTGAAATTTAGGGACTTACCAGTATGCAAAAGATTCTGCGTGAATACTTAGAAACTAGGCGAAGGCCCTAAGAATGTTATATTCCTAAAAATATCAGAAAAATTAGTCCCTTTACGAAAAATAAATTTTAGGTTAAAAACTTACACGAATACACGGGTTAGGTCTGACAGGCCCAAAGTCCTTCTGCCAGCCAAACGACAGATGATGAAATTAAGACAAATTAAAGAAAACATGTCTTTATTAAAGTTAGGAAGCTAAAGAAATTAAAGAAAAAACAACAAAAAAATATTTGCCTGGAACTCACAGACCCAGCCTATCAACCGGAGGCTTAAAAGAAATACGAATCTCCTTTTTCCACAAATTTTATTACACTTCGACAGGACATTTTGATATCTGCAATTTCGTAATGGATATTTTCTTTAAAAAGCGCCAAAAAAAGGTGATCTATTGGCGTTAGCTTTAAATTTAAGATAACCCCATCCCACAGAAAAAAAGTCCATAGAGGTTAAATCAGCACTGTGTGGAGGTCAATTTATATCACCTGTCCAAGAGATCAATTTGCCAGGGAAAATTTCACCTTGACTCGCTCACTGGGATTTCAATTCTTGTACCAATTTTATTTAGTGTTTGATTCAGATTTATGCTTTGTGCATAATAAGGTGTAATGACGACCTAGACACATTTAAAGCACACTACCCAAATTCTTTGCCGCTTTGATGATATTGGTCGACCCGTTTATAATGTTTCCAATATTGTACCGGTATTTTCAAACATTTTCACGCCTTTTCGAATGAGAGGTATGCTTGACGAATCATTTAAGAGGCGAAAACCTTGCAGTCGCAGAATCACTGTTTTTGTAGCTCCTGAGAAACGCTCCATTGCGACTAAAGCCAGACTACCGGTTGACATACCCCTCGCTTCCCTGAGAATCGTTGCATTTATACTGGAAGTTAAAGAAAAGTAATCTTTCTTTTGGGACAACCTGTAGACAGATTGCAGGTATCATTTAGTTTCTGCCAACAAAATGTTCTATCTGCATATATAATAAATTTATATAGCATATCGTTCTGCTCTATGAAAGCTATGATGATAATTTCATCAATGAGTTCGCTAATAACTGCCCTTGCTCTGGGAAGGGATTACTTTTTAAATGCAATTATACTGCTATATGCTCTAATATGTTACAGTGGTAGATATTTTTGAATTTGCATTCTTTGCACTTCGTAGAATCTCATAGTAATTAAATATTGCGGAATAGACTTAATTTAATTTAATATGCCAAACATGTTTTTTGTCACTTGAAAATCACTCTACACAATATAATTTCATGCAAAGTGAAACTGGGAAAGTGAAAAACTAAAACCGAAACGCGCACCGTCATCACCGACGCTGATTCACCTCGAAGTGTGAAGTCGTGTTTTGGCCAAAATCGCCACGTCACCGCGTAACCATTAACAAGGCGAGAATTTTTCAGTGGGCTCCCTCACGTTCATCCCCGGCTTGCCCGCATGCAGACATTTTGGCAACGCGGCGCCTGAAAATAAGTTGCAACTGAAAAACAAAGGTGTCGTAATAAAAAGCACGCGGAATCGTGCGTTCTATTTTCGTGCCGTTGTGTGGGCACGCGTCTATTTGCTCCACATCTTTGCACCTCGAAATTTACACCGCGTATTTTCCCACTATATTTTTAGCACGCTCATTCACTAATTAATCGCCTCGAATGTTATTTGAAAAAGATAACTTCGAAATAAAAAATTTTGACTTTAACATTTAATCATGGAACCTAGGCCATGATTAATCAAAAGATTTAAGCTATATATATATAAAGTCAAAAAAAAATCAATTAGTCAAGCAACAATTTGAATGTAAGTAGAGGATAAGATTGTTGATTCTAAATACGAACAGCAAAATATTGAAATTGCTGTTGATGAAATGTTTCGAAAAAGATCCAAACAAATTCCTTTTTTGGGCAGCCAACCTTTTCATACCATCCAAATGAAGTATTATAATGGTCAAAGAAAGCACCGCATTTTACTTAGTTTTTGATGTACGGAATTGGAAACACAAAGGGTTCTAGGTAAAAAATGAAGTTTATCTTGAGACAAATTAGAAGCATTTATAGATGCATATGAAGAAAAAAATGTTAATGCCTCATTTTTATGGCATAAAAAATGGGGTCCTCGATTTTTTTCGAATGACACTACCCGAAATTGTTTCATGGAAATGCTACGATTTTTGCGTTTTGGGGAAAAAGTAAATTTGCTTTAGTATCAAGAGTATGAAACGCATTCATAGAAAACACTCAAAACTGTTAGAAGCCGTCTACAAAAAAAACAGTGGATTAATAACTTTCAAACGAAAGCTAGGTGTAGGTTTATCCAATACATGACCAATATGCCTGGCTTGGCATCAAAATTTGTCTGGCGTCTGATGTGAAAAGCAAAAAATTGTATGCATGGGTTTCCATACTTAGAAAAAGATATAATGAGACCGTAATCATTTGCATAAATTATTTCTTCGTCTAAAGGATTCCTTTTATATATTGGAAAATTGTTTATTTGATTGCATTTCATATACACCTACAATATCTTCATTGTTATCATTAATGTGTTGTGAATCAATAATAATAAATTATATAAGTAATGGACAACCCGTGTTGAAATAAAACATCATGTTTGTAATCCGTGATAAATAGTATAATTATAGTCATAAAAAAACATAGTGACAAAAATTTTGAAAATGTTTCATGCAAAAGCTAATTCCATACACAAAAACTTACTCCAAATTTTGTACAAACCTAAATAATTTATTGTGGTTAAAACAATTCGGTGTACGTATGATTTACCTACCGGTCGCAACCATTCCCTTCACTAAATCTACTAAATTTAATCAAAACCTCAATCAATTTCATTTTCTCTTCATTCATTACAATATGGAACATGTCAAAACGTTGTAAATTAGCCATGGTCACTTTTCCGCCAGTTTGTTTGATTGTTACGCGGTGACAGTTTCGTTCTGGCCACAGACATCGGTTCTCACAAGTCATGGCAATTTCGTACGTAAATCGGTAAAAATCGTAATCTCCGCACTTACGTAAAAACCGAAAACCGTTTCGCAATCATTCGATTGTTGGCAAATCGCGTTTTAGGTGAGAATCGTGTTTTAATTTCTTTGTTGACGTAACTCGTAAATGCATTAGCCGTTTAAATGACACGAATCGAAATGGTGGTGGTGCACCTGACCTTTGCCGGTTTGTCTACCGCGCGGCATTGAAAACTGGGGACATTACATCAGAAATAATTGCATTTTTCTTAAATTTTTTCCGAATATTAAATCATAATAAAATGTTTATTATATGACTCAAGGTGATTTCAAACAATTTTTATTTCACATGTTATTAACTGTAAAAAGTTAGATCGTGAGGGTTACAGATTAGATTTAAACTATTTATTGTCAATATAGACTCTTTTATTATTTAACACAATGCAATATTCATGTTTTATGTAATTAGCTTAAAAGTAATAATCCTATAAATACCATGAGTTCAAAGACGTTATTTAGTGTAGGTTTTTACTACTACAACACGTTTGTTAAGACTAATTGGAAAGTGTGACAGTAGGATTGAGCTTATGTAATAATTATTATTTAAGTTTGTCGATCTAATAAGTGTTGTTACTTTCCCTGTATAAATTACAGGAAAATGTTGTGGTCGTAAAATATTTTCCAAACGAACAAACAAAGAATTAAATCTTAAGTTTCAATTTACAACTTAAGATCGGACTGAAATACACACAGAAACAATTGTTTTCTCTAAAAATATTAAAATGTTATTTATGGATCTTAAAACAATTGAATAATAAAATAAAAAATGTTGAAAACTAACATTCTAGAAAATGTTTACAATTTTTGATCAGAAAAAGAAAAACAATTAAAAATTAGCTAATAACTAAAAATGTTAAAATTAATTTAGATTAAACATTTGGAAATTTGATTAAAAAACTGTTGCGAATTAAAATTCTCACAAATAAATTGATAAAATTTTGCTGAAAAAAAATACATTAAAGTTAACTTGAACTAATTAATTTCTATTTGTGAGTTATTCGAAGTTTACTATTGCATGAGTTAAACACATTTATGTTTCCTAGTTCACTATTTTATTTAATCACTAAATGTTACCAATTAACTATTGATAATGAACACATAGTGTTCGAAATGTTACTTTAGTCATTAAATAAAATAGTGAAGTAAGAAATATATAGTCTGTTCCGTCGTACGTCACAAACTATCGCTTCAAAAAACGACAAAAGTTTTACAGTGCATTCTTTTTCTAACGCATTTGGTTTACTTTATCAGACTGAATGTTTTTTCGTCGTTTCTCGAAGCGATAATTTGTGACGTAAGACGGAAGATCCAACGAACAGACTATAACTGTGTTTAATTAACTTGACAGAACATTTAAAAATGTGTGTAAATCTATTCTTCCTTTATTTTACCTATAAAAAATTTTAATATTTAAAAACACATTGTTTTATTATTGTTCAAAATTTTTAAAAGCATTTTTTATTGCTTTGCAAACAGCAGTTTTGTAAAAAAAATAGCCAAAAAAATAAGTGGAAATTTATTAAAACCAAACATTTGAACGAAGGAAATAAAAATTATCCAAAACACTTTCTGAAAAGACTATCCCTACTCTAAAAAACAATTTAAAGTTTATTAAAATTTGTTCAAAATTAATTGAAATTGTGGCCAAAAAAATAAATTCATAAAAATACTGTTGAAATATTGTTAAACCAATTAAAAACTTTCTAAAAAATGATTAATATTTTCTCTAAAAGAGTTACTTTATTAAAATAATTAAAAATTTGATAATTTATAATCATAAGCTATTTAAAAAAGTAAAAAGTTTCTTTAAATGATTCGAAAAATTAATCAAAAACAAACAAAAAATTTTGGTAACAACAGATACAAAGATAAATTGTTTTGTTTTTTTAATACAAAAGAAATTTTTATTTCTAAAATATTTGAAATTTCATTTAATCAATCGTTGAAAATCTTTCTTTTATTAAAAATTTGCTAATGGACTTGAAAACTTTTTAAAAGGGCACATTAAATTTAATTCAATGTTTGTCTTAATTAGTTTTATTTTTTATTATTTAACAAAAATTATTTATGTTATGGTAAAAATCAGTTTAAAATTAGGAAACTTATTTTGATTTATATTAGTTTGAATTGGTCTAAGAATCTGTGAATAAAATGCTTAAAACTAATATTCTAAAAAATTAATGAATCAATTAATTAAAAACAGTTGCATTTTTATTAGCATAAAAGTAGTTTGTTAAAAACTAAATAATTAAAATAAATTTGAAACAAAAAGTCAATTGAAAAAACAAGAAGTGAGACTAAAAAAAAGTTAATTGGATGTCTAAGTTTAGTGAGGGTTCGTAGGGCTGATCTTTCGGCAACATTAAAGTGATGGAGAGTGGAGGGGCGGATTTGGTTGAAGAGGATTGCACCGCAATCTATTAGAGGTCGACATATGGATTTGTATATCCTAAATGCAGTTTCAGTTGAAATACCTCTGTCTTTATAGGTTAGTGCTCGAAAATGTCGAACTCTGGTTTTGATCTTGACCTTTATGGCTTGTGCATGGGCTTTGAAGGATAGTTGGGAGTCGAACAGGATGCCTAGGTATTTACAGGAGTAGGTAGGGTAAATTATGGTATTATTTATGGAAATGGAGAGGGAGTGTGGTGTAATTTTATGATGCGGAATTAGGAGTTTGGATTTAGAGGGATTGACTTTTATACGCCATTTGGAACACCAGGATTGGATGGCATTAAACGATTTTTGTAGGGATTGTTGGGCAACCTGGAGGGTAGGAGCATGGGCGATAAGGGTGGTATCATCGGCAAAGAGAAGGGAGTAGTTTAAGGGATCAAAGTGCGTAGGGTTAGGATTGTTTAGGTCGTGGCAAAAAATATTGTAAAAGATGGGTGACAGGGGAGAGCCCTGGGGCACACCCTGGTGGATTGGAAATGGATCGGGTAATGTTTGTTTGATTTTTACTTGGCTGGATCTGTTGGAAAGGAATTTGTAAATAAGGATTATTAAGTGGCGGGGAATATTTATGAGGAAACATTTGTAAAGGAGGCCAATATGCCAAACCGAATCAAAAGCTTTTTGAAAATCTAGAAAGAGAATTATTGATTTATTACCTTCAAGGTGATTGGTTTGTATATTGGAGGTGAGAATGGATAGAGGGAGAGTGGTTGATTTTTGAGGTAGGAAGCCAAACTGGTAATCTGGGATATGGGTTTTAGATGCTTGGAGAAGTTTTTGTTTGAGGAGGGATTCAAAAAGTTTGCCAATTACAGGGAGGAGCGTAATGGAACGATGGCTGGATACTAGTGTGGGATCAGTGTCAGGTTTGGGGATGCATATTGTGAAGCCTTGTTTCCATTTTAAATGATTATAATAAAAAGCATTTTAAAAACTAATTTTTAATTCACAATTTGTTTAAATTTGTTTTTTTGCAAAAATTAATAATAATTGTGATAAAAAACAATGGAAAATAAACGAAATTTATTTTAATTTTTTATTAGATTTATAATTAAAAACGACCAAAGAATAATTTATAATGTGTTAAAAACTCCCTAAAAATATATCTGATACAAATATTACATACACAGTGTAAAATTTACGGTTTAAATTTTCCAAAACTTTATTTAAAATTCAGTTAAAAACTTTCCAACCAATGCAATTTTCTGATAAGAGATGTTTTAATTAATCAGAAACCATTGGAATGAAAAGAGTTGAAAGATAAAAATATGTTTTAGGAATATTTTAAATTACCAAGAGTTTTTAAATGATTACAATAAGAAGTAGTTAAATTATAATTAACAAGTAATAATAAAATCAAATTATCATTAATTGGAGGGTTAAATACTTTCTAAAAGAGGCGCTTATATTTTTGATTTTACAATGGCAACTGTTCTTAGTACATAGATCAAAAAATAAACTAAAGTTGTCTGAAATATAGAAAGAAAAATTATGTAGAGTTAAAAATGCCTTCTGAAAATCGTTGAAAACTAATGTTCTAAAACTTGATATTTTTCTTCACTTTATCAACGAAAATAAAAACAGATAATAACTTTTGAAAAAAAGTACCTTAAATAAATCTTGAAACTAACTTATTTTGGCTTAAATTAGTTAAAAATTATATTAAATACATAAATAAAAGATTTAAAAATTAATCGAAAACATGTTTAAAACTAATTTTAAATAATAATAATAATCTTTATTTGGACAAAACATTATACATAATAACAATAACAATAAATATGAAAACAAATAAATGGTGTTAGTCCGTCTGGGCTATAGACCTACGGTCTTTCAGCCCTGTCTTGAATTTAAGGTGAGAAAAAAAGTAACTTTGCTAGCTTTAATTTAAAATTTTCTTAAAATAGTTTTATAAACAAAAATCAATTTATAATTATAACTTAATTACTACAAAAAAATTTAATTTTCTTTAAAACCTTTGGAATTTCATAAATAAATAAACATTTTATAATTTGTTTAAAACTTATTAAAAAAAATAAATTAAATTAGTGGAATTATGACAATAAAAATTTACAGTTGAAAATTTCTTTAAAAAGAAACAGTCGATTTTTTAAACGGTTTAAATTTTCATAAAATTTGTTAAAAATCAGTTGAAAAATCTCTAAATTTAAAATTTACAATTTGGTTAATACAGTTATTTTAATTTATAAGAAAATATCCTCTTAGAGTCTAAATATCAAAAATATATTTCAAAATTATTTTTAGTTAAAAGCATTTCTTAATGATTTAATTTAAACAAAAACAGGTTTTTTTAAAGCGCTTATATTTCTGCTTTTTTGTAACATTTACTATGGAAGTAACAGAAATATAAGCGCTGATTTTCAATTGTTTTTTCTTATTCTTTTTATGCCCTTATTTCAACTTTTATTGGTAATAGAAATATTCAACTATTTCTTTTAAATAATATCCTCAACTTAATTGATTTTCAAACAAATTGCATTTTAAATTTGTAAAAAAATAAAACTTTCTTAAAACAGTTGAAAACTAACTTTTCAGAAAAACTTAAAATTTGTTCTAAAATAATTGGAATTTTATTGAAACAATTAAATTTAATTAAAAATTTGACTTATTGCTAAAATTTCAATGTACAATGAAAAGAATGTTGTAAAAATAACAGAGGTTTTTTAAACGGTTTAAATGTTATTAAAAACCTTTTAAGATCAGTTGAAAACTCTGTGATCATAACAATTTAAAATTTGGTTAAAATAGTTATTTTAATTTATCAGAAACCTCTGTGGTGTGGCCAATAATTTCTAAACAATAATAGCGCTTTATATCTATGAAATTTCAAAACAAAAATCAGTACCACACGAGAAATAGCAATTCCACCTACAATTTTCCAATACAAAAATAGAAAATAGTTAAAAATTATTATATTAATAAAAAAATTGAAAAATTTTTAAAGTGCCTCTTCAATAGCAAGTACTTTCTTACTGGCAATATTACTTTTTCTTAATTTGAGTTCTTAAGCAATTTTAAATTAGTAAACATATTGTAAAACTTTTTAGAATTTGCTTAATATAGTTATTTTATATTACCAAAAACAATTCATATTTTGGTAAAAGGAACAGTTTAAAATTTAAAAGAAACTAGTTGGAATTAATATATTTATTATAACAGAAACCCCCACAAAAAAAGTCTAAAACTAATAGAATGGGTGATCTAGATGGCTTTGAAATTGGTCCATGTCTTACCACCCTTTAGTTAGGAAAGGCATTATTTAAATAATTTCGTACAGCCAACATGTTATGAGGTTGAAACCGTTTTAATCTTGCCCATAATGATAAATTTAAATCCTTGAAAATATCTTCAAATCTTTCTTAAAGGCAATGCAGTTATCATTAGCGTGTTTACAAAAATATATGTGCCGAAAATTCTTGATCCAAACACACCTCACCATACATTAAACCCAAATGTAATTTGTGGTTTTCTCTGTGAATCTTACCACGGATTCTCTTGGCTTCATAAATGTTCATTGTAGCAATTAAAAATATCACCATTAATGAATCGTATTTTTCGGTTGATAATATTTTTGTAGGGAACGTATTAGCCTCTTGGCAAATTTTTTATATCACATACAGAAGTAATCGTTTTTTTTATGGTAACAATTTAAAAATATAGTTTAAAAAAGTAATTAAAACGCAATTTAAAGTTTTCTAAAAGGGTTTAAAACGAAAAAAAAATTCACTTCTTAATATGTCTGTTGCTTATTATTTGTTTGCATTTTCAGTTAGTGATTTAAATTCCTAAAATTATCTTCAATTTTGTTTTTTTAATTTATTTAATTTTTCGTTTCCGGAAACAAAATCAGAAGCATTTAGATTAAGGCTTAAGAAAGAAAAATTATCTTCCCTATTTTCAATGTCGCAAACTTAAATAGATATAAACAATTTTATTGAAGTTTACACTAATTAATTTTTTGACGACATAACAATAATACAACTAGATCATCTCGGCCGAAGGTTCTTCAGCTTAAACTTAAATAATTCATTGTATATTAACATTTTCTTAATAAAAGTACTTTCTTTATTCTTATAATACAAATGGAATTTTATGATAAACTGGCATTATTTTTTATCTCAATATAATATTTCAAGGATTCACGTAAAGAACTCAATAAAAATTCAATATTTAACTTTAAAAAAAAGTCACTTACATTATCTTATCTAAATTTATCGTAATATAAAACAGGAAGCTTATTCATCAACAAAACTGCCTAAATATATAAGGATCGATATCAAACATTTAATTAAATTAAAGAGGTTCTTTGGGATCGTTAAACACAGAATTAATTGACAGTAAGTAATCAGAATTAATTATTTTTTTTTAATATAAAAGCATCAAAATGCATGATGCTTTTATATTATATAGTGACAAATTAGTTAAGGCACTGAATCCATATTTTCATACTTTATTCCAATCGATGTACTTAAAAAAATATACCAAGTTGATATAAGGGAAGACATTTTATATTGTCTTCCCACACAAATTAGGAGCCTAAATTAGGAAAAATTCAAAATGTACATTAAACAACTTTTTATAACAGAATGTCCCTTCAGCAATGATGAATTTCTAAACTATAATTTTAACTAACTAAATGAACAATTAATGTATAGTTTTCTTGGACGAGTGTAAACATTGTATTGAAAGGTATTAACACAATAAATATTATTATTATATTAGAATTTAGAGCGTACACAAATAGGATAGAGTTCACTTGCAAAATAATCTTCCACTCGTACCCTTGTTTTCTTCTTTCGTCCATCAAGGCATTCTTATGAGGAACATGTCCAACAAACTTGACTTTGTCAAAATGACATACTTCTCAGTTAAATTATCTTCCAGTCCTGTTTACCATAACTTCGATGACACTGCTGCCATCGAAGGTCTATTTGATGAAATTCCATCATTGTATTGGTCATATGACTTATATAGTTCCAAAAGCAGAACTTCATAACTGAGATAAGTCACATTGGCATATTTTTTTTTCTTCTCGTATTTAATTGAATATCAAATTCTTTCATATTCAGTTGTATTTGGATTGTATTTATATTTATAATATCGAATAAATCATTAACATTAACAGCAGCTGTATCTGAGTTAGAAAATCAATGATTTGAAAATATTTCTTTTAAATAAGTGTAAATGATTTTCAGATAATATAGTATAGTAGTATATTTATCCACTGTGCTTACATAATAAAATCGAAAAAATACATATTTAACAATAAATGGAGATAATGGACAACTAATATTAAATCTAAATCGTATTCTGTCATTTTACATTATTGAGGCTAATGAAAAATTTGATATATTTCAGCAATAGCAATGCAACTAAATATTTTTGCTTATACACCTAAAAGATTATTACGTATTCTTTAAATTGCCAGTTCCGGCCGTTTTCGCGCGATGGCTTCATTCAATTCGTCCAATTGACGACAGTACACAGCCGTATTGATTATTTGGTTCTGTGGTAGCAGCTCAAAAAACACGATTCATTTGCATTCCCTCCAAATTTCGAAGTGTTTGCAGCTTGTACACCGGGCTTACACCATGATCTTTTTCGCACGTCGTTATGATAAACTATTTATTTCTCATTGCCAGTGACAATACGTTTGAGAAATAAATAATTTTCTTTGTTTTTTCAAGAAAGAGCTTTTCGCTGGCGTTTTTGCGCTTTGTTAAATTAATTTTTTTGTGTTCATATGGATCCCAAATATTCAATTTACTAGTGTATTTTCTTATCATATCAAGAGCACCATCTGTAAAGCAAAATGTTATATTTTTGTATCCAAATAACATCAAAAAATCACTAGAAAACAATACTATATATCCAACTGTGTATAGGTAAGTTATTTTGGTATCTTTCTTATTTTACTTACGTTGTTAGATATGTGTAGTAGTGTTTTCTAATGATTTCCTCAGAAAAATCGCCGTTATCAAAACGGAACCACTCTCTTTTTTAAAATTAATTCGTTAATTTGCACTTAGCAGCTTATTTTTCACTTTTCAATATCTTGTTTGCGTCTATTCTTCTATAAGACACCCCGACCGCCATCTCTCCTGAATAGCTCTATACTTACAACTAACAATACCAGTGTGTAAAATGTTCATGCGAATAATAAATATGATACATCACTAAATGCAGAATAAAATAAATACTTTCTTTAAAGATAATATTTAGTTTACACAATAATGCTGAATTAAATATCTTATTAAGAATACACATTTTACGCTGATGGTTTTTTAAGAAAATGCGGGCAAAGGAAATGATGAGGCCGCGTCGCCATTTTCTTTCATATTTTATGTACAAATAAAACTCTTTGCGCTACAACTTTCGCAGATAAAACAAAAATTTTTCACATTAGCACACAGAAACCAGATAAAATAAACCACGCGGCGCTGCGCGCCTTCCCCGAAACTTTCCTTTCCGCCGTAACGCCAGCGGAATGTAATCGCAAATATTTATCCAGAAACGCGAATTTTATAAATATAAATTTCGCCGGCGGACAGGAATAAGCATTTAATTTTGGAATAATCGGATAAATTCGTTCGTGGGCCGCCTCTTGATTTAATCAAATGAGATTGTGCACGGAAAGCCGGTCTCCACGCACCCACACACAGCAGCACCAGTATTATTTCAGATATTGATTATTCTATATTTATAACGGTGCAAGTACACATAGTCGAATATTTCCGGAAGAGTAGCTAATTTATTATGACCCGAAATGAAATTTCCATCGAGATAGAGTGCCCTTGATTTATCTTTTTGGCATAATCCTGTTATTATCAGCTATTTATAGAGACGCGGAGGGAAAACAGCTCGACCTTTTCCACTTCGCTATAATTAATTTTCATTAAATATTGTTGTGTACGTACAGGTTATCTTATTTTCAGACTTGTTTACACATTCTAAATCTTTGGAAATTTCCCGATCATATCAATTACTTGTTTACATCGGTTTACCATAATTGATTATATTGAATGATATTAAATATACCATTTTTGATTAAAAATGTACTGTTGGAAAAAAATAATCTGAATTTCTATAATACATTTTCTCGGTAATAGAATTGATCGCGGGAATGAAAACCACGTTCGAAATAATAATGATCAAAATGATCTATTTAAAAAATACTACATATACGTAATATATGCATTTAATTCAATAATTATTTAATTAAACACCCAAATATGAATAATAGCAAAAATATACAATCAGACGATTGACCAGCACACACATAAATATCCAAATTACATAACGGAATGACCTCATGGTTGTTACCCAAACACTAATACCACTTCTCCTTCTGATGCCATCTCCGATAGGAGGGTGGATACCATCATTTCTATTTTCATCCTATTTAAAGCTTCTTACATGGAACTACATACAATACAATCCCTCAAATTCCACAATCACGAAATGATGCTTTTCTCTTTTATTTTACCCTGCATTATCACTCTGAGCATTTCATATCTCTCTTCTCTCATTATATGTCCTAGAATGAATGTGAAGAATATGAAGTAATTAACAGAGCAAAGAGAAGTAAGCTACAATATTACTTCTCTTTGCTCTCTTAATTACTTCATGGTCTTCACTCATTTCTTACAAATCGTCCACCTGTGTTTCACTCAGCATCCAGGATATGCAAAGCATCCTTCTGTAACACCAAATTTCGAAACTTGTTCTTATTTCAGTATCCAGCTCTCTAGTCCATATAGTAGCACTACAAAGAAACACCTTACAACAATATTAAATAGCATATGGTCGTCATAGCACTTTCCCTGCATTTTTCTCACAAATCTTGTGGCTTGCTTGGAAAAATAACATAAATTATCAAAGTAAGAAAGTATTCATAAAAAACTGAACATGTAGATAAAAATACGTGAATAACATAAAAAATACAAAATTAAAAAATTAAACAATTTTAAGTTATTGGAAAATAATTGACGCCTTTATTACCATTTTGATACTTAATACCAAATTGTTAAGAACAATCAGATTTTTTTTTACAATATAACTTATTTAATTAAATAAATTGTTTCAAAGCAGTTAATAACTTTAAAAAGATTATTATATTAATGAAAAATACGATGTTAAATCCAATTCGAATATTATCCAAATCAACGAAAAATTATCATTAACTTCCACAAAAAAAGTAAATTAAATTTTCATGAAAATATTTTAGTAAGTTTTAAATGTTTAATTCTTAAAAATTAATTAAAAAAAACTATTATATAAATAAGTCATTTAAATTATCATAAAGCAACTAAAAATTGAGACTAGGGCATTGAGAATTGTTATATTATTTCCAAGTAACCTAATTTTCTGCAAAACAAAACCTAAATTTGTAGTTTAACAAAATGCTTTCCTACATCAAGTGGTTTCTATAAAATCCCTTCAAAATAATATGTTTAATTAACGTCTTATCTGACAATTATGCAATAGCTAAAACTACTCCTCGAACCACCGGACATTGATTTGTATAAGTAATAACTGCCGTCGCGTGATTTAAATAAAAGTAAAGTGTTTGTGCTGTTATAGTTTTTTTATGCGTCGCAAAAGCTATTATGCAATGTAAATCTTCAGACACGTGCTTCATTGTATTTTAACTCATCAGTAGATATGAGAATCAATTTAAATGACATATTCGTCATCTTCATCTTTGGACATGACCATAGATCAAAAACTCAATTTTACAATACACAATAACAAAATTAAAATTACAGCATAGATAAAACAATTAAGATATTTAACTTTCGTAGCGGTGACATTTAAAGAAAGCTGCCGTTATATCTGATAACTTTTACTTGATTATCGTTGTGTCCTATATGCGAACTTATGTAATTCCACCATTTACAACATTCAAGTTGTAGAACTTCTAATTCTATAAATAACTAAGTAACTTTGTATAACACTATTTATTTGTACTACTAAGTTTTGATAATGGTACGTTGAGATGCGGAAACTATAGTCAACAACAAATAAATAGTGTTATACAAAGTGTTTTTATTTATACTCAACATGTATAACGAAGTAGAAGCCGCAAAAAACAATAACATTTTCTAGTTCTAGCTGAAAATTCTCGAAAATCCCTTAAACAAATGGCCGATAGCCCAAATGGACAGGCTAACCTAATTATATTCCCCGTTTGTGTGAAAAAAACTTTTATGCTTTTTTCCTCCCTTTAACTTTCATATATTCTGTAGCTCCCTCCCTTAGTAAAAAAAATCAATGCGTCTTGCTCGACTTAATTTAATCATTTTACCCATCCATACATTAATAACTTGACTAACATCAAGAACTTATAAACTTTTTAAAACTATTTTAAGTATAGTTTATATTTCACAGTTTTTAGGTATTAACTGACAGTCACCGAGAAAATTTTTCTTTAGATTTATTTTTTTAGCAAATAAAATGAAATCGTCGAAAATATTATGAAATTTTTAAATTGTCATAAAACTATTAATAAAACTCATCTGAAATTTACTTAATTATTTTAAAATTTGACTAAAACTGTTAAAAATTGACAAGATGGTATAGTAATGTTCGTTTCTCTAAATCTTGTAATCCTATTATCAATAATATCCAAGTTAGCAAGCGATATTCCTAAAGAATATTAACCTAAATCCGCCATATCCCAAATCATCTACATAATCGTTCAAACCAACTCATATATTATTATACTCCTATATACAATTATATATTAACGATACAATCATTCTGATTTTTTCTAAATGATATACATTGATATTTTTATTATTTATTTAAAATAATATTTCCGAAAACTAAACCAAAAAAGCTGTTTGATTTATTATATAACATAATTCAATAAATAACATAATATTAAATATACAGTAAATACAATTAAGTATTAAATTATTGTTTTCCTATCAACAACAGTTACGGACTCAATTCGACTTATTTTTGGTCTCATCAGCTCAGCGCGGCTGAAGAAAGGAAAACAGGATATTACTATGGTTTTTCGTTAAGGTTAGAGACATCATTAAGGTGCCATCTACTGCCTAAACGTAGCACTGACTTTCCTAATTGAGTCGACAAACCACCGACAGTTAGAGAAGTGATAAATAACAATAATTAAATAATTAAATTTAAATTAAATAAAATGAACTTTATATCACACACTTTATTATTTTTAGTAACTATAGTTTCGACACAATTTAGCTGGTCATTGTCAAACTAATTAGTTTGATTTTTAGTGACTATAATTTCGACACAATGTCGCTAAAAATAATAAAGTGTGTGATATATATAAAGTTTATTTTATTTTATTTAAAGTTATAAAATATGTATCACAACGTGAAGGCCTCTACAATCAAGTATTTAATAATTAAATTATTGGGTTTTTGAAAAGTGAATGCCAGAAAAAATGGAAACTTTGTAAAATAAGACTTAAGAAACTCATTAAAAACACTTAATATTAAATAGCATAGTAATTAAAATCAAACATAATTAATGAATTAATTAAATTATTTTAAAACAGCTAAAGAGCTAAAAAACAATTCAAAGTAACAGCAAAAATGTAACAAATTAAGTTATTTCGGTTCTATCCAAGAGATCTACACTTTAACCAATTTTAGTCCAATCATCTAACCTAAATACCATTTGATCCAAATGATGCATTTCTCAAGGGTTCAAGAATTAGTAAATCGTGAGGGTGTTCCACAATGACAACGCGAGACCATCCACAAGTTTAGTAATCCGCCAGAAGTTACTAGAGCTTGGATGGACCATCCACCTTACTCAGGATACCTTGCGCCATCCGACTATTATTTGTTTCGATGTTTACAACACTCTTTGAATGGTAAACAGTCTAAATCAAACAATGGTGTCAAACAGCAGTTGCTTTAGTGTTTACAAAGAAAGGCCAGAAGTTCATGACGTTGCACGAAAGATGGTACAAGGTCACCGAACGAAATGGTCAATACATAACTATTTCTTTCTATAAATAATCTCTTTATCTACCTACTTGTAAAAACCTTATTTAAGAAGAATATTGGTGGCCGAACTGAACAGGAGTTATCTCTTAAGAAAAATATTCGTCTATGATAACAAAATAACCAAATAAGAACCGAATAAATGGAAATTAACTTAATAAAGAGAATGGTTGTGACCGTTACAACTTGGTAATCCATACTTTCACTGAATTGAAAAATTCACTATATTTTAAAACATAGTGAATTTTTCAGTTCAGTAGAAATTAACTTGTTATTCTGAAGATACTACCAGAAGAAGACCAGACAGAATTAAATCCGTTGTATAGTTAACTTTAAATTGTAATCATAATGTTTGTAAAAGTATAGAAATAACCCCTCTTCGCAGATAAAAAAATATTTATAGACAAAAATAATTTAATTTTAAGAAAGCCGAACGGAACAGTTATTGATGATAGGAGACACGATTACTGTTCTACAACTTTATTTAAAATAACAGGTGACTATAGTTTCGACTAACTAATTGTTATATTTTTTTAAGCTAGCGAAGTTTATATTGTTTTGTGAATTGCCAAAAACGTTGCTAATGAAATTTATAATAAAAACACATAGAAACAATTAATTGTTTTCCTTTTTTATGCATTGCATATAAATTATTTTCCAAATGTGTGAGCAGAAAAATTAATTACTATCATAATGTTATTCTTAAAGGAAGAATATTTTTTGAACAAATATTTCTTAGACAATATAAATCCTTAAATACATATGTTCTGATTATCTGACGGAAGGAATTTCATACTGAACGATCATCGTATTTCAATGATTTGTGCTAACTGATTACTCACCATTGATTTATAAAATCAACATATTATTTAAGTTAAAAAAAGCTCTTTAGGATTATTTATCCAAAACATTACCCGAGAAAACAAAAGTAGTCTTATATATGTTTTATAATTTATAAATGAGGATAAAATCATAGCCAGATAAAATTAACTATAAAAACTATTTTATCTTAAAAATATAAGAGATGTTAACGCACATCTTTTATAGCTATTTGTTAAATAAAACAAAAATCGTTAAATCTTAATGAACACTTCTTCTTCTGTAGGTTCCACTCCTAGCGGAGGTTGGCGACTATTTCAGCATAGCATTTCCTATATGTTGCTCTCATCAGATCTTCAAACGAAGAAAGAAAGAAGAAAGTTGATAGGGATGGATCAACTTTCTAATGTTCCGTAACCAC
Organism: Ontholestes murinus; assembly: GCA_963969525.1. NCBI lineage: Eukaryota > Metazoa > Arthropoda > Insecta > Coleoptera > Staphylinidae > Ontholestes > Ontholestes murinus. Next base: position 27,698,730 of record OZ018389.1, read on the forward strand.
GACATTCTTTTCCTTCAAATGCCTCTTCTTTCTTTCTATCTTCCCCTGGATTATAAGATGTAATAGTTGGTAGCGTTCGTGCCTCATTATATGGCCAAGATACACTGTTCGAAGGTTTTCATTCGAAACGTATTTGGCCCAGGATATTTTTTGCATACGACGCAGCATCTACATTTCGAAGGCCTCTGTTTTGTTCATAGTAGAAGTTTTTAGTGTCCACGATTCCATGCCGTATAGGAGAAAGTGTCATTTGGTATCTCATACTAAATATTAAATCTATATTGGTTAGAAGTTTTCTCATTTTCATAAAGCCCTTTCTTTCAATATCGATTCTATTGTTTAGTTCTTTGTCGGGATCCAAGGTCTTGTTTAGCTAACAACCTAAATATTTTAACTTTGTAACATGCTAAAATCCAGCATGTTTCAGTATTACGTTTGTTGGAGGAAGTTAGTTTTTTATTATTACCATTATTTTCATTTTTTCCTCGTTGATTTTAATGCCCATGGATGAAGCTTCTCTGTTCACTTTATTTAGTAGGTTTTAGATGTCCTCTTCACTTTCCGCTATTAGAACTGTATCGTTGGGAAGCGAATGTTATTTACTAATATTTAATTGACTTTTACATCTTCCATTGCTTTCTGCAGCGCTCTGCGAAAGATGTACTCTGAGTATATATTAAATAATAGCGGAGAAAGTACACATCCCTGCCTAATACCATTATATCTTCTAAATTCACCACTCTCTATCTCTAAGAGAGATAATTCAACAATTATCTCTCCTGTTTGTTTCCAATAGAGATTCTCTATAAGCGTTACTTCCTGTTCATCTACTCCGATCTCCCGTAGCAGTGTCATTAGTTTTATATGGTTTATAGTGTTGAACGCTTTAGTAAAGTCTATGAAGCATAAGTATAAGTCATATCTTTAATCTAAGCAAACAAACAAACCAAACCTTGTAACGAGTTATTAATTACTGAAAATAGTTCTACAACTAAACTCACACAATATTGATTTGGAATTTCAGTAATTAGACGATCATTTTACAGATCTTTGATACACTACAAGAAATATAATCACTACCAATGAATTAAAGTTTAACGTGTTTTGGTATAACTTAATAAAACAAAATCATTTATTGTACAAATACGCTACACTGTGGTATCATCAAGTAGATGTATGACAACAACAAAATTCAATTCAGCTTATATTCTAACGGGATGGTAGTAAAAAAGGGAGGGGAATTGTAGGTAGTTCGCTGTTTTTAACAAATATATTAAAAAACGACAAATTCAAAAAACATTCAATTATGCTCTCTGTTTGATCATATAAAATCACTCTTCTTTTGTTAAATTTGATTTTCATGAATTCCAATAAGTTGAGCTTCAGTCCCTAGTTGCATTTATGAGGAATATTAAAATTGACGTTAACATCTCCAAGAACATAATCTCTCATATGTTCTTGTAGATGTTCTGCATATGCCAAATTTGATATATTTTAGGTACGTCCGGTGTTTCTTATTTCTGATTTTAAAGATTGATGATGATGATTTTTTGACCAACATATACTGCAAAGCAACAAATAGACGTCTGATTTTTTATTTTTATCTCTTTGATCTTGTGCATTATTATTATAGGTATATAAAGAATTGCTCTTGAAAGAAGTTTTTAAATTAAAATTATTTAGAATTTTTCCTGCATTAACTGAAACTTGGCCTAAATAAGCAATGGATATATATTTTTGACAATTGATTTTCTGTGGCGTTAGAAAAATCTTATTTATTTCCTTGGTTTTATAATTAATATGTTTATCATGGTTTCCGAAAATTCATTATTAGCAGCGATAGTGGAAGTGCGGTTGAGCTCATTATTATAATTTGTTTCTGAAAGAAGGGTGTTTTGGTATTCCATATTTTTTTTAAATTATAATAGAGCCATACTGGAGTTATTTATATTGCAAGTTGAAAAAGAAAATTAAATTTTGTTCTGTTGATTTTGTATGTATGCATATTCTGGAAACATTTTGTAAATTAACTTTACTTTCCTGACGTTCCTTCGATTATATTAGCCAGTATATTTATAAAAAGCAACGTATAACTGAACTATTTTTAATATGAAAATGCCAAAAAATAGTACATTTTTTACTAATAGATGAAAATGTCGTTTTTTCGTGAATAAAGCAATTTTACAAACGAAGTAAATGTTTTCATGGCGAGTAGGAAATACAATTTTTTTCTACGATATTGAAGTTTGTTTAATGTTAAATTAGATTGTGCAAAACTTTATTAATTTTTAAGATAAAAGTTAAAACATAATTATTACAATTATTGACAGTCAGATTTACTTTCCCAGTTTCCAGTTTGAAGGTAATAAGTTTTAATTCTACTGGTTGTTGCTACAGGTATAGTCATGTGGTAAAATATTTGGCCACCACTTGAACTCTTAAATATATTTGTAGCGCCATTAGTATTTTCTAAATACTGGAATATTTTGCGTCCTATTTTTATTTTATTATTTATTGAGTCTACAATATATTGTTCTGCCACTTGACTTCCATCCACGTTTCTCGTTTTCCGCAATATCAGCTTTAATCGGTAAAAACAGTAGAAGATCGAATACGAATGCCCTACAATTGAGGATCAGCCAAATTAAGAAAAGTTCCAGTTTGCTTTGGAACATTACCAAATTTAGTGATTCCTATTACTTATTTTGTACATATCCTATTTTGCTAATTCAGAAAGAATCGAAGCGTTGTATTATTTATTTCAGACCGATGAAGGTTAATAGATTTCTTGGAAATGTTGCAGTAATTATTATCAGTTGTGAAAGACAGTGGGGTATTACTTTTTGTAATAGGAATTGTTACAAGTACGGCATTTTCCATGTGATAGATATTATTTATGAATAAATCTTTTAATTCTTGTGAACGCAACTCCGGCCATATGAATATTAATGCCACCTATAATAAATAAAATCCATTATAACATAGTAAGTATTAAATATAATAATAAAATTACCTTCGTAAACTAGACTTATCATCAAGTGCATCAATTTGTTGTAATATTAATATTATAGCATTTTGCTTTTAAACTCTGAAGAATTTCTATTGAGTTTTTGAACTTGTCATATGTATTTTGAAATATCCACATTATATTTTAATGGTATTATGTAAGCATGTAGTACATACTCCAAACAATAGATGGCTTTAGGTCATTAGATATTTTATCTATATATACCAGAAGGACGTTTTCGGAAAACGAATTCATCTGGTTATGATTCCTCCAAACCATATTTTTTGTAAACAAATTGATACCTTTCTTTTATCAGGTGGAATTATAGCAGCATGGAACATGGAGATATACCTGGTTTACTAATTTCACTTTTAGTTAGAATTCTCAATATTCGCATTAATATTGAAGATTATGACATTCAAAACAAATGAATCCTAATTTACTGCACATGACTGCATTTCCATATCCATGGCTCAGTTTTTGGTAGTATGACAAAAGATTTTCATGTCTAGGGGTAAAAATATTTATAAGTAAAAAAACAGCCAATATCATAACACCTTGTGAAAATTCAACGTTCACAAATATGAATAGAAAAAATAATTTTCTTATTCTTCTCTATCACTTAATTATAATTTCGAAATATAACAGGGGTGGATTTGTAAATTAAAGACTTATTTTGTTCCATAATTCATTTCCTGACATATGTTCCATCAAGAATGTAGCAACGAAAGTATTAATTTTATTTCGAAATGTAATTATTTTACGTTAAGTATGTTTATTGCCAAAAAAATTATCTGAAACATTTTTAATAATCTATCTATTTTTTTACAGATTTAAATGCAGCAATATAAATAAGGTAAGTTTTATTATTTATTGTAATTTTATAATAGAAACTAAAACAAACAAGTTTTAAATAATTAAGGGAAACCAAGTAAATCCCAAGCATTTTATTGCTATTTTGCCAATATAGCAATAAGTACAGTGTAACCTTCTTACTAATTGTTATCATTATAAAAAAGTATAATTTAAAATGTATAATGATAATATGTTAATTTTCGTTCGAAGTTAATCAACCTAAAACACGACCAGCTGCTTGATAATATTAATCCAATTAAATCATATTTTTAACTTTTAATCATAAAAAATGCATTATCTAATTATACTTTCATAATTAATCTAGTTTTTAGCATGAATTTAACGTTAATTAAAATTGAAAAAAACAAACGTAGAATGCAAATTACTTCTATATATTTGAGAATTTTTTACAAATTTTCATCACGTATATTATTATGAATAAATATAGTTTGGTGAAACGTATATATTATCCATCTTATTTTTACATCTTGAAAAAATACCCTTATTAAGGCGTATTTAGTACAAGGTGGTAGTAATAAAACTCGATATCTTGCAGCTTTCTTTATAAAGCGATTCGTATTTATCACACTTTACCTCGTTGTGTAATAATGGCGGGTATCGTAATTTACCGGTGATATTGAAATGTATACTCAGAAACGGTATTGTTTTTTACTGTATGTGCGGGAATGACGCAAATATTGTGGTCCAGTAGCGAGTGGGCGTTCTGACGCCAACGACTTTTTCTGTCCGCTTCAGCAATCGATCAGAGTCAAATTACATTTACCCAACTCGGGAATATTTGAATCACACGCTATTCCGAACTGAAACCTTCTGATGGGTTGAAGCACTGTGAGGTCGCCACATGATAACAATTTATTGTGAAATTGAAATACAAAATTAAATTATCAAGAATATGTTTTTTTAAGAAAAAAGTACTCAAAATACCGATAATAGTATAAAAATTAAAATAATCTTTGTTTAGATGGCTATGTAATAATTTCAGTTAAATATACATAAATAAACAAAATTATATGGTCTTAGTTTAATCAAAAAAGGAAAATAATATAATCAAATAAATGAAATAATATTTTAAAATATAGGGTGTTCCAAAAGAACAATTATATTTTAATGGATTATGTGGGGATGTTAGACAACTTCTTGGTGCATGTATTGCTGCTTTCCTGGCTATAAACAAAATATATGGTTCCAGCAGGACGGAGCAACCTCACGTTTCTGTCACGAGTTCGTGAAATTTTTCCTAGCAAATTGATCTCCAGCAGAGATGATATAAATTGGCCTCCACATAGTCCTGATTTAACTCCTATGGACTTTTCCCTGAGGGGTTATCTCAAATTTAAAGTTTACGCCAATAACTTCTCTAGCGCATCACAAAATGGCAGCCATCAGAAAGAAAGAAATTTTAGTGTTCGAATAAATAAGTGCTGTGGCCGCGAAGGTGTACATTTAGAAGATATTATTTTTAAGAAAAAATTCCCAAATTATATATTTTAATAATTAATAAACACATATTTGGTAAATGGTTTACTCTTTTTTCTACTCCTATAATGAAATAACATAATTGTAGGTTACTTTTTGATTATACAAAGTAGTACATTGTATGTTATGTATATATTATATTTTCATTGTCATAGCAACCATTGTAGCACTAGTGCTACAATATGTATATTGTAGCACTAGTGTTACAATATTTCCATTGGAGCACTAGTGCTACAATAGATAAACAGGAGAGGGATATTACAATAACATAGTATTAATAATATTAATATTGAATCAGACTAAACGTTTTTTATAATTAATATAGGTGAAAAATTGTTTTATAATTTATGTGATGATATTATGTAAGAAATAATACTTTAAGTTTGTATTTTGACGCTTCCAATACTATAAATGTATATTGTGTACACTATATGGTCTACGGAATAAAGATTATTATTATTATTATTATTTCCTTAAATACAAAAAATAACGTTTTTCAATTACACGCAAATATTATACGAACATTATAAAATTTGATTTTTGAGTTGACGTTTCTGACGTGAAATTAAACGTCAAAATAAAATTGCGAGTGAGTTGAAATTTACGCAAAATAATGGTAAGTAATAATAATAAGAGTAGTTTTGTTACAAAATTAAACCCTACGGTAAATTTTCCATCATATACATGATCTCCAAGAATGTTTCATAACTGTATCAATATCACGTATATTTTTAATTTTTACGTTTTTACGTTTTTATTGCACGGTAATGTCAAACTGTTTTTATTGCACAGAAATGTCAAATTTGACAGATGAATATATTTCGACGAAAAACTTAATTTTTTATTAATTGATACAAATAACTAATAAATTATATAATACAAACCAAATGGCAGATTTAAGAACTCTGAAGATTTCATTTAATGCAAGTCGAAGCGATTACAATAAAGCGAACATTTTTTCCATAAATAATAATGGCGGCCGACATTTGTGCAACTTGTTTACTGGTTGCTAAGTAACGCTTTCATTAGTGCACTGCGGGTAAAATATGTTTTCATTAATTGAATTATTGGAATGACATTAAAATATTACTCATAAGAATATATTCTTTGAAATCCTTTACGATCGAAGATAAAATTTTGTAAGGCACACGTGTAAAAAGTTTCTTTATTAAAGCATAAAGCATCACTTTTTACACTTGTAACTTAAATAACTATTAATTGGTTCACTTTCTTTTGAGACACCGTTTATTAAATGTATATCTCGGTAATTGTGCTATAAAAGTACATATAATAACAAAAAAGCATTTGGAGAAGTAATTTTAAAATTTGGGCAAGAGTAGCATAACAAGTATTGAATATATACAAAAATATTATACACTTTTAAAAATAAATCATACATAATTTCGTTATAAATATAATTTTATATTAAATATATAAAACCTATATATGCCCTTGATTCCTGGATGCTATGCCTCTAACATTCATGTTCATTAGCTGGCCTTATCTTCTTGGTTATCTTAGGAGATACCTTTTTTGCAGCCCATGCCTCTGGCATGTATTTTACATGCCTAGCTCACCTGGCCGCATTAATCTTATTTGTGTTGTAATGGATGGCTCCCTGGGTAGACAGGTTCCTTGCTCCGAATCTTAGTTCCTTATTCCGTTTGCAGATGGCGTCAATAATATTTTTGTCCGGTTTCCGAGGCTTGGCCTGAGGTTTCTTTTCGTAACATTGTGTTTTTCCGAGGTGACTTTGTTAGCATCACGTTCAACCCCTTATCGGAAGACCATTTCACCCGTTCTCTTTAGCTCCGATCTCCTCCGCTCGCCATATGGATTGGTTACCACATTTCGAGCGGTACCAACCAGGTTACCAGGGTTCACCAAACGCGGAGGTGAGAATCGGATTTGGGTAGAAGAGGCTATGCGCCAATCTCTTCCTGTGCGATTGTCGTGTGGTACGCATGCACTACCCCATTTGAACCCCAAAACCTACATATGATTCAAGCAATATTAATATAAAAATCCTGAGGGCTATAAAAATAAATGTTTTGGCCAAAAATATAAATAGTATTTCTATAAAGAATAAAACAATCAGAAACAATTGAGTTGTTTAAATAAATATTCCCAAAGATCTACTAAAAGCTCTAAAATTTTGATAATCAATAACATTTCAAATGAACCCAAAACTTTAAAAAAATTGCGATATTTTTAATGTTGCACGTATGACTTAAAAATTAATATTCATTTTCCTTCTCGATTATGCTTTTTTCCTTATATATTTTTTACCACACTCTGAGAATATTTATAGTACTTACTTACACCAGATATGACACATATAATTTTGTTATTTATTGATATCTATTTATAACTATATTTTTAAACATCACATTACTATGATTAATTAATATGACTCATTAAAAAACAAGTTAGTAAATTAAACAACGAAATGGAAATCCCAGAAATCAAAAGTACGACAAAACATTGAAACTCATAATTCTGGATAATCATATATAAACATCGTTTAAAAACCATGAAATACTAATACTAAATACATCTGAATATTAATTAAAGTCAGTTCAATTATTCAGAAGCAAATATTAACATCTTAAAGTAGTCAAAGAAAAAAATGAAAACAGTTGATTTCATTTATTAAAATTATACTTATACAGGGTGACTGACGAAAAACCTTTGGTGCTGTATCTTGCTTATTTTTTATCCGATTTTAATAAATAAAACATCAAATTAAACCATTTTTAAAAGACTTTAATAAGATCTGAACTGTTATTTTTTCTCGCACCCAGTTTTTAACAAAATACGATCAACATTTTTTTTTTAATTGCACTGTATATATATTTTTATTGATTCGATTTTTTTTTCCGAATATAAAATTGTAGACAAATTTATCCATACATCAAACTTAAGTCGAGAAATTGAGGATTAAAAAAATAAATAAAAAGTCAAGTATCCATTGTAAACAATATACAGACCCTATTTTAAATGTCAAAAGTGACAGTGACAGCCATTGATACAATACTGCAACGATTTTTAATTATTTCATAATTAAAATGTTGCAATATTTCAAACACTGTACTAGAATTTTGTGCTTCTACAGAAATCGTTTTTCAGTTTTTGAAATCTTGCAACATTTTTATTATGAAATTATTAAAAATCATTGCAGTATTGTACCAATAACTGACACTGTCACTTTTGACATTTGGAATAGGCTCTGTATATTGTTTACTATGAGTATTTGATTTTTATTTTTTTTTAATCCTCAATTTCTTGACTCTGGTTTGATGAATGGATAAAATCGTTTACAAATTTAGATTCAGAAAAAAATCTCCTTGCGGATCAGTACAAAATATATATACAATGCAAATTGAAAAAAAAAAGTTGATCGTCTTTTGTCAAAAACTGAATGCAAGAAAAAATATCAGTACAGTTCATATTAAAGTCTTTTAAAAATCATTTAATTTGATGTTTTATTAATTCAAATCGGATCAAAATTAAGCGAGATACAGCTCCAAAGGTTTTTCGTCAGTCACCCTGTATAACGCAGGAAAGGAAAAACCCTGAATAATAATTATTCTATAATTATTGTTTCGATCTATTTTGAATCTCAGCAGCATAGGGAAACGAGTTTTACTTTGGAGTATCTGTGGGTAAACGGTCAATCAAGTTTCTAACTGCTCTGTTGACAGGGAATAATACAGCAAACAACTTTAAATTCGTGAAGTAATAAATCTTCTAAAGAATCAGTAAGTTGATCAGATCGAGTAACCTTTCTTTTCAAGTCTAATTAAGTACCATAGCAGCAGATCAGTGGTCCCAATGGCTTTGGAAGATTTTAATTCTATCAAAGCTGGACATGTCTTATTAGGGACTATAAACCCAGATGACAGTACCATTTGTATCCAAGTGGGCCAACAATATCCATGACTTGAATGCTATCGAATCTACAAAAAAAGAAATCGATTGGTGGTTCACTGAGAAGAAATTGGTTGGCTGGCTAGACTCAACACCTGAATTTACTATTTATTTAAATTTAAAACTCCAACAAATATAATTCTAATGATATTTATAACTACAAAAATTATACAGAAAGTTTATATTTCTTAGCAACAAATTTGAGGGGCGTAGTTTAATATAACTGATGTGTCTAGTCAGTCTATCTCTGATGACGGATGATGCGATAAAATGAATTCAAATGTTGTGAGTGAAGGCAATTTGATTTTGGTTCTGTATCTGTTTTCTGCGTACGCAGTACAAGAGAGAATAAGATGGTTGAAGAGATTTTTGTAAATATTTTCACTAAGGTATAAAAGGCTTTCATTAATAGAGATGACAGAGATGACATAGGATTTGATTAGAAGGATTATGTAGAGGTTTGAGGGTATGGGGAAAAAGGTTAAGTAGTAATTCATAATTTTCACGAATCAAACTTCCATCTGGCAACATTGCTCGCTTAAAGGCAATTAATAACCGACCTGATTATAGTTATTTTTCGTCGATTGATTATTCCAAAAATAACGTAGGAGCACAATTGTTTATTATATCGATACCATAATAAAACCAAAATATATATAAACAATATATCGATGGTAAAAAATTGAAGGACGTCAGTAATTACAGTGAGTAATTCGTTTTCGTGCAGTAGGAACACGCACACGTACAGGTGGAACATTTAATATTATCAATCAGCAACCGATCGAAAGCCCTTGATTTATAATAAATTGTATGTCAATGTGTCTAAGGCAACGTGACGTCGGGCGTTGGCAGTATAAAATATCGATCCTCCTCCTACACGACCCCGTTTTAGACCATTCACTTTGCTTTACTACAACCATTTATGTCACTTTATAAATAATAGCAACTTTACTACACTGCCACACATACACACACACGAGTTTTAATAAAACTTCTAAAACGGGCAGATGCAGACAAATGGGCGAATGAGAATGGAAAGATATGTTCAAAACAATTTACACATATAATCATTCTGGTAGCAATTTTATTCTACATTCTTTTCAATAATAATAATATATTAAAAAAAGCTTGAATGTCAAAAATTATATTAATATAATTATTATAATTTAAAATTAACAGCACAGCTTATTTACTTCATTTAAAAAGGACGAGGATGACTATGCTATTAAATATAACATTAATATAATTTATACCTACATTCTAAAATTTATTAGAAGTAATTATAATGTAGTAAACAAAATATCATATGCAAGGATAATTATAATAATTAATAATAATATTTTTTTATAAATAACTTAATAAAGGACGACCTTATAATAAAATAATATGTAGGTAACACTTCATAGAATTATAATTGGGCCATGTATATTCTTGAGAACTATAGATTATTCTTTACAATGCAAATTTTTAATTATTTGATATATTTAAAAAAGAATAATTTTAAAGTTTATTTTTAATCAAATTTTACATCATCAATAACATTTATTTGATACATTTAGTAAAAATTAGTTTAATTCATTATTATAAAGTTTTTATTGCAGATTTGGATGAATATAAGTAGAAAAATAAAATAAGTTTAAATACCTTTTACAATAAGCCAACTTTACAACTATGTACTTAAGTATAGAGCTGATAGTTAAAGAAAACATTAATAATTTTAGAAGGCTATAAAATATAATTTCATAACTTTAATAAAGATGTTTATTACTCTGATAATTGCAAATACTGTGCCAGGTTATTGCTTTAGGCTATAGGACAATCCTTCATTGGAAAAAAGAGTTATTTCGTCTTCAAATTAAATAAATCAAATTATAGTTTTTATAATATAGCGTTTAGTAATTATATTTAAAAAAACTTCAATTGATTATCAAATAATCACTTTAAAAATGAATTTGAGGAAACACTTTTTTCACTGTATATTTGAAAAATTGTGACTATAATTTTAAAAATATAGTCAAAAAAGAAAGTGGTTTCTTAAATTCCTATTAAAAAATAACCTAAGTAATTTGTTGAATTTGATTCTCGTTGATCACGTGGTGAAACATTTTTAATATTAAGGGTTGTTTATAGAAAGGCACTTGGTTGGTTTCACAATTTTTTTTTAATGGTGAAACCAACCAAGTGCCTTTCTATAAACAACCCTTAACCTAAGTAAATACGGAAGAATTCTTTAAATTATTTTTCTATTGTAATATTGCATTAAATGTTAGAGAAAAAACCCTTTTATAATTTTCAAATAACAATCATTGCAATTTTTAAGCAATAACAGTTTTTTTTTTAATTATTGAAATTACTTTAATATTTAAAAAGTTAAAATGATTATTAATCAATACATTGTAAGCCATTTAACTTTATTTAATAATTTTAAATTGTGTTTATTGATGCTTTCAACATTTCCTCTGATTTATCTCCGTCGATGGGAATAAAAGTTCGTAATTTCTGTGTTGATGTTCCACAATCCCGCACATATCTTGTTACAACAGACAACCGATCGATGTGGGGGATGTACGAAAGTGGAGTCCATAATTACGGGCTAATGTTTCTGGCCAATCCGCCAATAAAAACAATTTGGGCGTTTTATTCAGTGATATTTTAGAGTCTCGTTAAATTAGTAAATTAACTTAATGTATTTTTAATATTCATTCATGAATTGGTATCCGATATTTTTAAATTCGACCAAGTTTCCCATATAATTTTAATAGGTATAAGAAAATTTATCATATTTATCATGTTTTATTAAAAGTGGTAAAGTTTGTTCCATAAATTTACACTCATTCTTAAATTTATTAGCAAACTTTTAGTCCTTAATAAAACATGGAGTGCCAGAAATATTTGGAACAATATTCTATTTACAACATCTCCAACTTGTGCTAAATAAATCGATTTCAATTAAACTTTGTACAAAAATTAACAGAAACAAGTAGAATACAACAATATAACATATTATTATCATCTAGGTATTTATAAAGTATATTTATGTGCTTCCTAATGTATAAGCTAGTATTTAAAAAGGCTATAAAACAAAAAATTTCATTGCATATGCTACATTTAACATACCACTTCAATAATCACGAGGTTAAACCACTCATAAAATAAAATAAAAAATACTAAACTACGAGAATGGAATATTTGCTTCAAAATTAATAATTTCAACAATGTTTACATTATTATTGTTGTAATTATCGCTGTTGACAGTTCCCTTGATTTGAAGGTGGTTATCCACTCAAACAAAGTCTTGCGTAACAATAGATGGCACCTTTATGGTAATATCTTATTCAGTTGGTTGAAAGATTGTCTTATGTAAAAATTACACCACATTAAAAATAATAACCAGGAATCATTGATATATATATATATATATATATTAATATACATGAATCGTAATAATATTATATATATATATATATATATATATATATATTATTTATTTAAATTAATAAACATTATTTATTAGAGTTCGATTTAGAAGAAGCTCTTATAGTTATCAAAATGGATAATCCTGATAATTGAAATAAAAACACAGTTGGGAGGGTTTCACATTTATTGATAGTTTCATCAGACACTGTGTGGTGAAACATGTTGCTACAATAAATGTGAATCCCCCCCCCCAATTGTGTTGTTTAATTTCAATGTATTATGAAGTTTATCAGCCTCATCAGTTCAATATTAAAATTAATTTTTTTGATGAAATTTCGTCATGAAAGTAACTAATTATTAAACATTTATGACAATTAGATTTCGAAAATACTATTATACTATTATATATAATTTTGGGAGTCATATTGACTATCCTGATATTAATAACTCTCAATTTCTTTGAATGTATTTTCGTACGAGGAAGTTTTTTTAGGAAGTAAAAGTATTTATTTTTTTCTTCTTATACTTTTATACTTCATTAGAATAAATTTGTTGATTCATTATGAAAAATACTGATCTCTTGAGCATTCACCCATTAAGCATCTAGGAGAGAACTTAACAGCTGCAAGCTCTTCGATACGAATTATATTCTTAATTCTTTCAAATTTTAATCAATTGATTCGTAAATCTACAACAAGTGAGTCTTATTAAGACTACAAAATAAATTAATTATTAAAACAACTACTTCTCTAGCTAATACCTCGACGAATATTGAATGATACAAAAGTAATTTGCGTGTTACTTATTATTATTTTAGTTTATTTAACAAAAATAAATACGTTCAAACTAGTTTTGCTTTGATAACCTTGCTAACTGATTGAAACATTTTCAATTTGTTGGATCTTGGACCATTTAAATAGTTTTCTCCAAGCTTTCTCTATTTTATGTAGGTTCATTTAACATTACATTCGAACGATATTATCTTTAAGAAGTAATTCCCAAATTGTATAGTATATACAGGGTGAGTTTTTTTCGATGTTCTCTATGGGGATCTCGGAAACTATAAGAGATAGAGCCATGAAAAAGGTGAAAGTAAAACAATTGCAGCTGTTTATAATATTAGTAGTATTGTAATTATTAGTTTTACAGAGATAAACCAAAATAAAACAACTGCATAAAGTAATTCTGTAATTATCAATATATCAATGGGAGAGAAAAAAATATGGTGAAAGAGTCCACTATTAATACTATTATGACATAAATTATATCTTTTTAAAATTGAATTTATGGCTTTTTGGCTATTCTCATGTAAATTGAATTAAATGTTTCAATAACAACTAGATTATGATCCTCCACAGATTGATATGATTTTTCATATACTTTGTTTTTTACATAAGCCGACAAAAAAAATTCTAAAACGCGCAGATCGGGAGATCTAGGTGGCCCTGGGATTGGTTTATTTCTTCCCACTTATGAGTTAGGAAAAGCACCATTTAAATAATTTGTAAAGCCAACATGTTATTAGGTGGAGCACCGTCATATTGAAACCATTTTAATCTTGCTTGTAATGATAAATTTAAACAATCGAGCGTATCTTCAAATGTTTTCTGTAGAAAATGAAAGTAATCAGTTTCACTTAGTGAGCTTTCAAAAATATATGGACCGAGAATTATTAATCCAAACACACCATGGATTAAACCCAAATTTAATTTGTAGTTTTCTCTGTGAAACTTCTCGTGGATTCTCTTGAGTTCATCTAGGTTCATTGTGGTGATTAAAAATACCACAATTAGTGAATCGCGATTCATCTGTTCATAACATTTTTGTAAGAAACGTATTATCCTCTTGACAAATGGGTTTATACCACATACAGAAGGCCATTTGATAATTACAAAATTATTATTCTTATGCTGGTTTTTCATTTTTATTTAACTTTGTAGAACTAATAATTACAATATTGCTATTATTATAAACAACTGCAATTGTTTTACTTTCATCTTTTTCATGGCTACCCATTTTTTTATTTATAATAAAATTTAAAATGACTATAACTCACTTATTTTTAGAAATAACTCTGTCGTATGTCATATTGGATTAAAGAGAAAAAAAATACCTTTTGAATGAGGCCATAGCCAACTATGGTTTCTATTTAAAAAAAATGTAAGTTTGCATCATATCTCGGAAAAATAAGGGTGATAAAAATTTTCTGATTATTTTTTATTAATCTACGTAAAATTATCTAAAACTTTGTCCTTTACAGTTTTTGTCTATCTGTTATAATAGCCGAGATATATTGATTTTAAAAAATTGACACTTTTTACTTTTTTCAAAATATCTAGTTACCCTTGATTTTTTTGAAAACTTTGAAAGTGGAATTTTATTTGTCTCGTAAATCTACACTTCTTTCCCCATTTAACCGTTTCTCTATCTCGTATAGTTTCCGAGATCCCCATAGAGAACATCGAAAAAAACTCACCCTGTATATATAAAAACTTACATCATTGCACTGTTTTCAACTACCAAAAATTATCAACACTAACGCTATTACTGACGAAGGATAAGGATTAAATTAAATTACATTTGGTTTGTTTCACAATTTATCTCTATTTACTCGACTAGTTTTGCATTTTAAGGAATTATCAAGAGTGAGTTACTAAAGAAACTGACAAATTTATATGTAATCAGGTAATAAGATAGGAGAATTCCAAATCTCCTCGTTGTCGTTGATAAGGTGTGTCCCAGCTTTTATTACCCTGTTTATTTGTAGTCTATAGTCAGTGATGACAGTGAAGAAAGTAAAAATTTATATATATAGAGTATGTGGGTGACTTTAATATAACATAAAATTAATATATCATCTGCTTTAGTTTTATTCATTGAAACCTTAACTGTAATATTTTCAGGTATATATTTTTGTAAATAACTATATTTAAAAATTAGAAGCTATGATAGAACTCACCCACCTACCCTATACATATACAAAAACCTAAGTTACAACACCGATTGTCAATTATTAAATATCAACTCTAATATTGCAGACCAATTTTGAAAATCAAACAGATGATTAAATCTGTATGTTAGGTAGGTTGATGGCATCTAACCTAAGCCCCAAACAATATATCATTTCTCCTAGTTTTATTATGTGAAATCTAAATTATCAAAAGGTTTGTAAAATATTTTTCAAGCAAATAGTTTTACTTAGAGAATTATAGGGCAATGTTTAAGACTTAATGCATTTTAAAAAAGGTTAAATGAAAATAATTTTTAAGTTTTTATACCACTATTTATTGTATAATATACACAAACAAAGTTTACAATATATTATCAATTTTGACACAACTATAGTTTCGACCTTTGCAGGTCATTATCAAGTGTTGAATGAAGAAGAATACAGGGTGTTAACAATTTATAGGTGAGGTATGAATTTTTAATGAACCTAATTAGGACTGAGATTTATTACAATGGATTAACTAAATATGCCGATCGGATTAAGGTGCGGTGTTTTCAGAAGAGGTACATGTCATTATAAGAGGTTAAATAATGGCGAAGAAATTAAATCCGTCTGCTCATTAAGCAGATTAGAATTAATGTTCTTGCTTTGGCGGTATATCCTTAATGACTCCAAAAGTTTAAGCCTTTGGCCTTTATTGCAAAAATGTAAAAGTATTAAATTATCCATATGTGGAAATGAATGATTACACTCTAAGAAATGATTTGAAAAAGAACTTGTTGTATGTCTAAGTCTGAATGCTCTATAATGTTCATTGTATCTCTTTTCAAAACTCCTACCTGTCTGTCCTACATATGTGCTGTTACATTCGGAACATAAAATTTGGTATACTCCCGATTTTTTAATAGATTGAATTTTGTCTTTCGCGTTAAAAAGTATATTTGAAAGTTTGCTCGCTGGTCTAAATGCAATTTGATGATTTTGTTTTTTGAAAATATTTGATATTTTATTTGTTACGCGTCCAAAATAAGTGAATGTTGTAAATTTTGTGTTCGTTCGGTCTAAAATATTAGGATAAATATGAGCCCTTGTTGATTTAAACAGTTTTTTGTGAATTAAATTTTGAATAAGATTAACTGGGAAACCATTCTCCGTTGCTATTGATATAATTTTGTCTAGTTCTGTGGTGGTAGGACGATGTTTTGCATATGTTGGAGTTTTGCTATTTGAGTGGGTCTATAGAAGCCCCAAATCGAGGCGACGTAGATCTTATCATCATAGAAAACAGCCTTAGTCTGTTTTTGACAAAGTTTATGAGAGGCCACAGAACCAACGAAGCTCTGCCCTTTTGAAGAAGATCGATTTTAGGTTTTTTGAGGTACGGTCTGCTGAAATGTACGGAAGCACTCTTATCAGCATTAACCTCAAGTCGCCATTGTGACGCCCACTTCTCGTAGGTATCGAGAGCGACTTGAAAATTGAGCGATCATGTTGTACAGTGTTTCAAACAGAGCAGAGCCCTGGGGACGCCTGCACATCTTACTCTCCCTAGATAACGTTTTGTTTATCTTGCATCGGAACTTTCTGTCACGAAGAAAGTCGTGCCTTACTCTGATTAGGTAGTCGAGGAAGTTAAGATGAATCATCTTATAGATGAGACCATCGTTCAAGACCCTGTCGATCGCTTTTGATATGTCAAAGAAACTGCGACAGTATCGCGTTTAATAGAGAAGCCCTCTGAGATGAACTCGGCCACCCTGTCCGAAAGCCAACTTTAGAATCTGGAATTATATTATGGTCTTCAAGGAAGACCGAAATGCGACTAGCAGAATCTTTTTGATCAATTAACCCAACACGGTGAGCAATCTGATGGGACGGTAACTTGATGGGAAGCGGGGTGATTTGCCTACTTTGAGGTTGCTAATCACGGCTGCTAGCTTCCATGTCGAGGGGAAGTGTCCCAGACGCATTGCGGGGTTTGCCATGTTTAAAATCGCGCATCTACCCTTGCGGGCGAGGTTCTTGACCATCGCGGTGGAGATTCCGTCGGTGTCCGGAGCTTTTCGCGTTTTGAGCTGTTTTATAAGCCCGTTTAGCTCTTCTGCGGTGGCCAGTTGACAGCTCCACCTACGGTTATTAGAATTAACTAAATAATTCTCGATGGTTTCAGTAACTTCTTCGATAAAGTCAACGTTATCGCTCGGGTTAAAAACAAGGAAATTAAGTTTTTAACACACCAGGGAAACCGTCAATCAAGATATTACCATAAAGGTGCCATCTATTGTCTTAGCGTTGCACTAGATTCCTCTGTCGGTGGTTAACTACCAAAAGAGGAACAATATTACAACGCTAAGACAATAGATGGCTGTATGGCACATACATATATGGTAAAAAAAATAAATTACTGGATATAATCAAACCAAATGCACATTTGAAGAATATACAAATATTCATAATCGCTAACGAAAACCAATCAAGAGATTTCTTCACGTTCACGTTTATTTTAAAGTCTACATTGTAGATATTTTTTAAGCGGTTAAATTTTAGTTTAACTACAGAATCATTTTGAACAATTGTTTTAATAAATAATTTTATTTTTATTAAATTTTGAATAAAAATTAAAACACTTGGTTTTACTTGTTTTATTTTTTATTTTTCTCCAATTAGGTTCATATTTTAGTCATTCGCAAAGAGATATTTACAATTAGTAATATTTTACACATTTTTCTATATTAATAACTAAAAGTCCAAACTAGACGGAGAAAAATAATAACTACCAAGTGTTTTAGTCGATTTTGAATTAACATTAATTAAATATGTTTACGCATCTAATTTAGTCCGTGTTAAAACGTATGTATGTATGCCATAATTTTTTCCAAATGTTTTTTATTGGTAGAAAGAGGCAATTGTTCGAAAATCACAAGCTTTAAGGAGATCTTATAACGTTTACTTGCCAATAGACGTTATTGCATTTTCTTCAATTCATTTTTTACCTTGTTATTCTTTAAATCATAAATCAAATGTGTCTTTTATAGAAATTTTATATATGAAATCGTAGTTCATATTAAGATAATAAGAAGAGACAAAGATTTCTGTCAGTCTCACCAAGGACACTACGGTGTTCCAAGCAGAGGCGATAGCTCTTCACCACTGCACAAGAGAAATAGCAAGACAAGACACCAAAAGTAGGTCAATTGCTATATTCTCCGACAGCCAGGCGCTACTAAGAGCACTAAGCTCCACACAGGTCGATTCTAAGCTAGTGTGGGACTGTATACGCGCTCTTAACGAACTTGGCTGTCACAAAAAAGTAACAATCACATGGGTCCCAGGACACGGAGGACGTCCGGGGAATGACATAGCAGACGAATTGGCCAAACAAGGCTCGTCAAAAGCAGTAATTGGCCCGGAACCCTCTTGCGGAATCTTCAAAACCGCAGTCAAACGATCCATAAAAAAATGGGTGGAGACACAGGCCCATACCTGGTGAACGAACTCACCAGGACAGAGACAGGCGAAACAGTTCCTTAAGAAACAATCGCCAAAATTCACGACCGAACTCCTGAACCAAGTCAGGAAAATGGTCAAAACAATAGTAGGCCTGATAACAGGACACTGCAAGCTCAACAAACATATGAGCAAAATAGGCCTGGTCAAGTTTCATGCAGATTCTGCCTAGAGGAAGAAGAGAACTCGTTCCACATCCTCTGCCACTGCGAGGGTCTAGCAAGGATTAGATATCAAAAGCTAGGCACTACAAACCCAAGCGCAGAGACTTATACCCAAGCCCCTCTGGCAGGGCTAATAGGACTAATCAAAGAGGAAAGCTAGAGCTGGTCATCTGAGATAAACAGGAATCCACAATAGACCTGGAAAGGTCGCGGTGGAATAGGCGCTGGTGCCACCCATACAACATCTATATAAGATAATAAGAAGGTGTGATAGTGGACAGCCACCCACCCTAAATAAATATTAAAATGTACAGTGAATCACTACTTTAAATTTCCTAAAAATTATCGCAGTAATACTGTTATTTTTAATTATGAATCAGATAACTGTGATTTAATATGTAAATATGGGTTGGTCACCTCAATTCCACTCATCAGTCAGCAAAAATACGCTCGAACTTCATAAATTTTAGTTTAAATCGTTATAATATTGATACAATTTCAAAAAAAAATATCTCCTGTATAAATTTTATATATTAAGTCGTCATGTATATTATGAAAATTGGAGGGTGTGATAGTGGACACCCGCCCACCCCACGTATTTATTGAAACTTACGGTAAAATGGTACTTTTAAGTAGTAAAACTATAGCAATAACGTTGTGATAAATTATTTGGAAATAAATATAAGGCGAAGTAAATAATTACGAGCCTTTTAGATGTCTTTAGTTAGCAACATCGTATCGATACGATGTGGCTAACTAAAGACATCTAAAAGGCTCATAACTATTTACTTCGCCTTATATACAATTCACTACTTTAAAAATGACATTACGCTTTAAAATGTCTGCCCTTTGCAGCTTGGTCAAGCCAGTTGTGTATTACAGCGTCAATATTGATTTCAAAAAAAGAAAGGACAGGCGGAGCAGGTGAGAAAAAAGCGTGAAGTTTATGGACCCAATACTGTACGAATGCAACTGCAAAGCGGTAGTTCTAAAGATTTCATTCTGGTAATATCGATATCGAAAATAAGATGCATTCTAGTAGGCCCGTAGTCCAAAATAGCAATAAAATCATTAAAATTGACTAATCAGACCCTCACATAAGCACTTATTCTATTGCCCAGTAATTGAAATTAGCCAGAGAAGCATTTAGAACCATTTGCATTAAACTGGTTTCAAAAAGAAGCTCGATGTATGGGTGCCACATGATTGGCGCATAAAAACCTTTTGGACCCAATTGATGAATGCGATTCTTTGCTAAAATGTTATAAAATCGATCTATTTTTAAAACAGATGATAACAGGTGATCAAAAATGGATGAACATACGATAACAACAGTAGAATATATCAGCCCAAGCGATCGCCAAGCGAAGAATTATAGACAAGACGGTTTTGATGTGAGTTTAGTGGGATTTGAAAGGAATCATCCACTATGAGCTACCCTCTCTGGCCAAACTCTCAATTAGGACCTCTACTATCAAACGCGATTGACTAATAGCGGCGAGAATATAGAAAGGGTATTGTATTCCATTACCTTTCTTATACTCCAGACCTGGCACCAAGCAATTATCACCCCTCTAAGAATTGTCTCAATTGTACAAAGCTGGGCTTAAGAGAGGATTATGCCATTGAACTGGTGAAGTTCTTTACTAATAAATGCGAGTACATATTTAATCGCAAAATTCTAAAATGTCTGTTAAAATTAATAAAAGAAAACATAACATAACAATGGTGGGTGTTTTTATTAAGTTAAAATGATAATAAATTATTTTAAAAAAATGAAATACGTCAAGAAAATTCATACACATAATAACGTTAGCCCTGGAGTGCCATAATATCAAACATTCTAGCCATAAAATTATTCATAAACTAACGCGGCCCACGTTCCTTCAACGCCATCCATTACCGACCACATTTCCCATTAGTTTAATCCTAATAAACCATAAATATAACGCGCCGGTTATTATTATTACTTCTTTTTGTATTCATAATTCAAAAGGAGAAGGGCATTTGCATTTAAATCCCGCTTCCGTGGAAAACCGAGAGCCCTATTGATTTTTAAAACGAGCCCCATGCACACACATCCATCCAATTTACGGAAAATTCTGTGTAGGTAACTACGGCAAATACGGAAAATCGCACGACATACAGCGAACGTGAAAATCGCAACTTTGGAGTAGTAATAGTAGTACAATTCATTTTGCGCTGTTAAAATGCGAACAGATCAATATTGTGTTACTACGCTGTAGTGGAAAACGCGATACGCCCTTAATGCAAACGAGGGAAACGATGTTGGTTTAATAGTTTTGATGTGCACGTATTGATAGTTTACGTTATTTCAAACGACAACAGGATTTCGTAATAAAAGATTTATTAGTGTACTAAAAGTGTAATCGTTTTATTGATGTGAAAAATGATTTCGTTTTAAAATGTGTTCTTGCTTTTGTATCTGCTCAACATTGTAATTTAAATAAGCTGATAGAATTTATTACTTAATTCAAAATAATTTTGGCACACACAGGTTTTTAAGCATTTAATCAAGCAATTTATCTAGAAAATTTTGAATAATTTCTAGACATTGTTAGATAGGTATATTAAAGAACATGATGCTAACGTTAAAAAATACAATTGTTTTTTTTTTGCAAATGTAAGGTGTTCAAATAAAGCTAGTGATTTTCCACATAATATTTTGGAGTAAATTTAGTGTAATTCTTGAAGTATTTATTAAATGTTATTGCTAAATCTCTGGCACTACTGGTCTAATTAGTTTTTAAAGAGACCATAGAGGGTAGAAGGTTCGTATTCATGATTATTATTTTCTCAAGGTCTGAGGACGAAGCTATGATTTGTTTTTAAAAGGTTTTAGGTTTGAAATTTTGTTTTGAAGTTATAGTAGTAGTAGTGTTTGGCTACCGACCACGTGGTCTTTCCGCCATGTGTCATTTGTGTGTGTATAAATGAGCTTGTTACTTTAAAGGATCGCCCCCGTCACTCTAAAGCACCATTAATTGTATCCCAATAGTTATATTTTCTGTTGAAATCAAAATTTTATTAATGAAGATAACTATTGAAACTATTATTATCTTAAGTTGTAAGCATAAAACAAAAAATTATATTAAGTTAAGAATGATAATATTTATATATGTTTAAACCTCGTTAAGTACAACCAATGTGATGACACGAATGTTAAATGTACGGTACATAAAATATTCACTCATGAAATTGTCCCGTTTTAAAAATGTCAGGAGCATATCGTAATTTAACGCTCGGAAACATGAAACTGGACGCCGTTTAAATGCATTAAGTCTAATTGTTGGTAAAGGAAGTCAAACCCATTACCAATTATGCATTAATCTTTTGACGAAATGGCCAGGATGCTTAGATCACTTTATGCTCTACATACAAATGCACACGCACAAACACGACAACAGATTTTTTTAAATGTAAATATAATGCGTAAACAATTGTGTTTTAATTAAAGCATGTCATGTTTATTAAAATAAAATAACTTAAAAACGAAATTCTTCACAATTAATTTTTATTTCGCTCGATCTAGATTTCGAGTACTAAATAAAATTTGTGAAGAAAGTGTTTTATCATATTAGGTATATCAAAACTGAAATTCTTTTTATTTCGCTAGATCTAGATTTCGAGTACTAAATAAAAATTGTGAAGAAAGTCTTTAGTGTTTTATCATATTAAGTGTATTAAATTAAATAAATGTTCTTGAAATTCAAGAACAAATTTTTAAATAATCACCTATTTTAAATTGTGTAAATATTCGCATTGCAATATTTTCCAATTGACTTTGCTCGTATTTTACTGCAGTGCACTTAAAATGTTGCTGCATTACTTATTCAATATTTGTACCATTAAGGTGTAGCTTATTAATCTACACTATCATCTGCAAAATCTTCGGTTATGGTTATAATTTTGATATCTTAAAACTACATATTCATCTTTATACAGTTGCATTTAGTCAGACCAATACGTCCTTTAAATTAAATATCTCGACAATTCTGAATGACGCAGTTATGCAAAATAACATAATTTCCCAATGGTACGTGTAATTATAAATGGAATCACCGGAGCGCTTAATATCCCATTTCATAGAAGAACAATTATTACATAAAATCACGACGGCAAAACGCGACTCGCGGTGAAAAACGAATTTAATGCAATAATCCGGCCATTTTCTAGACTCTAATTTCATTAGAAAGTCATTTCAGTTTATATAATGGCCTTAAAATGACAATTTATCATACATACTAGTTATTCCTAATAATTACCAGAGATTCTCATCTTTTATACAGGTAATTTATTGTAAAAAAAACATATATAAAAAGATATAAAGATGATTACTAAGTAACTGGTAAATCATGATAATACTAAAACACTTACTATGTTTTTATCACTAAAAAGTTACTTGATAAAGACATTGAAATTTTTATATTAAAAAAATGTTTATACAGGGTGTCCCAAAAGAAAATTTATATTTCTTTAGCTTCCTGTGTGAACTCAACAATCCGAGGGGTGCGTCTATCGGTATTCTGGCTCTTGGGAATTTAGTCATTATGGATAGTTTCTCGGAAGCGCATTGTGTATGCAAGAGTTTTACAAAAATTGTGATTTTTTAATATTCGAGTTGAAAATGGGCGAAGAAGTTCGAAGAGGCCTTTACAACATTGGAAAAAACAAAAACGGATCGATTAAGATTATCAATAAAGGCAGAGAACGTGGATAAGTATTAACCAATCTGTTCGTGAAGATTGGAACTTTTCAATTCAGAAGTGCGCAAGCGCTGAATGTGCCTAGACCGCCATTGTTTCATATTATGCACAAAGATCTAAAGCTGTACCACTAGAAAATTCAATTGGTAAGTCCCCGGATACCTTTCAAAGTAAAATTTTCCCTGGCAAATTGATCTCCAGGAGAGTTAAGATAAATTCGGCCTCACGCAATCCTGATTTAAACCCTACAGACTTTTTCCTGTGGGGTTACCTCAAATCTAAAGTTTACGCCAAAAGGCCAACTTATCTGGCGTATTTAAAACAAAATATCCATCACGAAATAGCAACCATTACAGAGTCTACCTGCCGAACCGTTACAAGAAATTTTAGTGTTTGCATTTGTACGTTAGTTTAATAAATAAACACATTTTTGATAAATGGCTTATTTTTTCTATCTACTAATAATAAATTCGTTTGGGACAACCTGTATTACAATTCCTTAATTACAATCATTAATTTTTAATTTACAGATATTTATCAGTATATTGATTGGTTGTCTTATCTTTTAATTAAAGTGGTATAATTGTTTAGTGATCAATTAGAATTAATTAGGGTTGTTCAATTTCCTAAACATAATGTCTTGTCATGGGTATTTAAATGTATTAGAGGTCTTGTAATACAGTGGAAAAAAACCTGATGACATACAGACTAATGTTTAGAATTTCCTTTAAAAAGATACAAAAACAGCATAATTACCGAATTAATAATCAGTAATGAATCCAGAAGCAGCCAAGAGCTTTTACTTGACTGTGAAAGGATATGGGTCGAGTGGAAGAACATTGAAAAACAGTCGTTAAACCAGTAGAAAGTTTTCGGAAAGGGAATTTATCTGTTTATCATTCCTCCAAACCATAATTTTTTGTAAACAAATTTATACCTTTCTCGGGATTTATCGTAGAATATTATAAGAAACGGAGCTTGCTGTTCGATTATCCTTAGTGGATAACGTAGTTCACTCATTTCACTTTTAGTTAAAATTCTCAATATTAGCAATAATTAAAAAACAATAACTTTGTTTTACTACTATATCCTAAAAAAATTAATAACGAAGTAGGTTAAGAAATAATTCGTAATCAAGATGTATCACAAAGTAACGGCTTCAACAATCAATCAAAAAGTAATAATATTAAAGTTTATGACATCCAAATGAATTGTCACAATTTGGACTTTTTCAGTTCTATGACTCTCTTTTTGGTAGTATGACAAATGATTTTCATCTCTAATGGTGAAAATATTTTCATGTTTTGAGTAAAAACCGCCACCTCCACAGGGGATTAAAAACCAATTAATTAAATGAATAAGCAGTATATATTTATATGATATTCTGTTTTAGTAGTAGTAGTAAAGATTTCGCTATAGACCACGTGGTCCTTCCGCCATGTGTCATTTATGTATTTGTGTGTGTGTGTAAATGAGCTTGTTACTTTAAAGGATCTATTCCGTTCTATTTTTCTATGTATATATTGCATTTTTTATTAGACTGCATATTAATAATCACGTCCCTTGGAAACTAGCACTTAAACTAATAAACGTCTATATACAGTAATTGATCGCGTGTGGTATTAATTCTTATTAAATATTTAGACTGGAATTATAACCACTTGGATTGATATTGACTGCACTTGCTTGAATTCCATAGCTTTTTGAGGGTGTACCTTTAACAATAAAATAAAATCATTGAACTATAAGATTTCTAATCCCAATTCCTTTGTTTAAAATTAGATCAGGTCAAGTTTACACTAATGCTTAAGTTCACTGAAACAATGTCTTCGTTGATAAAAATGTAATTCTTTAAATTTAATAATCCCAATATAGTTTTTGAACGAGAAGGTAATAATTACAACTATGAATTTTATTGTCTTTAGAATAAACAATGAATGTATCATTATTTTACCATTATTAAACGTCCTAAGCGATAATAAAAGAATAATTAATAATATCTTTTCATAAATCATTCGGAACGACTAACGATCGCCACCTTCAACAATATAACTTACTTCGTGTGGTAAACAGATGACAAACAAACCCTTATGGGAAATCGATAGTAATTGGATGGAATGAAAATTAATAATTAAAAAAGTGGGTCAAGGTTTGTGGTGTTGCTAGCGCTGAAACCTTAAACGAGTAAATACCGCATAGGTGGCAAGGTGATTCTTCTAAAAATAACGTTCTATCGACAAATCAGCCTCTGCCTCGTATACAGGTGTACCGAAGCTCCCAACGAATTCTAAACTCACAAACGAGCTTTTTGTGTTATGTAAACATACGGATATACCGTTGAATGACACGCGAAATAAATCCATTTTTGACTTATATAACAATGTATGATATATATTAATGCCAAAGGTAAGGAAATAATCGTTTACAATTGATGAGGCGTTCTTCTTTTATCGATTGTAAATTCTACACTCGACCCTTTGAACTACTTGGAGTTTATCTTGTCTTGACAATTCAATTACTTGGGTATTTTCCTTTCCCCTTCCCAATTTTCAGTTCCGTCCCATGCGTATTATAACTTTTCGAGAGTCTATTTGTGAGATATAACGTGTATATAATATGAATTTTCTCATTTTATAACAATACGGACCACTCCCATATGGCGTAATTTGCTGCTTTTTATATATAAAGAACCAAGCTTTTTAAAACCACTTACAACTTAAATTTGTATAATTTCTAAAACACTGCTATATTTGATATTTATTAGACCCGGCTTTGAAAATTATTGCACCACTAATAAACATATACATCGAAGCAATATTTGATTTATGTTTTTTAAGAGCAACAATTCAATGAAAGAGTATTTAATTTTGTTACTTCATACAAGTCATTTAAATATGGCTGCTGGTCTTTATTTGACTTATTTTAGTTCAATAATATTACTTAAAAATTATTCGTTCCCTTACATTGTACTGATATACTCTATTTTTAAGGTCGGTTCTATCCTGAAATATATATTTTTTCGCGTTCGCGTCAGATAATACACAAATATCGTCATGTCTAGAGCTAAATTCTCTAAATGCCTACCTATAAATAGTCTTCTAACTTTATTGATTTCAAAAGCGCAACTAACATATATTTGTGGACATGGGCAAAATATATCAAAAGTCGTATTGAGTATATTATTACACAATGGAGTAGGTTTGCCGATGTAATATAATTCTATAACAGAGTTATAAACTGTGCTATTCTAAACTAGATTCAGAGTTCGTTCCTCAAACGGGTATGTATAATTATATTATGATGTTCCGCGTATATATGGATATGTGTAGTTACATATCTTATAATAGAGTATAAGAAACGTACTTTTATAATTTAATTTTATGCTGCGAAATAGTGCATGTACTTTTTACTTTCCCTATATACGTAGTATATAGGGGATGTATTGTTTTCGTGCATGAACATGTCTGTGGGCGCTGTATCTCAAAAACGAAAGATCCGATTGAGATTAAACTTTAAACTTGAGGTTTTATCATTAAAAACTGGAACTGAAAAGTTTTTTGGTGAACATTCAACAACCGGAAGTGGAAGTGGTTTACCCTAGACGTTTTTTTTTTGTTTTTTGTCGATACTTTTCTAAATATGAAAAATATTACAAAACTTTTCAAACAAAAGTTAAAGAGCTAATGAGAAACTAAACAAGTTTTTTAAAACATATTTTTCATAAAATTCTTATTTCTCAAGGAACAAAAATAAAAATAGAAAATTTTAACGTTTTTTGCCAATTGCTATTAAATTATTGGATCTACATGAAATTTATATAACAAATAATTGTAGAGAATTCTAAAATGAACAAATTACTAAGAATAGCCTTTTCGCGTAAACCTCATAGTTTTCCAGAAAAATATAGGAAAAGTATTATGATGGCAACATCACCATTTTAAATCTAGAAAAAATTCTGATAGTTTTATAAAGATTACTGGGAGAATTCTACAACCTCGAAAAGAAAATAATATTTGAAATAATATAAAGATCTAGAAAAAAATGCTGAAGAATTCTAGAAGTCTGGATACAAGTTCTACAATTCTCTGGAAGACGAAAAATTGTTGAAATATTATATAAACATAGAAAAACTGCTTAATCCTAGAAATTGATAAAATTCTAGAACCCTCCAAAAAATAAGACATTTCTGAATTATAGAAATCCAGAAAAAAAAGATTAGTAAGTTCTAGGATAACGAGATATTGAAATATTATATAAATATTGAAAAATAAAAAATTGGAAAATTCTAGAAATCAAAATACAGGTTGCTGTGTTAGTTATAGAACCATCAAAAACAAAAGAAATTGGCGAAATATTCTATAAACCTAGTTACAAGTTGCTGGGTGAATTAATACCTCCGAAAAGAGGAAAATTAGCTCAAATATTATTTAAATCTAAAGATAATTAATAATTTAAAAATCCTGAAAATTTAGATACAAGTTGCTAGGGAATTCTAGAAGAAGAAATTGCTGAAATATTACATAAATTTAGAAAATAAGTTGCTGAAAAATTCCAGAAATCTAGATACAGGTTGCTGTGGCCATTATTAAAACCTCGAAAAAAAAATGGTGAAACATAGAAGTCTAGAATAAAATGCAGTGAAAACTCCTGGAAAAATTCTAGAATCCTAAAAAGGAAGAGAAACTGTTGACATATTATACGAATCTAAAAATCACAGGCAAATTCTAGAAATCTTAATTACATAAGTTGGTGGGAGAGTTATAGAACCCTTGAAAAAACGAAAACATTTTTTTTCCAATTTTAATAATTCGTCGGAATTTTTTGCTTTAGTTTATCTAATTTTTTTAGAATTTCTTTTATTTTAGAATGCGAGAAAAATATTCCTTCCAGTTTTCAAAAGTTTTCTAACACCTCGTTTTTTCTAAGATTTTTTTGTATTTAGTGGGTTCTAGATTTTTACCCTATTTTTTCTTTTTATAATAATGCTTTATGTTCTATAAATATTTAAAGTTTTTTTTTTTCTTTCAGGTTGCGAGAATTTCCTTTCCAGAATTTTCTAGCAATTAATTTTAGACTTTATGAATATTCCAAAACACTTCCATACATTTGTCACGATGCTTTGCTTTAATTTTTCGGAATTTTTAAAGGATTTTCCACATGCATGTTACGACAATTTTTGTCGAGCATTCAAAAAAACTGTTAACAATTTTAGTTTTAATTTTTAGGAATGGTTTACCTTCTTTTTGCTTTACTTTAATTGAATATTCTAAGATATATTTAAATACAATACAAATACTTAATAGTTTGTCTGTATAACTGGATTTAATCTTTGCTGACTATAGTTTCAGTTTCGACCAGACACTTGTCATTTTCAAAACATAAGTGATTCAAAAATGTATAACGATGTAGATGCTGCAGGAATCAACGATATATTTAAATCTTGAGATTTTTGAATCTTATTTTTAACCATTTCTTGCTTTGTATTCCCTTTTCTTCAGGAATTACTCTTCTAAATTAAGAGAAATTTCTTGGTGATTTAGACATTTTCTGGAAACTTCTTTTTTACAGAATTTTCCAAATTCCTCTTGCACACTTTGCTCAATTTTAACGGATTTTGTTTAAAATTCTCTTGCCAAATTGTAAGAATAGTCATTGAGAATTATAAAGTTTTTAGGATATTTTTATTACAGATTTCTTGATTTTTTTATTTATTTTTCAACCAGTTTTTAAGAATCTTTGACTAATTTTTGCTTTGTTCAATTTTTTAGAAATCTCTTCTGCCAGATTATGAAATTTTTCTTCAAGGTTTCTAGAATTTTCCACAATTTTTTCTTAAACACTTTGTTGCATTAAATTTTCTCATTAATTGTAAATTATTAGATTATTCTTCCTGCGTTCTAGGATTTTTCAACAATGTTATCTCAGTTTTCTATGTATATTCACTCAGATTTCGAGAATTTGTTTAGATTCTCTAGAATTTTAGAATTAGTTTTTTGCTATTTTCTCTCTATTTTTGAAATTTATTTTAGCTACATTTTCTCGTATTTTTTTCTTCAAATATCGACATTCGTTTTCAATGCTTATAGATTTTTATGATTACTTGTTTTATTTAATCTATTTTTGCACAATTTGTCCACTCTAAAATTTGTTTGGAGGCTTCTAAAATGTTCTAGAAATTTCTCTTATGGACTTCTAAGGTTTCTAGCTACATTTCATCAATTCTTCGAAAATATCTGTTCCAAATTAATGACGAGAATTTCTTGTAGGTTTATATAATTTCTGGAATATTCCAGTAATTTGTCTTTAAATTTTTCCTTCACGATATTTTTTTATTAGAAATTACTAGTAAACTTTCTTCCACATTTTAAAATTTTTCTTTAAAGTTACAGAATTTTGATTAATGGTTGTGGCGTTAACTTCGTGATACATTTTGGAAAATTAAACAAAAACGTTTACTTTGTTAAAGTCTGATATTAACAAAGAAAACGTTTTTGTTTAATTACAGAATTTTGCAGATTTTTTCAGCACTTTTCCTTCCAGATTAAGAGATTTTCTTAGGAAACTTTTCAAATTTTTTACTTACTTTCCAGACTTTTTTGCTTAGTCTTCTTTATTTTGTCAAAAATCTTATTTATTTATTTTTTACATAGTTTCAAGAATTCTACTATATTTCTTGCTTTGTTCTATTAAATTTATTTCCTAGAATTTCACTTCTATTAGATTCGAAACATTTTCTTCAAGGTTTCTAATGCCTTTTCTTTCTTTACCTTATCGTAAACTATTGAAAACATTACTGAAATTTAGAATTTCCAAAAAAATACATAAAAAATTAGGTGGAAAATTATAGAAAGCTCAGAGCTAACCTGAACTTTATTTGACACTTCGTCGACACTGCCAGCAGATTTTTTTCTAGGTTTATAGATTTTCTCAGCACACTTTCTTCTATTATTTACTAAAACTACTTACTTTTTTTATCATTTTTCTTAAAATATGTTCCAGCAGTCACTTTACATATTGATATATACAATTTAGTTTTCAAGAATCTTTCAACAACTTCCCTTCCTAGTTCAAGAATTTTCCACTAATTCTTCTTTACCTTATCGGGATTTTCTAGAATTATCTCTTTTAAATTAGAAAAATAATTTTTTGGTTTTAGATTGTTTCCAGGTTTTTTACAAATTTCTTAAATTTTCTAGTAATTTCTCGAGGTTTTATTTGAATTTTCTAGGAGTTCTTTATTATGTTCAAATTAAGAAAAACTTTTTTTGCGTAAACCTGATAGTTTTCGAGTAAATTATAGGGAAAGTACTATCATGGTCACATCGTCATTTTAAAGTTTTGATTTTCTGGAATATATAGTAAAAATGTAAAATAAAATAAATATAGAAACATGGTAAATATAAGTAATAAATATATTCTGTTTTATTTTCAATACTGTACCCAAACTTAGGTTATCAGTTACAGTCCGTCAACCCAAAATACCTGTCCTCTTGCGATCTTAATACATACTTATTGTTGTATTCATTGGACTCATATAATAAGAATTTCTCGCAAACATATTCAAATGGTAGTGTCACTTAATTACCTTCATTAATTTTATAATGTCCGCATTAAAGCTTGGTAGTACTACAAAAATAAGCTAAATGTATTTACTTAGGTTATACATATTTACAAAATATGTTCTTATTTTCCTTGATACAGAATTTTTTCTAAATTCAAAATCAGATTAAGATTTTTAGTTTTAAGTCTCCTGGTAGACATTCTAAAATAAACTAAACTTTCAGCTTATTTTTTTTTCTATTCTGATACATCTTATGAAAATAACAGTAAGTAAGTATTTTCTCAATATTTCAGTATTCAAATGAAGTCCAAATAACAAACGGCAAATGTCAAATTAAGAATATAAATATATAACAGCTAGTACGTTTTCACATCGTACGTATTGAGCCAGTTATGTAACGACGTGTTACGTGTAATAATTAGAATCTCCAACGGGCTCGAATAAAGATAACGACTTTTCCATTCGGTGCCTCGTATTACAAAGATCAGGGCTCTAGTACAAAGCTACAATATTGTCGGGAGTGCCATCTATTTTTGGATGACTGGAGACGACTGGCTACGGGCCGAATATACTCGCTTCGAGTTATTTCAGTAGATAACGTTCAATACACTGCAGCCCTTTAACCTTGTGTTTAACCGCATTTATCTATTCACGTTACCGTGTACAGGATATTCGGTAATGGCTAATGAGCATTTTGTATGGCACATATGTTGAAAAAAATAAGTCATTACAAACAAACAACATGGCTAATGAATCTCATAATCTGTATGTTTAAAAACTTCTAATAAAAAATCAATAATGATAAAAAGATGGGACAATGTTAAATTAGTCTTAAGCATTCATTGTTTAATGATTGAATAATAGTTGAAGATTTTAATGTCAGGTTAATCGGGCTAACACTAAAAAATCGAATTTTATGGATATTCAAATTTGGTGAAGAATTTAGATATTGTTAGGATTGTGCTGGAGATAAATTTGGTGCTAACTGGAAGTCATTTTCACCAATACCAAAGAGATTCTTGTATGAAGTTACGATCAAAATGAAATTAAGCATGTTGACCGTAGATTGCTCTTCTTTTGAACGTTATTATAAATCGCCATAGACTGTTGAATGATTTAATTGAGGAAGAAATATATCTAAGAATAGAGTAGTATTTCGAATCGACAAAGGAAAGGATAGAATAACTTCGTTGGAAATACGAGCACATGAGGCATGTGTTCGTTTCAGATAAATTGCGTCTAGTTCAGAAATACTTAGAAGTGTTTCTTGGCCGACTATAAGATTCTACCTAACACGAGGGGAAATTTATCATTCAACAATATAATCGACAATATACCTTCTAATACATCATATATCATCGTAAAACATATTGAAAGAAGATTATATGATGATGCGAAGTGGTCTCAGTTATAAATTATATACAAAATAGTGGTGTTCATTGAAAGGATTATAAATAAAATTAAATGTATTAATAAATATTTGTATTACACTTTTCCCCATGCATTTGAACAAGGAAAAGTTATTACTATTTACTAAAAGGGAGATCCAAAATGTGCGAACAACTACAGACTAATTTCAAACTTTCCAATACTTTGAAAGATATTAGAGAAAATATTAGACAGCAGATAGTTTTCCATCTAGTGCCTGTTTAGATTTAGATTGAAGCAGTTTACATGATAATGTAAACTTTATTCATTTAAGTAAAATCGGGTTACAACACAATTACCAAACCAGTTTCTATAAAGCATCTTAAAATCAATTTTAATAACAAAGTTCATCAGAAGATCGTATATCTCACAAATTAATATTGTTGAAGTTTTGTGAAATTAGTAAGGCTTTAAAAATTCCGCTATGTATGTATGTTATACGTTGGCAACCTCCCTCTACAGTATAAACTTTCCCCACAAATATTGATTTTATAATAATTACTCCTAATAATGTGAAACTGGAAAATACAATCGCCTAATAAATTTACATCGACAGCACGACCTCGACGTTTATTTATTTCTTGTTTTGACATCCTGGATTTTTAGTGTGTGTTTTGTTCAACGAAAACAGGTCCAGAAGAAGTAAGTCAGACGGTGGAGTATAGCCCAGATGTTTGGGTGTGACCTAGTTTTATATATTCGTCCAGAGCCTGGGTTTATTGATCGTAAGACTGCCACTGCCTCACTTTGCCCCGTTATCAAACATTCATTCTCAACGTTGCCCTTAAATTCCGTACTTAAAACAGCCAACACCCTTTCTCAACAATATTATGCGGAAATAAAAAAAAACTTGTAATCAGATTAAAACTTATATTTAAATATCTCGTAAAATTTATCAGATGCAAATTTTAAAGACAAGAGACAAGTAGTAAATCAGAGACAAATATACCGCTTTTTTTCTACAATATATTGCATTTTAAGTTTTAACTAATGCATATACACATATATCCAAACATCTAAAGGGTAAAATAGGGAACATAATTATCAATGGTTAAATAATTTTTTGCAATATATTAGAGGGGAAAATAATTATCTATATCAGCAGTTTATCTGCACTGGGAAACCTAATAATAAATGCAATAATTTATGCATCCATGATCAAGTACTTCAGCTGCACTTATAAATAGGACCCATAGAAGGCACCTGTTTTGACAATTCCAATAAATTTCTTTCTTTTAATAAATTATAATTCTCAAAACAAGTACGATAAATAATTAGGTTTTAAAAATTAAGCTTCTTAAAAACTCTTTTAAATTTTATCCAACTAAATTTTATATTTCTTTGGAACTTAAATATATCTATTTAATTAATCAGATAAAACAACTTGGATTGTATACAGACTACTGATACAATTTAATCAACGGATTTCATATTTTACATATGCATTTGTATATTATTAAGTAATTATGTAATTATGTTTATAAGAAAGGAACAAATAAAGAAATCAGAACAATACACATCAACTTTAAATATGAATTTCATGCTATTTAAAATTAAATGACGATAGTTTTTTTTAATGCTGTAGTTAAAAAATGTGTAATTTTAGCCCGTTGATATTTTAATTCTTTTGAAACACAATTGTATCAAAATGTTATTAAAATCAAACATATATATATTCTTGATCGGCACGTGTTAAAACAAGGTCGAATAAATATACATACCCCTTTTTGTTCAATTATCGAATAAATAATAAGGATGAAAAATACATCTCTATTGCTTCAGTTAACTGAACAACAATCGTTGTTGTTGGTGCTTTTTGGGGGAAATGTTTAATTTTGGCGGATTGGCTTACTTGTTTATTTTTTTTTTACTTAATCAGCCAGGGTTACAAATAGCACAATACAGATATTATTATGACATTTTTGGCACGAGTGATTCACCACAGATAAATAAGAGGTACGGATTTGGCAACCGCCATTGCTCTGTCTACATACATGACGCCACTCGTTTCCAATTTTGTTAGCTCTTCGGTGGTGCGCGCTGCCCGAAAATTGCTGGTGATCGACGGTGATATGGCTAAAAGGTGACGGTAAGTACCGTTTGTACGCACATGGACTTTTCGAAGCAGCCAAAATTTCATCACATAATTGAAATCGTTTAATAATTACACCAACGACCTTGAATTATCATATGATTATAAATAAATTAATAATAGTTTGTTGTCATACCCTACACAATTATTATCGCTATTTATGTTCTTTCAATTATAAACATAATTTAGACTAATAATTAAACAGTTGTTATCACTATTTTTACTCTTTCAATTTTATACATATTTTAGATTAGCCTGTAATAGTTTGAATCATGTTGCTTTCGATTGCTTAAACAAAATAAAATCATTTTTTCGATCGCCCAAATTTAAATGGGTTTTGTAATAATTTTATAGATTCGCGTTTTTTGTATTGAAATGTATCATCAAGACTTTGAAAAGTAATTTCTTATTTATATTTATTAATTCGGTTTGAATATAAAGAAAGCTTATACATTTTTACAAAACAATTGGAATTGGTCGGAAATCATGCGACTACTTCCATAAATCTGGAGCACGAATCTCCTGTATAATCCTTACTTTATTTAATATTTGTCTTTTTAAGGGCAGATTTGTTTGACTTAATTAAAATAACATTCCATTATTCAATATTTATACCGAAACGTTGTAGCCATTTGAATTTTACGATTAGGTATATTGATTGTTAAAAAATAATATGTGCCATTGACTTTTCCTATCTCTTCTTGTAACCGAAATTCCCTATTCGTTTTAAATTAAGTTCCAAAAATTCAACCATATATTTCCAAACACTGAATTTACATAATATATATTTACTCTAATATCTTTAAATGTTTCTTATATTTTATTTCTATCAATCGGAGTGATAAATTTAAATATGTTTCAACCAATAAAGAATTGGTTACTTTGAAGTAAACTCCAATTATTACATGGCTTTTAAAAAAATTGTTTAAATGAGACTAAAAGTATTTATTATCGTTTATTCACAAATTATTTATGGTCAATGAATAATAATATCTATTTTATAATGTTATATTATGAATGTTTATGACTATAATAGGCATCAAAAAATTTAATCGAATTCAAATACATTTTACGTAGTTCAAATAAATTCTAGTGTAATTTTTCTACACATATACAACGAATAAATAGAAGGTTACACTGAAAATAATAATTCTAGCCATTTATTATGTCAAAAACTAACACTCGAAGGTTACATTTAATATGTTATCACTATAATACAATAGAATAATTTAATGAAAACTATTGAATACAATTAATTACATATATTTTTTTTGTTTCAGATCACGTACCTTCTTTTATACACGTCACATCCAAAAATAAAAAGTTCCAAACCAACCAACCAAAAAAGAAACATAAGTAAACCAAACCTTAAAGGAGTGTAAATGTTTTAAACAGAACTAAACATTACCAATATCCAGAAGAAAATTTTTAACAAAAAACCAAACAAAATAATCTCAAAAATGCATATAGAAGTACAAGTAGCATTGAATTTCGTGATTTCGTACCTGTATAACAAACTTCCCCGTAGGCGAGTAAACATTTTCGGGGAGGAACTAGAGAAAGCTTTAAAAGACAAATTTCAAGGGCACTGGTATCCGGACAAGCCCTTCAAAGGATCCGCCTTCAGATGCCTGAAGACCGGCGATCCGATTGATAAGGTGCTGGAGAGGGCGGCCAGGGAGAGCGGCGTGCCAATTCAGGACATCCTGGAGAACCTTCCGCAGGAGCTGGCCGTCTGGGTGGATCCGGGCGAGGTCAGTTACCGCATCGGGGAGAAGGGGGCAGTGAAGATCTTGTTCAGTGACAAGGCCGATCCGCAGGACGAGAATTCGGCCGACAGGGAGGTGACCAAAACCTTCAATCCGGAGGCGCAGTGTTTCAGGCCGATTGAATCGGTGGGGTGCAGCTTGAGTAACCTGACCTTGTCCCCGAAATCCGTGACCCCGTTCACAGGCAATCCTCCGCCTCAACCCCCTGTCGGTACGCAGCTGGCTACCGTCATTCAGCCGACCGGCAATCAGAACACGTCTAATAATTTGAATCACTTGTCGTCCTCCTCGACAGCGCCATCTCCTACATCACTTGGCAACTCTTTCAAAAGTTCTCCTTCGCCCGTTCCTGCTTTCATACCGAGAACTACTACACCACTCACCTTTACCACCGCAACATTTGCTCAGACCAAATTTGGAAGCACGAAACTCAAAACCAGTAGCAAAAGGGCTAATAGGTAAGATTTATTATATCTATCTTAATATTTATACAATAAACTTTAATAATGACGAAAATATTTATACATTTTATAAATACCATGCAATTATTTATTATACTAATTAAATTTAATATTATCAAAAAAAATTTAAAAAAACAAATAATTCTTAATAGATAATATCAATATTTTCCATCTGTCTACTGAATTATACCTAAAATATAAAACTGCATATTTATATCGAAACATTTATTTATGTTACATGATTTGTTTTATGGTTTGTCACACTCAAATGTTAACAAATAAAAAAATACAACCGAACGTTTGCAAATCTCTATTTTGCAAATAATTTTTAATGATGTATAACGAAGTAGTAGAAGCCTCTATAGTAAACGAGTCAATTTTTGTTTGTTAATAATGGTGGAGTTATATAATTGAAATATTATAGAAATTGCATATGATTTATTGAACCAGTTGACATTACTGAAACTTCTATAGATGGTTAATAATTATTTGTATTCGTACTTCTGTTATTACAGTAATTTTTATAGTGAACAAATTAAGGTGGCATGGATTAGTGGCATTATTCCATGCATCCAAGGTCAATTGTATAGTACTTGAAATAAACAAAACAGAATACTTCTCGTAAAATTTACATGCTTGCGTGTTGCCCAACAATAAAATTAATATAACTGAAATAACAACTTTACTCTGGTATAATTGGTTAAGTAATTATTAAATGTGAATCTCTTAATTTGTCTTAATTACGCACTACCATATAAAAATATTCGAATCATAAAATACCTCAAGATATCCCTAGATGAGAATAATTCCTGTAAACCTCGTGGTGAAGACGAAGAGAAAATCACATATAAATATATTCATATTTGTGTAAAATGGAATTTTCAGTTTCCTCGTGACAATTTTTGAAAAATATAAGAGTGTATGTCTACCTATTACCACTGTATGCCAAAAATAGCCACTCAAAATTCAATCAAACTTAGAAATTAAAATTATTGTTACAACTTATTTTTATTCACAAGTTTTAAAATATCAAATATCTACAAACCATTAAAAAATCTGAACTCTTTTGAGTTAATTCTATATAGAGTCATATAATAATACCAATGATATTTTCAGGATGTCCCCGACGGAATTCAGCAATTACATCAAGCAGCGCGCGATGCAGCAGCAAATTCACCAACAACCACCGCACCATTCACCAGGAGGCCGCGCAATTTCGCCGGACCCTTCCTACTACTACACCCATGGCCCATACGGACCCCAGTTTCCTCCTCGTTCCATGTTCGAGTCTTCCAACCAGTTCCTCAGTCCAGACCTCTATCCCGGCAAGCTACCCTTCGAGCACTCCAATCCCTCGGTAGGAGGACCCTTCTACCCGAACAACCCCACCGTGGGCGGAGCTCAGGCGAGCGCACCGACCACCCCTCAAGACAGCAGCAAGATCCTCGACAACTGGCCGTACCCAGCTGCCGGCCAATATCAACATCTCCTCGTTGCTAACTGAGGAAACTAGGTGCTCCTGTGTTACTTATTCGCTCTTGTATACGTTACCGTCGGATTAGTTGATCCACGCAAAGTGGATAGGTTTATTTTGTTTTTGTCTTTATTCTTGGGAAAACGCCGAAAGAGCGCTGGCGCCACTTTCGACGTTTCTTTCGTACACTGCGTATTTGCATGAAATGCGTTAATACCTTGATTCTTATTTATTAAAAAAAAATCCTACACCAGATATATTAATATCTTGACACTTTTCAGACACTAAACTTATTTTTGTAATATCCATCAATTTGTCTTTAATGAAAAAAATCAAAATATTAACTGTATATATAACATCAAAAACGCATTGTATTACTAAAGAATTAGCGGTGATGCGCCATATTACTACTAAGTACCTAAACTACTTAGCATTAAAACATAGACTCATAGTAGAATAACGATAATATATACATAAATATATATTTTTAAAGTTCCTTACGAATAATCACGTGTATATATATAGAATTACATTTCTTACTTTTCTACTTATTTTTTTAATTTAATAAAAAGTAAACGAACGTTTGTGAAATCTCACGCTGAGTTCAACTTAGAGTAATTTTATACCATGAGATTTTATAAGCAATAATTAACACAATGAAAGTGTACATATATTTTTTTATATAATTGAATTAATGAATACTCGATGATTGTTTTATGAAGTTACGTTCGAACTTCGGTGCAGATGCCATCATTTAATTTAAGCTAAAATTTAATTGCTTTTATTAATTTCATTTTCAGCTTTTAACCCTATTCAAATATATAATTTTTATTCATTTATCAATTAACTGTTAAATTTTGATATTTATCCTTATTCTTTATTATTATTCGATATCAATAATCATAAAGATAATATTTAGAATATAAAAATGACTTCATAACTTTCTGAATTAAATAAGTACAATTAGAATTAAAATAAATTATAAAAATATGCATACATACAAAAACTCTTTTAATAATTTTATTAGATACGTTCAAAATTCTAAAGCTTTAAATAATAGCACAGTTTATGAATATCTACATAACTTCATTATTACACCAAAATCTTATAATAAATCAGTAAAAATCACTTGATTATATATAATGGAATTAAAATAAACAAAATTAGACAAAGTATTTTGTAAAAAAAAATTAATTAATAACAATTAGAATATATACTTGTATTACAAAAAGAGTCTTAACATCTGAAATGTATAATATTTTATATGTAATGAAATTATTAGCTTAAAAAGAGTGAAAACAATTTGGATAATAAATTAAAGACCAAAAACGATACGATGCTTTTAAATAATAATTGAATTGATGAGGCGGACACATGATGAAACTCTATAACACATTGAAATAAAACAACACAGTTGGGAGATGAATACTGCCTGTTAAAGCCACTGTGTGGCGAAACATGTTGCAGTGTTCAACAATAAATGTGAAACCCTCCCAACTGTGTGGTTTTCTATCAATAAATAATAATTTTTTTCACAAAAATAAAAAATCTTATCTCTAGCATGCTTTAATAAATTTATAGATTTTACTATTTAAAAAAAATGATTAAGCAACAACAATGATTTCATATTCTTTTCAAAATTAGTTTCATTGTAAATAAATAACACATAAATATAACGTTAGGAAATAAACGTAACAAAAATAATATTGTTCATTATTGCTTTTATTATACCATTTCTGGTTTAGAAAAATTAATTATAGTACAATCAAAAACACTAATTGAGCATTCACAATGTTTTCGTTTCTTATTTCATAAAAAATTTGGAAAATGAAAAATTTATTTTTATAATTCATTACAAACATTTTGTTAGTTAGTACTTGTGACTTTTAAGCAGAATTGATAGGTGAAAATTTTCTGTAAAGAATGTTAAAGCTGAATTTGAAATTAAATTAAAATTTAAAAAAAAACTAAAACAAAACAAATCTTTACGTGTGTGTAACGGATACAAGAGCTAGTTTACTTAGTAATAATTTATACGGATTATATCTTTTAATATTATACAATAAAACTGAATCCAGCTTGATATAATTTTTTTATAATAAAGAAAAGAAAAATCTAATAGGAGATAGGTAGAAAAACGATAGATGTTTATTACTTTATTATATGGTGTTTAAATGTTTACAGTATTCTTGTAGGAGTTAGAGTGTTTTCTAAATTTTTATATAATATAATGTATGTATTTTTTATTTTTGTATATTGAGAAGCTCAAGCTGTCATCTAGTCCCCCATATATATAAATATAAATATATTTAAATAGATTATATACGAGATATAATCGTTTTTATAAGTGTTTGCATATCATAATAATCGGGTCTATTGTAAATTTTCAGGGCGTACGCCCTAGGTAATATTAAAAAGAAAAGTATTCAGCCCGACTTTTATCATGGGTTCCTAGATGTTGATAAACAATATATTTCCGCTATATTTTATATTACCGCTTTTTATGTTTTACTTTTATTATTTTTTATCCGATTTATGTTTTTTTTAATTACTGTATAGTTGTTGAATTTAATACAATATATATTTTGTTACGAGCTCATCGTTTTCTTTTAAAATAAACACTCTGTTTAACTGTAATTGTACCTGACAGTAAAAATCAACGTAGTTGCATTTGAGCAACGAGGATGAAATAAATTAATTACCTATAGGTGCGTAATACAATGTGATAATAGTGAGGACTTTGTGGATGATTAGAAAAGAGATAATTTTCTAAATCGCATTAATCCTAAATTAATGAAAAGGAAAAGTTTTTTTAATTTTATTTACATGTAAACCCGAAATGTAAATACGTTGATTTTATGCATCACTAATTATGTATAGCAAACAAATTTGTTATAATGTAAAAAAACGTGACTTTAACCTTCAACGAAATCTGCGTGTATCCATGAAAACTGATTTTCTTGTATGATTGCGCTTAACTCACGTCATCATCACTTTAATATTTTCTATTAATTTCGTATA
The DNA here is from genome assembly GCA_963969525.1 of Ontholestes murinus. Lineage (NCBI taxonomy): Eukaryota > Metazoa > Arthropoda > Insecta > Coleoptera > Staphylinidae > Ontholestes > Ontholestes murinus. Next base: position 27,740,590 of record OZ018389.1, read on the forward strand.
GCATACTAAGATTTGGACCTATAATAATTATAGAAACACTTATAGTGAATAGATAGTGTCACGTGATAAAAAAATATTTTTTTAAGCTTTCAAATATTGGGGCGTTGTGAACGCCATTAAACTTAAAAAGAATAAATAAATGATTATACGGGATGTGTTTGCCTTTCGAGACGGTTGTAAAAAAGGCAGTCGTCAACGGTCTTAGTGTTACCTGTCAGTAACTAGCCCCCGGCTTACCATATTTAATCAACTCAAAAATAAATTTAAGGTACGTTAGAAGGAAATTAAATCAAAAGTTAGGTGATAATAATACGCGTGTGTATTTGATTTTGTGATTTTTGGATTAATTAAAAATGTTAAACACGGGATTTATTAGAAGAAAAAATAATGAAGGCTAGTCGCTAGCTACACAATGTACATGATTCATAATATAATAGATATTACTCAATTATTTTATATACTTGCTTGAATGTACTTTAGCATTTTAACTAAGATCTGTATATAACCATAGTTACTGTTGTTCATATAATACTAATAATAATAATAATAAATAGTTCAATGTATCTAATTGTAATAGACACTAATCAGTAGGCATTTTTATAGTTCAATTTCGAAAGCCAGGGAATTTCAATGGCTGCGCCGTGGCCACAAAACTCAAAACGGTAGGACGCTAAAGGAATAAATCTCAAAAAAAGACTTGGTGGTCACGAAACACACATATATTAAGAAGAAAACAATATTAACCGTGGGGACTGAAGCCCGCATAAATAATGAATGTGATGGCCCTTTTTTTACTATCAGATATTAAATTAGTGATCTTGGACGGGTCCGTTGCGATTCGCTCAAATGGTAAAAATATATATGTTTGAGTGATTTTAGGGATTAGTGGATCTGTCCTCCTACTCGTGTAATATGTCACTATCTGTGTTAGTTTGTTATATCTATATCTAATATATTTGTGACTAACTGTAGTTATCTATATATTTATTATAGTGAGAAGGATTTTTCCATCCCGTTATATAATATAAGTAATATGTGTATAATAGTCTATAATTTTTCATATTGTTGTACGATTTTTAAGTTTATATTAAAATGTTTGTGCATTAATAATATGTATCTACTTTACCTAATCCTTAAAAAAACGCACATATTGCACATATCAATTATTTAGTTTATCTTACATTTAACTAAGAGAGTAGTTATAATTTTATTTTTTGTTAAATACACAGTTTTATTAAGCATAACAAATTAAAGAGGGTAAATGGAAATTATGTGATTGAAATTAAAAAAGAAAATTACTTACTTCAAAAACAAGAAAAAAATCGTGTTGCCATACCATTGTAGATAACGAGGCTTACACAATTCAATCAGCGGTTGAATTTTCCATATTATTTATTTAGCAATTTTGAAGCCAAAAACTCGGCATCAGTTATTAATAGCAAAATTACTAAATATAAATGGGTTTTACTCCATCTCATTAATAATATTAATATATATGACTATCCATTTTTAATTATAAAGAAGTTATTTCCAACTAAACTTAAATTTTTATATTTATTTTAAAACTATAATGTTCACAATATAATTAAATATCTTATTTCAGAACAATAATCGGGGTGTATAATTTTTACAACAATTTACATTGTAAAGGCACGCTTTTAGAAGGCATTCCAAATGAACTAACAATATCATTAGTTTGTAAGTCATTCATATTTAATTATTCTTCACTGTCAACAAGAGACCGGTTTCGATTTATTTTGGATCTCATCAGTGTATCACTGTTGGAGACATGAAAACGGAATTTTACTTTAGAGCTTTAAACCCTCCAGGTTCAACGAATATACACTAGATGGCACCTTAATGGTATTATCTTAATTAATATTTACATTACAACTGTAATCCACATGTAATTTTGAAAACTAATTTCAGAAATAACATTACCAGATTTGTTACACATTCATTTTAGGATAATCCCAAGTATCAAGTTTGTAAATGGTAAGGTTCCAATAATGTATTTAGATTTAGAATTAAGAAAATCTTCTAATTGCATATAAATATGTTTGAAGAATTTATTTTATGAGAAAAATTGTATTTGCAAATTTAACATAACAAACCACTTAAAAAAATAAAACAAAATAATGATAATGTGTTGACAAAGTTCAATAATACATACAAATCAAAATGGAAAATCTGAAATATTATGAGGTACTTAATAAGAAATATCAGAATTTTATTAAGGTTTCTAGATAATTCAGCAATTTGAATGTAATAAAAGGTGGTTGGTCAGATTTGGGTAAAAAGGATCGTAATCTTGTTTTACGAAAGACTCTTCTATGGTGGCTCTATCAATCAATTTTTTTATTGTTTACATATTAGGGATCTGTAAAGCCTGAACTATGTCTGAATCAATTTACAAATTATTATACAATTAATTATTTACAGTTGGCAAGATACCATTTGTATTAATTTATTTAGAAACAATAACAATTAACACAAAGTGTCAATTAACAAATTATTAACTAAATCATATATAAATAATTTTTAAATTTGCCATTTTATTTATATGTAAATATGTTATTTCCAAGTCATTAGTATAATCAACACTGTCATCCAACTAATCACTGAAAGACTCCCTAAAAATCCTAAATATTCAAACTTACCAGTATGTCTACAATCTCCTCTTTACTTTAGTAATGTAAATTTCATCTGACAATAATAGTTCCATCATCTTCATCTTACTTCCTTTTCCCATTCCAATTTCATCAGAATATTTACCTCAGCACTATTATCACTCATACATTCAATCACTTTTTTTGTTTCTTCTCACCTATACCGTACTCCCCTCCCAAGTGTCTCCAAGTTTAATTTCTGCTCACACATAGTATACACTTTCCATCACCTTCTCCCATTCAGCTTTTCCTTCCTCTCCTGACCTACTACCCTATTAAATATGTCATTGTATCCACTCCTTTCATGAATTTCCACTTCTTTCACCCATATTTACTCCATGCTCAAACCATTCATCCACTACTTCTTTGGGGCACCCCCCATTTTCATACAAATTCTTTTGTTCAATTCTCTACTTAGATTCCCCTATATCCACACACATGTTTCATACCACTTAAACCAGACTTTCTTTCTCTCATCTTCTAGACTTTATTTAAATAAAAATAAAAAATATAAATTGTTATAATTGATTAAATAGTCACCAATATTCATTTTTATTGGAAGAAAAACTAAAATTGACTTGGGACAAATTTGTGATGTTTAAATAAATCTGTACATATCTTACTGATCAGTGATAATCTATCCTGATAGGTAAGAATAGAACAAATAAAACAACCGTACATTAATTAAAACCTCATTTTATGTATGAAAATATTTTCTTTATACACATACGATGGATTTGGTTAATGAAACTAAAGCTAAATAAGTCTAATAAAGTAAAACTAAATATTTCCATAACGTCGTCAATAAATACATATAAGACGCTTTATACCTGAAAGCAAATATTGTTATAAAATTATCAGAAAACGCAAATCTGCCTGTCTTTAAACATCAACAAGATATAATTATTCTTAACACTATGAGAAACCAGTAAGTTGCATTCCCTGTACTTTTAAACATCTGCGTCAGTTTTTGGAGACATATAACACAAAAACATAACCTGTACAAGTTCGGACATATATTCTATTCGGTACTTAAATTTAACCAAAATGAACTAGTCTTGTTCAGCAGTAAGTATTCAGGTACAAAGGGAGAATTAAATACGATGATGAATTGAAAGTACGTTCGAACTTTTCAATGGTAGGACCTTCGTGTTTTAGATTATTGTAATGGGTAATTTAAAAAAGAACTCGTGTACAAGTGCTACGTATGCTTGATCAACACCACCACTGCAACTCCAGAAATAATCAATACAGTTATGTGGATAATATATTAATACAGTACATGACAAATGCTAGTAATTTAAAATATTACTGTAAATATTCTGCTTGAGAATTCTGAAGTCACATTGATCGTACTATAAACTATTACTATTATTTGTTTTCTTTTAACTTAAAACTAAATAACATACTTTAAATAATATCTTTACCATTAGGTTCTTTAGTTTAAAACCAAATAAATGTTTTTAAAATAAAAATGCACAAAAAGTAAACTCGATTTATAATAGTAATGTAATTACATGCTGTGATATTTTTGTGCTTTATTATATATATTTAATCACATATCCATTGGTTTTAGTTAAATTATGATTATCATTGATAATCAAATTTCAGGGTACTTTTACTAGCATATTATTTTTTAGGTTATTAAAAACATATTAGTATCATGATTTTACATTATGTAAAAAGTTATAAAAGTTTTTTAGTTATTAACAATTTAATAAAAAGCATCGTACAGCAAAGCTTGTTTTTATTTTAGTTTCCAAAATAAAGGTTTTTTTTAATTCATCACGAATTAGGCATCCTTATATTATTACAATGAGAATAAAAGAAGGTATTTATTAGGAACTAATTGGCCAATTTAGTTAGTTGTCACTAAATATCACGCCCAACATTTGGACCCAAATCGCGACGATTGCAGAGCGAACAAAACGTTTCATAACTTTTTATTTGTTTGAACATATTTTTTAATTTGTACATAATGTAGCCTCACTCTTACTAAATACGTTTGTTAACACATATCCAGATCACATATGAATAGAACTGACAGATTGTCAACATGCACACGAAGGTTGTGATGATAAATATATAGCATAGAATGAAACCTAACTGAACACAAATATTTGTGTTAAAAGCATATTATTATATCTCAAGTCTATACAAAAGGGTATACTAAATTAAAAATAAATGTTTATTATGCAATTTTGTCATTATGATAAATGAAACAGTATAATTTTGGGGAGTAGAACATTTATATCCGTAACGAATTATTTCTTTTCATTTATTCTAACCATTCGACAATGAAATTAAAATTTAATAAAAGATTCCAGCACACAGGATAGATCAATTAACAACAGATGTATGTTTTATACAAATATTATAGTTAGAAAAAAAAAAATACTAAAACCCAATGAATTTCAAACATTATATACAGCTCGCTAGTGAAAAATGCTTTTTGGATGTGTGAATAGTGTGACTAAAATGGATGGTTAGTAATGATGTGATTACGTAAATCTTTAGGAATATCATAACCTGTATGACAGATAGAACATGAGTACTTATAAACCTTTGTAGATTTCTGTGCAGGGCCCGGTTTGGATTGAGAAGCGGATGAAGACGCAGAATTTATGCGCTCGTGTACTTTAAGATGAATGCTAAGGGCATTTTGCTTGTCAAAAACACGCTCACACTGGTTGCACTCGAAACTACCAACAGTTGAATATTCTGGATGCTTCTTATTTATGTGGATATTTAAATAGTCATTGCGGCTGAACACCTTGTTGCAATACTTACATAAAACACCAGTCTTATTTTCCTTGTAGTGCAGCCTTTCGTGAGCCTCAACCTCAGCCCTGGAATTAAACTCCAGATTACAAATGGAACATTTAACAGTTAAAATAGAAGTGTTAATTTTTCTGTGTATTTCCAAAATATGTAGTTGAAGCGTAGTATCGTCGTCAAACACCCCGCCACATGTGGTACACGTGTACCCTTCGGTTCCACTATCATCACCGTTGACCTCCTGTTTAATTTGCGGTTTACTAATTTTCGTCCGCTTATGCCAACCTTGATGGGTGTTAAGCGCGCCCGCCGTTGCGAACATTTTACCACAAATAGTACAAGAATATTTATTAGCCTGCAATTTCATGTTCCGATTATTTGCAGTTTCTTCGTGTTCACTTTCCATATGCTGATTTAAACTAATAATAGAGTTAAATGGAATTTTACAATATTTGCAATAAACTGGTTTTCTATTAATATCCTCTTGTGAATCCATTGAGTACATAAAGACTTTCCTTGGCCTTTTTGTCTCAACAATTTCCACCTTAGGTTCCAATTCATGTGATGAGTCCTCATTCATATGCTCTTGCTTATGACGATTTAACTCATGCAAGCCATGGCAAGCTTGATGGCATATGTCACACCAGTAAGTTTTCTGATATTTCCCTTTAGTATATGCCCTGGAAGGACTCACATTGATTCCGTGAGATTTCATGTGGGTCTTAAGGTTGTAACGATTAGCAAATACTTTAAAGCATCGTTTGCATGTGTGGTAATCAGAATCATCTGCTGCTGAAGAAGGGAGTTTCACTTGTTGATGCTTGTGTATATTCATGGCCTTTAAGGCGTTTCTTGTGTGCATCTGTTTATGCATCAAATAAGCGGGAAGCGTGGTTATTACCCGCCCGCACTCGTCGCAAGGCTTGGGAAAATCTTTGTTCGTCCGCCTGTGTGGATGGTAGCGTTTATTATGCACCCACAACCCTCTCGAGCTCGAGTATACCTTGTTACAATCATGACAAGCGTATTTTCGCATTTTTGAATCTAGTTCATCATCTCTAAAGTCTTCACCCTCCTCTTCTTCCATTTCCAAAGTCGGCATCGTATCATGTAATTGCATGTGCGCCTGTAGATCCTCATCATTTTCAAACTGCCGATCGCATAATTGGCACATATTATTTCCAGGACTGGAATTACTTTTATAATTCATAGTGTTAGGATCTCTAGTTAAAGTAATATTAAGGTGCGAATTTCTATGTTGCTCATACTCATTGTTAGTGTTAAATTCTTTACCACACTCCTCGCATGTATACAGATGGTTTTGACGATGTGCCTCCAACATTTGGGTATTTTTAAATGATTCGCCACACTCGCTACATCTGTATATCAAACGAACAGGCCGTGAACTCGAATGAATAGTACTCAAATGCTCCTTCAGCTCTATATTCAACCTAAACTTTTCTGGACATTCAGGACATTGCAGCTGTTTCATATCTTGATCGTGCACTCGTCGATGTCTTAACATGTTATGGTAATTACTAAATTCACTTCCACAGATATCACAAGTATTTCTATTATTATCATCAACAGTCTCCACACCATGATACAATTTCATATGCTTCAATAGATTATGATAACTAGAGCATCCCTGCTGACAGATAGAGCATGTAAAAACCTGTTTATTTGCCTGAATTGGCAATGCCAGAGGATTAACCACTTTAATATCTTGAGGTTCTCCATTAATATCCTGCTCCAATTTAATCATTTGCAATTCCCTTTTCATGAACTGTTTGGGTGGCTTTTCCATCTCCTGCTCTCTCTGCTGTTTTTCCTTCCCACTTACCAGCATTCTTCTAATTTGCATATTGTTTAACACCATGAAATTAGGGTGCAGTGGCATGAATTCAAAGCCATCATCATTATCATGAAACTCTTCGCAATGCTGCTTAAAGTCATCCAAGTTACCTGTGAGCATGAAACAAATATCACAGAAATAATTCAAGTAGCAAGATTTATGTATGTGCTGTATGTACTCATCACTGTTATCAAATGTAGACATACAGATGCATGAATACGGCCCTTGTTCAGGTACGTGCTCATTGTCAACATGTTCACAGTAATCAGCATAGAAAGAATACATATATTCACACTGGGTGCACTTGTAATTTTGATATAATCGGATCTTTTCATCAGTACGGGTGCGCATCTCGATTAATCTAATTAGATCCTCATACTCGACTTTCGGGCACTTCATCTGATGCCTCATCTTTCCCGACCTTCCAGGGTATACAACTAAACAGTTGTAACATGTATATGGGGTGAACCAAGAATACAACTGCCTTAAGTGACCAAGCAACTTTTTCCAAGAACCATAATTTTGATTGTGGCAGCAACAAGTCGCCCTCTTGAACATGGTCAGCATAATCCTGTTCTTTTCGATGTAGTTCCACTCGATTTTGGACAGATCAGATGGTTTTGGGGTAGCCGACTTGGACTGCAAGCGCAGACCAGCCGCAAAGTCGATTTTCTCCTGATCCTGTTCCGTAGTAGGGCCGGATGCAATAGACGCCAAGCTGCCGCTTTGCAGGCTCTGCTGACTCATTTGACTCTCCTGGCTATTTTCCGATTCTGGCATCTCCAACACTTCTGAAAATACATGTATATGTATATCCATACATCTCATATATGATTTCAAGTAGTCCTTGCACTCACTTTTGGAGATAGAGTAAAACTATATGTATATATTTATTTAACTCAAACTATTAAAATTATGAATAGGCAATTCTTTATGTATATTTAAGTTCTAGATCTAAATATGTGGCTCTATTCTAACAATGCAACAGATCAAAACTGTTATAATTTAAATCAGGTAGGAGTTGTAGTGACTGATCAGTTGAATTTTTAGTCTATTTATAGTGTGTAAATGAACTGTTACTTCGGGGGATGATTATCTTTTAAAATCACGAATTCAGCACCACAAACAAATATAATACATGCTAGATATACTTGTAAAATTGTATATCTAGCATATATTATATTTAGTTGTCGTGCTGAATTAGTGATTTTGAAAGTTAGATTAGCAAAACATTATTTTACTGCTTATTAAGGTTGAAAGTTAAAATGAATCTAATATATACCTGTGCAGATATTCCCCTGTTTTTTCCTAATCCGCACAGGTATATATTAGATTGATTTTAACTCATTTATTTAGTTTGCTATTGATAATGATAACTTAGTGACCGAAATGTACATCTAGCGATTCATAAACATATTTAATTCATCAAATATGCCTGATTTAATCTTAAAATGATACCCAGAAAAGTTTAATTTAGTAGGGAAAATTGACATACTGACATTTATGTGGTGAAATTTCCTGGCTTTTTATAAAAAAATACAAAATTTTTACCAAATTTATAATTATACTACAGTAGACGCCGCTTATTAGAATCACGGATAATGTTATCAATCGGATATTGTTATCACTTTTGCGAAGAACGGGCCGAACGTGTAATACTACATACAAAAATTTTCGTTTATAGTAATCATGATTTCGGTTTATGTTATCAATTTTACTTTCCTTATATACGAAGTATATATAGGGGAAGTATTGTGATCGTGATTCTTTTTTGAAAAAATTTTTTTGCGGAAATATCCGTTTTGAGGTCCATTAAACTAATTTCTGAAAAAAAAAAAAATTGTGTCTGTGTGTGTGTGTGTCTGTCTGGCTGTCTGTCTGTCTGGCTGTCTGTCTGTCCGTGGGTGCTGTATCTCAAAAACGAATGATCCGATTGAGATGAAACTTTAAACTTAAGGTTTTATCGTTAAAAACTGGAACTGAAAAGCATTTGGTAAACATTCATAAACCGGAAGTGGGTGTTTACTCGAGGCGTTTTTTGTTTTTTTTCCGATATTTTTTTAATATGAAAAATATTACAAAACTTTTCGAACAAAAGTTAAAGAGAATGAGAAACTGAACAAATTTTGTTAAAATATATTTTTCATAAAATTCTTAACTTTCGAGAAAAAAAAAAATTGAAATTTTTGAAATTTTTTGAAATTTGCTAATAAACTATTGAAGCAACATGAAAGTTATATAACAAATAATTGTAGACAATTCAAAATGTTACGTTATTATAGTTTGTTACGTTATATATTTTTATTTAAAATAAAGTTTTATTTTTCGGCTATTATTATCAATCGGTTATTGTTATCAAAAACCCCGAGTCCCGTTGTGATCACATTAAGCGGCGTGCACTGTATCTTAAAAAGTTTTGTCTTTAATCTCTTTATTTCACTTTAAATTTTTCATTAATAATATGTAAAAACAGCTATTATACACTTAATATTTATCAACAAGATAAAAATCTAAAGTGATAATAAGTTCGAATAAGTCCCACTTAGCCATATACAATTTGTCTTTAAATTAAAATATCATAATTTTGTATTATATTGCCTAATGCATACATAGCCTTATAGTCATTAAAATATAAAACTATACATTTGTGTATTTTAATTCTGTATTTTACAAATGTAACCTGATTTCAACACATTATTGTTGAAAATTGGGAATTCTGTATTTACATTAAGTAATTTGACTTGAATCTAAATATTATTTTTGATCAAAAATATCAGAGCACACCTTCATTAATGCAGCAGCACAATTAACAACAACGATTTTAACTTTTCAATTATGTTTAAATTTTAAAAAAATGGGTAAAGTAATGGAGTGGTAGGTACATGGGAGGAGACATGCCAAGGTGCCTGGAGGATAACCGCTTCAGGAGAGAAAAAAGGGTGACCTTGGCCAGGGCGAAATGCGGGACGGAGGAGAGAGGGAGGAAGAATGCATGTGAGAACGGGAAAGTTTTGTGGAGTAATCTGGCAGGGGAATGTAAGGGAGTAAAAGGATTGAACAATAATAATAACTATAACAAGTGAATGGACCTAGAAGCGTGAGAGAGTGGAGATACTGACAAGACTGAAAGAGGGATGAAGAAGACTAGGACTAGCTGAGATAGTTATTAAGTCATGTACTGTTTTATGAATTAGAGGAAAGTGCCAAATAAAAATTTTATATACAGTAGACGCCGCTTATTAGAATCACGGATAATGTTATCAATCGGATATTGTTATCACTTTTGCGAAGAACGGGCCGAACGTGTAATACTACATACAAAAATTTTCGTTTATAGTAATCATGATTTCGGTTTATGTTATCATTTTTACTTTCCCTATATACGAAGTATATATAGGGGAAGTATTGTGATCGTGATTTTTTTTGCGGAAATATCCGTTTTGAGGTCCCCCGAGTCCATTAAACTAATTTCTGGAAAAAAAAATTGTGTCTGTGTGTGTCTGTCTGTCTGTCTGTCCGTGGGTGCTGTATCTGAAACTTTAAACTTAAGGTTTTATCGTTAAAAACTGGAACCTAAAAGCTTTTGGTAAACATTCATAAACTGGAAGTGGGTGTTTACTCGAAGCGTTTTTTGTTTTTTTCCGATATTTTTTTTTAATATGAAAAATTTTACAGAACTTTTCGAACAAAAGTTAAAGAAAATGAGAAACTGAACAAATTTTGTTAAAATATATTTTTCATAAAATTCTTAACTTTCGAGAAAAAAAATAAAAATTGAAATTTTTGACATTTTTTGCCAATTGCTAATAAACTATTGAAGCAACATGAAAGTTATATAACAAATAATTGTAGAGAATTCAAAATGTTACGTTATTATAGTTTGTTACGTTATATATTTTTATTTAAAATAAAGTTTTGTTTTTCGGCTATTATTATCAATTGGTTATTGTTATCAAAAACCCCGAGTCCCGTTGTGATCACATTAAGCGGCGTGCACTGTATATAATTTCTGATTACCTTTTACTGAACAACTTGAAGCCAATATCTACTACTCCCTAGGACTCCTGATTTAACTTTTATAGGCAGTTACGTTTTCTCTTTTGTTAAAAACACAATTTGCAGACATGTTATTTGTTATATCAAAGATAAACATGTATTTATCTTATTTTACAGTTTACTCTTTAAATACTGTTAATCAATTTGATAACCTCATATTTTAAAATCTTTCCGTTCATGTGCACTAATCAAAGTCTACTCTAAAAAATTATTTTTTCTTCGATCACACTGTGCTAATTTGTAGCATATCTCTGCATTAAGATTTTAAGTTTAATTTGATGTGGATAAAAACAACAATTAATCATGATTCAGAAATACTTGTAACTTGGTTCACAAAATAATATAATTTAATCGAATAAGTAGTAAAAACATTAATTCCTAATGTTTTTAAAATTAAAAAATAATTGTATTTTTTAGATTTTACAAATTATTGGTTTTCACAACCAAACCGAAAGTTATAGTTAAAATAAATAATATATCCAACACCAGAGTTTTCCTTTAACCACTACAATGTTTTCTACACTATATACATACATTAAGAATGCAAAATTACAACTTATATTGTAATGCAAAACACAACATAAATAATAACTTGCCATTCTCCATCACCATACAAAGCACAACAAAAAAATGATTATTAAAGCATTGCAAGAGTTCCTCTCCTAGATAGATTGATAACTGTGGCCAATTTAATTTTCAGAATATGAAACTAGATGTATTACTGTGGAGCATTACTTTTATATAATTTCAAAAAGATATATTTAATAATTATTGTCCCCTCTGTTTAATTGCATATCAAATATACAGTTTAAAGGTTCTGAGATAAATTAATAACAAATGTTTTAATTTAATAAAAATAAAAACAACCACAGCTAATATAACAAATGGACAACATTAATACCACTAAAACCAAATTCAACAACAGTATTTGCATAAAAGCATAATAGTATAGAGCAACACACCACTACAGATAAAAATTAAAAAATAAATACCTACCTAAATTATTTATTCGGGTTGAATAGCTATCGTGTGTATTAATTTTACCACCGTGAAGCCCATGCATAACCTTTTCATGCTTTCTTCTATTGCTGATGTTACTCAAGACTTTATCACACACCAAACAACACAGGGAACTTTTTCTCTTTTCTAAGATTACCCCAGCCACATTTGTATTTTTTTCTAATGGAAAATAAGCAAATAAAGAAGGAATAATAATAACAATAAAAATAATGATTCGACCATGCTTAGGATATAACGTTTCAATTATTGTTATTGCATATGGAATACATACCTTGACTACTAGTGTCTTCATCCTGTACTTCGCGAGGTAATGGTGGAGGGTGTGGAGATAAAGGTGGTGGCATGTCCATAAAATCATCCCCAACATCTACTAAATCGATGGGCTCTGGTTTGACCAGAATATCCTTTATTTGAATTTAAAACAAAAACAATTAATAAAATCCTTCAGTTATAACTTAGAACAGAAAATAATACCTCCTCCAATCCATCTAGTGAAATTACTGGATCTTTATCTACATCAGTTGGTTCTTCTTTTATTTGGATCTAGATAGACATGATATTATTAATAAAATGTAATGTCAACAATCTTTATTACTTTGGTTACTCATCCCAAGACCAATTGCGTAATATTCTATCATATTAAGAACGTTTTGACGTGAAAAGTCAAAGTCTTTGAATGTTTGATGTGGTTATTATTATAAATGATGTAGTAAACAAAAAAAGACATACTGGTGTAGAAATGCCATTTTCTATAAAATTATCCATCCATTCTTGTAGTTTTGTCTGATTTTGCAGACACGTCTTCTTATATCCATCCCAGTTGTTGACCATATGGTAGCATCTGTCGCACAGCATGGTTGAAAATTTATCTTGTGCTGTGATCTGAAAGAAAATAACACGTAAAAATGTGTCTAAAGTATTTAGTGGGGAAAATACTTTTCTATAATACTGACTAATGCCAGAAAATATTGATAGACAATGTTGAAACCACACTACATATATAATAATTAAATGAGTTTAAGTATTTCTAGAAAGTAATTGTACATTTATATAAATACAATACAATTGGTGAATACAAACATATGCATGTTTATGAAAACATGTCTCAGGAAGCATAAAATAAAATTGAAAACATTTACCAAATTTATACAACTAACAAAAATTTTAGTAACTATCAAACACAAAGTATGATCTCATGTTTATATCAATATTAGTGGTATTGGTGTCTGGCTACCGACCACATGGTCCTTCAGCCGTGTTATTTGTGCGTGTACATGAGCTTGTTACTTTAAAGGATCGCCACCGTTCCTCTAAAGCGCCTTTAATTGTATTCCAATGGCGAATAGTAATGGGTGACCCGACAAGCGTTACTATACTATCGCTATCGCTAATTCAGACGTAATTGTAAACAAAATAGTTTTTAGCAAACAGTTTTGAAAAAAATTTGTAAATGAAATTTTAAATGAATATTTATATATATATATATATTTTAATTTAGTCTACTTATATCTTATTAATTAATCAACAATATCTGTCAGGATTGGCAAAACAATTGTTTTATTAAAACTCATGTGAGTCATAAAGTTATATTTAACATCCCATGTAATTATGACTATAAAATTACTTTGGTGTTATCATTGAAAGCATAAGCTCATGAATCATACAAGCATAATATTATACAAAAGTAAGAATAAATTTAAAACAAACCAACTAAGCTAATTATAAGGTTATTGTTCTTCCCCATTAATAGATCTCTACAATAGTTAAATACAAAATATAGACCATAAGAAAAAAAGAAACTAATTCATATTTGAAGGGTATTATTTATGTTTACCATTAATGTCAGAAAGATAAAAAAATGCACTCAATGAAAAATCTGAAGCAACAGACTAATATCACAGAAATAGCGATAGATAATAACCCTACTAAGATTAGTTTAATAGGCTAAAATATTTGGTCAGTGGCCTTTTGTGTCTGTTTTGTAAGGAGTTTCAATTAATTGTCTAGTTATTAATAAATAATATACACAATAATATTCTGTATTAGCAAATAATAGTATTATTATTATATTTATACATGCTTTTATAGAATATTAACAAAAATTGGCACAAAAAATATATACATGTAAAAAATACAAACTTTTTTAGCATGCTGAAGGGCAGAATTCACATTAAATGTTCATAGATAATGATAGATGTCAGATTACAAATAAAATATAATAGATGGCAGATGACAAATGACCAATAATATATCATAGCAAACAAATAACAATTACATATGATATAATAGAGGTGGCAGTGAATGACAGATGGCATATAACAAATAACTTATAATAGATGATATGTGACAGTTGATGATGGATAATAAATGGCATATAACAGATGATAAATGATATATAATAGATGACAAATGTCAGATCACAGAAGATCAATAACTTAAGCTTAAATTTTAATACTGTTACAACTTCTATAAATTTATAGTTATTATGCTCCTCTTAGTAGAAGTAGAATTATGTAGAATATTAATAACTAAAATAAATCAAACATTGATATATTTGTCTTCCAAATTCAATGGGGTAAAACACTTGTTAAGTTCCATAATATTTTTATTTTCAGTTGCCCCATTCCTGATCATTTTCAAAGTACAAAATAATTAATTATTTTGTACTTTGAAAATGATCAGGAATGATCGAAACACATGTCAGGCAACTGAAAATAAAAATATTATGGAACTTAACAAGTGTTTTACCCCATTGAATTTACATATCTCGTTCCATCAAGAGTGTAGCTCTACCAGTATCAATTATATTTGTCTTCCTTTTGAAAAATTAAAACTGATATGAAATCACTTATTCATTCATATCTTTGAACAATTTGTCCTTTAATTAATAAAACACTTTAACTTTGTTTGTATAACACTGTATTTTTTATTATAGACAGACAGTATGTGTCTTATAGTAGTAGCTTTTGCTCTGAATGCATTTAATGCTGACTGTTGAGAATACTCATGGAGGCAAACAGTCTGAGGACATTTTATAGGCATTCACTGGAGAATATGGACCAATGAACATAAATAAATGCATGTATATAATGTAAATGTAATGATATAATTAGAGGAAATGAACACATACGAGTCCTGAAATATTATATTATAATCTTAGATATATAATTTTAATTTTTTTTTTAAATAAAACTCATTTTATTTACTAACATACAATAACAATAATGGTAAAGTAAAATACTTGAGATTTTTTAAATAATGGATCATAAACATACAGTAATACATATTTAAAATTAATCAACTTGAATTGAGAGACAAGATTTATTTCCAACTTTTTAAGCAAACGGAATATCAAAAAGTAATCCTAGTAGAATCTTATGAGTATTTGCTTAAAATTCCTATATATCTATCCCTATAATTAATTATAAGACAATTATTTACTAATTAATTTAGAACACTGTATGTGATATAAACGAGCATATTTTGTTAATTTTATATTTGCAAAAAATCCGAAAAAATATTTCTGTATAAAGGTAAAATTTAACTATTCTGTAATAATATTATATCCAAAACAATCACTGTGTTGTCTTTCTTCTTTACTTATTAGTAAATTAATAAATTGTTCAATCAGCAATTTTATATGAAATATCCCATTGCTTGCTATAAAACATCAAATATTTCCAAAGTTTCCATAACTAAATTATAGAAAGGCACAAATATGTTGATCCACTAAAATGTCAAAAATAAAACAATTATTGTCAACTTTATTCTATTGATTTGAAAGTCATAATAATGAAGGAAAGGGTTTTTATTATTTTTCTGTTTCAAAAGATATTTATCTACGATCGTACAGAAAGTAGACGCTTTTTGCATCATTTTTCATTGTAAAAGTGGCTTTTTAAAGCACTAGTGCTTTTTTACGTTTTTATTGCACGGTAATGTCAAACTGTTTTTATTGCACAGAATTGTCAAATTTGACAGATGAATATATTACAGCACAAATTTTCGACGAAAAACTTAATTTTTTATTAATTGATACAAATAACTAATAAACTATAAATAAAATATATAATACAAACGAAATGGCAGATTTAAGAACTCTGAAGATTTCATTTAATGCAAGTCGAAGCGATTACAATAAAGCGAACAGTTTTTCCATAAATAATAATGGCGGCCGACATTTGTGCAACTTGTTTACTGGTTGCTAAGTAACGCTTTCATTAGTGCACCGCGGGTAAAATATGTTTTCATTAATTGAATTATTGAAATGACATTAAAATATTACTCACAAGAATATATTCTTTGAAATCCTTTACGATCGAAGATAAAATTTTGTAAGGCACACGTGTAAAAAGTTTCTTTATTGGCTCCTTTATTGACTCCTGGCTTTAAAAAAACTCGCTCGTGTTTTTAAACGCCAGTTCGTGCAATAAAGCATCACTTTTTACACTTGTACCTTAAATAACTATTAATAAATGTTCTGTCGGTTTTAGAAAGAGTTTGTTCATTTTTAATTGTTTTTAGAAAAATCAAAATTTTACTACTTTAACTATTTTTTTAAGTTATAGCAATAATTTTAAATATTTATTTCAACTTATTTGATAATTAATATAAAAATCAAAATAAAAAAGTTCCTTTTTTCAAAGGTTTTTTTAAATATATTCTGACGTTTTTTAAGAGCTTTAATTAATTTAAAACTCTAAATTAAATTTGTATTGAATGTGATTTTTTTAAAAGCTATGTATATACGTTTCTCATCGCCTGTAACGATTTTCTACAAGAAAGATTTTCGAGACTGTATATTAAGCAAAGAAAGACATGCTGCCACTCATAAAATAGAGAAAATCACAAAATACATGTGTGATTTCGCAAAAAAAAGCTTTTGTAGAATAAAGAGAAAAATAGGCAATATCTTATTTACTGAATTTTATTCCAATGTACATTATTAAAATCTTACTTTCAGGCTGGTTATATTAATTTATAAATTTGTATTTAATATGTTTTAAAACTATACACTTATTGAAACCACTAGCAACTTATTTTTCTTGAATAATTTTTTCACTAATCTCTTGGCGAAACATTATGAAATAATAGGTAAAGAATTCATAAACACTTAGTTTCTTTCACTAATTTTTTATATTTACTCGACTAGTTTCACTTGTTATAGCATTATCACTCTTGAATAAGCGAAACTAGTTGAGTAAATATAAAAAGCAGTGAAACAGACCAAGTGTTTATCAATTCTTTACCTATTATTAAAGTTTACATTTAAAAATTTGTGAGTAAATTTAGTGCAAAAAAATATATGTCGAGCTATTAGGCAGAGAAGTAGTTTTTTCAATAAGTGATTTATTTTGTAGTCGTATTAAGACTCATTGTTGTAAATTTATAAAATGTTTTTGTGTTTTTTTAATTATTATTAAAAAAATTTATAATGTAACAATCAAGTTTAAAATTAGACACATATTTCGAACTTTGAATTCTCATCAGTAGCTATATTAATAGTTTTGTTAATAGATAAACACTTGTGGAATTCTATATTTCTATTTGTCATTTTCTGGTATCTGTTTCGAGAATTCTGGCTTGTAATCATTGGATTATAATTATAATCTACAACATATATTCTGAAAAACTCAAAACTATGGTATATGATTAAAAATATAAAATTTATATTAAATATTTATTATTTACTATCTAACAATATTGAAAGTGACTAAAATAACAAATATAAATTTCCTAAACAAACTTTATGTACTATTACTGTTAACAATATGAAAAGTTTGAACTAATTTATGTTTGTAATCATTTGCTTTTGTCAATAATGATGTTCCTTTCTACAGAAACTCATTCACAATTTTGTTAATAATAAAAAAAACAATGAGAATAAAATTTCTGCTGAGATAAATTTTTGATTGATGGAATATTATCAATTTATTAGTATAAATTTAAGTCCAATATTGAATTTTTATAGCTTCAATCTCAGTTTTTTTTTGTTAGTAATATAATAAATACAATTGAAAGACAATTGCACATTGTACATAATATATAAGAGAAGAGTAACAGTACACACGCAATAAAACCTTCCACATAATAAATATTTTATTACTTGATTTAATTTTTTATCAAGACTCCCTAATTTTCTGCAGAGAAAATTATAAATAAATATAAACATTATTAATCAAAGTACGGAATTATACACATTCATATAAAATCATGTTTTGGTTTTGATTAAACACTTTTAAGCACCCTTATTTCACATCTTAAGCCTTTACCTTACTACTTATTACATAAATCATGTAAGATTTAAGAATATATTTGCAGAAATATTGTTCCTAACTTCCCTACTTAAAATAATTTTGAATACCCATTTCATTATTAAACAAAAAAGTTTAAATATTTTTTTAAATAGCAGTAAAATTTGTTAAAATCTTATGGTGAACAAAATTCAGTTAAAAATAATTCTGTAACAAAATTAAATATGTAACTTAACATCAATAAATTCTTCTATGCAATTTTTCAAGCAATAATAATTATATTCAACTTTCTATTTTTAATAATTATGCAAGTCTGTTCAAGGTCAAAAAAATTGATTATATATATTGTTTTTCGAAAAATCTGAAGGTCCTACTGAGAAGACCAACGTTTTTTTCACAACTTTTATCCCTAGTTCTTAATAAATGATTAATGTTTACGTTAAGTTATGTTTAGTAACTAAATAATTAGGCACAGATATATTCCTCACTTGATTCCTTTACTTTAATATACAGGGTGTTCTGTTAATGTGGGGAAATGGCTGGACAACAGATTCTTGGGGCCAGAATATATTGATTTTACACAACATATCTATAACGTTTGCAGTTAGCCTTTGAAGTTCTAAAAATCATTATTAATTTTGTTTATAACAATTGAACACTATATTCGATCAAGTTGAAATTTAATGTGGTCGCGTCTTCTCCTCTACCTATTCATCAGATTCTATAAGTATTATTTAGTTTTGAATATTTAATTAAAAACGTTGCAATTATCATGTAAAAACCACAAATTTAGTAGCAAATCATCAATTAAATCTATAAATCTTTGTAGAAATTTTTTTCCAATTAGGCGGTTGATTCTAAATTCACATTGATATTGCCACTTCTTCATAGCATAGGAATTTTCATTTTCATAAATATACCTTGTCACTAAACCGTAATGGCAATTAATTTTTAAAAGACAGTCGTTAATTTAACTTATATTACATTACAACAAATTTTCAATTAATAAAATAAACACACATATATTAAAATGATCAATGTACCTATAGCCAACCAACATATTAACAAGATTCTTAAAAAGTTCAGCATATTATTTGCATAGAAGACTCACTCAATTTTTTAGTAACACATTCATCAATTAAACTTCTAAACTTTATTCCTTAAAATGTTTAAACTTTGAAACTGTGAAAAACAATTATGGGGAAAACCCAAATAAATGACAATATTAGGTTTAAAGAACACTGTTATCACATTAAAAACATGAACCCAGATAAACCTGCAATTGCACACATTTTAGAAAAAAAACGTCCGAATCAGAAATATAAGCTAGCAAAGATATTTATTTTTCACACATAACTTAGAGTCAAGACAGGGCAGAAAGACCGATGGTCGAAAGCCCAAACGGACAGACTAACACATTATATATGATTTGTAAATGTTTTAATTTTGTAAATATCTATGTTCGAATAAAGATGTTATTCTCTCTCTCTCAGAAATATAATATTTTTAAAACACTTAAACTCTTATAATGTAAATTATATATATAGTATGGGCAATAAAAATTGTTAATGAGAAAAATTTATTTCTCCAAGAATTACTGCTACAAAATGTATGCAAGAATTAACATTTTAAATTGCAACAATACTGCATCGGTAAATTAATATTTCATTTAATCCACTTATGTATATAAATATTAGAGAGACTATTATAATATATAATTTTAATCAAAAATACCCAAGAGTCCTAGTCAAGCTTTTTCTAGATTTTTATATCTTTCTAATAATTTGGTATTGAATCTCATGAAACAATAAAACATAAAAATATATTTGTACAAATGAAGATTGTATAAAGAAAATTAAACATTTTAATCAATTTTATATTTTAAAAAATATTGTCCTTAATTAACCTACTTAAAATCTATTCAAATATTAATTAAATCAAAAAATGTATAAACATTTGTTGAAATCTTTTCTTAATAAACTAAATTCACTTGAAAATAATGCTATAACAAAATCAAAAATGTGACCTTATATTAAGAAATTTTCTTCCAGACAATTTTTCAATCAACAATAATTACATTCAATTCATATTATTATAAATCCATCATAATGACATAAACAGTTAGAAAGTCTTTCCTAAAAAGGGGACAATAGAATTTTAATAGGATTCTGAATAAAACTAGGTAATTTTAAATTAGAACATTTGTTATGTTTCATATTATTATATTCATCTAAAGGAATTCCTTCAAAAAAATATTGTGTCTGATTGAAACATGTGTTAGTAAAATGAATATAATAATATGAAACATAACAGGTGTTAAAATTTAAAATTACCTAATTTTAATATTTCATTTCACCAAGAGTACAGCGACACCATCTCATGAGGAAAAAAAAAACAAAAAAGTCCAAGCTAAAAAAAGTGTATGTTAGAAAAAAGTATGTTATAATGCCAAATCTGCACACCTCCTTAAAATCAGGTAGAAGAAATGATAGGTATAACAGGTGAAGACCAATTGAAAAAAAAACTGATTGTATAACCATCTAATATAGTAGAAACCCAAAAACAAATTGTGTTTCAAATAAAGTACAGTTTACTCAAATAACTTTTTTGAATCTCTCTTAATTAACATACAAATATTAAATATTATTTCAGAATAATTTGAATAATCAGAAGCATATATACACTATAAAAAATGGTGATGTGGCCATCATAGTACTTTCCCTATATTTTACTCAAAAACTAAGAGGTTTACACAAAAAGGCTATTCTTAATGATTTGTTCACTTTTGAATTCTCTACAATAATTTTTAATACAAATTTCACGAAATTCCAATAGTTTATTAGAAATTGGCAAAAAGTGTCAAAATTTTCAATTTTTATTTTTTTTCTCAAAAGTTTAGAATTTTATGAAAAATATGTTCGAATAAAACTTGTTTAGTTTTTTATTCCCTTTAACTATTGTTTGAACCGTTTTTTAAAATGTGTGATATTTAGAACGCCTCGAGTAAACATCCATGGTCTATGAATGTTCACCAAAAGCTTTTCAGTTCCAGTTTTTAACGATAAAACCTTAAGTTTGAAGTTTCATCTGAAACTGATAATTCATTTTTGAGATACAGCGCCCACCGACAGACTCACACACACAATTTTTTTTTCTCCAGAAATTAGTGTAATGGACTCAGGGGACCTCAAAACGGATATTTCCACAAAAAAAAAATTCAAAAAAAAATCACGATCACAATACTTTCCCTATATATACTTCGTATATAGGGAAAGTAAAAATATATTAAATATATAATATTTATTTTAAATATCTGTCATGCTGACATTAACAGCCAGAAAATTCTCACCGAAAAAAGGGAAAAATACACTAAACAAAAGTAACTATTGAAGATTCCAAATGTCAAAGAGGATACTAGCTCCCTCAACATCATGGTAAAGAAAGGGTTTGAGTGGAAGACTATATTAAGTTGCGAACTCCGCCTGTGCTCCTTTTGCCCAAAATTTATTGTATGTTTTATTTTTAAACATATTAATAAAAATAAAAACATACATACATACAATTTTGTATTATTCAAGAAAGGAGACCAAAGATAAATAAATAAATATATATATATATGAACATTCAAATTAGTACATAATTCATTATGAAAAGATAATTCAGTTGTAATCAGTTAATTAACAAAATTTATTTCCATTCTTTTTGCAATGTCTGTAAGTTGATAAGTCATTTAAAACTCATTTACAATAAGATAGATTAGTTAAAAGAAACCGATTATCATATGCCAAGATATAAAACAAAAACAAATAATAGTAAAATAGAGAGGTTATTATGCCTTTAATCTCATGAAGCACTAAAACAGAAAGAATATATTTGCATTAATAAAAATTCTATAAAAAAATTGAAATGTTAATTAACTTTATATTTTTCATAAAATTGCCCTTAATAAACCTACTTAAAACCATTTCAAATATTAATTAAATCTAAATATAAAAGTGTGTCAAATCCATCATTTGTTGTATGCTACATGTTATCATCTGTTATTTCACATCTGTCATCTGCTGTTATCTACCATTTGTCAATAGTTAAATATTTATTATCAATAGCCATTTGTTATGTATTTTTGGTTATTTTTCATTTATCCTAAAGTAAGCGGGCATTCATTTTTACTTTCGCTGTACGAAGTACAGGAGATTAATTGCAAAAAGAAAATTCGAATTCGAAATTTCCATTTAGAGGTTCTTTTTAACAATTTTTAGAAAGAAAAAAATCTTGTATGTATATGTATGTGGACGTTGTATACCTTTCAATTCGCCCACAGGATACAAAGTGTTATTTTGTTTTTGTCAACTGTCGATAAAATAAAAAAATAAAAATATATAACCTTAAATTTGATTCAATAACACTAAGATTGATTATAATCAAATCACTGTAAATTAATTTCTCTTTCATATGTTTTACACTAAATTCACTCAAAAAATTCTTTAAGTTTATTTGATAGGAATAAATACATTCAAACTGTTGCTTTGATAGTTATAGTATTTGTAACACAAATTATTTTTGTTTGTATAATTCAATATCTGTCTTGATATTAGCCAGGGAAGTAGTGGTTCTAATAAGAGATTTGTTTTGTGGTCCTAATAAAACCCATTCAGGATTTAAGAAGTGTTTGATATTTTCAAATTGTTGCAATAAGATTTGTTGATTTTTTTGCTGGTAACAAATTCAGTTAATAATAACAAAATTACAAAAATTAAATTAAAAATGATGATGTGGCCATCATAGTATTTTCCCCAAATTTTTCTTGAAAACCACGAGGTTTATGCAAAAAGGCAAAATAATAATTAAATTAATAATTTACACACTTTTAAAATCTCTAAAATGACTTGTTATATAATTTTAATAACTCTTATGGTTAATTAATAAAAGGCTAAAAATATGTAAATTTTTAATTAAAGTATTTTTTCTCACAAGACAAGTACTGTATAAAAAAATATATATGAATAAAATTTGTTTAGTTTCTCATACCCCTTAAGATGTTTAGTTCCAATTTTTAACGATAAAATTTTAAGTTGAAAGTCTCATCTTAAAAGGATCATTAGTGACTTTGTCTCAGGCGGTCTCAAAACTGATATTCCGTTAAAAAAATTCAACAAAATTTTACGAAAACAATACTTTCCCTATAGTAAAATAATAATGATGTCTTCTAAAAGTAAAATGCTATGGAACCAAGACTGTGCACCCATAGTATAGATAATGATCATAAAGGCTGTTATATAATTGGAAACAAACCTGATTGTATAACCATCTCCTACAGTGAATCTGAATCTCCCGATCTTAACATAACAATAATATATATGTATTTAGGAATATAAAGGTAATTTGTAAAATAAGAAGTATACACTTTCAATGTACAATAAAGAAATAATAGGCAGTTTCAAATTAGTATAATAATATTTCATTATAGGATGGTAATTTAGTTTTAATTAGTCATTTAACAAAATGAATTCTATTATTCTGCAATGTCTCTAATCTGAAAAGTCGTTTAAAACATATTTGCAATAATTGATCAGTTGAAAGAAACTAATTACCACAAAGCAAATTATAAAAAAAACAAAAAAATAAATTTTATTAAAAATCTGTACTGCTTATGTAGAAATCCAAATCAGAAGCTAAAATTCAACACCCAGACAATCAATAACATTTGAATATCTATCAGAGACAAACTCATAAATCCAAAATTTAACGGACTGACAATACTAACATCAAGTTATTTGTATTCTTATAAAAGTTTGTTAATAAAGATGTATATATAATTATTAAAAGATATCTTTACAACCAAAGTTATAGTTTGAATGTAGTCTTGTAATCTATCTTTTTAGAGATTCTTTAAAATTCTTCTAGTAAAATTTATTTCTAATAAAGATTAGAAAACTGTAGAAGGTTACATTAAAACTAAGATACAATACGACATAATAAAAGAATTCATCAATATGTAAACAATGACTCAAGAAAAATAAACAATGCTTCTTTATAAACAAACAAAAAACAATTATTATATTAAGGCGAAGAAGATGGTTTACAACATGTGTTTTTGTTTGTTACATAACCCAATTTAATTGGTAATTTGAAGATTTAATTAAGAAAACTTGGTATAGTATTTTAAAATTAATTTCATTTTAAAAACTTTACCTTTTCCTTCTTCAGATTTGAGAAATAGTTGTATACTTTTAATGTGCCAACCAAGCTGGTCAACGATAGCTGCTTTTGTGTATTTTTTTTTAAATTGTTTAAGTCGATAGTCAATACAAATACATATTTATATTCAATAGTAAAGGAAGGACACATAGATGATAATTGTTTAAATTATTGTGTTCGTTTAAGACAATAGTTGTTGATATCATTACTCTTTTGTTTAGTTGAAATAAATGATAAACAGTAAAAAAGTGAGGTTATTGATTTTCAATTGAGGGAAAATGAATAGTTAATGAGCATACAAGGGAATCAGCATTATGTTTATATTAATGATTGCATCACAATGTTTATCCATAAGATGAGTAAATATTTTCAAACAATTAGTGTTGTGGTTGTGTAATTATAACAGTATGCATTTGAGGAATTGAGTAATTTAGGATGAAAATAACAACAAAATAGCAACTAACTAGTTAATATCCACCATCTTGTGATTTGTGTGGTATTATCTAGCTTGTTCCCATTCCAAGAAGATACAGCTGCGGCCGTAAGGTCGAGAATCATAGCGCGCGGCCATAAGCCGGCGTCCTTACGACATCGCATTTCAGAACGTACCACAAGCTACTGATTAATAACGGATTTAAGGAAGTTACATTAACGTTTCCGATGGAATTTTACCGAAATAGCAATGATTCCTTACCTGTACACCGATTAATGCATTTATTTTCTCGACCAGCGCCTCGGCATCGGAGTACCCAGCGTAAATGCTATTCAAGGAGGTGGATTTATCGGCCAAGCATAGTCGGCAGCATGATGTGTAATTTGCTGTCCTGGCCCCAGACATTTTTGCGCCTATTTCGGTGTGCTAGCGAGAGTCGGAAAACTTTCGTGGCTCGAGCAATTCCATAAAACACGGCGATTTTACCTTGCACAACACAAACCGGCCAAGCAAAGCCAACGCCGCACAGAACCAACGTTCTGTTCACTTTGGGACTGGGTACGCCATCATTTACCCCCACTCTCGCGCTCTGTGCCTTCACGTCTCTGCTTGCTTGCTGGCCTTTGCCTGCCACCCAAAACTATCGTTTTCCTACAAAAACCTCCAGCAGTTATACGATTTGTATCTTTACCTGGCTTCAACGGAAACGATCTATTGATAAACTATTACATTAAAACGCGCAATGCTACATGTGCGCAGATTTAATAAAGATTGGAGACAATATGATAGAGTACTACATTGAAAACATGATGAAGCAAAATTCACGTCATTACTTTCCACTCTAACGCTATAAATATTTAACATCATACGCAAATTTTCGCAGCGGAAGGAACTCATAATCAATGGGTTGATATATAAGCTCGAAATTGAATACCATCTCTACACTCCAAGAAATTGTGATACGTGATTTTGGCATCTATTGTTTAAATGCCTTTAATAAAATTATGAAAAATGTAGTAAAGATCGAAAAGATTTAATAATTACCTTCATTAAACAATATACTTACATTATTTATATCCTAAACACAGTTTTTTAATAATAGAATTATAGCCGGCCATTAGTTTACCTTCAATTGTTATTACCGCTATCTTTAAACTAACAATTGATTAATGGTTGAGGCGTTAACTTCACAATAAATGATAAAAATATTCTTTGTTAATAATATCACACACTTTATTTTTGATCTGTAGTTGAAGAATGTGCTTTATTTAAAATGAAAATGTCACAATAATAGACTTCACTGATTTATATATCTAAATTTATTGTTGGTTATACATTTCAACATTAGCCAAATAATTACTTAAAAATTAAAGCAACGTATAGAAAATATAATTTTAGTATTATTAAAATCTCACTATTTATATTATTCAAAAAATGTAATCTAAAGGACATAGTTATGAGTTATTGGTACTAGTCAGAAAAAAAATACCAACTATTTATAAATCTTTTAATAAATACAAATATGTTTCTTTACAGGTTATTGAGACCATCAAATTGGCCACAAGCAGAAAATATAAAAATTGGTTAGAACTTTTAATTGGGCGTTTATAATATTATATTTTCTTAAATGTATGCATTATTATTAATTTTCGTTTTATTTTTATTGCTTTTTAAAGTTATTAAGAAAAGTATTAAGAATTTAACCATACTTATCTGTTTTTTTAAGGGAATTTTCTTAAAGACTGCAAACTTCATAACTGAATATTTTGAATACTCTATCAACACTATATTTTTTATCCCTTAAAAGTTATCATGTGTTTTGGTATCACAACTAACAATTATCAAATTATTAATAATCAAATCACACAATGATTTTTAATAAAATAATTGCATTTAACTTTTATTTTCTATGAAATATCCCTTAATTAATTACAACGTTAATGTTATTGTCGTTAATAACTTTATAATAAAACTACTCCATACGACAATTAAAAGTAAAAAAATTACATTGTAAAAATCCATACAATGTATCTTCTTCTGTGTATAGTTGCACAAAGATATAATATAGACAAGTTACATTCATTCAAGTTGCAGTAGAAAATCAGCTGTAGGCCAATCAATACCTTTAAATTAATTCAAACCTCCCGCTGAATTTTTAGGGAAATTTACGTTACTCCCAAGTAACCGTATTCATCATTGGTAGCACTGTCGGCGTTAATGTCAGTTGTTTACGTTGTTTCATTTATTGTTAATTGGATTTTTGCCGATTCGAAGCATAAATTGGCAATTCGCTAAGAGAAATGCCATCCGGACCTTTGTGGCCAATATTATGACCAACATCACGAATTCGAATTATTAGTGACACGCCGGCAAGCTCCCCGACACAGCAGGTACATGCCAATTAATTGAAGTAAATATAGGATTTTTAGGTGTTTTGCCCATTATTTCATGCATTATTTGATTTTTTTTATATTTTCAAGTTCTGCACAGTAATTTTGATTATAATTTTAAGAATGTGTTCATTTGTGCAGGTAATTTGATCTTCGGTGCTGCAAGAATGTGTTTTAACTAAAGATAAGGATTGAATAACCTTTTCATAATTAATTTAAACAATACCTTAATTTTAAACATTTCAATTTTCAAGCTTGTCTATTTTTTAACTCATTTATTTCATACAGCAGGATTTTAAAATTTGCGATATGTCACCTAAAAAGCATATGAACTTTTTATCCATACAAAGTTCATATTATGCACATTTAAAATTTGAATACATTGATGAAAGGAAAAACCTACAATTTGATGTTGCAGGCTTACACATTTATGAGTTTTCAAAAATTAGATACTGTTGATTACTTCCATATAACGTAAAACTGAGGTGCAGAAATGCTCAAAGAAATTAATTTCATTTCTCTCATTATTACTTTTATTTTCATCAATACTGCACCTGTAAAGCAATATTTAATTTACACATATATTTTTTAGTACATAGGAACTTATTGAAGGTGTATAATTATGAAAAACATTAACATCAATTAATATAAAATACAATATTTTTAGGAATTACAGCGTGTGCTCTAATTCTATTAATTTTTTTAAATTTTGGCCAGTTTTGTAGGTGATTTCATTAATTACATATTTGTTATTTATCTCAATAATAAATAAATATGACATAACAGTATTTAAGAAAGTAATTTATTTATATGGCATATGTTTTTGAAGTGATACTAATTTGAAAAAAGTTGAAAATTATTTAAACCATCTACATATTTGAATGCATTAAGGCAATAGAAAATGTACTTACTGTATACATTCAGATTTGATGATGAATGAAAAATGTAATTAAATCAATTCTAATTGGCTTATTATTATTAAGTTGTGTTATCAATACTTAAAAAATTAATCATATTGTTTAATTTTTGATTTTTTGTAAAAATCTTTCCACACTGATGCTAAAAGGTTAAAACTTATAATGAATTCTTCCCTTGTTTTACCCATAAGGGGGATTTATTTCCATTACTTTCCTCTCTACTTTAAACCCTCCAAATATTTTTCTACAATTTGCGGAGGATAATATGGCTCTAATTTCTCATGTATGTACCTACATCACAATCTCAAATTCTATAATCCCTTCAGCAACTTATTGGCTACTTTCAACACATGTTTGAAAAATGGCAAATTAAAACCAATTCTCACAAATCCTCCTAATTCCCTATGACTAACAATAATTCTCCACTGTTCTCATTTTTCCAAAAAAAAAAAAAAACGTTTCTTATTGCCCATAAAAATCACCATTTATCAAAAGCTGAATTTGAGGATATCTTTTATATTTATACAATTTAAGATATATCACAGTTTCAGTTACGTATAGAAAAATAGGATTTGTGAACATTATGACACCATATGGGATTGTAACAAAAATTTATTTATTTTGAATTTATCAAAATGTATCAAGAAGTGAAAGCCTCCACAATTACTTATTTACAAAAATTTATGATTGTACTAATCATAAATAATTAAAAGCAAAATATAATTTTGATATGAAAATTAGGTTTCTCTTTGCCTCTCCTAAACCATTAATAATAAATCGTATCTAGACATTCACACGTTATTTTTATGGTTTTCTTACAAAGTGTTTTTTTTATTGCAGAAAAAATGTCTAAAAGACATGTGGAGGAGTCCGGTAGCGGGCAACCGCCCGTTAAGAAGATCCATTTTGAACCACATCTGATAGGTCCTGTTTCTACATTGGAAGAAATGGACATAAAAGTCTTGCAATTCCAAAATAAGAAACTTGCACAGGTATTTATTTTCCTTGTATTCTGCCTTACTGTTTTTCAAATATGTGAAAATACTTTTTTAAAAACAAAAGTTTTTAACAGTGTATTAATAATTTGAATGTGAAGTTATTCTGAAACTACTTTTAAACTGATGATTTATGATCTAAACATATTGTTAAACCTGCATCAGACTATGCTAATTCTTGTACAAGAATATATGATTGAATTGCACAAAACGATATATTGGCGGAATATATTAATTTATATATAAAACAGGGTTTTTTATTAAGGGATTATGAGTGATTGCTGTAGTTCCTACTATTTTACTATCGGTAAAATCTATTAAAAAACAGTCATTGTTTTGAGGTTATGATTGATTTTGTTTTCTATGTTACATATTATGATGTACAATAAATTTATGAAATAGAATAGTTACCATTTCTACACCATAAAATTGAACATGATAGAAAATTGTGGTGTGTGGCAAAGGTCTGAGAAAGGGTATCAGAGGAATTTAGGCCATGGTTGGGAGTGAGACAGGGATGCCCGCTAAGCCCTCTGTTGTTTAACTTATATATAAGTGAACTGGATGAGGTGTTGAGGAGAGGGCAAGCGGACGGCGTAGTGATTGGGTGCTGATAGCGAGGGACTGGAAGGGGGTGAAAGAGATGTTAGAGAGAGTGGAGAAGTACATGGATAAGAGGGGGTTACGGGTGAATATAGGGAAAACGAAATAGATGACGTTTAGGAACAAAGGAAGGGAAGGGAAAATGAGAGAGCTAAAATGGAAAGGGGAAGTGATTGAGAGGGTGAAAGTGTTCAAATACTTGGGATTAGTTTTAAGTGTACGGGAGGCTATGAGAAGCACATGAGATGGGTACAAGGAAAGGAGTGAAGTCAATTTTGATGTATGGTGTGGGGAACAAAGAGGTATAAGAGTGTGGAGAGGGATCACATATGGTGCATGAGGCGAGTATTAGGGGTGGAGAGGTCGACACCTGAATACATATTGTTACAAGAGTTAAATAGGGAGATCTTGGGGTGTGAGGCAGTAAGGAGAGTGGTGAGATACGAGATGAGAATATGTGCGCTGGAAGAATGGACATTTGTGAAGGAAGTATGGTGGACGAGCAAGAGTATAGTGGATGGAGAGCAGAGAGAAAGAGATTGTATGAAAGGGTAGGATTGGCGGAGAAAGTGGTGAATGATTCGCTTGAGAAAGGGGTGAATGTGGCGGATTGGGTATATGAGAAGGAAAGGGAAGTGTAGAGACAGGAAAGGCTGGGCTGTATAGAGAGGAGTGAGTACAATGAGGGATATGGGAGATGGCAGGTACATGGAAGAAAGCCGAGGTATTTAGAGTAGAGCGGAATGGGAAGAGAGGATAAGGTGACAATGGCAAGGGTGAGGTGTGGGTGGAGTGATGAAAGAGGGAGAAAGTGGTGAATGGAAAAGAGTTATGGGAAGTGCGTGTTGTGTAAGAATGGGAGGGGACATTTGGAGTAGGTGGAAGGATGGGGCCAGGGTAAATGTGCTGAGGAGAATGGGGTGGGAGAAAGGAAGGAGGAGTGTGGAGTGAAATAATTTACGGAAGGATTGTATTTTTTGTTTTATTTTTGTTGTTGTTTTTGTTAGAACTTAGTTTAATTGACCTAAGTTTGTATGATTAAAGATGCCAAATAAAGGTTTAAAGGTAAAAAAAGGTAGAAAATTGTATTTTCTAATATTGAGAAAATAATTCTTCCTTTTTACTAGTAGTTGTAGTGATTGCCTATCGATCATAAGGTTCTGTCATGTTATTGATTCATTTAGGTATGTAAATGACTTTGTTACTTTAAAAAGATTGATGGGCACCCATTTAATAGCAGATTTGACCAACAATGTCACACTTTTGTTATTGCTAGTTCTGCTAGGACTGATGTTCTCACCACCTGTTATTATTCTCTATATATTTCAAAAAATCAATTTAGGAATGAATCTGTAGGATAAAGTTCTATCATTGTTAACCCTTTATCGGGAATTGTAACCATATGGTAACATCATTTTTATGGTTTCAATCTACTATCGAAGGAGGTGGATATTCTCCAGAGTCTGCGTATTGGTTTGAATAAAAAAAATAGCACATCTGGGTTTGTGTGCTACAGTGTAGTGAAATAGCGCGGGAAGTTGTATGAATAAGTGATTTTAATGGTAAGTATCATTATTTATATTTCATATTTTGTGATATACTCAATAATACAGATATGAATGCGTAATTATAAGTACTGTGGAAGGCAATAAGTAAGTAAATACAGCGTAGAATGTATATTGAAAATATATGTAACCATATGGTTACATTGCCCGATAAGATTGCGTATATTATAAAATTTATTATAATTGTTCTAGTTACAATGGATACTTTAGAAATAAATGATACTTCATTTTATGGGAAACGAAAATTCAATCTTCCGCCAAATCCACAAGTCTCGGACACATCAGATACTTCTGATGATGAAGTTACTCAATTGGCAGTGCGAAGAAATATAAATATAATTTTTGACACAAGTGAAGAAAGTATTTCTGAATCAGAAGAAGACCACAGCCCTAATATTGTTATCGATAATATTTCTTCACAACAGTCGACAAGTGCTGCTCCTGAACCACCTCGAAAAAAAAAGAAACAAAATATAACATTCAATTGGAAAAAAGAAGATATATGCACCAATATAATAGAAGATCAAGAGGATATATTCGTTCAATGTAATGAAGAGTTACTCCCGCCTTTGGAATACTTTTGTAAGTTTTTTTCATTTGATATAATGACCGATATGGTAGAGCAAACTAACTTATATAGCATTCAACAAAGAGGACAAAGTCTAAATACATCTAAATCCGAAATAACAGATTTTATATCTGTCCTACTGACAATTGGTCTTATAAATTTACCATCATATGAAGACTATTGGGCAACTGGCACTCGCATTGAAAAAATTGCTAATATAATGTCTGTAAAGCGTTTCAAGCTTCTGAGACGGTACGTTCATTTCAATAATAATGAAAATTGCACTGAAATTACAAAAGACAGATTTTTTAAAATAAGGCCGGTGATTGAGAAAGTAAGGCAAAATTGCCAAAAATTTTACATTGAGGACGAATACTATGTTGATGAAACTATGATTGCATATAAAGGCACTCGAGCTGGTAGTTTACGCCAGTATATAAAAAGTAAACCTCAAAAATGGGGATATAAATTTTTTGTACTCGCTGGTGTCTCAGGATATATAAATAGTAGATTTTATACCTTATCAAGGAGAAGGAACATTTGACCAACTAAAGGGTACAAAAAATGAAATAAATGAAGAAGAAGCCGCATTAGGTGTAGGTGCCTCTACTGTTATATCGTTATGCAAATCACTTCCCGACTCCCAGCGCTTGACGGTATATTTCGACAATTATTTCTCAAGTTTACCTTTATTACATTTGAAAAATAAAATGAATATTCTCAGCTTGGGAACGATGCGAGCTAATAGAATAGCAGAATGTCCAATTGATACTGACAAAGTTTTGATGAAAAAGGGAAGAGGATCCTTTGATTACAAAGCAGATACCGAGAAAGGGATAATAGTTGTCAAATGGGCCGATAGAAAATGTGTTTTATTAGGTAGTACTGCTTTTGGAGTTGAGCCAACAAGAACCGTTAAAAGATACAACAAAGTTGAAAAAAAGAAAGTAAATTACCCTTGTCCGAATATAATTATAAATTATAATAAGCATATGGGAGGCGTTGATAAAGCTAATGCTCTCATGAGACTATACAGGACACCTAGTAAAGCCAAACGTTGGTACTTTCCAATATTTACTTACCTCTTAGATATTTGCGTCGTAAACGATTGGCTTTTATACAGACGAGATTGTACAGCGCTGAAAATAAAATATAACCAGCTAAAAATATTTCGAAGTGAAATTGCTAAAAGCCTAGCAACTACATACAAAGGCAATAGACGTGGTAGGCCAAAATCGACTGATGAAACCAAAAAAATTAGACATCCAGTAGTACCTTCTGACACTTCAAGGTACGATTCGTTCGCGCATTGGCCGGTACACACATCTAAGGGAAGATGTTGAAACTGCACAAAAGGCACTAGTCGCTTGATGTGTGAGAAATGCAAGAAAAAAATTGTTTTATTTCATTCCATAAGCAGTAGTTTTAATTCAACTAAATTAAAACATTATCTTGAGTTCAGTTTTTTTTAAATTTATTATTACATTTATAATTAGTGTTCGGAAATAAATTTTGTTTTCTTTCATAATAAAATATCATATGTACTTGAAAAAACATACAAATCATAAATAAACTTTTAATATTTGTATATTAATATTATTTTACCCTGTCCTGTATCGTGCAATGTTACCATATGGTTACATTATCAAACTCCTAATTACTGCTAATTAGGGCACCGCGGATATATAAAATAGAACATTTAATTCACCAAGCGACAGTATTTTAATTATAAAAATTTTCGTACTGGTGCTTCACCCTTTGCCTGATAAAGGGTTAATTCTTATAGTGGAAATTTTAAAGATAATTCAGTTTTGTAATTGATCTGAGCAGTTATATCCCTTTTCTACTGTTTTTCTTACTCAAGCTGTTATGACTTTATTCCTATCCATTTTCATTTTATTGTTGTCTTTTTATTTATTTATTTTACCCATTGAAAGGAGAATATAAAACTTTTAGTAAGTTAAATTACTTATATGTATCTTTAAATAAAACACAATGTAAATATTCAGGTTTTTTAACTGACATTCTATTTTATGCACTTACAGCAAATATTAATAATGTTAAAAAGTCTAATTGGATTACAAAATACAAAAAAAATTATGTGATCATCATAGTATACTTTACCATATTGCGGAAAAAAATTGTAAACCTGAGGGGGCTCGATACCTTGCTTTGAAGCCTATTTGGTGAATCCAGAATAGTGACTTTGTATGGGCAATAAATATTTTTTGCAGGTTGATTATTATTATGCAAATCTGGTAAATGATATTTAATCACCATGTTATATCATTGAACTGTTTAATAATTAAAAGTAATGCCCTCTAACTGTTTTATTAAATTTCAAGAACATTTTTTGCACAATTTATAATATCAAATAATTAAAGCGTATTGAACAACGCCTCCGGACCGAAGCCGAACTCCGCCAGAGGATTGAACAACTGGAAAAAAGGCAAACGCAGGATGACGCTGTCCTCAACGTGGTCAATCGCTACTGGAATCAACTGAATGAAGACATCCGTGTCTTGCTACAGCGTTTTGACGCGGAGACCGCCGACGAATCCGAGAACAAGAATGAGAATGAAGCGACCACGTCGTTTTTGATGCAGTTATCTACTTGGGATAAGGAAGAACTAGACGATAAGCTTGCCAACCGCGTACAGGTTTCTAAAAGAGCTGTGGCCAAAGTCATGCAGGCTTTTGACCGTCTCATGCAAAGAAATGAGAAGATCACATTGGTGCTGAAAGGGGAATTAGAAGGACGTAAGTATTAATTATCTTGAATTTTAAAATTCAGTAAAATCATATTAACATTTAAAAATTCAGAAACAATGTAGTATATATTTTATTATTATATTAACAACACTTAAGCTTTTTAAATATACAATACTCTTAAACATTTAATATACATTATAATATCTAATCATATAATAATTCTTATATCTACTGGTTTCTGACGAAATTAGAAGATGCACCGACTATTGATGAAGTCATACGGGAAGCAAATGTACAACTACAAGCGGAGAACAGAAACTTACAGGCTCTTCACACGTCCCTCCACGAGAAGTACCACACTAACAGCTTGAAGATGCAAGAGCTGCAGGACTCTGTGACAGCCAAAGAGACTGAAATTGCTGAACTGAAGAACCAAATCGATGACTTGCAATATGATCTTGACAAAGTGAGAACCAGGAATGACAAGCTGGAGAACCACCTGGGGGAAGCCATTGAGAAACTAAAGATCTACCATCACATGCACGGTGATCCGGAAAAGAGTGGTGAAAAATCTAGTAGTAAGCCTGTTGTGCAAACAAGTGTACCCCAGGCTAAACTAGAAGATTTGACTAAGGAGGTGGAAGAGTGGAGGGAATTGGCAAACAATAGACTACAGGAATTGGATAAGTTACATCAGACTCACAGGGAAACTCTGAAGGAAGTTGAGAAATTGAAAATGGATGTAAGTAGGACTATTATTGCTAATAAAATCAAGTAATTTTAGAAAATACACTATCTTAAAAAATAATTAAATGCAATAATTTGTCTGAAAAAAAAAATCTACAATCTGTAAAATCATTTATTGTTATTAGATACGCCAATTACCCGAGAGTGTAATCGTCGAAACAACCGAGTACAAATGCCTACAATCCCAATTTTCCGTATTATATAACGAATCTATGCAACTGAAAACACAATTGGATGAAGCACGGCAACAATTACAAACGAGCAAAAACGCACACTTGAGGAATATCGAATTGATGGAGGTATATTTATCAGAAAGTTAATTAGTTACCGTTGCTTTATTGCTTTTTATATATTTGTTTAGAGTGAGGAATTGATGGCCCAGAAAAAATTACGACAAGAAGTTATGCAGCTGGAGGATATCTTGGCACAGTTGAGGAAGGAATATGAGATGTTGCGGATAGAGTTTGAACAGAACTTGGCTGCAAACGAACAAACCGGACCGATTAATCGTGAAATGAGGCATTTGATTACTTCTTTGCAAAATAACACTCAACAACTGAAAGGTGAGGTTCAGAGGTATAAGCGAAAGTATAAGGAAGCGAATAGTGAAATTCCAAAGGTAATAAAATAAATAAACATTTTTTTCTGATTTATGGTGAATTAATAATTTCAGCTGAGAAAAGAAATTGAGGAAATGCAAGCGAAAATTGACCAACAGCAAATTATCGCCCAAGATTCAAAGGAAAACGTTAAACAGGAATTAATTAAAGAGGAGGAGAACTCCAGCTGTGACATGACGTCTCAAATAAAAGAAGAACCAAATTCAACACCGACTGTTAAGAAAGAGGAGGAAGAAACAGATCAGACTGAAGATGGAAATGGGGATAAATCGATCGACGGTGCAGGTGGATCTCCTTCTGCAAAAAAAGAAGGGGTGAAACAAGAGAAAGGGGCTATTAAAAAAGAAGCGACGGTCAAAACTGAGAAAGATCATCGAGAGGCACAAAGGGCAAAGGAAGCTAAAATCGCTGAAAGTGAATTGGTTAGGGATTTAAAAGCTCAATTGAAGTAAGTAACAAATAAACAGTTAGTACAGTTTTTCAAAAATTATTTTTAAACTGCATACTTATGGTTTATAATTTGATTAGAATGCTTTCTTTTATTATTTGATTTAGTATTAATTAAATGAGGTTTACAATAAAAAACAATTACAATTTAGATGTATCTAAATTTATTGTTTTCAAATTTTAAAAAAAATGTAATACTTTAATTTATTGATGCCGACAAAAGTAAAAAACAAGAAAAAGTTTACACTTATTAGACATATTTTCTAAATGTTGAATTTGACAGCAATAGGACTGGTTGATTATAAATACAGAGTTCTAATTTAAAGCAATCAAAGAAATCAATTTAGGGTTTAATATTGCATTTGATGATTATTTGTATTGGCATATAGATGTTTTTTTTCTATTTATTTAACATTAATATCTCATATTTAGGAAAGCTTTAAATGAACAGAAAGAAATGAAATTACTACTGGACATGTATAAAGGTGTGAGTAAGGAACAAAGAGACAAAGTGCAATTGATGGCATCTGAGAAGAAGTTAAGATCAGAAATCGAAGATATGAGACAACAATTGAAAAAAGTGCAAGAAAGTAAGCGCGAAGATAGGAAGAAGTTAGCTGATGAGGAAGCTCTGAGGAAAATCAAACAGCTTGAAGAACAAAAGTATGAGCTACAGAAACAGGTGGCCAACCATAAACCGACAGATGGAAATTGGTCGGGGCATAATGTATTGCAGATGCGGCCGTTTGTTGGATCTCATGAGGAAGAAGCCCTGTTAAATGAGATGGAGGTAACTGGTCAGGCATTTGAAGACATGCAGGTAACTAATACATTTGATGTATTAATGGATTAGATTAAATAAAAAATCAAATTGGGAAAGAGTGTTTTTTTAGAGATAAATTTTTTCAAGCAATCACATACTACAAAAATATATAGTTTCTTATTAAAATCATCTGCAATAACTTTTTACTTAGATACTCTTAATTAATCATTCCTTTGCTTTATTACAAGTGGATTGTTTTAGGAACAAAATTCTAGATTAATTCAACAATTGCGAGAAAAAGACGACGCGAATTTTAAACTTATGACTGAACGAATTAAATCGAATCAACTGCATAAATTAGCCAGGGAGGAAAAGGATGTTCTAAAAGAACAAGTTTCCACTCTGACTACGCAGGTAGAAGCGGCGAATTTGGTGGTTAGAAAATTGGAAGAGAAGGAGAGGATTCTACAGAACACATTAGCAACGGTAGAGAAAGAGTTAGCTTTGAGGCAGCAGGCTATGGAAATGCATAAGAGAAAAGCCATCGAATCAGCACAAAGTGCTGCAGATTTAAAACTTCATTTGGGTAATTTTTGTTATTCCCTCTTTATGTTCTTGAATCCAACAAAAATGATTAAACTTCAATATAGAATTATTAAATTTATATTCCTTCAAGTAAGTGAACTACAACATATTACATTTATTGAGTATTGGTCAATATTTGAAGGTAATTTCATATGTCAAGAGAAGAGACTGTAATATATTTCACTTTTATATCTTTACAGAGATATTATTCAGTAATTTACAGTGCCTCTTAGATTTTGTAGAGAATAGAGTCTAGGATTTGTGTAACCAATTTTATTATTCTGTAATGTGAATGGTGGTAGGCAGAGAAAATAAAATACACAATTAAGCATGATTTTATAGAAAGAAAATGGCAATAAGAGTCAGAGGTATAGAGAGACAGTATTACTAATCAGTGTAATTAATAAGTAAAACATAAACTTTTATTACAAAATCCTTAGTAGTAATACTTTATGTATAATAAAAAGTTTCAATAATGTGATTTATTTCAGTGGACAATTATTTTATTTCAATATATCATTTGGTTTTTTATAAAACACTATAAGCAGTGTTTTTTTAATGTTGTTTTTAAATAGAGCTTTTACCCTATTACTCAATAGTTCTATTTAAAACATAAATTATTCTAATAGGGAAGACTTGCTGGTTATGGTGTTTTGTCGAAAACCAAATGATATATATAATTCATCTAAAATTATTCAACAGAAAAGTATCATTCACAAATGAAAGAAGCTCAGCAAGTGGTTGCGGAAAAAACAAGCTCCTTAGAAGCAGAAGCTTATAAGACTAAACGGTTGCAGGAAGAGATAGCGCAGTTGAAGAGGAAGGCAGAGAGAATGAAAAAGATGGAGTTGGCTGGCTCGACGCTGGATGAGGTCATGATGGAGGAGATAAGAGAGTACAAAGAAACTCTTACATGCCCATCCTGTAAAGTCAAACGGAAAGACGCCGTGCTGTCAAAATGCTTCCACGTATTTTGTTACGATTGTCTTAAGACCAGGTACGAGACGAGGCAGAGAAAGTGTCCAAAATGTAACTGTGCATTCGGGGCCAATGACTATCATCGTCTATATCTTTCCAATTAATTTTTATCTGTAGATGTAAATGTGGATTATCCTGTAACTATGATTAATAAATAGTTAATATTTAAATTTATTTATGTCTATTATCGATTTTTTTTAAATCAAATAACCTCATACAAATGAGATTAATTTTTCAATGCTGTTAGATAGAATATCCTTTTAAATAATCTGTATAAACTGTATTTATGAAAAATGTTTTGGTTATAAAATATGCCAAAATAAATTATGTAATTATATTGATAAGGTAAATTAACTTTATTTTATTTATTTAGATTATGTTAAGGATAGTAGGAGTTTGGCTATCGACCACGTGGTCCTTCCGCCGTGTGATTTGTGTGTGTGTGTGTGTAAACGAGCTTGTTACTTTAAAGGATTGCCCCCGTCACTCTAAAGCACCATTAATTGTATCCCAATGGTGAATGGTATAGGTCACCCATCCAACTGTTGACCCGAACTAACGTTGCTGCATTCTCGCTAACGCTAGTTCGGTCGCATTGGAATGCGCCACCACCGGCGCGGCGTGTGCATAAGGATATTTATCTGTTTTTATTACTTCTAGGTTAAAAGTTAAGGTGGCTGCAAAGCATAACTTAAGCTTAGCAATAAACTAAGCTACAGATAGCCTTAACCTATTTTGAAAAGCTTAAGGATAACATAATAGAATTACAGAAATTATAGATTTTGCTAAAACAAACACAAAAGGATCAATTTAGGATACAAATCTTTTACTTGGGCCTTAATTTGTGAAATGGTTTTTGTATATTTTATAAGATGTGGTTTGTACTATTCTCTACAATATAGTAATTATAAATTTGCATTTTTTAGTAAAATTATTCTAAATACACAATTAGAATATATAAAAATATAATTACTTACCACTTGGAAAATGATTAATATGAATACAGTATTGTAACATAAAACAGAATAAAAAGATATCATAATTTACATATTTTAATATGATGTATACAGTTCGTTTTGGTACATTAAAATATCTGTTTGCTATATACTATGCATCGGAATATATAAATCATAATATAAAATTAACGAGACAGTCATAAGAATATATTTATTTACAATTAAACGATGGCATACACAATACGTTTTCCTCTATAACGGGCACCGCTAAACAGGTGCACAAATCGGATCGGCGATACACTCTGATTTACGTTTTTATTTATTATTCAGGAAGTACAAAGTTATATCGTGTATCTTTTCCTTGGACGTACATTTCGTAACACCTAATGGCAAACTTCAGCCTTGTTTACTAGAAAAAAAACCGTTTGACTAAATTTAAAAACAGGTCAGAACACTATATATATTGTACAAATCAAAAACATCACAATCAGTTAAATTAATAAGTCTTAATGTATGTACAAAAAAACAGAATAAATAGTGAACATGGGTCGTGTTTTAATAAAAACAAAAATCGTTGAAGCCTCATGCCGTCGAATTGATCGGCGAGGCTATTTCTAGAGTGGCCATTGCTTGCAGTAGAGCAGCGTTCGCGTTGCAATCAGGTGGCACAGCTAATGGCATCGCAGACGCGCTCTGGAAGCTCACTTCTTCAAGGTCCCTTTGCAGTTTTAGTAGTTGTGGACAATGTTGGACAACGGATTGTATGCTATGAAGTGTCTAAAAATATGATAAGATTATTTATTTTAATATTAGGCGCTATATAGGTATTAAATCTTTACCTCTAAAGCTGTATCAAGGGCGTCGTATTGTTTTTTAGCTTCTGACACTGCACTTTTCAAACTATCTGTCAATACCTGTCTGTTAGTTATGTATTCTTGGGTTAAATCATTGAGCTGTTTTTCTTTATCTTGTAACTTCTCCTTCAGTACTGGAACCTAAAATTAATTTGTTTGGGTAATCGTTATGGTTATTAACTGATTCATTTCCGTTTTACCTCATTCTGTGTTACAATTAATCTTCCCAATACGTCACTAGAGGGAACTTCCCCCGATGCCTCCCATTTCTTGAGAGATTCCACAACCTCCTCCTCTTTAATTTTTGTTTCTAATTCAGACTTTGAAAGTGCAGTTGATAAATCACATACATCTTGGTTTAACTTCTAAAATAAATTATATAATAATTAGCAATATTGCAACATATTCAATATAATGAATTATAAATTTTCTAAAAAATAATCCATTTCTTTTTAATACGTGATTGTGAAGGCTTTATATTTTGAATAATTCAAATTAAATGAACTTTTTTGGTGCATGTAATTTCAGACATGCAATGACAACTAACAATTATGCATTTCAATACCTGGCGGTGCTTTAGTACAAGGAGTAGTTGTTTTAACTGTTAGTTGGTTTTAGTAGTTTTTACATTGTAATAATATAAAACTGGGATGCAGAAATTAATTCTAATTATTACTTTTATTTTCATAATACTGTACCTGTAAATCAATATTTAAATATAAATACACAAAAACACGGTGGAAAAACAACGTGGTCCGTAGCCACACTACTATTACTACTACTACTAAAAATATATTTTTGTAAAATATTGTAATATGATTGTTTAATAATTTAAATTACTTTTATATTTTATTAATATCATTATCAAAAATTATTTGTCTATAGCTAAACTAATAAACGTACCTCAACTTCTTTACGTTGTTGGTTCAACTCGTTCTTAATATCTTCAATTTCCCCATTTTTCCTGCTCAGCTGTTGCAGTAATTCCTTTACTTCTGATTTTAATTTGGCGCCCAACAGTTCCCAGTCTTTAAGCTGCTTGACGACTATCTTATTCGTCTCCCGTTGCGTGTTAACCTGCCCGCAAAAGCTGTCTCTCTCGTCCTGTAATTCGTTAATGTAATCCTCGTTCTCTATTTGTATTATCCGGATGACTTTCAGCAATCTGGTGACCAGATTATCTACATCTATCACTTGGTCGACTAAAGATACAGACGAACACAGGTCCGTCAGGGAGCTGACGTTGTTC
Organism: Ontholestes murinus; assembly: GCA_963969525.1. NCBI lineage: Eukaryota > Metazoa > Arthropoda > Insecta > Coleoptera > Staphylinidae > Ontholestes > Ontholestes murinus. Next base: position 27,782,802 of record OZ018389.1, read on the forward strand.
GTTAGGTTCGTCGATCTGCAACTCAAATCGGTGCGTTTATTTGTGATTTGAGTGAGGCTGTTCAGACTCTCGCTGTGCGACAGTCGCATGGACGACATCATGCTGTGGCAGGAGGAAATCATATTGTGGGAATGGCCGTCCGGTATCACGACGTCCTCGAGTACGTGTTCCATCATTAAGCAGGGTTCTGTTTCTGAATCTAATAATTCTGTCGAATCCGAATTATCTACAACAAAAATTATGTACACATTAATATTAATAATTATAACAATGCTGATTGAGAATAGGCAGGTATAAATAATAATAATAGAATATTCTGGCAGTTTATAAAAATTTAAAAAAGAAAAAGGTGTAACAAATTCTGAAAAAAAAAAATGGAAGATCCCAGAAATTGCAAATTAAAATACTGACAACTTATAGAAATCTCGAAAAATAATTGCTGAAATCTTCTATAACCTTTAAAGGTAATTCTAAAAACTTCTTCTTCTATAAAGTTCACGCAATTCACCAAAAAACAAATTGATCATTTTAATTACCTAAAAGAACAATTAAACTTAAGAAAATCAAATGGTGAAATAAATCTCCGTTTGGTTTATAAAAATGGGACACCGTGTCTGGTTAATGTTAATGATAAACAAAATAATTTTAATTTTAATTCGCCAAAAAACTAAATATATATTATCAGAATTGCGGTGGTCTTAGAACAAAAATTTCCGATTTCTCTTTAGCTGTAAATTTAAGTGTTTATGATATTATAGTAATAACCGAAACTTGGTTATATGAAAATATAACTAATTGCCAACTACAAATTCCGAATTACAATATTTATAGATGTGACAGAACTGTCGATGGAGCAATCAGGGGTGGTGGTATTCTAATTGCCGTAAAAAAGAGCTTAAAATCATCGTTTATTTCCTGCAACAATGCTGTTGAACATTTGTTTGTTTTATTAAAAATTAATAAATTGTCATTTATTATTGGAGGTGTTTATATATTTCCTGGATCTGCGATTGAAAAATATCAAGAACATTGCAGCAATCTGGAGAATATTGTTGAGCGGTATAATTGCTATAATTTGATTATTTTCGGCGACTATAATCTTCCGGAAATAAAATGGGACGATACTAATAGTGATATAACACAAATGGATGCTAGAGCTTCTGTAGTATTAAATAGTTTTAATTTTTTAAATGCAAACCAAATTAATCATATTCCAAATTCTCGTGGTGTCTACTTAGACCTATGTTTTAGCACTCTTTATAACATCTCTAGTAATCTTGCACTTTATGCTTTATCGCCAACCAGTATCCACCACTTTGCTTATTGTACATCGGTTTCATTTGATGCGATACCAAAGTGTATTTCATACGAAAAGCGCTACTTTTTTAAAAATGCAAATTATGATCAAATTAACATGTTTTTTAATTCTATTAATTGGGATTTTATTGAATCTGATAAAAATATAGATAAGATAGTAGATAGGTTCTATGATATTTTATATTTTGCAATCGAAAATTTTGTTCCGTATAACTATGTTCGTTGTAATTCCAGTAATTATCCAAGATGGATGTCCAAAGAATTAATATCATTGATTCGCAGAAAAAAAATGGCCCATTCAAATTATAAACAACACAGCTCTTATACGAATTATTGTACTTTTTCCCTACTCAGAGCGGAGTGCAGCAAACTTGCCAAACGCTGTTATCACAATTACCTATCGAAGGTTGAAGCATCTTTAAACTCTGATCCAAAATTCTTTTGGCAGTATGCTAAAGATCACAAAAACGAGAATGTCTACCCAACTGAAATGGAATACAATGGCGTTAGTGTTAATGATGATTCAGGAATTGTTAATTTATTTTCTGATTACTTTTCATCAGTTTATTCTTTGTCATCTAATTCTTCGCACAATTCAAATTCTTTTGCCGAACCAGATTCGAAAATACATGGTTATAAAATCACTATAAGCGTACAAGATGTGTTCAATGCTATTAGTAGTCTTAAGCCAACCCATTCTTCCGGTCCTGATAAAATTTCAAACTATTTTCTACAATGTTGTATTTATTCTCTTTGTTGTCCAATTTATCAACTTTACAATAAATCGCTTATTCTTTGTTCGGTACCATCCATATGGAAAACTAGTTTCATCGTTCCCCTTTTTAAAACCGGTGTAAGAAATCTGGCTCAAAATTACAGAGGTGTTTGTATACAATCAGGCATTCCAAAAATATTTGACAAATTAGTATCCATACAATTGGCTTGGTTTTCGAAACAAGTTATATCAAACAAGCAACATGGTTTTGTAAATGGTCGATCCACTGTTACGAATTTGCTTGAATATAAAGAATTATTAACGGAAGCTCTAGATAAACGTTGCCAAGTGGATACCATATATACAGACTTCACGAAAGCGTTCGATAGAATTGATATTGATTTATTATTACATAAATTGTGTTTAATGGGTTTTTCTGCTGATACTTTACGTTGGTTTTCCTCTTATTTAAACAACCGAATACAGTTTGTTAAAATTAAAAATAATATTTCTAAACCTATCCATGTTTCATCTGGTGTACCACAAGGGTCCCATTGTGGGCCTATTTTGTTTATATTATTCATTAACGACATACAAGATGTTATTACTAATTGTCACTTCTTAATGTTTGCAGATGATTTAAAGCTATTTAAAATTATACGCAATGAAAATGATTGCCTTGATCTTCAGGCTGATCTTAACCGAGTAAACGACTGGTGCTGCAATAATCATTTATTTTTAAATATTTCAAAATGTTATTCAATGTCTTTATCAAAATGTAAAAATATTCAGAATTATACATACAGCATTAATTCTAACAACCTTGCAAAAGTTGATACAATGAAAGACTTAGGGATAATATTTGATTCAAAACTTTCATTCAATCAACATATATTGAACATTACGAACAAATCTCTAAGGCTCTGGGGATTCATATGGCAGATTGGTAAAGATTTGAATATATATTGCCTTAAAACATTATACTGTGCGTTAGTTAGATCGCATCTGGAGTATGCTTCGCCGATTTGGACGCCATTTACTATTACTAACGTAAAGCTCCTTGAACGCGTGCAGAAGAAATTCCTGAGGTGTATGGAATTCAGATCTGGACTGCCTCACATTACCGGAGAATATTCAATTATAATGAATAAGCTTAATTTAAAAACACTAGAGGATAGGAGGACTACTGCTGATTTATGTTTATTATATAAAATTATCAATGGATATATCGATTCACCATATTTACTAGGAGTGTTACCATTTCACACTCCATGTAAAAATACACGTTCGCATTCGTTATTCTATTTGGACCATCATAGGACAGTTTCCAGCTCTATGAACTCAATGACACGTGTCCTGAAGATAGGGAACGAATTTAACCACCGTACATGGTTTAATTTATTTGATCCGTCCATTGATTCTTTTAAGTTGATGTTAAAAAGGTTTAGTTTATAGTTTATTAGCTGTTATAAGGACTATTTCTTTAATTTAATTATTTTTTCTTTCAGGGCGTATATGTTGTCTGCTGCATTCTTTATTATGTATTTATTTTTAATTTATTGTAGTATACCTTTTTTATGTAGTTATATTTTGTAGAAAGGCGTTTGCCGTTAATAAATGTATTATTATTATTATTATTATTAATTTAAAAGAGAAATTGTTTTAAAATTCCCACAAAATAGAGCAAGATATAGAAAATTTTAGAAAAATAAAAGAGTAGTATTAGTGGAACCCTCGATCAACATCTGGAAGAAAAAATCTTTCTTGTCACTGAGTTTATTATTTTTAAATCAATTACTTTTTTTCAACCTCGCAAATTACACTTGCTACAGACTATAGTTGCACCTGTTAGACTATCCCTTCAATATATGTTAATTAGAATAAATTCCTACCTGTAATATTCTCTTTGCTATTCTCCCTATTCACTACAAATGGCGATTGTGCTGTAGCATTCCTAATAGCATTGATCACAGCCGATACAAAACTTGAACCCCGTTTTGGCGACGGGGATTTATCCATGATTAGCTTCCGGCACTTATCAGGAGTTGCATCGGGACTGCTGCTGCTGTTACTGTATGCTTCATTATGAAATATTACATCCTGCAAAGATTAACAAGTACAATTACGGTGAATATGAATAGCTTGGTATAAGAAAGCTTCATAAATTTAATCGATTATTTTGTCATTGTGTTTTAACATTTAACAGTAACAAGTACGTAAAAATGATCGATTACTTGGATGACGTTGATAAACAGTGATAGTATCGTCACAACATCACTAATTGACACATAAGAATAGCAATTTCACAGAAAATGTTTGTTATGTGTCTACAAGAAACTGAAGTAAAATATGCGCGTGCGTGTTTTATAATTATTTCTACCTGATGCGAGCATGTTTTAATCGCATTAATCACTTATTTCGTTCTGCATCAAACACGATTTAAACTGTCTCGTGAATTATTAATTTTGGCAATGAAAAGATACATCAAGGACGACGACTAATATACAGAGCAAGTTGTTTTTAGGATGTTCTCTAAGGGAATCTCGGAAACTATAAGAGGTGTGTAGTTTTACGAGGCAAATAAAATTCCAATTTTAAAGTGTCAATTTTTTTAGAATCATAACTCAGTTATTATGACAGATATTACTTATAACTTATAAAATCACAAAACCACTTAATAAACTTAACAAATTGAACCAAATATGTATATAGTATAAACGGCTCCAATTGTTTTACTTTATCTTTTTTATGTATTTTCGTTTTTTAACTATTTTGTGATTAAAAAAAAAAAAACTGTAACTCACTTATTTAAAAAATAACTATGTCATATGTGATATTGGAATAAAGAAATTAAAATAATCTATGGAATTAGACCAAAGCCAACTTTACTTCTTACAAAAAATTCTAAGTTTGCGTCATATCCCAAAAAATAATGGCTTTAAAATTTTCTAAATATATTCTATTAATCTGTGTGAAATTACCTAGAACTTACTCTTTAAGGGTTTTTGTATCTGTCAAAATAACCAAGATATATTGATTTGAAAAATCGGCATTTTTTTAAATATCTTGTTACTCTTGAATTTTTTGAAAACTAAGTGCAAATTTATTCGTCTCGTAAAACTATACTTCTTTCTCTTTCTATCCCTTATAGATTCTGAGATCCACGTAGAGAACATCTAAATCTCACCGTCTATATTTAACTAAAAATGGTTTATTTTAAATGGTATTTTACCTCTAATTCTTGATCAGAAATATTATAAGAGTTCACTAATTCATCTACTAGTCCTTCAAGGCGCGATATCAGGGCTGATAAGGCTACAGCTGCTCCGGATACGGTGCTCCCTTGATGGACGAGAAGTTCCCTGCATTTGGCTTCTAAGGCGACGTATCTCGCTTGCAGACTTATGTTTTCTTGTCTGCAATAAAAAAATATAAACTTTAGATATGTCATAGTCATAATAAAATGGACGTTTCTTAATATTTGGCTCCAGATGGCATACTTTTTCATGAATTGATTATTAAACAAATGCATCGCGAAAACAAATTTGTTTATAAATATGAATGAATTACTACTATTACTACTACTACTAATACTACACCTTATTATTATTCACTTTTTAAAATAGAAATAACAATATTTACCTTCTTTGTTCGCTAACCCTCATCAAATGTTTACATTCCTCCTGCTTGTTCTCTAGTTCCTTCTCCTTCTGGATCAAGAGCATTTTGTTCCTTTTTATTTCGGCTTCGGAATCTCTCAATGCCTCGGACAAGGTCGTCTTTTCGATCTGCATAAATTCGTGTAATTCCCTGCTCTCGGCTTCGGCCTCGTGCTGTTGTTGCAGCAGTATCTTCTGATTTTCCAAGCTCTTATCGAAGTCCCGCTGCAACGCTCTACAGTACGCGTTCAATTTCGAAATTTCGTCTTCTTGCTTAATTACTACTTGGCTCACGTTTTGAAACCGTGTCTCTAATACCATTAAACTATCACTAGAAGTAGATTCTGAAAACAAATGAAATTATTAAATAAGATGACTATACACAAAACTAGTCAAACATAATCAACGAAAAATTGATTTCTTAACTTAATCTGTGGCGAAACAATTTTGTTCAAGTGACAAATTAATTCACTGTGCAGTATTGCAGATCTCACCATGATCAAATTCACTTAAAATAATCTCTTAATGATGTAATGGTAAGAATGAATTTATTTTTGAAGTGGTGTGATTGTATAGAAATAGTCAAGCTTAACTGACGATGTTGGATGGAATTCGGGTTGGGGTGGTAAGTGAAAGGGGTAAATTATCTTGAGCTACTAGGCTATTCAGCCACACCGATTATTTGTAATATTTTCAAATTATATTTGAAATGTATAAACGATCATTACATCCATGCCTGAGCTCGGATTCGAACCGAGGATCCCTGTGACTACAGTCGGCGAAAAACTAAATTAAAACAATTTATTTTATGATTTTGTCACTTGATAATGGGCAGGATATTATATTGGAAATGTAAATTGTTATATATGTAAAATTAAAATATTTATTAACATAAATTTTAACTTACCTAAATTATTTGGTCCATCACAACCCAACATCGCAACGACCCTCTCATTATTATTCTTCAGTTCCTCCTTCAGTCCATCTTTTTCCAGCTTCTCATCTTTGAGCTTTTGCTCAGTGTCTTTCAACTGTGTACTCTGCTCTTTAAAATCCCCTTTCAACCGTTCGTACTTTTCCAATAGCGAAGTGAACTTGTTCTGCAATTCTTCGAGATCTTCGTGCCTTCTATCCACCTGCACTTGCTTTGAAACCTTCTCCGTGTCCTGCGGATTCGTCGGTATGAAATGGATGCCTGCCAAGGCTTTCTGGATATCTTCTAAATCTAAAGCTGTCTGTACACCGGTTTCGTGGTAAATTTTTATTTTCTGCAACGGTTTTTTCTTGGGATATGGAGGGAGGGATTTCGTTGGCGTGTTTGAGTTTTGTTTCTTCAACTGAGATAGTCTGGACGTGCTGTTTTCGCGGCTTTTCGGTTTCGTTTTCTCCTGTAATTCGACAATGTTGTCGGCCGAGCGTTCTTTCCTCCTCCTCGGAAGGGTCGCGTATTTTTCTAAAGTGTTTTTCGCTTCGTTGCTAGTGGGTGTGCGCGGTTTGAATTCGGGAAGTGCTCCCCTTAACGAGCGTGTCATACTGGATGATTTCGTACCAGCAGGCCATCTTCCATCTTCAGTTGGCGTCGTTGGCGTTTTGGCGTTGATTAAGTTGCGGTTGATAAGGCTTCTCTTAACCTCCTTCTTCACAACACCTAGGTCTTCAGGAACTGGTTTCGTGCGCACTTTTGGGTTGCTTTTAGGTAGTTTGCAAGCACTCCTATCAGTCGATTTACTTCTGCTTGGTGTTGTCACGGGTTTTGGAGTGACCGGCGGTTTTGATTTAGAGCGGCTTAAACTAGGATTCGAAGATTGCGGCTTCTTTCCTTCTAATACCACCTTTTTCTTTCCATTGCATAGAGCGCTTCTCTTTGAGACTTTTGTGGACGCGATCGAACTGCTTTCGCTGCCGTTTTCGCTGGTCCCGTCAACATTTCTCAACTTGTAATCGTCTAATAGCGTGGAATTTCGTCGTACTAATAAATTAAAAGCCTCGTCATAATTCGATAAGCAGCTTATTATAGAAGAATCACAACTTTGGGCGGATGTTATAGTTTCGTATTCCTGTAGATTTGTACTGATGGCTCTTTCCAGGGTACATTCGGTGGATTCTATCACTTCTACGCCGCTGTCACTTCCTTCGCAGGAATTTGTCTTGCAGTCGACTGGAGTTTCTAGTTTTTCAATCACCGTGTCGTTAGCACGTGATAGGTTGAATGCGTGTATCGTTGCATCCGCGTCGTTTTCTTCAAGTCTCTCCGATGTTTCTTCTTCATTGTCTTCTTGCTTCTGAACTTTTGATACTTCCATAGAAGAATCAGCTTCCATTGTTCCGTTTAATAATCATTCTGAAACAAAGTAAATATTATTATTGATTATTAAACCAATTTAGATATATAAATAAATAGTATTTTTTATTACATCTTTGATTAGATCTTAATAAGTGTATTTTGTATATTCAAAAATGTAAAAATAAATCTATATAGTTTTTAAATCTTTTAGAGTGTAATTAGTTATTCTTAATGAATCAGAATATAGATGAAAGTGGTCGACAGTATTTTAATTAGTCATAAAAGTTTTTTTTTTAAATTAATTAACCGTAAAGGAAAAGCGAACATACTCCTGGCCTGCAGTTCGATGAAAATAATGGTTAATTATGGTGTTACATCATCAATTAACATCACTTAGTAGGTTATGAATTATACATTCGATATTAATATTCACAATGTTGTTCGCAATTCACTTTTACATTTTTTTATACACATGTTGATTCATGCTTGGTCTGAATAATTGCATACGCAATTTTGTTAATCAGTAAACTGCACTTAATCGCTAATAAAATAATTACTGCTTGACTTCCAATGCAAAATATAAAAAATAAGGACTTAGGGTGACAATATTTAATATTGCAACGCATTCATTATTAATCTGACTGACGAAAGCCACTGTGTGGACACGTACGTTACAATATTTAATATTGAAGAGCGTTATTGAATATAGTTACTGTAAAGTATGTGTTTTACTGTTAATTTGAGGCAAATTTGTGGAAAATGTAGCTTTTTAACATGGCTCTTTATTGGTTTAAGAAAAAGTGTAATGGTGCATACTTTTATTTTAAAAGAGAAAATTTCTGTTTCTAATTAATATAAAACCGATCAGGCAGTTGTATTATTTAGATTCCTCTCTGGAATTTAAAAGAATCGAAAGTTATCTAATCGTAGTTTCTATTAATAATATTTTTAAAATAATACTACTAATAAAAAAATAGTGTTGTCCTAAAATGAAATTATTGTACTCATTGGTGGCTTAGATAAGATTAATTGGTTTCAAAATGTAGCTAATGTGGATGATTGTGATGGAGATATGCATTTAAAATTTAAACATCTACTTTACCAGATAATTTCTGGCACGACTTAGTTTTGTTGTTAATTTGTTCTTTTTGCATTTTATTAAATTTAGGTTATATTTATGTAGAAAACCTACGCATATATTACTTCCTGTAACATAGAAGTGAGTCAAGGGTTGATACGGGTATACCTAGAAATCTGCATGTGAGAATGCGTAGCCATAGTAACCGACACCTACATGCAGGTTCTTCAATATATATATATAGGGTAAATACACAATGGGGTATTGATGTTCTCCACGTTAAAAATATAAAACATTTAAATATATTCCATCACTCACACTGATTTTAAAAGAGATGAATAAAATATTATAATATATTATGTTTTATTTATTTAATCTACCCTTTGATATATCGTTATATCAGAATAATATATTTATTTTACTAGTTTTTATAGTTTGATCCCAAAATATTTAATTATAATATAAAGTATATGACTTTCTTTAATATGCATATGCAGATAATAGTGTTTTATTTAATTTGTTACAAGTATCAACATTATTTAAAAATGGCAGTAAATTAATATATGACATGACTTCTAGAAGAAAAATCATTTAAAGTATATAATTTTGGTAAAGAAAACGTATTGTTACTTATATTTTCAGTTTCCTTACACGTGTTTCGATTATACTCGATCATTTTCAAAGTTTAAACTATTTAAAAGTAACAATATGGAACATAACAAATGTTTTCCTTCACCAAAATTACATATCTGGTTCCATCAAGAGGGTAACTTAATAAGTAAATGGATTTGTTTCAATAGCTATTGTACAGGAAATGTTAATCTAAATTAAAAAATCTAAAACAGGAAACTGTGTCTTAAAACTTTTATACATATTGAAAATTATGAAATAAATCTCCAAAACGATTATACACTTTTAAATAACAGTAATTTTACACATAGAAATAAAAAAAAATAAAAAAATAAGATAATGTACATAAAAAGTACCTTACTATTTAATCTCTAATGACTATAATATTGACAAAAATTAAGTTTCAATATACATTTATACATAAGCTTATAATAAAACACGGATAATGAAAATACACACTTGTACTAACTAAACAAGTTAAGAACAATATTCTACAATACCATATGGTACGTTAAGAGTCGTTAAACTCATTACTGACACAAGATCCTTTTTTTGCATACATTTGTTGAGTAATGAACATATATTAGAGTTATTTATGTAAGAATGTTCCAGTACGTGAAGAGTACAATTAAACATATTAAAAGTTTTAAAATATTCCTGTCTTCACTGTGTTTATTTAAACCCTAAATGCACATTTAACTTAACTATTGATGATGAACGCATTGTGCTCAAAATGTGCATTTTAAGTTTAAATAAACACAGCAGAAAAGGAATTGTATTAGAGTTATTTACACAATTCTTAGGAGGGAAAGTTTTTAAGAACCTGAACGTAAATATTTAACATGTATAAACACTAGAAATACATAAGATTGTTATTAAATATTATTTCTACTTACGTAATGGCCATCAAATTGTATTATATTAACTGTCAATTGTTTAAATTTGAATAAAGAAAATCTCACTTTTATATATACCTCAATTATTAATTAATAAACTATCACTTTAACATAAAATACACTAACAACATATTGTAAAAACGTTAATTAAACTGCACACAATTTTAAAATTATATACATAAACAGCACCAGGTGTGTTCGTTTCTGGGGCTGTTGGGTGTATGCAACGAGGGTTCACTTCCGGGAATTGTAGCTGAATTTTTACCTGTTTTCAATTTCTGGCATGAACGTAATGCAAACCAGATCTACCAACTAAGTGAAAATATATAACGTAAATAAATAATCGGGCTTAATGTTAAGGCCGTTGTTTAATTTATGAATTCTGCCCTTTAAATGTCATTGCGTTCATGTTTATTGCCGTTGTTTATTTATCAATTAAGAAATTATATTTAATTGGCGACAGTTGAATTAATTGTTGTTAAATAAGGTGAACATTTTTAAATGAATTTTAATAATATATGAACGGTGTCTCGTTATTGTTAATTATTATAATATTAAACATCATATTAGGTTTAATGGTCACTATTGATTGAAAAAAAGTATAAAATACAGTAGTACCACAGCACAAAAATTATATTAGTTCATCTGAAAGATTGTTTGTCTCTTAATAATGTTTGACATCCTGTACGGTTTTCCCAATTTTACTATTTTATGGAACCTCTTTTAAATGTTTTAAGGATTTACATTTAGTATAAATAAGAATTTCTTATTTTTTAGAATTAGTAGATTTTAGAATTACCAATTTTTGTTTTTTTGTAACGTTTTATATTCTACTTGATTTACTTTTATTTTTTTCAAAAATAAATTTTAAACAGGGAATAAATAAAATTTAGAAAATTGAACGAAGTTAACGCCGAGAAGCTGCAAGAATTAACGCCGAGAAGATTCAAGAATAAAAATTTGGTTCAAATCACAAATATTGAGAAGATTATAGTTTAAACTATATAAGATATCAATTACAGAATTGTATAGTTAATGGACATTATCAAGTAAAAAGGTACAATATTTTTTAAATTTCTAAATATTTTAATAATGTTTCTATATATAAAAATACTTCTTGCTATGTCTAATGACACGAAAAATTGCTTCCGTCTTCAGCACCTACCACTGAAACTATTGAAAAGCGTGTTATAAAAACGGAGAATACCCAAAAAAAAAAACCGGAAAATCTTGCACATGTTAAATCTGTCTAGTCATCTCAACTGCTGTACGAGTCTTTGATAGACTCAATACTTTCGCAACACCAAATACAATTACCACCCCGAAAATCGCTCTCCCCGTGCTGAGCCTGCTTAGAGGATACCATTAAGATGATCGGAATGACCACTCGCTCTAAGATCACATCAAGACCCCATCAGTTTTTTGACCGACCTACCAAGCACCAGCTAGATGAGCTATGAAGGACGTCTAAAACGTCACCAGCGAGGACCTTTACCGCCCCAACTGTGCAGTAAATAGTTGCCTGAACTACCTCACACATTTGGGTTGCTTAATACTGATAGTTTATTATAACTAATGTAATTATTGTACTGGTTTAATAAACCCCGTTGTAACAATCATAAAATAAAACCCATTGTAACAATCATAAACTGGCAAGACCAACATATCGCCGTGGAGAAAACACCACAAAATCTTACTAGAAGCATGACAAATAAAAACATTGCCAATCAGTTTTTAGGAAAAAAAGCTCCAGAAGATATTTTTTTAATATACAGCCCAATTCAAGTAAATAATAGACGCGCAAATAGTAGACAATCATCATATACAATAATGAAGAATATATCATTGAAGAAGATTCGCATCATCTTCAAAGATGTATTCCTCCTCGTGGATTTTCATTTACTTTCTGAGGCGTCGCCGACATCTGGTCCAAGCAATGGGAGCTGAATTTTATCTAAGGATTTTTGCACAAAATATAATAATAATAATAACCTGAAATTTTTCTATTTATAGCCAGACGTACTTGTTTTCCTTCAAGTAGCCTAATGTGATTTTCTATTTCGATGATATTCTCGGCTTATTTTGACAAGACCAGAAGATGGTCAACTGGTCTAGTCAAAATAAGCCGAGAATATCATAGAAGTACAAAATCACACTAGACTACCTGAAGGCTTAGAGAAAAGCGTCTGGCTATAAAAACAGCGAAATGGAGAAATGTATCAAGAAAAACGGAAAACCGTCTTAGTAATAGCAACAACCCTTAGTGGCCTATACAATAAAAAACTGCTTCCCTAGCTGTTTTTTATTACCAAACATTTTTTGGAATGAATTTCCTAGAACAAGAAGTCTTCAAATAATAATTAGAAAAAACACGAAAATATTTCGTAAAATCTACAACAAATGAGTCTTATTAAGACTACAAGAACAAATCACTTTTGAAACAACTACTTCTCTAGCTAATACTTCGACAGACATTGAATGATACAAAAGTAATTTGCGTGTTACAAAATAGCAAGGCTATCAAAGCAACACTAGTTTGAACGTATTTCTTTCTGTAAAATGAACTAAAAATGATTGAAAGTATGTTAATTAATGTGTAAGTGACTATATTACGATAAGTTAAGAAGTAATAACACTTGATCCAGATTAGAAGGCCTGGACAATAAAAAAACAGCTAGGCATGGCAAACTATTTTGGAAAAGGATTTCCGACAACAAGAAGTCATCGCAATTGATCTAGGTTAGAAAGCTAGGACGTTATCCGAAGGAGCGCTTGCGATATACGCCGCATAAAGACCAAAACTTGAAAAACTTGAACCCTTAGAATATAATAATATTTTATTTTCGGGACCGCCTAGGAAAATTTACTACGAAGAGGCACCAAAAAAACGTTACCTTGCCAAGAGGCAAAGGAAATCACTACATTAAGAACTCCAAGCTACGATAGACGAATAACATTAGCAAATAAAAAAAAGAAGTTGGCATGATAAAGACACATCGCTGTTCTCATGACCATCTTCTGTGAAAAAGCCCTAGTGACTGTCTTACTGGTTATTAACTTAGCGAAGGACCGTTGATTAAATTGAAGAATATGTTTAAATTGTATATTGCGGTTAAGATGTATTTACATATATTTAAAACAGATTCACACATGTATATGTCGTCGCGTAGTTGTTTACTTGTTTATTGTTTTTTACGGGACGTGTTTTCTCCTGGCACGCTTGATCTTGACGAGAGCCTGAGGTTGCGACAACGTAGCTAAAGTCGCAACAGACTGCAAGAAGGCCAGATCATTTATTCAAATGTGCTCCTGGTACCACACAGTTTATAACAGGATTTGCAGCAAAAAATGAAGCAGTAACAAAACTTTTTAAGAAAAACGCCGTCTGAAATGGAAATGGTAACTGCAAGAAGCCTTCCATGTCCCCAAGAAAATACTGATTTCTGCACCTATTTAAAAACCAGGCCGCAAGAAATAACCTGCAGAGAAAAAAACTACTTCTTCTCTACAGAAGAGAGGACAACGGCGGATGGATCGGTACTCGCCATAGTCTGGGCCCTCAGGAATATCAAGGATACGTGTAGGGGTCTCCAATCACAGACACTACCAACCACCGTAATGATGGTTAATTTTGTTAAAAATACCCATAGGTTGCCTCACAAGATGGGTTGTTTCTTGTTAAAGAAAGATGTACACTACATATACAGCCGGATATCGTCTTCGTGAATGCCCAACAAGTTAATACCAGGAAATGGGATTACTACTCTTTTGAAGGTGACCTAAGGCAGCCTCAACGGCATTTAATACTGGTTCCGAAGCATATATCGCCGCCTATCCCATGCTTATTTTGAAAGAGAAAGCGGACCGATAGAGTAAAACACCAGAAAATTTGTGTCTAATGCTAAAGGTATTAATCTACCAATTTGGGACGTTATTTCCTCAAACACACGCCCCTATTAAATCAGAGTTTTGTCAATCTTCTTCGATTCATTCGAACCGCTGTTCTCATCTCCAAAGAAATATGCAGTCATTTTTATCGTAGCGCAATTATGTAAGAAATTATGTTCAGTTTTGTGATATAAAATAACTTTACCACTTCCTACCACCCTAGGTCAATCTAGAAGAAGAATACGTTACTAGAAACATCAGACACAGCTTCGCTTACTTCAATTTCGGCTAAGGACTTTAGTCATATAAAGAGATAATATCGCTGCTGAAATTGCTAGTCAGAGTAACTATATCTCGCCGACACGCTGGAAACTTCGCATCTTCTTCAATAATGTATTCCTCCTCATGGATTTTCATTTACTTTCATTTACAAAATAGGGAAGATAATATGAAAATTTTCTATTTATAGCCAGTACTTGTTTACCTTCAGGTAGCTTAGTGAGATTTTCTATTTCGATGATATTCTCGGCTTATTTTGACAAGACCTGTAGATCGTAGTCAAAATAAGCCGAGAATATAATCGAAATACAAAATCACAATAGACAAACGTCATTAGCAAATAAGAAAAAGATGGCATGATAAAGACACATCGCCGTTCTCATGAACATTATCTGTGAAAAAGCCCTAGAGACTGCAAGAAGGTCATATCATTTATTCAAATGTGCTTCTGGTACCACACAGTTTATAACGGGATTTGCAGCGAAAAATAAAACAGCAACAAAACTTTTTAAGGAAAACTCCGTCTGGAAATGTATATGGTAACTGCAAGAAGCCTTCCATGTCCTCAAAAAAGGGGTCTCCAATCACCGTCACTACCAACCATTTATCATTACGATGGTTAATTTTGTTAAAAATACCCATCGGTTGGGTTATAAAGCTGCAGCCATTTGAAGTAATCATGGAATTTATTCTCAACGTCGCTGACGTTTACCCGATTTAGAGCAACGAGATTACCGAAATCAAACTAAAGACGCAGTATACTGGATTCTTGCTAAAGAAAGGGGTGTACTACATGTACAGCCTTATCTTGTCTTCGTGAATGCCCAAAAAGTTCATACCAGGAAATGAGATAACAGCCCTTTTGAAGGTGATTTAAGACAGCCTCAACGATATTCACTACTTGTTCCGAGGCAAATACCACCGCCTATCCCGCACTTCTGGATCTGAATCGAGCTTGCCAAGGGTTATCAAATCATTGACCAGAGCACCTAGGCCTCACTAGGCCTGTTGTGTCCCCCTGGCTGGGACAGCCCTCCGTTGTTCTATCACTCATTTAGCCACCCAAGGTGACGAGCAAAGGACAGCACAGCGCTTGGAGGGGTATCTCTAATGTTGGCCATGTTCAGCCAGAGCTCTCCTAGCATGGACTCTCTATACTGTCGCTCAATACTGTTTGATTGTGCTGCTTGTTTCAGGGTGTTGTGACATTATTTTAAAAGTCTTGAGGTGATCTTGTGACCACTCACTGCAGTATTGCTGCCCTACTGTCTATAAGGATTTGGGTGTTCCTATCACGGATGTCACGGTGTAGGATTTCTTTTGCCCCATGGATAATGCCAACGATCTCTGCTTGCAGAGTAGTTGTGTGCTTCTCTAGGGGTATAGCTAGTGATAGGTTCATTTGTTGCGAGTAAATACCCGCCCCGGATCCTCTTTTGGTTTTAGAACCATCGGTGTTAATTTGGAGGGTATCCCCACCCTCTACACTCCCGGTTCTTCTTTTTGTCGATACATTGTAGGGTCTATTGAAGACGTAGCAGGGTGGCAAATTGTCCGTCTTCCTTCCAAGGAAGGTTGTCTTCTTGACAGCCTCCTCTAAGAGATGACAGTGTCTATGAGTCCTGCCTCCTTTGTACCAGAGTCTAACTGAGTTTAGGCACAGTGCCGCCGCCTTGGCCATCTCCTACGTATAAGACGAGAGGTGGAAGGCAGAGCATTGCTTCCATTGCTGCAGTGGTATTGTTCGTATTGCCCGGGTCGTGCTGAGGCAAGCTATCCTTTGCAACTGAGTAAGCTGCTTTGGTGAGGTTTACTGTCTGGGCCACCAGACCAGTGCTCCATAGATTAGCATTGGTCTTACTACCGCTGTGTACAGCCAGAGTGCTGTCTTGGGAGATAGCCCCCATGTCTGCCCCACAGCCTATAACCCTCCGGCATCGTTAGAGGGAAACACATGCTTTTTTAGATTTTATTTTGAGATTAGGTTCCGCACTTATTTTTGAAAGAGAAAGCGGACTAATAGAGCAAAACAGCAGAAAATTTGTGTCTAAAGCTAATCTACCATTTTGGGACGTTATGATCTCACCCTATTAAATCAGCGTTTTGTCAATCTTCTTCGATTCATTCGAACAGCTGTTCACATCTCCAAAGAAATATGCAGTCATTTTTATTGTAGCGCAATTATGTAACAAATTATGTTCAGTTTTGTGATATAAAATACCTTTACCACTTCCTACCACCTTAGGTTAACCTAGTGATACGAAGAATTGCGAATAAAAACACGAGATGCATTGATTCTCAATGAGCACACGTTACTAGAAGCATCAGATTACTCCGCTTACTTCATTTTCGGCTAAGGACTTCAGTCAAGACCCCAGAGATAATATCGCTGCCGAAATTGCTAGTCAGAGTAACTATATATCGTCGACACGCTGGAAACTTCTCACTGCAGTGCTGATGAGAAAAAGATCAAAGTACGTCGACGTCGCCTCTTTTCGTACAACCACATATTGAGCCATAGGAAAGTTGACAGGCAGGGGAGACGGAACCTACATTCGAAACAGGGTCGCCACATTCGAAGTCACCTTCCAAGAAGATCCAAGCATCCCGATAGGGACTTGATACGCCTCATTCAACGGAGGCAACGAGAACTAGGGTAGTAGAATGTAACACTATCTAATGAGCCCAGCAGTGCGCGACTCACAATCATCTTTTCTTCTTATTCTCTATCACGAAAACGTGTACCCTCTCCAACTCCTATCGCTGGATTTACTAGGAAAAGCAAGAAAAATAACGTCAAACAATTTCAGACATCTAGCATACGACAAATCGGTCTTGTCACGTCAAATTGGATGTGCAAACCGTTAGCATATGTTATGTCTAATAGTTCTACACTCTAATTACACCGTCGCAAAATACAATCGCGTAGAAGAGAGCGTTAAGATGAGCGTGCTACGCCCACTCGCTCCAATGTCATAACCCCAACCCAACAGGATATCAGCCGATCGCCCAGCACCAGCTGAGTAAGCCACTACGATCGCTAAATAAAGAGACTCTTCATTAACCCAGATGTGCAGTAAACGATCGCCCGAACATCTACATCAAAAACCAGCCCAGTTGCCAAATAGTGATCATTTATTATAACCCGTGTACTTTTGTTTAATATAAACTAGACGCGTTACAACTTTTTAATAAAGTCGTTTCAATAGTTTGTACTATAATCTTCCATCAATATTCTTGAATCATTTTTTTGCTTCAAGAACATTTTTTTCAAATACAGATGTTACTTCAATATTTCGAAATTGAGTTTTGGCATATATTTTAAAACAATTAAAATTATCCCTAGAAGAATGTATTATTATATTCTCCATTAAAAATGTATAGTACTTGGAAGAGTAACATTGTGGTTACTACAAATTATTAATGACTTTGGGGTAGTGTAATTTCAATTCAAAACTACATATTTGTTGGTCTTGTGATATATGAAGAATATCTTGTTTTGTGTCATATTTTTTATCAGTGGTCGAATACGGGTTTCGGTAATAACGATCATCAAAGTTAAAATTGGAAATAGTCATAACAACTTGAAACACATCAGGTGACTCATAATAAAATTATGGAACAAAACAAAAGTTTTGTCCTATACAATTTGAAAATATATTTCCATTAAGAAACGTTCGTACATTATAATCTTGCGCCATTCATTTTTATTGAAGCAATCTTATATACCTGTTAAAAAGTTCTCTCTTGTCTTAGGATGTAGGGTATTAACCAAAAATAAACAAAATGTTTAAATTAGTAATTAAACATTTAATACATTACGGATCTTTATTAAAATTGAAAGTAATTTGTAAATGACAATGTGGTGTGGCAGTTTTTGGAACACAAGGTGTGTAGATCTAATAAGTTAAGATTAAGACTGTGCTATACAGGGTGTTTATTAAACATACGGCCAAAATTCAAAAGGTTGTTCTCTAGACTACTCTAAGAATGTTTTGTCCTTGATTGATTTTTGAAAACCCGCTTTGTTTCATAGATATAAGGCAAACAAAATTTTTAACAATTATAACCAAAAATAACATGTAAAGTTTCTTAATCCATAATACCTCCAGTAGGATGCAATAATCAAATATTCTCCTCATTGACTGCCGAACTCTTTCAAAAATGCCAGGGTCGTTTCCTATTGTGTTACACCCAGCAAATTTCCGATTTCGCAAGTCTTCCACATTCTCCACTCGAGTAGTGTAAACTAATGACTTTAGATAGCCCCATAAGACATAATCCGGGGGTTTGCCATCTCCGGATGTTAAAAACTCACAACGAAGCACACTAAAATGCACTGGTGTACCATCGCGTATAAACCACATTGCATTTCTTTTTGCTAGTGGTACATCTTCCAGAAACTGAGGTGTCGTTTGTTGGGATACATCTCAAAAGTAAGTCTTCCTGGTCGAAATACCGACCTAATGAGCCTCATTTATATTTTAAATTTATTGCAACTTATTGCGCATTTCTCTCATAGGAAATAAATAAGGAATTGAAATCAAAACGCATTTATTATCTCTTACAGATTCTCACGCGAGTGGACACTATGAGGAAACGGATATGACCTCTTATGAACTTTTGATTATTGTTGAACCTGAACATCCTCTATTCTCTCATTTCTGAATTATCACTGCTACGATATAACAAATTAAATTTTATACTCGTAACCCTGATTTTGTAGAAAGCATTCTATGATTTTATGGTCAAAATAATATTAATTTTCTAATTCATGCTTAGGCATTACACTGTGTAATTTTTAACTTAATTATCTCTAGGATTTATAGGGAAACGTCTCATCCTAGTTTGAAGATTAACTGATAGAGTTCCACTATTATTTGATATACTAAGAGTAGCAAAAAGGAGGAATTACTCGAATTTGAACTTAAGGAAATGGAACTAAATTATAAAAACCAATTGTATGGAAATAAATAAGTAAAAAATATGGCGATAGTCAGGCCAAACGAAGAAGAAATAATACATACATCTTTATTGTAGATAGTATTTCAATATATAATTATAATAATTATTATGTTTCTTCGTCCTCCGGTCTTCCAGCGTACAATAATTCATTTGTAGGGAAAAATGAAGTGGTAAAAGAAACAAAAATCCAAATATATGATACAAAACCATCTTCATACTTGTACTAACGTACGGAAGTGAAATTATAAGAGCTGAATTAAATGTCGAATCAATTAAGAAATATATAGAGGATTTTGTGGACAGCAAATGTAGGAAACACCATTTACTACAAATAGAAGAAGGAGATCAAAGGAGGTATGTAATAAAAGAATAGAGAAGAACCTACACTAAATCTGTAAAAATTTTATACAAGAAATGAGAGGAAAAGCAAGATCCTCAAATCTTATGGATAAAATGTGTTTTTAAATGATAAGATAAAATAACAATTAGAATCACTTGGTTATTAGCTCTTTTGAAAATGATTGGACTAAACTAGTTGAAGTTTTATAACGTGTAAAAATAATTATGAAACAAGAAAAACCTAGTGATTCTAATTATTAATTTATATTATTGTTTAAAAAAATATGCTTAATGAGTTTAGTTTATTTAATTATCATTAATACCTGCAATTATAAGCAATGCTTGTAAATAGTAATACGGAAATTTATATGAAATATGATCAAACTCGTTCTATAGGTAATTCTAATATCGCTTCTCAAATTTCCTGTTCTGTCTAATCCCTTGGAAATTACTACACCGTTATTAATCTTGAAGTTTCGCATTATCAAGGAAACAATAATTTAGAATTGTCGGCTGTTGATTGTTCACTTAATAATTACTTGAAGACAATGTATATCAATATAATTCGATACTAAATCTAGTAATGATTATTTCAAATCAATAATCTTATATTTTAATTCAATCCTACTCACTGAAATAAAATTTGATTAATGCCATATTCCACCTCCGTAATTTCAGATTCAATTTATAACACCACGTATAATAATACCACTTATTGGTTTATTAAATATATTGGGTGGCTGTTGTTGAGCGGATATTGCGTTACGTGCATGACTTAATTTTTGGCGTTAAAAGGAAATGACTGAAGAGTTCTTGATGTTAACCTTCGAAATAAATTTAGTGTGCCTTTTCTAGTCGAGGTAACACCACCGGCATTCCTAAATTTAACCATGAAAATGATGTTGCGAACCTACATACACCAAATATGGTCATATCCACTCATTGCCGCACTACATAATTATGAATGTTATAACGTCCGTTCAAATAATTCAAATTAATTTCCAACTCAGAAAGCAATCGTGGTGATGTACAAGGAAGCAATATTTACATGTTGTCAAGGTAAAAGTGTGTTACCAATTTTATATCCGGAAGTTAATAACGATGGTCTTATTTATACGATAAATTATTAATAAATTGTTATATTCGAATTTTTACATATGTATTAAAATAGTGTGAATATATTAATTAAGCTACGAACTTTAATAACAGCATAAATAATAACATGAATATAATCATAGAATGATTATTTCAATCAGTCATTTATCATCATCAACATATATTCACCTCACCTAACATCCAACAGTAAAAAGCAATAATACGCTACGAAAAATAATACAATTCACAGCAATTTCTTCGTTTTCATTGTTTCATGTAGAACAATCGAAATGGTATATCCAATACGAGATTTTCTCCATCCTATATTTCGGATTCGATGCAACACGCACGAAATATTTTTATTAAATTGTTGTATTCTCGGTTATTTTAATGTAATATCCATTAAATAAATTATTTCTCTTAACTCTACCTTTTAAAGAGGAGAACTTATTGCCAGTTACGATGGCTTTCTAAATAGTAATAGGAAGTGTCGTCGGACTTCCTATTTACCTTATAGGGATAACGAATCGGATTCTGGCGTTAATAGAGAAATCTGCTGAACTACATTTATTCGAAAAATAATAAGATAAGATGCCCAAGTAAGTGCATTTAAACCGCATTCTTTAATTGATCATTAAACCAGTGAAATTTATGTTTACTATGGGCTCGAATGTATTGTTCTGGAAAGCATAGGATGATGTAGTTTTCTATTGTTTTAATAAAAGTTGAAAATGTATCTTCTATGCTTATATTTAAGTTATCGTTATTTTCGTCACGTTAACGAAAATCGGCACATTCCAGTAGATTAAATAAATGCCCCGTAATTGGTCTTATTAAGCTTGGCAGTAT
The DNA here is from genome assembly GCA_963969525.1 of Ontholestes murinus. NCBI lineage: Eukaryota > Metazoa > Arthropoda > Insecta > Coleoptera > Staphylinidae > Ontholestes > Ontholestes murinus. The sequence goes on from OZ018389.1 coordinate 27,804,796, forward strand.
ATGTGGCTCTAATTCAAAATGAAGTTGGAGGTAAATATGGACATGAACGATTTAAAAACAAATTCAAAAAGATCTTGTAACATTGGTAAATAAACGATTAATTGTTAAAACTGTTAAAATGCTGCTTTGGCTTTGGGTGGCTGGTGTTTTCTTGTTTATAGTAAAACATGGGCTGAGGTGAGATCTTTTTGCACTGGTGTATATTTATTTTATTTATTTACTAAATCAACGGAACGAGTCCAATTGCAGATTAACAAGGTATTTATTTTTGGTATAATATCACTCCCAGTAAAGTACCATTAATATTATAATGGTACGATATTACAGATTATATGACATAACCTTGCATTTAGCTGCCTTTAAGGACATATTATCTTGACACCATTGAACTATTTGATCCAAGTTACTTTGTAGAGTTCATCTGCAAACATTAAGATATTTGGCTTAACATTATCAGCTATATCATTAATGAAACAATTAAATAGCACCGGACCAAGGTTAGAGCCCTGTGTAACACCGGATACTGTAGTAAATTCTCTTGACTTAAACCCTCTATATTCTACGAATAAAGATCTATTCGATAGATAGTTATTGAATAAATCATAAAGATTATGTGAAAATCCCAGAAGTTTAAATTTATTTAAAAGTAATTTATGATCAATTCTATCAAAAGCTTTAGATATGTCCGTGTATATTACATCAACCTGAGTGCGATTAACAATATGTTTAGAAAGAAATTGAGTTTGAAGCAAAATATTGGAAACTGTCGACTTTTTAAGTCTAAAACCATGTTGCTTCGAAGTCAGTTAGTTATATACGTATGGATTAATGTATTTACAAAATATCAGCTCAAAACACTTAGCTATGTTGGAAATAATAGCAATAGGTCGATAGTTCGACACTTCACTTTTATTACCCGATTTAAAAATAGGTATAATTCGTGCACTTTTCCAAAATTCAGGAATCTCGTTAGAAGTAAGACATAAATTAAAAAATATGCTTTAAGGGTGTAGCTAAGATATAACGGCAATCAAGGACTAAAGCAGGTACACCATCAGGACTTGTGCTAACTTTATTACCCAAATTTGCAAGTGCTTCAATCACGGTGTCGGTACTAATTGTAGAAATATTAAGATAATCATGCATATTGATTGACTTGTCATAAACTTCACCAGAGTTAGATTTGGAAGGTTCAGAATATGATTTGGAAAAATGCGATGCAATGTTATTACTTTCAATCTTCACTTCTTCGGTTTGTTGAAGATCGTGTTAGCCATGACACAATTGTAGTAAACAATATACTTAAATCACATAATAAACATTAGCTTTAAACCTCTTAAAAATATTCGACTAGGTAAAAAAAGCAACTGGTAATAAGCCTGTTAAACATAATCTTCGAAAGTAAGGAACGCGTTAATACTGTGTTGCGAAGTAATGCCGAACCAAACTTCCATTCTGTTTATGCAATAATTCCATTGAACATCTATTCATATCGGTAAAATTTTATGAGCACACATATATTGTTGGTGGTGTCCTCCTGAATCCAACATTGAGAAATACCACAATCACTGCCACTATTTAGAAAATATTGTATTACAGATGTCACAATTTAATTATTTTCGGTGACTTTCATTTCCCAGGATTGAAGTATGATAACGTAAATAATTATCAGTTTCAAACTTGTGCAAAACATCTACTATAGTTAATTGTTATAACTTCTTCAATGCATCACAAATTATTGACATTCCCAACTGGCGGGGTCTTTCTCGATTTATGTTTCAGTACTCTCTCTAATAAATCTATATATAAAACTCCTGATCCTTTGCTTCCAACTAGTATCTGTCACTTCGCGTATGTATTGGAATTCTCAACTATTATAAATAATAATGTAAATACTTGTGAGAAAATATTTTTATTTAACAAAGCTGACTATAACTTGATAAACTCCTATTTTAACACGATTAATTGGGATTTCCTCACTACATATCCAGATTTTGATGCAGCTATAGCAAATATGATATTGATATAGTCCGATGTGGTTCAGGTAAAACCCCCACTTTCACTGAGATGTTAGCCAATCCGTAGCATCGAGGCAGGATTAACGCGTATATTCGTACCGTCTAAATATGTTTACCATAACAATAAATCTTACCCACGATGGATGACTAAAGAACTGATCTCACTAATAAAAGAAAAGAAAAAAAATGTCATTTACATAAAAAATGGTCAACTTAATGAGTACCAAGTTTTTTCCTAACTGAGAGATGATTGTAAGAGATTATCAAAAATCTGCTATCAGCAACTAGCTTCTTGAAGTTAAAAACTCTTTATAATCAAATCCGCGCTACTTCCGGCAGTATGCTAAAAATTTAAAAAATGAATCCGGGTATCCAAATGAAATGCATTGTAATGATATTAAAGCAGATAATGGATTTAAAATCGTCAATCTATTTTCTGATTATTTTGCGACAGAATACACTACTTCCAACACAGTTACCCATCATCACAAAAGCCAGAACTCGAACTCTATGACATTAGACAGTAAATTAGTTATTGATATCCAAGATGTGTTTAATGCAATCATTTGTCTAAAACCTACGCATACGTTATTTACTGCAGAATTGTTTATTTTCTTTATGTCGTCCGAAATATCTCGTGTTTAACAGATGTTTGAATCAAGGAATTGTGCCTGAAACATGGAAGACTAGTTATTTCGTTCCGAGGCAAAAATCTGATTCGAGAGTTCTTATAAATAACTATAGGGGTTTGTGCATCCAATCTACGCTTCCCAAAATGTTGGATAAAATGGTAGCCAAATAATTAGCTCGGGCTACAAAGCAAGTAATCTCGTCTAATTAACATGGATTCGCCCCTGGTAAGTCAACTTTGTCCAATCTCCTGGGATACACAGAATTTTTATCGGGCGCCTTGGAAAATCGTTGTCAGGTGGATACTATATTTACGGACTTCACCAAGGCTTTCGACTGAATTGATATCAATATCCTATTGGAGAAGCTAGATTCTGTTGGATTATGTAGTATGACTCTCTAATCGGCATCTTCCTATCTAAATAACAGGGTACAGTATGTCAAAATATGTAATTACTAGCCAAACCAATTCATTTTACCTCTGTAGTGCCAGAAGGGTTATATTGTGGCCCAGTACTCTTTATTCTATTTGTAAATGATTTGGCTGATATTTTTGAACATTTTAACTCTGCCTTATATGCATATGATTTAAAATTTTTTAAAATTATCAATGACTGCAACGATATTTAAGCTGATCTTAATAGACTTAATGATTGGTGCATCAATAATTGACTACTACTGAATTTAAAGATTTGGGCATTACTTTTGATTCGAAGCTAACTTTTAATGATCATATAACTAATATCTCCCAAAAGCCTTATACATGTTGGGTTATGTAAGGTCAATTGGGAGGGAAATTGATATTTTCTGCTTGAAGACTTATATCGTTCTCTAATTCGTTTCATTATTGAATATAATTCACCAAACTGGACGCCATTTACTGCAATCAACATCGATCGACTTTAACAAACTCAAAAGAAATTTCTAAGATGCATTGAGTATAAATCTGGACATCAACTCATTACTCATCGATACTACATAACCTTAACATGAAGCCACTTGCTGAACGTAGAACTGATGTTGACCTATGTCTACTTCAACGGATAGTTAATGGTCACATTGATGCTCCACATATTCTACACTCCATATCATTTCATATTGCCTCTAGAAGGACGCATTCATCTACTCTCTTCTATCCGGATACACATAGCATAAACACGGATATTGGAGCTTGGAAATGAATTAAATAAGCTTGAATGGTTTGACCTATTTAGGAATTCCCTGGACTCTTTTAAACGCTGTCTGAAATATAGAATTTAATATTTTATGGTGTAAGTCTTGCTATGTTATCATTATTTATAGTTTTTAATATTTTAATGTTTTATTTACTATTTTAGTATCATTGAAATCTTGTCGTACTCTTAATAGTTTTTATTGTTTTTTGTTTCTTTTTCCATATTCCCCATATCTATTAATATTTTAATGTTTTTAATGTTACAATATCACAATATTATTAATTTTAATGTATTTGATTTATATCCTATAATTTTAACACTATATTATGTCTATTTATTATTCTTATTATGAGTTCTACATGTTACACATTCAGTATTATATCTTTATATTCTACTTATCTATATTAACATTATTTTATATGCACTCTGTTCTTCCTATGTTATAGGCGTTTGCCGTAAATAAATATTATTATTATTTCCGATGATTTGCATTTGGGTGAGTCTATGGTGTACAAGTTAGGTACAAAAAATTTACAGATGAGAAAAGAGTGTGTCAAACTTGTTCTGACGGATGAACAGAAGGCGCGGCTGTCTGGCTGTTTGCGAAGAAATGCTTCACCGCTGGTAGGACGATCTTAATTCTTTGATTAAAGTGGTAATTGGTGATGAGACCTAAGTCTAAATGTACGATCCAAAAACTAAAACCAAAAATGCAGAGAAAAAAACCCTCATCTTATAAGTCTTAAAAAGCTCGCATGAAAAAGTCACGCTCGAAAAAAGCATTCTTATTGTTTTCTTTCAATGCTAAATGACATCCCTAAAGAATTTGTTTCTGCCGGCCAGAAGGTTACAGGTCAATTATGGAGGAGTGCTTTGTCATTTAAAGAATTGTGTCTTTGAGTCTACCGCATCCGTCCAGATAAAAAAGATGCTTGAGTTTTGCTACTGATTTTTGACGTTCAACGTGTTTACATTGCAGTAAGTCAAGTCCACCACAGCCCGACCTTTGTAACGGTGACTTTTTTGTTCCCCCTGATAAAAAGTCCTAAAACGAAAGCAATTCCACACGATTCCATTGGTCCAAGAAGCTTCAACGAGGTCTGTTGACAACCTTGCAGGCGCACACTTACAGCCTATGGACAAAAAAAAATGGCAACGGTAAACACACCATGTATACTATGTTGTACTATATTGTCTATATAAATTGAATTCACTTTGAAACACATTCTCGAAAGACTACGAGGGGGGTCAATATATGTATAATGCAACACATTTTTTTCTGAAATAAGGGCTGTTTTATTCAGCATTCAAATACACCATGTTATTCCCCAATTATTTTGTTAAAAAACACTAGTTGTCAACGTAATCTCCATTCAATATTATGGCTTTACGCCATCTTAACGTTGCTTGGTACTAATCCACGGGTATATGTCGGAGCCAACGTCGTGCTGCATCAATAACGTCTGCATCATCCGCGGAGTTTTTCCGCGGATTGCGTCCTTCATTGGGCCAAACAGACGAAAATCCGATCGGAGCAGCAGAAGGGTCATCCCTTCTACTACTCCAACGAACAGTCCACTGAAGTTTTATGAGCTCCTGTCGGGTGCCTAACACAGGTCTGCGCATCCGAGAGTCTGGCGTTGTCATGGAGAAAGAGAAATTCGTTTAGCTTTTTGTGCCTATAAACATGCCAAAGTCGTTTCTTCAATTTTAGAAGAGTAGCACAATACACTTTAGAGTTGATCGTTTGACTGTGGGGATGGGTATCGAACAGAATAACCCCTTCTGAACCCCAGACGACTGTGGCCACCGGAGCGCTGGAGTTCAGACAGTTTAGCTTGACTTTGTAACGCTGATGACACCGTGCACTGTCCATCCACTGCCAGATCTCCGTACATAATCTGCAATCGCCTATAAATACATGAGATACCCCGGTTTTCTGCCAAAAGAAACTCAATAACTGACCTTTTTCATTTGTGATTTTACATATAGCGCTGTCACAAATCAATTAAACTATACGAGACCAAGCGGAAATATTGAATGGTGTTCCACACGAAATGTTCAGTTTTTTCAACCAAACGTGACCGAGAAAAAATGTGCTATATTCATTATTGAACTCCCCTCGTATTTGATAAAGCATTTTTAATTTTTTTATTGTTGATGTCAACGTCAAAATGACAAAGCTGTATTAGATCGCCCAAATAAAGGGAAAATAAGCATTTACATGCTAAATATGTAACCAAAGCTGATGAACTGCGAATCAGTGGACGAGAGGTTATGGGTTTGAGTGGAAGATCATCTACAAGTGCGAACTCCGCCCTTCGGCATGCTGTTAATATTATATGTATGTTTTTCCTTCAATTTTGTATATTTCAGTTTATTTGTATTTTACAGAATGATGACCGATAAAGCTGAAATAAATGAAATAAATGAAATTAAATTGGTTAATTTAACTCTTCGAAATCAACAATCCTCATTGATAATAATGTCCAAACGCGACCACAGATAGGTCAGATACCAATCAATCTAATATTTTAGCAACTATAGATTTAATTGATACCACTCGATAGTTTTCAATATTTGCATTACAATTACTCTTAAATATTGGCATCGCATTGCCTGTTTGGGTTTACTGAATGTTAACACATTATATTTTAATAATAATCCAAGGATACCATAGGGTTAGCATTACAGGACCCTGATAATGACGATACATTGTTAAACAACTCGTCAATAGTAAATAATGTATAAATATTAATTGGTTAGATGCTTTTTGAAATGTGATGTAAACAAATCTGCTCTACGAATTGTTGTGTGATTAGTCTCTTCACTTAAATACATTTCCTTATGATGAGACACTCTGAATCTTTCTTTTTAATTCAACTCTTAATTAACTTAAATAGTCTGTCTGTAGCTGTATCATTATTAAATCGTATAGTATAGCTGTATTTATGACCAAGTTAGTTTTAGGATTTCAAGTATTTCTTTACTTTTTGCAAAGTACATCTATCATATAGCAATGCATAATCGGAAGTATTCCAGATGCATATTAGTAGGTTCAGCGATCGCGTAAACTTCCATGCTGCTACCACCACGCCAGCAGGCGAAATAAAGCTTCAGATATAGCTCAGTAGCTAAAATTGCTTGTGCGCATGTATCGCCATTGGTTGCTTTAGTTCAAGTAGCGACATTTATTGCATACACCAATTTATATCATCTAGGTGTAATATGTATTTCCTACAAGCATATAACAACTGTACTGATACACCCTGTATATAAATATTTTATATAGTAGCAAAATCCCACATAACAAGTATGATTATGATAACTATATTTTATTCTTCCTTGTCGCAAATTGTTAATATATAAAAATAAAATGGATATTTATAACACTGTGCGGCAGCCACGGCCTTGAATGACCTTGACCTCTACTCTACCTTGCCGACTCATGATATATGAATTAAAACCAATTAAAATTATACTAACAAAGCATAAAGTATATACATATACAAACAATGAGGGAGTAAAGAGAGAATAATAGGGTTTAAATGAAGAAAAAGAATGAATTATGTATGTCACTATAGTAAATAGCAAACAACCGACGACTGCTCAATAGGCTTTACATCATCTATGACGTACTTTCCATTCTTGAAGAACCTAAGCCCTTTTAACATATGTACAAATCCTTTATTACAATCCCCCAATATTTTATCGTGGTATAAACGCTTCATTAATATACGTCATATATTTAAAAAAAAGTTCCCCTTCTAAAAGCAAAGCCCTATACTTCATTATAATATAAAAAATAGCCATTTGTGATTCTCCGCGTATTTAGGGATGAAAATCATATCTCAAATTGATATCGCACTCAGTTTTTTTAAGTACGATTAACGTGGGTTCAAAAACTCTAAATTAAAATAAATAAAAAACACATTTGTATTCACAAGCAAATCTTATCGTTTTAAGGACAACTAAATAGAATAAAAGTATGCCTTGGTTATAAAAACATTTTTGCTTTGTGGAAAGAGTGATTTTAAATAACAGAGCTTTTGAAAATCTCCATTAATCAGTAGACACAACGAAAAAATTTCGATGATTTTAAGATGACATTTACAAATATTGATATATACAAATTGATGAATAATCGTAAATACGAGAAACAATTTAGAGAAATACACTTTCAATTATAACCAAAGCAGGACATAAAACAATTTGTCATGTAGTTTCATTAATTTCCAATTACGCCTTATCACAACACATTAATGCGGTGTAATTGTACTGATATGATAAAGTATCACTATCATATGGCGCATTACATATTTACCTTTTGTATGATGATGATAATGCATGCCCGAGCCAAATGTACACTTTTTAATCATAAGTAAATTTCGGTTTCACGTCGTAACTGCATCTAGTGTAGGTTAATTTATAATTATGAATTTCGTTTTGTAGCGTTACGAGAGAGTAAGGATTTAACAGTAATTCGTAATATCTTAATGTGACCAAATGATTATCACACCGGATGTGGCCTATCTACAGTTAACAAAAACGTGTGCGTACCGTTGCTACGTTATAAGATTATTGTGTAATTAGAAATGTTACTACAACAAAATCTTAAAGTGTACAATGTTGTTTATTTAAAGGGTTTAATAACAAAAAAAATGTTCCGTATTACTTTTGTGATCTACTTTGAATAACTGTAAAATTAAAATGTAATTTCTTTATTTCCAATCGTACAAGCTAACTCCAAAGGTAAGCCACATAAACAATATACATTTTGATAGCATGTGAAAAGGTTTGATGATTATACGTAGTTTTTTGTTATAGCTCTAGCTCTTTCAAATATGGAAAAAATATGTAAACAGTAATTTTGGCATGTTTATTTTATACAATAAAAAAAGTAAAAACGCTGTTCAAGCAAGAAAAATTTTTGATGTGTATGGAGATCGTGAGATTGCTGAGAGATTCGATTTAATTAAATTGTTAAACAAAAGCAATTAAATGTTTATTTTATTTCAGTTTAAGTTCTTCACACTTACTTTTAGTTATAATTTAAATAAAAGCTTATTTATCTGTATTAAAATAACAGAACCAATTATATTATAACTAGTACTAACTATGAAAATTCAAATTTCTCTTGAATATATATTCCCAACTTATTTCAACATTGCAAATATAAACAATGAAGAATCAATAAATTAATTACTAGTTTCTTGATATCATGAGCTTGAATTCTTACAAAGATTACTTTAAAACTGTGTAAAGTTGTAAATTAAAGTTTGAAACGATGTTTTCTCGACTCAATTAGAAAGAACTTGTGGAGTTCGGATATTTTGTAAGTGTAATGGCACGGAACAGACAACACAAGTCTCGACTGAAAGTAACGCAAATGCAATTTATAAAATTCCAAATGCACGACAATCCCATCCACGAAGCACTTTCTCCTCTCCTTATTATTCTTATTATTTTCACCACGGTGAATTCCGATCGGCCGTAATGTCAAACACACTTAAAAATATCCCCAACAGGGATTTAAATAAATGGCCGACGCCGGATGACCTTTTGACGGCAATCCGCTTCTTAATCATGAGATTCATGTCTTGTATTTATATATACTTCAGTCACGAACGGTGCCAAACCAATTACATAAACCATTTACACCATTACTTCCTTTCGGGCGACGAAAACATTACAATTCAATTGCGGAAAAGAATAGCCAGAAATTTAACAATGGTTCACGGTGTAATAAAATTAATGGCAAAATTTTCTCGGGATGAACGGCGACGATGTTACATTTACGAATTATATAAGTGCATTTCTGGCATATTTTATGGTTTCACTTTCACCTCTTTTATTGTATAATTGTGAGAATGTGTACTTTAATGTACAGTTAATTAATGCTCATTAGTTCGTGGTATAATGGCAAAGAGAGGTGTTGCGACGGTTTTATATAAATTTGCCGAGAGTAATTTATAAATTACTTTATGAATCTTGGACATAAAATTGGTGGATATTTCTAGAACTCTTGAAGGAAACCTGAAAATGTTTAAGTAATAATTTCTTGATAAGTAAAATTTTTGATTATAAAAGAGAATTCTTACAATTTGGAGTAGAAAACCTGGAATAAAAATTGTAAACGTTCTAGGAGTTTAGAAATATAACTGCAAAAAAATCTAAAAATTTTGACAAATTTTCTGGGAATCTGGATTTTAAATTACACTAAAATTCAAGAGCCCTCTAAGAAAATCGTGGCTAATCCTGATAAGATTTTTTATAGGATCTAGCAATTTTTCTTAAAACGAGAGCCCACGACCAAATTGCTATAAATTTGGAAATTAGATATTTCAAATTACTGAAATCCCAAAAATCCTAGAGAATTTCGATAAGATAAAGCAAGTAAAGCAAAAAAAAACTCTTGATAAATGATTACAATTTGAAGCCAAAATATCTACTCGAAAAATAAAAATAAAAATCTAGAAATCTAGCAAAACATGTTTGAAATTATGTATCTGGACGAGAAATGACCAGAAAAATTTGGTTTTAAAATTACTTGAAAATTTATTTTATTATTCATTTATAAAATTAAAAAATAATTAACTCTTGAAACATTACGATGAGATAAGAAATGCTGTACATTTTAAATGTCTCAAAGAAATATTTGGAAAAAAATGTAAAAAAATTGTGAGATTAAATATGGAAAAAAGTGCAGAACATTCTAAAACCTTTGACAAATTTTTACGGCACTTAAATATAAATTCTGGAACCCATTTCGAATTTTACCAATTTCCAGAATATTTACTTACAGACCCTTAAAATTTTCCAGGATTTCTTGCTTCACTTTAAAGGCTTGCAAGTTAAAATTTTGGGGATTCGTGATCAAATTAAAATCTAAAAAAGGGCTTAATATTTCGAAAAGTTTCGACAAAGTTTGTAAAAATGGAGACACAACATTATTTGTAACTTTCTAGAAGCTTCCTAAAAACTCAAGCAAGGTTGAATAAGATAATATTAGAAATAATGGAAATTTCTAAATATTAAAAAAAATACAGTTAATTAGGTTAAGAAGAAAAATTTCTGGAAAATTTTAAAGACTGGAAAGAAAAACTATTGAAAATGTTTGAACCTCCGATAATTTCTAAGAAACTATTGTTAAAATTATTTCAAAATCATTAAAAAAATTGCTCTTCACGAATTGGTAACTTTTTTTCATCAAGTTAAAATCTAAAAAAGAACTACTTGAGATTTCTAAAAGTTTAGACAACGTTTCTAAAAATAAAAACGTAAAATTACTTAGAAGTTTCTAGAAGTTCTCTAAAAAATCAAGCAAATTTGAATAAGACAAAACAAGAAATAATGTAAGTTTCTTAAAAATAAAAAATAAAATTCGGAAAAGTCCTGAACTTTTGAAGAAAATTCTTCAATTAGGGTAAGAAGAAAAATTGCTGGATAATTTTAAAGAGTGGTTAAAAACCCGAGACAACATAAAATTAAACAATATTTTTAAAGATAATTCTTGCCGGCCCCGTTGGTTAACGGAAAAGGCTATTCTTTAACTATTTTGGACTTTTCTCAATTACTTGTTATATAAATTTCATGTAACTCCTATAGTTTATTAGCAATAGGCCAAAAATATCAAAATTATCAATTTTTTTCTCGCAACTATATGAAAAACGTATGTTAATAAAACTTTTTTAGTTTCTCATTGTCTTTAATTTTTGTTTGAATAGTTTTGTAATATTTTTCAAATTTAGAAAAATATCGAGAAAAAACCAAAAATCACCTTGAGTAAATGCCCACTTCCGGTTTATAAATGTTTATCAAAGGCTTTTCAGTTCCAGATTTTAACGATAAAACCTTAAGTTTAAAGTTTCTTTCCAATAGGATTATTCGTTTTTGAGATACAACGCCCACAGACTATTTCATGCACGAAAACAATACTTCCCCTATATATACTATATAGGGAAAGTAATAATTGCCTACTTATCATTATATCTTTCCTAATTTATTTTGTATGAATATTGAAAACATAGTGAATTTTTTAATTCAGTATATGAATATTGATCTAATTAAAAAAATATTATAAGAATAGGAATATTATTTATTAAATTTTAGTCTGTATTTAAATCTTAAATTATGAAAATAACAATATATTTCAAGATGAAATATTAAATTGAGCCGACGTTTTATTTATTGTCTGTTTAAAAGTGATTGATTTAATAAGCTTTGTTTAATGAATAAATTTTAATATAAAATAAAGCAATATTTAATTATTCATTAAGACATTCCTGGTAGTTTAAATGAGTCATTAATTTAAATACGTTCAATTAATTTCTATACATAATTGTCTAAGAATAAAAATGCAATATATCAAATGTCAACATTATATACAATAAAAAAATAATGCGATATAATTACATGTCCTGTGTAAGTAATTTAATTACCGCCTTTCACTTTCCACTTTTGACGAATTATTACATAATAGGGTTAAAACATATAAGACAATTAAAAACAATTAATAGGTTATTTTTATAATATGGTATAAAAACAAATAAAAGTTACTTTTAAACTAAATGTTAGCGAAACAGTTATTTAAATATTTATAATTAACTCCGGCACGGTTTTTGTACGGTGGATTTTGTTGTATTATTCAGGAGCTTAATTAATTAAAAAAGGCCCAGCGCAGACAATTACTTAAGGTCAACGATTGCGCGGTTATTAAAATTAGTGGTAAATGATTAAAGGTGGGGTCAATACTTTATGGCCTTCGTTGTTTTCCGCAAGAGTGAATTATCCATGTGAGCATCACATCATTCACGTTTATCCAAAACATAAGTTATGAAATTAAAACTTTTAGTTAATGAAGGTATTGTTATTGGTTTATTTGATTATACTTAAATTGTAATTTGAAATTATTTTCTAATTTAGATACTTAAAAAATTGTCCGACTATTTCCAGTTTGTAATAAAACGTTCAAAACTTTGGAGACCAACTAATACAACAATATTTCAACAACACAAACAAACTTGTTAGATCTTACTTAGTCGTTGGATGGTACAAGGTCTGGTGAGTATTGTGGATGGTCCATCAGGTCCCAGCTCCAGCAACTTGCGGGTCACTAAACTTTCACGTGGTCTCGCATTGTCATGTTGGAACACAACACTCATATGATTGCCAATTTTTTATTTATCTTTTTATCCATTAACTTATTCTCTACAATATGTTTTAGATATTATCTTTTAATCTTCTTTTCCACTGTTCTCTATCTTTTGCCATGTTTCTTATTTCTCCCCATTCTATTCCTCTTCTTTCCGTTGCTTGATCTACTTGCTCGTTTTTTCCTTCGTCTTCCTATTTTATTTTTGCATTGTATTTTTAGTTCGTGTATTGTTTTCTTTAATCTATTCTCTTCTAATCCGTATAGAGCGTCGCTGATATGTAAGGAAATGGTCGGTTATCTCTTAAAGTAAGATAGCTAGCAAAAAAGGTTGAGATACAAAAGTTTTAGGGTTTTTTAAGACAATAAAGACAAAATAAGTATACAGGATTAGTCAAAAAGTCAGTACAAAACAAACTTGCTTTCTCTTTAATGAAACATCCTGTATATTATTCCATATTTCAATTCATCTCGAAATCCTAAACAAAATTCGTATAGCACATCATAAAGCTAAACTTGACCGTTTTAGAGATATCGGACTTTGAAAATATTTTTTTAAAATAAATTATACAAAAATAGTTAGCTATCAAGTTACCTTTCAAGGTTTCCATCTCTAAACAACGCTATTTTATAAAGTGCTTAAAGTATTATTCATTTGTCTCCTGACAGTAGTCAACAAAATTATGTAGAGAATCTAAAAGGGTATTGGGAGGAGTTAGGTCTTCTGGTATGTCCCCGCTTAACATTTTAGTCTACAAAAATAAGCTACAAAATATCAAAAAGTTGCAAGAAGGAATAAAGTATGAAATTTCTAGTATACCTTATTCCTTCTTGCAACTTTTTGATATTTTGCAGCTTATTTTTGTAGACTAAAATGTTAAGCGGGGACATACCAGAAGACCTAACTGGCCATTCAATTGCCCCCCTGCGTGCAATCCATTTAACAGGAAGAGTTTCATCTAGATATACCCGAACAGCAAGTCTTGTTGAAACCATATTAGTTCTGGCGGTAAATTAGGATTTTTATTTTTATTTTTGTATAATCGTATGAGCTGTGGAATAATATGCTCTCGAAAAAGTAATAAATATCGTTCAGCGGTCAAATTTCCATTTATAACATAAGGTCCTATGACGTGTCCAGCAAACCACACCATACATTTACTTTTTATGGTCGTTGGGTGTGAACTTCTTCCATCGTCGGAAAACAATATGTGGGTGACAAAGTTGGTATTTTTGTTTAATTTGTTCATAATAACTTCGCAGAACTCGATTCTATGACCAAAACCACCTTCACCTAATTCTTGCACCCAATTAATTTCATATGGGAGGAATTTTTCCCGTTTGCAATTTTTTTGAATCCCTCTGTTTTGTCCAATTGATTGCATTTTCTTTACCACATCAGCCAAAATGTTGAGTATATTTTATTATTTTGCAATGTATTTTTTGTGATATTTATTTTATAAGAATAGAGTACAAAGATATAATAATGATAAAGATAACAGGACATTCAAAGAATTTTCTTCTTTTGTAACACCTACTGGTCTTTTTGGTAGATCTAGGAAACATCTCCAGTTTCTTTAAAAATGTGTAATGTTTTTGAAACTGTTAATTTAAGAGTACGCTACCTATCGGGATGCAGTTCATGAAAAATATTCACTACTTCGTCATCTCGTCGTCTTCTATCACCATATCCTAGGATTATTGAAATTTCAATCCGCTCGATTTCACTTAAACGTACTATTTTTACGCGAAAATTATTCAAACTAAATGTACTTTTGTGTGTAACGACGCCGAATCGTTATGGAGATGGAAACTTTGAAAGGTAACTTAATATTTTCAAAGTTCGATATCTTTAAAACGGTCTCCACACAGTCCTGATTAAACTTCTATGGACATTTTTTCTGCGGGGTTATCTCAAATCTAAAAAAGTTAACGCCAATAGATCAACTTCTCGGGTGCATTTGAAAGAAAATATCCAAATGGCAGTAATCACAAAGTCAACCTGTCGAGCCCTATCAAGAAAATTTTGGGGTGTGACCTTCGCGGTTTACATTTGGTAGATATTATAAGACATAAATGTATAGTTAAATAAAACTAAAAATAATAATAAAGAAAATTTTGATAGATGGATTATTTTTTTGTTGGTTTACTAAATATAAACTTTCTTTTGAGACACTCTGTATAAATATTTTGCTCTTTCTATACTAACATGTTTTTGCAATGCAATAAAAAAATGCTCACTAACATTGTTTTTTTTAGACTTCAGCAAGCAAAATAATCATTGGAGAAGTGTACGGGTGCTAAAAAAGCTTCATTGGTGACAAGACTGTAGGGGCAATTGCTAAAATGTCTGAAATTTATTCTTAACAAAGTTTTTAGACATATGAAATAAATACCCCGGTCATACTAATTAGTACTTTGGGTGCGATAGGACACAACAAACCCTAAAAGTTTTCATTCAGTCAAACAGCAAGATTGCTCTGGATTTAAAAACTGATCAAGATGAACGTAACTTTCATTAAATGCCCTCGTTTATAATTGTGATAATAAGAAAATTGCTGGTTATGTAATTAATAAATATAATTTCGAAGAAGTAAAAACATATTGCTTTATTATTAATAGCCACCATGATGGAATTGAATGGGTGTTATCAGATGATGAAGAAATACTTAAAGAATTTTTCATTTACTAATGATACAATTGGTTGCAATTGAGATTAGAATACACTTCGATGGAAAGAGCTGGCAACGAGCATATTGGCAGGGTAATCTTATAATAGCTTGTTTTATGATTTTGAAAATATCCACAAATTACATTGTTACAGACCAAGATTAACGAAATATAGTATTTTAGTATACACAGGGGTTTGTTTGATACTTTAACCCTTTGGACTCGTAATTATTCTTTAGACAGCCAGTAACTCGGAATTTTTTTTCATGTTCGATCAAGATGAATTTTTTTGATGGAATTGTGTTCATATTTAACTAAAAGGTTCACCATCCTTAAATAAGAAATTTTAAAATATAACCCTTGAATACACCCCTTGACCTAGGATGGGGATGTGGTCATATAATATTTTATTTTTTAACGTGTCAAAATAATTTATTGAAACTACTAAGAATACTTAACTATAGTACACTAAACCACATTAAACATCTAGGGAATATAATTATATAAACAATATTTAGGGGCGGAACGTAATACCGGCACCTCCACCATAGCAAATCAACTTAGAAATACTCTGAACAGAAATCTTTTGGTTAAATCATCACAGGTTGGCCAAAGAATATCTGTTTTCTATAACTAGTAAGAAGTAAGTAAGTAACAAAACTAACAAAAATTTCCTCTACATACTTTTCTGTTTATTGGCTGAGTACCCGAAACATTCCAACTACTAACTGCAGTGACGACCCCTTTATCTTTCCAGGCCAATAATCGTAAGTTTTCCTATCTGCCGGCAAATTATCCTCGGAAGAGTTGGGTACGAATTTCAGGTTAATTTAGATAATTCCGGTTAAGTAAACGTTTACTTTCCGAAGTTCTCATGAAAGTGGTAGGCTTGTATAATACCAGTCATACTGCCAGAATTGCCAAGTTTCAATTTCCCTTGACGGTACCAAATGTTCCTTGAACTTTTTCTCCAAAAAATCTAAATAATGACGTTTTGCACCCGGCTCCAAAGACTTTGATGTTTGGATCTGTCTCATCTGTCTCAAATGAAGCATCCAAAAGATTTGCATGAATCAGTCCCTTCTGAATATGGCACTAATAGAAATAATAAGAAAGATATTTTGGCATTAAAGTTTTGGGACCAATATTCCTGCAGACGGCTAACCGTTATTGTATACATATTTAGAATAACTCCCAAAACGGCCTAAATTTGCCTTCTAAATTTTTTTTCATCAATTCATCCGCAAAAAGAGTTTAACAAAGTCAAGTTTTGTACAGTTGACAGAGAGCCAGTGGATCTCCAATATGGTGCAATGGAGAACAGTTAATATTATAATAGGTGACACGAGGTTTGTATGTAGGGTCGCAAAAAGTTGTCCACAGAGAGGGGTGCTCTCCTGTTTACTATGGAACCTAGTCGTTGACGGACTGCTAGAATCACTGAATAGGCAGGGCTTCTACTAGGTCTAGGTTACGCCGACGATATCACGATCCTACTTTCCAGTATGTTAACGAAACATATGTCGGATGCTCTTGACATAGTAAACATTGTGCATAGACCAAGGAGTATTTGTAAATCCAACAAAAACGGAACTGGTACTGTTCACAAGAAGGAATAAAATCAAGGATTTTAAGCTACCAAGCATTCGGGGTAAGGAACTCACCCCGAAAGAAAAAGTCATATGTTTGGACATTCTTCTAGATAACAAACGGGACTAGAATGCCCATCAGATGGAGAGATCTGAGAAAGTATGCATAGCACTCTGGTAATGCAAACGATTTATGGGGAAAACATGGGGACTATCGGAGCCGTAAAGCTTCTAGACCACGTCTAACGCAGCGCTTTCCTGAGCGCGACAGAAACCATGAGAACAACACCAAAAGCGGCTATGGAAGCCCTGCTGCAGCTGCCATCCTTGGACAAATATATCAGCAAATAGGCAGCAGCGGCTGTTATAAGGGTACAAACAACAAAAAGATGGCTTGTAAGCAACGGAAGAGGTGAACACCACAAAATCTTCGATCAGAGAAAACTTACGGAAGGTTCTAGGGCTCCTAACAGGACACTGCAATCTAAGATCGCAGCTAAATAGATTGAGACTATACTCAAGTTCAACCTGTAGATGGTGCGAAGAGGAAGAGGAAGCCGCCGAGCATGTGCTTCTGAATTGCCCGGTTCTATTCAACTTACTTGAATCCACAATGGGAAATGGATGCCTACAGTCATTAGATATCCTAAGAGTCCCTCTCTTGTTGCGATCCTGACATTTGCCAATGCCTTGGGTTGGCTCGACCGTAGTAAGGAATGTGGACTCAGATGGGAGGTAGTACAAAGGGCCCACTGGGGCCTACGTGCTGCGGATGTCTCTGCCTAGATCGAGATCCAGATTTGTCAGGAATCTGTGTCCTTCACCTTCATCACCAGAAGTACAATCTATCCTGTGTGGACCATTATCCTTCGTTGTAACATTCACCCATGGTCTATAATTGCCTTCTCTTGCATCGTGAATTACGTCGTCGTCTCTGCTGCTTGTACTGGGCAAAGGTAATACCCGATTTCTTTTGATAACTATAATTTCACTACCACTAGTATCATTTTCTGAAGCTTCTTCGCTGCAGCCCTCGTTCCTATTTTCATTGCACTCTAATTCTTAATAATAATAGTTCATATAAAACTCGTCGTCACTGCTGTCAAATTTATTTTATTTTATATGTTGCCTTGTAAAGGTCGCTTAGGCATTGCGAACATAAAAAATAATAAAGTCATAGTGCTATATAACTATAACACAAAACTATCTCGGATGGTGTTCGTTATGACACAAAACTAAATTTGTAATCTAAAAGTAAACGTCTATAAATATTTGAAAAAGTGAATATAATATAAACATTTTCGGTGATCAATAACGTATTCATTTTATTGATTTTTTTATTTTATATAAACTCGAGCGACCATAATATTTTGCTTATATAAACCAGAATAAAACCCCCCGCTACTAATTTAAGATAAAATATGAGATATTTAATGCCTATACCGCGACATAAGAGCGTAAAGATTCGATGTCCCCTGTAAGGGGACATACGAGTGCAACGGTAAAACGAGTGATGTCCCCCGTACGGGGACATACGAGTGCAAAGGGTTAATAAGTAAAATTTTCAAGAAGAAAAAAGAGCCTACTTTAATCCTAGCAGCCACCACGGAGAACATAATGGTAGTTGGTACAATTGGTTGCATTTGAAGTTAGGATGCAGTTGGATGGAATGGGCTTGCAACGAGTATATTCGCAGGCTAATCTTATAATAGCCTGCTTTATTATTTTGACAATGTCCATAGACTACATTGCAATAGACCGAATAGATTTTGTTCAAGACAAAAAAACAGACAGAAGCAGAAAATTATAATAGATTTAAAGGGGTATTTACTGCTGTCAGTATTTTTTACAAAAATCTCTTTTGTTCAATCCTGCAGTAGAAATAGTATATTACACTACAAGTGGAGAAAGTACGTGTTTTGCTCACGCGTGTACCAATTTGCACACGAGGCGACAGCCGAGTGTGCGAAGGTACACAAGTGAGCGAATTCGTAACTCCACGAGTGGTGTATTACGTTTTGTTCAATCCTGCCGAAAATTCATTTTAAAACATAGGTTCAAATAAAAGAAATGTATTGCGGCTTTGCGCGATGTGCCGTGCCCGGCCCGCTTTAAAATCTAGTGTACGGCGGTCGGCGTTGCTCGATGCGCCGTGCACGGCCCGCACTAAAATAATCTAGTGTCCCGCTGTGAGCGACGACAAAAAAAGACAAGCGGCAATATAACACGATCGTCTACGTCATATAAACAACACAATCGGCGACGCTAAGTAACTTGTACCACTTTCGTCTGTAATAATAGTTGATATTCAATAATATATATGTATAAAGTTTCGGCAAACATCCGTAACAAAATATAATATTATTTTACAATGAGCGAAGTAGAATGGCTTAAGATTCACAATTTAAATATCATTACGGGTGAAGTTTTAATTGCCTATTTTAATGGCCTTTTTAATAACTTTGCCCAATATTCTATTTCGAAGTGACAATTTTCATTTACAAGTGTATGAGCAAGTAAGTAATAATAATAATAATAATGTGTATTTATAAAAGCGTGAGCGAAAGTGACATAAGAGTGGGCGAAAGTGACACAAGAGTGGGCGAAACTAAATCTCCATATCAACCATTTTGCGTGATGTAAACAGTAACTTTCTAACAACAAAACAACGTATGAAAGTTCTATTTTCTACTGCAGGATTGAACAAATGGAATTTTCGGACGTTGTTTTGTTGTTAGAAAGTTACAGTTTACATCACGCAAAATGGTTGCTATGGTAATTTAGTTTCGCCTACTGTTGTGTCACTTTCGCTCACGCTTTTATAAATACACATTATTATTATTATTACTTACTTGCTTATACATTTATAAATGAAAATTGTCCATTAAAATAGGCAATTAAAACTTCATCCGTAATGATATTTAAATTGTGAATCTTAATCCATTCCTGGAATTTTCGATACTCACACATATACCTGCATTTTGATTTGTCGGGTAGCAGACTGTATGTAACAGCATTTACTGCATCTATTATATCTGGCGATATTTCGTTCTCCGTTTCTTCTTTTTCTTCGCTCATTGTAAATAGTATATTGTTCAACGAGTGACGAAAGTAACATTTTTTTAAGCGAGAGAACAGTTTACCAAACGAGGCGAAGCCGAGTTTGGTAATGTTCGCGAGCTTAAAAAAATGCTTTCGACGAGTTAAACACTATACTTTTTCTACTACCTTACCTATGATACTAACAAACTTTTATTATTATATAAACAAATACTTTATTATGAATTAAAAATTACAAAACTACAGATCATATTTAAATTACTTACGATTTAAATATCAAATTTTCCGTCAATTTTGCAAAATATGCAAACAGCACAGTGAATATGAATTTACGCGATTATCTGCCTTAATAGTATATTACACTACAAGTGGAGAAAGTACGTGTTTTGCTCACGCGTGTACCAATTTGCACACGAGGCGACAGCCGAGTGTGCGAAGGTACACAAGTGAGCGAATTCGTAACTCCACGAGTGGTGTATTACGTTTTGTTCAATCCTGCCGAAAATTCATTTTAAAACGTAGGTTCAAATAAAAGAAATGTATTGCGGCTTTGCGCGATGTGCCGTGCCCAGCCCGCTTTAAAATCTAGTGTACGGCGGTCGGCGTTGCTCGATGCGCCGTGCACGGCCCGCACTAAAATAATCTAGTGTCCCGCTGTGAGCGACGACAAAAAAAGACAAGCGCCAATATAACACGATCGTCTACGTCATATAAACAACACAATCGGCGACGCTAAGTAACTTGTACCACTTTTGTCTCTAATAATAGTTGATATTCAATAATATATATGTATAAAGTTTCGGCAAACATCCGTAACAAAATATAATATTATTTTTACAATGAGCGAAGAAGAATGGCTTAAGATTCACAATTTAAATAGCATTACGGGTGAAGTTTTAATTGCCTATTTTAATGGCCTTTTTAATAACTTTGCCCAATATTCTATTTCGAAGTGACAATTTTCATTTACAAGTGTATAAGCAAGTAAGTAATAATAATAATAATAATAATAATGTGTATTTATAAAAGCGTGAGCGAAAGTGACATAAGAGTGGGCGAAAGTGACACAAGAGTGGGCGAAAGTAAATCTCCATAGCAACCATTTTGCGTGAGGTAAACTGTAACTTTCTAACCACAAAACAACGTATGAAAGTTCTATTTTCTACTGCAGGATTGAACAAACTTCTGTTCTTTATTGTGTTGTAGATCATTCCTGCTATACCTATTTTTTCATCTATTTCTGGATCTATCTTCTCTGTTTCCTCTATGAGGCTGTTGTTGATAACAGGTATTTGAAATGCTTAACCTGCTATATCTGTTTTCCGTTTAGCTCTATTTTAGGAGTGCTCCCTTTTAATGATATTATCATTGTTTTGGTTTTGTTTGTATTTATTTCCATATTTACCTTTTTCAGCTCCTCTTTGTATATGTCTAGGTTTCTTTGTAATTATTCTTCAGAATCTGCTATTAGTGTTATGTCGTCTGCAAACATTAATACTTGCATTTTTATTAGATCCATACTTCTGTACCGTATCTTTGTGTTCCCGGCTCTTTCTTTGCTATTTCTTATTGCTTCGTCTATAAGTGAAAGCACATATAAGAGAAATCCGGATGTCCAAGAGGATATTTGCTCCATCGGCATCATTGAAGATAAAGGATTTGAGTGAAATAATACGATCTGTAATTGTGAACTTAGCCTGTGCTTCTTTCGCCTAATATTTGACGTATGTTTTTTTTTTAATTAATATGTAATATTCAAGAAAGGAGACCAAAGATTAATAAATAATTAAATAAAAAAGGCCTTAATATACAACGTTGATTCAGATCTATTTTGGTCTTGCTACGTGCTGCGAGTAAACCGGCAAGGACGGACCGCATAGAGTTATAAATAAAAGTAAAATAACAAAGTCAGAGTGGCGAAACAATTTTACAAACACCAGAGTAGAAGGAAAGAACTAAAGAAAAACGCAGAGACGGAGAAATCAAGCCCATAAGAAAAGTAAGGAAACTAAACAGCTGATGGAAAGCCACCATTGTGGTAGGTAGGTGCGATACAAAAAGAGCGAGAAATTCAAATCCGCAAAACAATTCGATATTCATATAAGCCTCATACTAAGGATGAAACAATAAAAACGTACATAAACAAAAAAAAAATACAATCTAACTATAACGAAAATCTCTATTCAGAGGAACCTATAATAGCGAACCACGTACATGCAAAAGATTATCAAAACGTAAATAAGTGGTGTTAAAATATATAAAACTAAAAGGAAGTGGGAAATAAAGAAGCAAATGAGTACAAAAAGAGAACGAGAAAACAAAAGTGAAGAAAAAGATATAAGTAACTCTGAATATGGATTCCAAGGTTTCTAAATGAGGAAAAAATTATTAGGGTCTACTGAGCACTGGAGAATTGAAAAGGATAGAAAAACGGAAGCAGCGAAATAATACGTTGAAACAACAACATAATACAAAAATAAAACAAAGGAAGAAGCCAACAAGGACATGAAAGATAAGTCAAAAGTAAATATAGGTAAGAACGAAGTGGAAATTTAGGAATTAAAGAGCATGTTTAAAGACTTGATGAAGATAAAGGCAAAAAATACAGAAGAACTAAAAGAAGAGATTAAAAATCTAAAGATTTATTATTCATTTCTTGAATAATAAAGAAGAGATGTGGGAGCTAGAAAAGCATGTGATATTTAAAAAAAAAACAAAAACTTGGAAAACTGAGCGGAAAAGAAACAATATTATAGTAACAAGCTTACCAGCAGAGGCAAACCAAAAACAGAAGAAAGTTGATAATTTTTAAAAGAAAAACTGAAGATACAAGTCAAAATAGGAAAAGCACACGCAATACGCAAAGAAAAACAAATAAAACGAGTCGAAGTTGGGACATGGGAAACAAAACAACAAATAATGGGATCCAAAAGAAATCTAAGAGGGACCAAGATTACATATCGGGTGGGCCAAATATACCTTTCTGATTTAAAAAAATCATGTCTCTTTTGTTTGTGAATATTTTTGGTAATTTTTGCTTTTGTTGCAGACAATAAACTTGGGAGATTGTAATGTAGAACGATACACCATTGCACAGCGCACAAAAGTAATTTTATTATTTCTGAAAACTGCCGGTTTGTAATTGTCACTCAACGTGAATACCGGCAATTTTATGGAGTTCGGACTGCGCCAATAGCTCGCATTATTCGTGCTATGGTGGTTAAATTTGAGCGATAGGGAAAAGTTGGAGATATGAGACATGCTGGCAAACCCCGTTGTAAACGATCGGCCGAAAATATCGATCTCGTTAGACATGGTGTTCCAAAAAACCCTGACACATCAACACAGTTGGCTATACTGCGTGGGACGCTTCACCAAATTATGAAAAAAGATCTGCACCTATACCCCTATAAAGTCCAATTGGTTTAACAGCTCCAACCTGGTGACCTGGCATTGCGTTTGGAATACTGCAGATCTTTTCTTAATCTCGCTAAGAATGATCAAGAATTTTTGGAAAATTTAATGATGACCGACGAGGCGCACTTTTATTTAAGTGGTTTTGTTAACAAGCAAAACTGCAGATTTTGGGGCACAGAGAATCCCAAAAATGTTTAGCAATGTTCATTATACCCACTTCCTGCCACTGTAGTGTGGCATAACCTCACGCAGGATATATGGACCATATTTTTTTGAAAATTTACTAGCTGCAAACGTTATCAATTGAGATCGCTACCGAACAATGCTTCAAGACTTCCTTTTACCATTCTTGTAAGTGGACAACAACATTGGCACCATATGATTTTAGCAAGACGGTGCTACGTCACACACTGCTCGTGAGACAATGAACTTATTGCGGGAACAATTTCCTAATCGTGTCATCTCAAAAACGGCAACTCGAGATAGCCACCGCGATCGTCTGATCTGACGGCCCCAGACTTTTTTCTGTAGGGCTACTAAAGGAAAAGGTCTACATCAACAAACCACGGACTTTACGGGAGCTGAAAGACAACATTCGAGCGAAAATTGCGCAAATTACATCGGCCATGCTGAAAAAAGTGATTCAAAATGCAATGAAAATTGCCGATTTTCCTATTTTTTATCATTTCGTTTAAAAGTTATTACAGTTTTATATCGGAAAGGTATCTTTTGCCCACCATATAGATAGTGACCTAACACATGAAGAAAGATTCGTAAAAAGATATTAGAGAAATAACAAGAGAAGAAACAGCAAAAGGAAAGAGAGTCATAGGATATAGGAATATAATAATTAAAAGAAAGGAGTATAAATGGAGTAAAGAAGCAAATAGAGTAGAAGTAGTTGGGGTTTCAAAAAACCAAGAAAACAATTAATAGAAAAGCAAATAAAAAACATGACATCATAGCAAGAAAATGGTACAAGAAAAAATTAAATACAATAAAAATGGTAATATGAAATGTCAGAAGTATGAGGGGAAATTAAAAGAAATTAATAGAAGAAATGAAAACACAGAAGTTGGACTACCTAGGTTTAACCAAGACAAAAAAAAGATGGGAAATGGAATTAAAAAAACTGGGAGATGGATACAGAGTATACTGGGATAGAGTGAATCAAAGCAAGAGAGGAGCGGAAAGAGGTAGGTTTAATAGTAAAACCAGACAATATAAAAACATAATAAATGAGAAATATGGGAACAGCCCACAGTGGACTAAAGCATGAAAAAACCTGGTCAAAATATGAGGACGTGTAAGAATATTCTTGAAAGTGTTTCCTATATCAAAAATTCAGAATTCAAAATGGCGGATCCATTGTGGTGGATCAAATATTCATAAACATGTACATATACAGGGTTATTCACGCTATACGGCACGGAATATTATGGCCAAAATACGTGACTTTCAAAAAGTTTCACTTTGGGGATATAAGGGGGTTTATTAGGGCTACTTTTTAAAATTATTTTCATAATATACAGGGTGTCCCAAAAACCCTAAAAGTATCAAAGTTGTGTTTTTTTTAATGGAACACCCTGTATTTTATTGCATTTTTGGATCCGTCTATTAAAATAGGTATGTGTTTTAATAAGGTTTTTATTACATAAACCTTAAGGTTTTTGAATTAATTTGAATTTTGTAAAAATGTAACCTAATTTTCATGTTTCAAATACTTAAAAAATAATTAAGTTATGCATACCAAATTTACACTGAAATGTAACAATAGATCATATTTTATTTTCCAAGTATAATAAACTTGACATCTTATGCCGGGTGTAAAAAAATTGGAATTAAACAAATGAGAACTTTAAATGGCTATAACTTCATTAATTTAAATGGAACGCTATATTTATTAATTTATCAGCAAATGCACGTTTTAATTACCTTTCGAATGGTATTTAAATCTTAAGTGTTAAGTCTTCTCGTTTTGCAGAAAACGCCAAAATATTGTTTATTGCACCGTTTTAGTACTTTTTAAGTAAAAATTTTTATGTATCTAGTTTTCTATGGTATTTAAAAACGTCAGATAATTAATTTAGTCTGTTATTTTAGTTTAAAAAGCCTGTCTTTTGTTATAGTTGTCTTATTTTGCATTTTTGTGTTAGATCGTTAGTAATCGTTATTGTTTGAACATCGCTGTTGTATTTTTTGATAAAAAATGAAGATTTACTCAATAGAAGGGGTTATTGGCATTATTTTTATGCTTGGAGAATGTCATCAAGATTGTTTATTGGCTTGTCGAGTTTATACTTAAAGGTTTCCCGAAAGAAATCACCCTAAGCCAGCCATTTTTGACAGACTATTAAACCAGTTTAAAGAAATTGGAATTGTTAGTTATAAAAACCTCAGTATAAGAAAATCTGTGTAAATTTTCATTTTTTACTATGACATACAACAACCATGTTCAAACAATAACGATTACTAACGATCTAACATAAAATGCAAAATAACACAACTATAACAAAAGACATCCTTTTTAAACTAATGTAACAGACTAAATTAATTATCTGACGTTTTTAAATACGATAGAAAACTAGATACATTAAAATTTTTACTTTAAAAGTACTAAAACGGTGCAATAAACAATATTTTGGCGTTTTCTGCAAAAACGAGAAGACTTAACACTTAAGATTTAAATACCATTCGAAAGGTAATTAAAACGTGCATTTGCTGATAAATTAATAAATATAGCGTTCCATTTAAGTAAATGAAGTTATAGACATTTAAATTTCTCATTTGTTTAATTCCAATTTTTTTACACCCGGCACAAGATGTCAAGTTTATTATACTTGGAAAATAAAATATGATCTATTGTTACATTTCAGTGTAAATTTGGTATGCATAACTTAATTATTTTTTAAGTATTTGAAACATGAAAATTAGGTTACATTTTTACAAAATTCAAATTAATTCAAAAACCTTAAGGTTTATGTAATAAAAACCTTATTAAAACACATACTTATTTTTATAGACGGATCCAAAAATGCAATAAAATACAGGGTGTTTCATTTAAAAAAACACAACTTTGATACTTTTAGGATTTTTGGGACACCCTGTATATTATGAAAATAATTTTAAAAAGTAGCCCTAATAGACCCCTATATATCCCCAAAGTGAAACTTTTTGAAAGTCACGTATTTTGGCCACAATATTCCGTGCCGTATAGCGTGAATAACCCTGTATAGTAAAAGTCAATATTGATATTGATAATAGGTAATTAATTCCAAAACATTAAGATTTTTGGTAAATGATATAAATAGAGGAAATAGTGTAAAACATATTTTATAGATTACCATAACATATAGAAATGGTGCAACTTCAAAATTCGCAACCGCATTTGACGTCACCTTCTTCCATTTCGTCATCGCTCTCATTATATCCCCCGATACTTTTGTTTGAAGATGGTACAGACAATAATTCTCCAGCATGCGATGGTAATGGTTTACCATCATCTGGTTGGAAACGGTTGAACACATCTGTGATTGTTTTTACGCGGGAACATTTTCTCGATAAATTTTCGCGAAAACGACGTTTTTATTCCGGGCTTCCAGCGCTTCCTCAGATAACTGACCAATTGGAAGCGGTGAACTTTCCATGATGACGTAACCGTGAATTAACACAATGTGTCCGGAAGTGAACATGGGATACTACCAGTACAATTCAACATAATGCTACGCAACTATAATTTTTAAATTCATCATTATTGATGGCACACCCTCTCGACATCGCATGTAACAAAACCTTGCTCATCGCTATAATTTTTTCATTGATACCCAATATTTCCGTATTTATTGGCACGTCATTCGATATGTATTGGCTTTGGCATATGAATAATCAAACCAAGATGTTGAAAAAATGGTTTCTGGATGGCTGCTTTACGGTTTGCTCTGCAGAGCGGGATTGTCATTTTTTTACTTACGCCGGATTTATATGCTGCATGCAGAAACCACTCCATGAATCTAATCCAATGATGAAATTCCAAAACAAAGGCACTTTTCATTAATTTGTCTATTCGCAAATGGATCGAAGCTGTCAAAATTTTTGGATGTTGCAGTGCAAATGTAACATCGCTAAACGTTGCAGTTTGCATAACAGTCTACCATACAAAAAGGCAATTCATGTTTTATTTTTATATTTGGCCATCAAGAACAGTTTGAAAACGAACAAGTAATTTGACTTGACTTTCGACGTGAAGATGCTCGGAACGAATATTTTCAGAGGTCTCCTTCGAAAATTGCAACCGAATAGGGCTACAAAATCGCCTAAAGAACGGTGTTTAATTTAACAAAATGTCAACCTCAACATCGTTACAGTCTACGGCAATTCCCGCCAACTATACCGTTGGTACAACAATGCGGCGGAACAATAAGCATGGAAATCAAAATGGAGGAAACTACATGGAATATAATTGTGGCGAAAAACAGAAATTTTACGAGAGACTGCAAAAAGAAATAGATTATAGCAAAGAAAGCACAACAGTCATAGGTGACCTGTATGGAAGAGTAGGGCAGGATAACAAAGGCAAAGAAAGATGCATGGGAGCTATGCTAACTAAGAGCAAATTTAACTGAACACGAACTACTAACAAACCCATCAAATTGGCCTGCAGGAATCGAAATAAGCAGATATATTTTTAGAAAGGTCTTCAGCAAATCAGGTACCACTTAATATATTAACAGAGCACATTGAACAGTCAGCAATGACTAACAGTAGTGGTAAACCACACAAGTTACTTTTTAAAGCACTTTTCGTGAACGCTCAATCGGTGCGCAATAAATTTAATGAACTAGATGGTGTCATTTCAATTAATTCCCGAAAATAAAACTGTTATTGTCAATTATCGTCCACCGCAAGGTGATTTTAATATTTTTTTAGATACTATGTCCGCTGTGTTAGATCTGTTAGATATGGTAAATCAACATGTTCTGATTGGGGAGGATTTTAATTTACATTTCAATAATGAAAACCAAAAGAGTAAAAAAGCTATGTGATATTTTTAGATCGTACGGTCTGCACAAACTGTTGAATTTTCGACTAGAGGCGCAAATACTTTTGATAATGTATTTGTGAATTTCAAGCCACAGGGATTTAAGATTTTTCCACTTGATTTCTCGTCAGATCACAAAGGTATACACATTCAGTTCCAAGAGGATTTTCTTTTTGAACCCATAATTAGCAAGTCAATAAGACCGATCACCCAATCAGGAAAATTTGCATTTTTCAATTCTCTAGATTGTACTGATTGGAGGACTGTTATAACGGAGGCTGATTGTAATAGGAAATATGATCTGTTTCACGAGATACTCATGTCTGCTTATCAATCAGCTTTCCCAAGGGTTAAAGTTAAAAATAAATTTACGAAAATTAATCACGTTCATTGGTTCACTGAAGATCTCCGTGTAATGAGAGAAAATCTAAATATCATACACGAAGCTGCACAAAATAGCACCGATAATTCCCTCATTGATATATATATATATATATATATATAAATCGTACCGAAACAAATACAATTCAGCAATAAAAGTAGCAAAAATTAGGGCTAACGATAATTTTATTCTAAATTCATCTATGACATGGGGCCCGAATAGTGATTTACTTGCGAATAAGTTGTGTAATAGTATTTTTCTCTTACGTAATTTGTCTCAATCAGTTTCGACAACTACTCTTAAGACAACTTATTTTGCAACGTGCCACTCCATCCTAAGTTACAGCCTACTAGCTTGGGGTCACTCAACTCACCGCCATAGAATTTTCGGACTACAAAGAAGAGCAGTGCGTATAATTGGTGGACTAGGATATCGCGATGAATGCAGATATGTATTTCGTAAACTACGAATAATGACGTTACCCGGGCTATATATCTACCAATGCCTATTGCATCTCAAAAATAATTGCTCGCAGTATCAAACTATCGGTTCATATCACAATCACAATACGAGATATAAAGAGAATATAAATATTAAACAGGTCAGGCTTTGCAAATCGCACAATGGGGCAAATTATTGGGCTCCAAAATTTTTTAATGCTCTACCCCCAGTTATTAGGGCGCTGCCTCGAAAAGAATTCAAAACATACATTAAAGATCTTATTATCGATAAAGCCTTTTACTCTTGGGATGAATTTTTAACCTACTGATTATATTATCCCAATTAGAACAAATTATGCATTTTTTTATCTATTTTATTTGTGTATCGTTTTTTATTTTAATTTCTATTTTATCTATACAATGTATATTATTTATCAACTATTTATTATTTTATCTATACACTTATTTTAATATGTTGTAGTGTTACTTAACTCTATTTTTTATTTATACAATTTTTATTCTATTTATTAACTATTTAATTATTTTATCTATACATATATTTTAAAATGTTGTAATGTTTATTTTAATACTATTTTATTTATACGTTTCATTTTCTATTAGTTTTATTTTATTGTTATACGATTTTGTTAATAATTAATCAAGTAATTGTTTCATGTATTAATCTATTTATAAAACCATTTAATTTGTGTATCTGACGTGTGTAAACTTTATGTATAAACACTAATAAACATTATTATTATTATTATTATTATGGATAGAAGAACAGAAACGAAAATGGATAAAGAATATAGAATTATGTATAGCAAACAACCTCATTATAACAAACACAAAATTCAAACACAAAGCCATATATAAATACACTAGACAAATTATATCAAGAAAAGAGAAATCAATAATAAACTACTTTTTAATATATTAATTGATGATGCCGTTATTTGTTGAAAATTCATATCACTTGTTAAGAGTAGTAAAGTAAAATCACTTTTTTAATTTTCAAAAACTTTTATTTGTTGGAATTACACGCAACAATTGTTTTTTAATAGACGCAGAAGAATGTAAAAGGGTGTAAGATACTAAAGTAACAAGACAAGCCGAAATAGGGAACGACTGAAAAACAGGTGGTGGTTAGAAGAGATATAATAATTAATAAAAACAAAAAAAAGAGAAACTTAAAGAAACGTTCACAGAAAAACCAAAGTAGTTCTACGTCACAATTAAAAAAAAGAGGAGCAAACGGACACTAAGACAGCCAAGTATAAAAGACAAAAAAACGGAAATTTAATAACTGAAGAAAAAAAAGATATTGGAAATATGGAAAGAATACTTTAACGAAATAACAGAAGCAGGCCGCGCAAAGGAGATAAAGAACAAACTTAATGTGAAACAAATGGAGGAAACGACGAAATAACAATAAAAGAACTGGAAGCAGCAGTCAAGAAACTAAAAACTAAAACTAGGAAGAGCTCCAGGCGCAGAGGGCATCACGGCCCAAATGATGAAACATATAAAGGGGGAAAGGAGAAAGAAGAATTCGTGAAAATAATAAATGGTATCATGACAAATCACAAGAAACCCGAGGAACGGAAGAAGGGAATTACACAAAAAGGGAGATACAACAATATGTGACAACTACAGGGGTATTACACTCGCAAGCATACCAGGGAAAAGATTTACTAGAATAATAGAGGGAAGAATAAAAGGAAAATTATTCAGCTGGGAGAAGAACAACATGGATTCCGAAAAAAATAGCACACAAGAATTAATAAACATAATGAGACAACTAACAAACAAGATGATTAAATAGAAAAAGAATTACAAATATGCTTCAATCAACTTAAAAAAAAAAACATATAACAGGGTAAGAAAAAAAGACAAATAACATATGAATACTATATTATGTTTTTTGTCTTTCCATGGGCGCTGTATATAAAAAAAACGTTACAAACACAAACTTTAACCTTAAGTTTGATTCTTTGTAGGAAGAGATGAAAAATTTTTGGAGTTTTGATCCAACTTGGGATTAAAATAAAATTTAAGATGTTGGTCATATTATTACTAAATTACCAAGCCTCTATAGGTCGCGTGGCACCATCTGCAAATTGTCAATGAAATTAGAGGAACTTTTATCCATAAAAAATATAAGATTCAGTCAAAAATTTAGAATTAACTAATATACCTTAAAGCATGATGAAGAATGATATGCCCCTACCTGATTTGTTTGATTATAAAAACAACACTGTTATATCATTTCTTCACATTGTGTTAAAGTATAAAAAATGATACAATATATTCATATGATTTAACGGAGGAAAATCTGTTGGATCGCATTTCCATTTGTGCCATGCTTTACAAACGAAACGAGGAGACACCATTTCTAAAGCAATTAGTGACGAGGGATGAAAAATGCGTAATTTCTAAAAAAGTTCACCGTAAAAGGTCTTGTGGAAAGCATGATGAAACACCTTTAGTCACCCCAAAAGCCGGTCTCTTCGTTCGAAGAAGGTAATGCTCTGTGTCTGGTGGTATTGGAAATGAATCTTTTATTATGAGCTTTTACTAAATAATGAAACAATAAATTCGGAAAAGTAATGCTCGCAATTATTTGAAGACAGTAATCGAACAAAAACGTTCAGAAATGAAGAATCGGAAGAGCGCCGTCTTTCATCAAGTCAATGCTCGGCCTCATGTATCTTTGGAAACTTAACAAAAATTTTTGGAGTTTGGTTGGGATGTTTTACCCTATTTACCGTATTCACTAAACATCGCGCCCTCGGATTTCCATCTTTTCTGATCATTACAACATTATTTTAATGGGAAACACTTCAACTCTTTGATTGAGATAAAAACTTTAGACAAATTTTTTGACGAAAAACCTGAGAGGTTCTGGAAGGACGGAATTCTTGTATGAAAGATGTAGAAATGTTGTGGAACAGAATGGTATCTATATAATTTATTACATGTATACCAAAATTTAAATGGGCTGCGTTTCAATTTTCCTTAAAAATCGGCATGAACTTTCCGGAAAACCTTATATTTATTTAATTCATTATTGGTTGAGGCGTTCACTTCGTGATACATCATGAATATTTATCACACAAATGGTGTGATATCAACAAAGTGAGTTTTACTTTATTTATATTTATTTTTTACTTAACTTTTCTGAAAATAACTAGAAGGTACGTTTTCAAAATTCTCTATTATTTTATCATTCAAGATAGTATTTTTTGTGCTTATAAAACTATTGAGTTCAACTCAAATATTTACATCGTTTATGATATTACATAAACATATACAGCACAGTCGAATGAAATACGATCAAACGCATATTGATTGATAGGAGGCAAGTGATATAAATAGATTTACTTTAGTAATTCATATCCATCGATCCAATTTGCTCTATTTACTTAATTGTAACGTGGTTATTAATTACATCAATAAATATATTAAATATGCGAGTTAATAAACTCTTGTAGAAAACATAATTATATGTTTGATGTTTATTTATGCTGTTGGTATTTGCTAATTAATTACGATAAATATATACTAATTGTTATGCATACAATTATTTAAATTATAAATTGCTCACCAACTGGACTTTGTGTGCTCCTCAATTACAAAAACTTCTGCGGGATGTCCATGAATCCTGAAAAAAAAATATTGTTATTATTTTTATTTATTATGAAATGAGATCTTTAAGAAAACATAAAACATATATACAAGTTTTAGACAATGAGTACAGTAAATAAAATAAGTTATATATATATATATATATATATATATATATATATATATCGTTTTTGATATTTATAAGAATTTAAGTATTGTAGTGTATTAAATGCCAAATAAAGTTTTTTTTTTGTATAATCGCAGTACCTTGCTGAATAAACCTCTAAATAAAAATTTAGAGGATATTAAATTTCATCAACACTCAATTCTCTAGCGTAAAGTTCAATTTTTTTCATAAGTAGAGCTACTCAGGACGTTTTGATGTTCATGTGTTGTTTACAGTGGTATGAAAAATTGATGCCTGCCAAGAAATGGAATTAAGTCGTAATTATGTTTTACTATTTTCGACGTGGATTGTCTTAACAATACTGCATCGATGAACTTATTTTGATGAAACACTATTAAAAACCATTATATAATGATGATATACAGAATTCAATCGTGCCCGTAGTTTGCTTAATGAAGAATTCCGTGAAGGGCGTCCAATATCGGTTATAGTTCCAGAAACATTGATGTTGTGCGTAAATTAATATTTCAAAGTATTTATGTGACTTATCGTGAGATCTTTGGGTATTAGTATGGCCAGAATATATTCAATATTGCATGAACATTTGGTTGTCAAAAAATTGTTTGCGTTGGATCCCACATAATTTAACAATCGTTCAACACGAGCCTTTATTGATTGAAATGCTATACTATTGCGGTGCTTCAAAACTTGTATATGATATCGTAACAGCTTACAAATCATGGATGTATGCGTATGAGCCCGAAAGTAAACAGAAGTTGACTGTATAGATCTTTAAGATGGGCCAAATACAATAAAAGTTGTTCGAAGCAAATAGTCAGCTGTTTTTCAAAAAACCGAGCAAATGGAAATTGAATTGTTAATGCAGCTATTTGTTCAGCATTAGTTTTCGGAAAATAAGGAAACCAACCACCGAAGATGCATCATTCTCCACCAGGACAATACGAGCTCTTACAAATCGGCTCAAATAAGAGACCTTTTGGGAACTTAAAAAGTCGAAATGATAGATCATCAGTCGCGCAGCCCTGATGACTCTTTATTTGCGCAAATCAAAAATAAATTATGAGGTAAATGTGTTTCGACAACTGAAGAAGCGGTTGATGCGTTCAAAAAGCATGTTTTGAAGATAACTCAATTCATGTGGAAAAAGGATTTCGAAATTTTGTTCCAACCCTTGCAAAAGTGTATTGATCTTCATGAAGAATATTTTAAACAACAATAAACCCATGTACGACGATCAAATTCTTTTTTTTTGTTTTCTCTATTCCCGAAATATAAAAGGTAACCCTCGTATTATAACTTTAAACATTGCACATCATTTCGAGTTGTACAAAAATAAGTATCAAACGAATTAATTATAATCAAAACGCACATGGCTATTAAAATCCAAGCAAATATTTCAAAAATCCACGGCCCTATTATAACCGTGCCGATGTGTATTTTTATAGCGTCGGTGTTTATTTTCGATGCAGATATTCAAATCCCATCTGTTTTTATTTTCTGGATGCAGCGGACGCCTCAAAGTTTCCGCGATCCTTTCGCTTCCAAAGTTTAAATCCGGAATGCAAATAAAAGCAAAATAACACCTTAAATTCCAACACCTGTCAAAATGGCATCTTTAAAGTGCAATCAATTAGTTTAATGCGAGGGCAGAGTCAACTCGTCTTATTTATCTCTATTTAATGAATACACAAAGGACATTGTTTTAATTTAACGTGAGGTTAAACTTGAAGTATATACAGAGTTAGGATAAAGTATTAAAACACAATGGACGATTTCTTTGAAATTTTGCAGGTAAGTGCAAATCCAGTGGAAAATATGAAATTACTGGGTGTAACACAATATGAAACGACTCTGATATTTTCGAAAGAATTTGTTAGTCAATTAGGAGAAGATTGGATTAATGCATCCTAGCTGGAGGTTGTAATTTTCAAATGTTCTTGTAGATTAAGAAACTTTACAATTTTTGGTAGTAAAATGTTGTTATTGTCGAAATTTTTGGTTACCCTATATCTTCAAAACAAAGCGGCATTTCAAAAATCATCAAAGGACTACATATTCTTAGAATAGTTCAGGAAATAACCTTTTGATTTTTTGGCGTATGTTTAATAAACACCCTGTAGAAATATTTATTTTATTAGTGTGTACAAAAGCAAGATCAAATATTACACTAGTTTCAAAATACAATATAAAAATATTATAAATTAATTTTCAATAAATAAACTAAAACTGAGTTTATTCCCCTATGTTTATTATCTAAAACTTTATCCTTTACAGTTTTTATCTATCTGTTATAATAACTGAGATATATTGATTTGAAAAAATTGACACTTTTTACTTTTTTCAAAATATCTAGTTACCCTTGACTTTTTTGAAAACTTTGAAAGTGAAATTTTATTCGAGTCGTAAATCTACACTTCTTTCCCCATTTAACCTTTTCTCTATCTCTTATAGTTTTCGAGATCCCCATAGAGAACATCGAAAAAACTCACCCTGTATAATAAATTGAAATTCTCATATATTATTTTAAGAATTGCGAATTTAGTCTAAAATATATATTTTCATTCAAATTAAAAGTACCTAAACACCTAATTTATGTTCCAACTTTTTTATCCAACGTTAAAACCAACGTAACACATAATTACATTTGTACATAAATGCATACGTAATGAACGTACGACTTAAATTTACAAGTTTAATTATGCAAAATACGTCCCATGTCTTTTTTAAATGTTATGCATTACGTCCTTATATGGGTAAATAGTATTAGAACCTTAATACATATTAATGAGCGTGCGTTTAATGAAAAAAAACATAGAATATAGTAAAAGTAAGGTAAACATTATGCCGGAGGACTCAAGTAAAAGTTTTCCATGTTTACTTTTATAATAGCACGTGTGCTTGAATTAAGTAAAATTATTGTTGATGGATTGGTCGTGTGCACGCCATCGTGTCTTTAACATTGTAATTGGCACAGTTGTGCATTTTCGTGCCACTATCTGTTGACCGTATAATATAATATAATTTAATTAATCAAACATTGTTTTGAATACCAAACAGTAGAAAAAAATGATTGGAGAGACGATATACATTTATTGAAGTAAAGTATTATATCAAAAGGCCTTAAAAAAACTTTTGGATAAAGATTACATGTGTTGAATCGTCATATTTTAATTTCTTCATATTAACAAATTTGCTTATATTTGATTTTTAACAAATAAATAAACACAAAAACAACATGTTTCATTTCTTGAATTAGGTTAGTTATTCCTATGTAAGTATATTTTTGGTTATTGCAGTTAATTCGCACAGCGACTTCCTGGGCCATACCGACGTGCTGGAATTATATTCTTGAGCGTGCATAAATACTTGCGTATTTATAGTATTTACACTTCCTAAAATGCGCTATGTAAAATTAAACTACGATGCAGATGTTACATCTCTGCGTGTGATCCGCCACGGTTCGAGAAACGATGTTTATTTTGTGACCTTTTGTAAACGCCTACATATGTAATGTAATGTTTGTAAGACAAATAGTGTTCTTGAAACAAGAAGAATTTACAATTACGTCCAGAGATAAACAAACGAACGCTAATTTCGACTAGAAAAGAATGGTGATAAGATCATCACATACATTTCTCCCCTTTCTTGTCATTATAGAACTAATTAATGCTAAGTTTAAATGCAATTCTTATATTATTTTATTATAATAATCTTCAAGTAACTTAAGAAATATATTCCTTCATTTTAATACTTTTATGAACTTTAGAATAATCTGATGTTGTTTTTTTTTGGTATTACAAAGTACCCTAAAACTAGTATTTTATTTTTTGCAAATATTTCAAAATTTAATATTTGAAGGCTTGTACATTTTTTGGAATGACAGAAATTTAATATTCTTTCGAATTTATTGTAATAAATACTCTGCAATCAAGTTTTGATGATGGGGTATTCAGTTAATATAATAATTATTTGAATTGCACTGGTTTACTTCAAAGGTGGATGTATCAAGTTGTAGAGTCATGAATTCTGAATAGAGTTCTTAATGCTTTTGACGTAAAATGAGTTCTGTTAAATTTAAACATTTGCATTTTTTGAATGAGGTGATAACTTAACACCGAACCCCAAAATAGCAATCGAAAAGCTATAAACAAATTTTAGGTACCATTTTGAAATAGTTCCATTAAATTTATCAGAGATAAAATTGTTTGTAATTAGAAATTTTCAGGTGTAGATTTTTCATTTAATATTCATATAAGCACACCTTTCATAACAATTATGGGCATAACTCATAACAAAATATAGCAAATACTATTCAGAACTATCCAGAATTACTAAAAGTATTTGTTGCGTAAAAAAATCTGAGAATTCTATTTTCTAAATCTAATTAATACGTTTAATTTAACATAACCCCTTTTTAAAAGGTTAAAAGTACTTCTACATAAGTCAAAGTGCATTAATAACTCGATACTACAACTATTAGAACTCTACATTGAGTTGGCAATTTCAGACGCGACAGAGTCATGTTTGTATGAATATTCTAATGATATTAGACAGTCAATTAAAGACGATGAGTCTCATAGGCGTGCTGTAATATTTAATTTTTGATCCCATATTCTTTCATCCTTCCTTAATTTACTCCTTATTTTTTGCTACCCAAACTTGAATTGGTTTCAAACGATTTCTGAGATTTACGAAAATGTGATGAAAAAGATAGATAGATATTACAAAAGAATCATTCCAGGACTGTTTCAAAATGTTAAAGCACCGTTCGGACAAGTGTTTGTATCGAATGCTAAGTATTTCAAAGTGAGAGGTATGTCACTTGTATGCAGTTATAAACATGATTTTAAAAATGACTAAGACAGTATAGTTTGAAAGTTTAATGCAGTTTAAAATCATATTTAGAATAATAATAAAAAACTAATTGCTACTAACAAAAATATTCAAACACAATAATAAAGGGTCCGCCAATAGGGACGCGCGAAGTTTGCCGGAAGGGTGCGGCCATGTTGTTCGAGGTAGAGCTGTCAAAGTTGCTGTCATTTGTTCAGTATATAACCCCAAATCACCATGGCAAGTTTGAGTGTCGAACAGCACGTGCAAATTATTAAATTGTTTTACGAAAATGGGTCATCAGTTCGAGTAACGTTCCGCGCACTTCGCACATTTTACGGTCGCGATGATCGGCCTGTAGAGTCGACTATCCGTCGATTGGTGGGCAAATTCGAGTCGACTGGTTCAGTAAACAACCAGCCAACACTAACACGTCGACGAAACGCCCGATCGAACGAAAATATCGCTGCTGTCCGTGAGAGTGTGCGCGAGAACCCGAGGCAGTCCATTTTTTGTCGTGCACAGGAACTTGGCCTTTCGGAGACATCAACTCGCAGAATTTTGCATCTGGATTTGGGTCTGCACCCGTACAAAATCCAATTGACCCAGGAGCTCAAGATAAACGACCACAGACAGCGTCGGGCGTTCGCTGACTGGGCTCTGGAGCAGTTGGAAGCAGACCACCATTTTGGCCGATAAATCATCTTCAGCGACGAGGCTCATTTCTGGATGAACGGGTATGTGAACAAGCAAAATTGCCGCATTTGGAGTGAGAACAACCCACACGAGGTCCACCAAGTGGCAATGCATCCCCAGAAAATCACTGTTTGGTGTGGATTTTGTGCCGGCGGCATCATCGGTCCGTACTTTTTCGAGAACGAAGCTGGGGCGGCCATAACCGTCAATGGGGAGCGCTACAGGTCGATGATAACCAACTTCTTTTGGCCTAAACTGGATGATATGGACACGGACGACATGTCGTCACGTGCCACACAGCCCATGCCACAATGGACATTCTGCACGAGCGATTTCCGGACATGGTCATCTCGCGCGGAGGCGATATCAAGTGGCCACCGAGATCGTGCGATTTAACGCCTTTAGACTTTTTTCTCTGGGGTTATCTCAAGTCGCTGGTCTACGCCAACAAGCCTCTAAACACCGATGACCTCAAAGTCAACATTCGCAACGCCATCGCTCAAATTGAGGCCGATATGTGCTCCAGAGTAATCGAAAATTGGACCTCCCGGATCCGGGCTACCAAACGGAGCCGCGGTGGTCATTTGAACGATGTTATCTTCCATACTTAATGGGGTCGAATACCCTTTCGAATGAAAAATAAATTTCGTTTCTACCTCACACACAACTTGTTTTATTCAATTTTAAAGTTCACGCGCCCTTATTGGAGGACCCTCTATAATAAAATGTATTAAAGTCATTAAATTAATTAAATTGCAATAAAATAAAATGTTTTGTAACACAATATACATACTTCCCACACAACTGTTTCCACTTCTACATCCATAAAATACCTAGGCATTACCAAAGATCAAAAAGTTAATTTTAAAAATCACACAGCTCTAAACAAAATGAAAATCATCACCATGGCCAAATTATTCAGAAATTTAACTTACAAAAACAAGGGAATTTCCACCAAATCAGCTGTTAAAATTTGTAAAATGACTTGCCGCCCTATACTTGACTATAGTAATGTCCTTTTCTCCCACTCCTGCAACCTACTCTCCACAATATGCAAGTTAGCGAGCGATCCTCCTTAAGAATCCTTACCAAATACCGCCATCGTAATAATCCTCTGCATAATCCCTCTAGCCAACTCCTATATGACTCTACCTCTGTTATTCCCATCAATGAACGCCTTCTATACCTCAGTGAAAAATTTTCCAAAAATTCCTTTAACTATCACATCCTTTCCCTAACCAAATCCCAAAAAACAAAACCCCTTTATTCACAACATTTGAATTAATCGCATCACATCATCCATCACCATTATCAGAGACAGACTGACGAAACACGGCGACAATGACAAATCCAGGCTGAAAGATCGCTGGTCGATAGCCATTTAGCAAACTAACACACTAACGCCAATTGTATCATTCATGTATTATATTAGTTGTATTTATGTTTGTTAATAAAGATGTTGTATATATAGAAATTTAGATATGACTTATATTTAATACATATTTGCGTAAAAATGATAATATTCACTTGTAGTGTATATTAATTGACAAATGTTGTATATAATTACATTAAAATGATGAATAATGAGGTGTTAATCTATTAATTTGTCAAAAGGCTATCGAGAGGTCTTTCTGTCTTGTTTTGTCCAGTCATATGGCGTCAGTCGTTAATGCGTAAAAGTATGAAATGAAATCGGTATGATTGAATTGGGAATATTAAATTTAGGTATTATACTAAGGTTTCTATGAAGACAATATAAGGATAATATGTGGAAGTTTAAAGGATTGTTTGAGAATTTTTCTGATAGGAATCGAAGGGGTTCTAGGATGAGGATAACTAAAGTAGAACCATGGAGGAGCTGGTTAGAAGGATTGTGTAAAGGATTAAGAGGAAGACGGAGTTTTGTTAAGGTACGAAGGGATGCTCGCTCACTAACTTCAAAAATACCGGAGGTTTTTGGTCTATAGTTATGCCCAGGTACTTTACGGAAACTGAGGGAGGGATCCTAGTTTGAAAAATATGGACTTTGTGAGGAGCTGTGATTTGTGATGATTGATTTGAATGGGCCACTTTGCAAACCATCGTTGAAGGGAGTCAATAAACTAAAGGGTAGTGTGGGAGCATGTGTGATTAGGACAGTGTCATCTGCAAATTACAGGAGATATTTGGATGGATTAACCCTTTAGTGCCCAAAACTGTATTTAACTAAAAAAAAATACATTTTAATCATTATTTATTTCTGTTGATATATATTATTGTCAAAAGTAACGCAAAAAACTTATTTTATGTTTTATTTTTTTATTTTTGGGTGGTTTGAAAAAATGGTACTTATAA
Source organism: Ontholestes murinus (assembly GCA_963969525.1). Taxonomy (NCBI): domain Eukaryota; kingdom Metazoa; phylum Arthropoda; class Insecta; order Coleoptera; family Staphylinidae; genus Ontholestes; species Ontholestes murinus. The sequence goes on from OZ018389.1 coordinate 27,846,007, forward strand.
GTACTGTCAGTAGTTAAGAACTTAAAACATATTCATTTGAATATGTTAAGAAAATCTTTAATTTTAGCTTTTAATGAATAAAAGTAAAGAATAATAATAACAAATACAATAAAAATAAAATAAACAAAAAATGCATATCCATGAAGCATTTTTTTCGTTGCTCCATAAAAAGATACTACATGTAGTACACTTGCTGTGTGGTTTTGATTGAATTGCATTTTCGTCATATGTGGCCCAATGCTGTCCAAGGTTTCCTAATCGTACGTCATCGGACACGCTATAATTATATTTTCTGCGTTTTGCAATGGGTTTTAGGGGGGTAGATTTTTTCTACGATCCCTGCACTCTTTCATTGCCATGAATCCAAGAGTAATGGACCGTCGAAATTCTAACGTTGAAGTTTTTCAAATCGTTGACAGTAAATAATGTATGCGTTGACAAAAGCGATTTCCAAAAATCCCTAAAACAAACGACGATTCACCTCATAGGTTCCTACATGTTGATATTATAGTCTTTGACGACTAATGGGCATGATACGTGCATTCTGAAACCATCTTTTTGCGTTCTTTGTACGCTGACTTCCCCTGATCCATGATAGTTTGAAGCAAAATGTACCACTCGATTATCTCTCCATTTGAACATTGATATGTTTGTGTTTGAAATACGATATTAATATCCTCTTTTTAGATTTTTGTCCTCTTTTAGGTTCACCGGAAATCCTTTACGGTTGCTACTTATTGTTCCACAGGCTAGTGTCTCGTTTAGTTTTAATTGATCCAGAAGATTGATTGAAGTGAAATAATTATAGAAATATATAATTTTATTTGTATTCCAATATGGTCGACTTAGAGAAAGAACCACTCGTTCACCTAGTCCAAAATTTTCAAATTCCTTTTGCAATTCTTAATTTTTTCCTTGGCATACTTCAAAGCAAGAAATAAACCCATTTTGATCACAGATACACCAAAGCTTGTATACACGTTTGATAGGTTTCTGTGGGTTATATTGCTTCAGACAACTCCTACCTTTAAATCTGATCATGCTTTCGTCAATACTCATGTTTCTTGTAGAGCTGTACATGCGTCCAAAGTTTTCTATCAACGTATTCGATAAAGGTCTTACTTTGTACAGTTTATCTTTGTTGTTTTTGAGAATTATATGATTATCATTACAATGCAAATAACGTAAGATTTCTTCGAATCGATTCCGTGTCATACAATTTGTAACCAGTGGTATTTCTAAGTCAGAGTTGGAGTTCCAATATTGCTTCCATGTTGGCAACTGGTGGTAAGACATCAAAAAGTTTATGCCAATGAATGCTAATTCATTTTTTTTGTTAGCTTTAAAGTTTTATTACGCTGAGTTGCATATAAATTGGATTGATAAACAATATCTTCTATTGATTTTCCCAATAACTTTAGGTAGATGTCAGTAGCTGTTCCCCAATCTTAAAAAAAATTCGTCAACTGGGCCCACGTGTCGGTTATATTCAACTACTTCAGATTTTTTTTCTATTTTTTTCCATTTTCGATTGGGTGGTTCAGTATTTGATACAGGGCATGGTTGAACATCATTATCCCGCTGTGGAAATTCTTTGCTTCTTGATGTTGATGGTCTAACATTTACATTGAGATCCAAAAACTCAGATTGACTAATGGCTTCGTTATTACTATCTTCGAATAATTTTGTTGTAGAACTCATTATTACAACAATGTGGCAATTCTTCATTTTTTGACTGATTATTTTTATTATCGTCATTTGATTCTTCATCAGTTGAAAAACTATTATCTAATGATATATCTTCTAATAATATTTTATCTGCTAATTCTTGAAATTCTGCTTGAGACAGTGGCTTCTTATATTACTATTTTATTTTTTGGTCTTCCATTCCTGACGGTACTTCTAAGTCCAAAAAATAAAATGCGTTTTACTACCCAAAAATAAATTATATTTACAAATATCAACTAATTGTTAATATATGTGTAAATAAAAGTTTACAATAGATTCAACTTACACTTAAATTCACACACGTGGTACAATCAACACACTACAATTTCTAACCTGATAGTCACGACATAATTCCAATGCTATGTGTTCCCTGCAAGTACCGACTGGCAGCAACGGTTGAATTACGTTAAAATAACTAAATAATGAATATTAATAACGGCAAGACTTCTCAGTACCATCAGGCACTAAAGGGTTAAAATAGAAAATCAGGGTTGTAGACATCAACACAAAAAATGTTATATGAGAGAGGTGACAGAGGAGAGTCTTGAGGGATTTCTTGTTCGGGAGTAAAGGAAGAAGAGAAGGGGATCTGATCTATTAGATATGAATTGTTGAATAATGAAAATGATATGAGGAGGGATATTTAGCAGGTGGCACTTTTGTAATAGGTCTTGATTTTCAACTATCTTTTTTTCATTTAGAGAGAGACACATCTTTATAGAAGATATTAATTACAGTATATAATTATAACAGCAATTATTCTTAATTGTCTCCTTCTTCTTCTTCATGACTATCGACCATAGGTCTTTTAGCCCTTTTCATTTTATTTTATTATCGGTTTCTGTTAAACTTAAAATGTTTTCATTACTTTTCACCTTTATTTTCAATAGTTTTTAGTGGTTTACACTGTTTTTTTATAGATTTTAAATTATTTATTAATTGTAACTTTTCAGTTATTTTTTTTTATCGATTTCATCATTCATCCTTTTTCATTCCTTTTTTGCGGGTGTCTGTTGACTGTTTAATAGCTTTTTAATTTATTATTTTTTATTTAATTGGTTTAAAACTGCTTTTATTATAAAATATAATCAATAGGGCTGAAAGACCACCGGTCGATAGCCATGACACGGAAGAAGACAACAACAGAATTTATTTTATTTTATTTTATTGTATACATTACATGTATTATTTCCTTCTGTGAATAAAGATGTTTAGTAGTATAATCAATTTTTTTTAAAATTAATGTTTATCAGGTTTTAGTTGACTTACTATATATTACGTGATTTTTCTACCGGTTTGTGTTAATTTTAAAATGATTGATTAATTTTATTTTTAATAGTTTTTGGCTTTTTTAATTAATAAAATAACTTTTACATTGAATTTTTTGGTTTTGATTTTTAACTGTTTTTTTTCTAATCAACAGAAACCAATAAAAATATTTAGTTGATTTTAAACAATTTTGTTTAATTATTAAACAGTTTTTAAAAATTTACAATGAAATATTGTTTGTGTTGGTTCCAAGCTGGCTTTTTTTACAATTGATTGTAAACTGTTTTTTTTAAATTATTTTTCAATTTTTTTTATTTTAAACTGTGATTTAGTTGATATTAACCAGTTATTGTTCATCTTGAACTCTTAATTAATCTTCAACCTATTTAAAACAATTTTATGTTTGTTTTAATTTTAACTTTCTTTAAAATGTTTTTTTATTTCAAAAAGAATTTATTTATTTGCAATTGTTTCCTTGATATGTTCACCTGCTTATACATTGATGTTTCTGTTGCATTTTAATAGTATTATTGTTACTCTTAATTATAATTTTTTATTTGGATTGTATTGACTTCCAATTGTTGTTGTTTTATTAATGAACTACCTAAAGTGCAGCATATAATTGATTACACTTTAAACTAAAATCATAGTAACATCCACAACGTGGTGGAAAGACCACGTAAACGATAGCCAAATTCTACTACTACTAACGTTTCAAGATCTTTTACTAACTTTACAAGTTCTAAGTTTACGTGATCCAAAACATAATTCAAATGTACGTCATTCTGTAAAATGACATAGTTTTGCACTTATATTTATTTATTAAAATAAATAAAATAATTAAAACGTTTCGTTTTGTTTGACTTGTTTAATTTATTCTTTTTCTCAACCTAGCCTTGTATTTCTATTAAATCATTTTGAAGAACAACACAGTCTTCAACAGTCTTCTTAATCTTAAATATATTATATCAGTAAATATGATAACTTTTATACAACCAATGAATAATTGAAATAATAAGGGTCCAAGGTTAGACTCCACTATAACTTCAAAGATACCCTCGACTGATTAATTTGTTCTATCTAAGATTTAGAACTTAAATAAGACAATAAGGCCATCAGAAACCCCTAAGTTTAATGAGCAATGTGATTAATAGAAAGGTTTGTCAAAAATCGGTATAGATAATCTTTGATCAAGTTGGCATCCTACATATTCCATAAAATATAATTAATTGATTAAAGTGGATCTATTCCTTATAAATCCATGTTGCATTAAAGATGTCCTAAAAAGGAATTGAGCACATTTTTCCTGCGAAATAATTGTCCCAAGAATTTTAGCAAAATTATATACAGGGTGTCCCGTTAATGCGGGGAAATGGCTGGACCATAGATTCCTGAGGTCAAAATATGACGATTTAACGCAACTTATCTATATCCAAAAATTTACGGTTAAGCCGGAATTTGGCTTCAAAGTTTCAATTTTTTTTATTTCTTTTGTTTATAACAATTGAACGCTTTATTTGATTTGAATGAAATATATTTTTAATAACTACCATAATATACTACATCATTTCAGTTATTATGACTATTATTGGTTAACAAGAAGTATAAGAAACAGTAGTACCACCACTTAAAAACTAAAATATTTTTTTCTTGGTGGATCTAATAAAAACTAAAAAAATACTACTTGAAAGGCCATTTAATTTAAAAACTTTTTCATCTCTTAATAATATTTGATATTTTTTGCGGTTTTCCCACAAGAAAATAAAATATATATTTTTTATCTAGTAAAAACAAAATCTAGTTTTTCATCGAATCGAAAATAAATGTTTTTCGTGGCCGTCTTTGTTTAAAAAAATGTAAATTATGTATAATAATAATTATTTAATGTCTTTTAACAATTAATTTTTAACTTTATTATAGCTCATAAATATTCATATTTGGAACAAAAAGATATCTTGTTTGTATTAGGATTTTGCAAAGAAAATTGTTTGAAAAGTGTTAGATGTTGTTTTGATTTATTTGATTAATTGATATTATTTAATTTTTATTCAATTGAGTAAGTTTATTTACTTATTAATGAGTGCATAATGAGTATACTATATTCATATTTTATTTTTTTGTGCAAAAACCGTACAAGATATCAAAAACTAGTAAGAGTCGAAAAAGTTTTTAAATTTAATGCCCTTTCAAGTAGATTTTTTTGGATTTTATTGGATGCACCAATAAAAAATATTTTAGTTTTTAAGTGGTGGTACTAGTGTTTTTTATACTTCCTGTCAATCACTAATGGCCACAATAACTGAAATTATGTATGATATTATGGTACTTATTAATAATAAATTTCATTCAAATCAAATAAAGCGTTCAATTGTTATAAACAAATAAAATAAAAAATTTTGAAACTTTGAAGCCAAATTCCGGCTTAACCGTAAATTTTTGGATATAGATAAGTTGCGTTAAATCGTCATATTTTGACCCCAGGAATCTATGGTCCAGCCATTTCCCCGCATTAACGGGACACCCTGTATAATATATTGATATTTAGATTTATTTATCCAATGTGTGAACATAACTGTTTCGTTTTTTCAATTAGCAAAGTTTGTTTCTCTGGATTAAGAACTGTTTCGGATAACTTACATATAACTTAAAAATGTGTACAAAAATTTTGACAAAAAAAAAGTTCTCATCCACATGATCTTCCACTCTAGCCCAATGCTGCTTTGATAATAACTATGCTGCCAGTAGAGGTTACTTTGATGCTCTTCCATCAGTTTACTTATCACATATGGCTTATTTATTTCCAGACTGAAAACAGTGTTATTAAATATATTATGTCACGTTGACAATTTGAAAAAAATAATAGATGTGGGAGATAGTGACATCATCATACACCCGAGATAGAGCTTAATTATCATATTATAAATTTGGCTTAGTATACTAGTGTACAATCACTTACGTCTGATATGATTTTCTTTTCAAAAGGAAGGGTGTTGGATGTAATTGCGGGTGGGGGGTGGTGAATGATAAAGGGAAATTGTCTTAAGCTACTTGGATATTCAGACACGACCCATTTTTAATTTGTATCAAATCATATATTTAATGATGATAGGACGATCACAACACATGCATGCAGCTGATGTCAGTATTAATTGTCTTCAGTTTGAATTTCAACATCAATTGACAATTGAAGAACAAACAAAGTCTAAATACTCACTAAAGCTAGAATGTTGTTTTGATGAGTAATTAATAAATGATCATTGGGACATTACTTCAGGAATTCAGTAGTAGTACTTTTTTAAGTCACATGGTTCCGAATTTGTTTAGGACCATTAGTTATAAATTGTTATGCTCATACTATGTCAAATGTGTTTTTATTAACTGTATTCTTACTTATTTCAAGTTTACATCTCTTATAAATCTACAATTTTCAGATCTTATAAGGCGAATTGTATTGAGTTGAATCTTAAGTCATTTGTATTTTTAACCAACTATCATCAGTCCAATCAAACCTAAATACCATTTGACTTCAATTGTTATTTAAAAACAGAAGTAAGTGAATCGATTCAGTAGTCGTCATTAAGCAGTGGTTGAAAGATGGAAAAGCAAACCGAGGAATTGATTAATGGTTGAGGCGTTAACTTCATGATACATTTTGGAAATTTAAACAAAACGCTTTCTTTGTTGATATCACACTTGTGACATGAAAGCGTTTTGTTTAAAAAACCCGAGGAATATCGCTTTGTTTTACTGTTTTATTTCAGAAAAGGGAAACATGTAGTGCCAGAATTAGTTTAGCCAAATTCTATTCCAGTATTTTCAATGTAATACGCTAAATAAAGGCATTCATCGAAGGAAACCGTCGTTACACGACTCGAGAGGTTTGATATATTAGTAATTCTAATGAACTCAAAGAAATTCATTTAAAACACCTGCAACAAGCTCTTTAAAAACAATGAAAATAATTTTCCAAACGTATTGCCACTGGCGATGAGAAATTGATAGCTCATGAAAGGTCGTGCGAAGACCATCATGCTGGTCATTTCACAAGCTGCCATCACTTCGAAAGCAAATATACATCAATATACTCTTAATTTGGTGAGATTACAAAGGCGTCGTTTATTTTGAGCTGGTACCACTAAACCAAGGCATCAACACGGTTGTGTACTAGCGTTAATTGAACAAATTAAATGGTGCTGTGTTCCACCATGACAAGTCTAGACCGCACACATGTTTAGTGACCCGCCAGAAGTTGCTCGAGCTTGGATGGGATTTGATGGACCATTAACTATACTCACCATCACCAGACCTTGCGCCGTCCAACTACTATTTATTTCGATCTTTGCAAAACTCTTTGAAGTGGTTAATTTTTTTTTGCTGAGAAAGGTCAGATATTCTTTAAACATGGTATCATGGTGTTACGAGAAATATGGCAAAATTTCATTTAAAAAAATAGTCAATGCATAGTTATTATTATATTATTATATTTAGTTAAATAAAATTATTTCTTTTTATAAAGAATCGCCTTTGATTAAGACTCAAATCTAATTTAAATGTTAATTTGGAGACCTTTATCACCCTCCGACTTCCTTTACTCTCATATATATATTTCAGGAAACATTAAAAAATGTGTAAACTATCTCAACTTCGATGCCTAAGCAGGTCTTGAATGAAGCAAGCAGATAATTAAGTTCTTTTCGCAGATTCTCTGGATATAACAAAGCATTACAGTAGAAAAGAGAGAAACATACATTATTTTACATTGAAATGATATTTCCAAAATTTCGGAAGAGTAAATACTAGATTTTAGCAATTTTTTGTAAAGAAAAACTATTAAAGAGCCAAACGGTAATTCCACCTCAGTATTTTGGTGCAATACACCAAATTAAATGTAGGTGTGTAGTCTTCGAGTAACTTTTACTTTTACAATTTTTGCTACATCCACTTATTGTTTGTAAATGAAGTAATAGTTCATAGTAAATTATTAAAAAAAATGTTACGTGTCCTTAATTTGGATTTATCAACATTCTACTAATTTTCATTTGCATTTTAAAATTAATTTTGATTTCTTTTAAAATATGAAATACAGAGTAAAGAAGTAGCTTTTCGTGATTAACAACCATTATTTTATGTCTATATCACTAAGGAATAACAAAAAAGTTATACCGTAACTATCAAAAATGCCTCTCATATATATGTATCTTAAAAATCAAGTCTGCAAAAATAAATAAAATCCAATAAGTAAATATTAATCATTTTCATAATGTTATTAAAGCACTTTATAAAACAATTAAAATTAAAAAAACAAATAATGAACGATGTTCTGAGTTTGGTATTTTTAAAAATTTGTAGCCACTATGTTACATATTTCATTGCAATTAAATTATATATTATCCAAAAACAAATTTATAACGAAATCTACCCATTACCAAATCGCACTTGGCATAAATCAAATTGAAAGCAATTAACGTTTTGATAAATGTGCGAGTATTGAGTCTGTACATACATTAAACTGTGGAATGTTATTAGAATGGACCCTTTGCGTATAATTTTCTGGTTTAATTAATGGCACGCCGGTTCGGCAAGCACTTTCCATGAGCAATTATGAAAGTGCGCAGTGTGTGTACTCCCCTTTGAAAGTGCAGCCGATCGGTTCTGTTTCTAATTCTACTGAAGCAATCATGTGTACAGTATTATAATATTCAAATAATTACTCTGGTTTCTTAATTTTTTTCTGTAAACAAAGGATAATTAATTATAATTGGGTGTTAATATATTTATGGGCTAGGGTATTTAGGTAATGTTCACACGTACGTGTGACTAATTGCATTTCGCAAGTCTTACTAAATCGGGAAAAGTTTGATTGTGGATCCAGATTTTACTTTTATTATTACTGTAATCATCCTTCAGAAAAAAAAAACACTGGGGTTTCTATTTTGATATTTATATGTGAAAATTCCTTTAGTTTTTACTTTCTCTGTATAGTATATATAGGGGAAGTATTGTTTTCGTGCGTGAAAATGTCTGTGGGCGCTGTATCTCAAAAACGAAAGATCCGATTGAGATGAAACTTCAAACTTAACGTTTTGTTGTTAAAAACTGAAAAGCTTTTGGTGATCATTCATAAACTGGAAGTGGGTTTACTCGAGGCCGTTTTTCCGATATTTTCTTTAATATGAAAAGAATTAAAGTACTTTTCAAACAAAAGTTAAAGAGAATGAAAAACTGAACCAGTTTTATTAAAATATTTTTTCCAAATATTTCTTATCTTTCGAGAAAAAAAAAAAATTGAAAATTTTGACATTTTTTGCCAATTGGTAATAAACTATTGGAGTTACAATTATTTTTTGTATAAATTTCAGACAAAAAATAATTGTAGAGAATTCAAAAATAAATCAAGAGTAATTTTTTTGAGTAAACCTCAAAGTTTTTGAGTAAAATTGGGAAAGTACTAGGATGGCCACATCATATATTCAAAAAATATAGCAGCTTTAATTAATTTAAAGAAATTTACTTTAGAGGATGTCCAAAAGAAATTCCTAAATTTTAAAATGACCAATTTAACTACCCTACAATTATCCTATGTGAATTTAATTTCGTAAGAATTTAGTATTTGTCGTCTAATTACTAGTTGTTTTGAAGGTTTCCTATAATAGTAATAATAATTTGAAATAGATGGTATTGATGTTATTTTTAAGATCGTTTGTTTTTGCGCCAAAATTGCTACTGATATGTTATCAGTAAAATAATTATATATCCATTGTAGGTTTTTTACTCAATTTCTACATGCATTTCTACAACCATTCGGATGCCATTTTATATCTAATGAAGAGATCTTTCCGGAGCTTGAAGAGCGATCCAAGCGCTCTTGCAATGTTGTTATTTTTGGTTCCAAGGAGGTTGGTATGTCTAACCAAGAGCAATATGGTTTGGATAATAACTTCTTAAACAACTCTTGTGTGATTTAAAAATGCCCACTGATAATTTAGAAATTTGCGTTTAGGAAAATATGATAGTACAAAGAATGATCGAGCAAGACCTATTAAATTATTCTTGGTTTCAGCTGATGATGTGCACAAAGTAATAAAAAGATAAAAGGATATCAAATTAACTGAGAAATATTCTGGAATTCAGCTATCATATGTTAAAACTCAGAAGCAAAATGGTTTATATAAGGTAGTTAAAAATGAATTAATTAATCGTACTAATAATGATGAAACTAATTTAAAAATTATTTATAAAAATGGAATCCCCGTAATAATTTCAACAAAAAACTAAGTAATACTAACACATTATTTACAAATAATCATATCACTAATACTAAGATTTTGTATTAAAATGTCAGAGGTATAAATTCTATATTTCAAGATGTATATATTAATTCGTCTGATTTGTCATTTGATATTTTATTGTTAACCGAAACATGGTTAAACAACTCTGTATATAGTGAGGAATTGCTTCCATAATACATATTATAATGTTGAACGATGTGATCGTACATTCTTTCTTGTGAATCGGTCCAAAAGTGATGGTGTTCTGTGTGCTATATCTATTTCAATCAAACATGAATTCATTGATACTTCTCATATTATAGATCTTGTACCTTTAATTGACATAGTATTTAGTAAATGTTATTTTAATCATATAACTTGTATAATTGGTGTAGTTTATATTCCACCTGATATCTCCTATGATGATTTTGAACTTTTTCTCTCAGCCCTGGAAATATTATTGCTGTACTAAAATTATATAGTTGTAGGTGATTTTAATATATCTAACATTTTGGAATCTAAATTGCCATCTAATGGTAAAGTTTATGTTTTTAATAATTTTCTAACGTCAAGTGGTAGCATTCAATATAACTCAATTAGAAACAAATATGGTAAAATGATTTGGTTATTAGCAATAATAAGTATCTGTCGAAGAATCTGATGTATCATTCGTAAAAGAAGACCCTTACCACCCTTCCCTTTGCTTTACTATTGATGAATTTTCAACCAAAGTTATTCAGCCGTTTTCTTTGTCTCAAAATATGTCTTATAATTTTAAAAATGTTGACTTTATATCTCTTTATAAAGCCCTTTATGACGTTGATGCTGTCTCAAATAAATGATGTAAGTCTTGCACTAAATTACTTCTACAATATTTTGTATGATATTATTGATTTGCATGTGTCTAAGCATAAACTCGTTTTATCGATATATCGGGAATAGTTCACATGTGAAATCAAAAAATTACAACTAAAAGAGCATTACCGTCGTAGATAGAATAAAACGAAAAACCTCTTCAACCTCGATGAGTATAGCGTGCGGAGACAAGTTAAATCTTTAATTAAAGCAACATATAATAATTACTTAAATAATATTCAGCAAGATATTAAATCAAATCCCTCTTAACTCTGGTCTTATATTAATCGATTAAAGAGAACTACAAGTATTTTAGGTAAAATGCACAATGATAATTCTGAATTTAATAATCCTCAAGAAATTGTTAATGCCTTTGCTTCAAATTTCTCTGAATCTTTCATTAACGTGACGTTACCATCACGTAATCATTCGGTTAAACAGATGAGGATGAGTTAGTAGAAATAATGTCTTCTTTAAAATCAAATTTTTGTTCTGGTGATGATAGAATTCCGAGCTTTTTGGTTCGGGATTGTAGAACGGTGTTTGCTAAGCCCCTTAAAATAATTTTTAATTTATCAATTAGTATTGGTATTTTTCCAGATAAATTTAAACGAACAAGAATCAATCCTATTTTGAAGAAAGGCGATAAATCTCTTATTAATAACTATAAAATTGAGACCTGCCCAATTTTATGCAACTTTGCTAAAGTTTTTGAATTAAAAATGTATTCTACTTTCTCAAGGCTAAAATTTCACTCTCCCGACATGGATTTATGCCCGGCTGCTCCACAATTACTAACTTAGCATGCTTTACCCAATAAATATCAGAAATATTGGATAAATGAGGTAGAGTTGATGTTATCTATACTGATTTTTCTCGTGCCTTTGACACTGAAAATCACGTCCTCTTATTGGACAAAGTTGGTAATTTTGCATTTTCGCCGGCTACTATTAACCTACTCAGATCATATCTTAACAATAGAAAGTGTTATGTATCTTATAATGGTTTCACTTCTTTTGAATTTGTAGCACTTTCTGGGGTTCCTCATGGTTATAATCTGGGGCCCTTACTTTTTAATATTTACATTAATGATTTGTTCGAAAATTTAAGTTGTCATACACTGGCGTATGCTGACGATATTAAAATATACAGAGAGATTGGGTCTGATGTGGATATGGAAATTTTACAGTCTAATATTAACTTTATTTAACAATGGTAGTGATAATGGTTTGTGTTTAAATGTTGATAAATGTAATAGTATGGTTTACACAAGGTGTGAAGTAATTTACAAAATTTATTATGTGAGTGATAGGGCTTTGTCGAATGTAGAATGTTTTCCTGATCTCGGAGTATTATTTTCTTCTTCCCTTAATTTTGCATTGCATATAAATGATGTATAGTCTGTTCGTTGGATCTTTCGTCGTACGTCACAAACTATCGCTTCAAAAAACGACGAAAGTTTTACAGTGCGTTCTTTTTCTAACGAATTTGGTTTACTTTATCAGACTGAATGTTTTTGCGTCGTTTCTCGAAGCGATAATTTGTGACGTACGACGAAAGATCCAACGAACAGACTATATGTTTAAAGTCGTCTAAGTCACTTGGATTTGTTTTTCGTGCTAGTAAATATTTTCAAGACCATTCATTACTTAAGAGACTTTATTGTGCATTCGTATGGAGTAAACTTGAGCATGCATCTCTTTTCTGGTACCCTATATAAGCCTCTCATAAGAAGCCTATTGAGCGTATTGAAAGACGATTTTTAAAATTTTTATCTTTCAAACTGGACGGAGTGTATCCTGAAAAAGGTTGTAGTCAGGCAGATTACTTCTAGGGCATGAGTTTGTATCAGTAACAGACGAGATTTCTTCTGTGCTAATTTTGTAAGAAAATTAATTAATAATGAAATTGATTGCAGATTTATATTAGATAAAATTCGGATGCATGAACCTCGTCCAGGATCCAGACATGCTTGTATTTTCGCATTGCCCAGATCCCGCAAAAGTATTCTACAACGCTCGCCAGTCCATATTATGTGTAAAACTGCGGAAGTAATTGATGTTTTTGAGTAAATGTCTTGGTTGTTTTTTATTGTTATTATTATTTTGTATAATTATACTGTAATTGTTAAAGTTACCTCTAATTCCGTAGAGGTCATAGAGGACTGCAGGCATGTTTCTATCAATAACTACTCAAGATATACTATTTCTTTTGATTTTCCTTTAGAAAGCCGTGCTGATTTGGAGATAGTAACTTAAATCAGATGGCTTGCCGCTTTTATTACTGGTGTTGATATTTTATCACTTCCTATACTTGTTTTGTTATTTAATTCATTAATTACTCTTCCTGAGCTGTTTTTTAACGAACGGCATTTAATGAGTTAGTTTTTGTAACCGGACCAGAAGTAGATGCATTTTTTCCGAAATGGTTACTAATTTATGTACTTGTTATTCTAGCAAAGTAATTATCAAATATTTTAGCTACAATGCGCTTTTCCTATACTATATACATATTTCACTTGAATATCACAACCATGTAAAAGGTGGAAATTGCATTGGCTATATTATCCAAAGCGTGTAGATTAATAAAAAAAATCTGGCATTGGGAAATGCAACAAAGTTTGATTGATTGATGTCTTACATATCAATACAAGAACGTAAATTACGATACCATGTATGAATATTTATAGAAAATTTAGAATATTTGATATCTCAAGACGTTCTTTTGTGGTTGACTAAAAATGGTACAAAAAGTAGTTAAGTAAGTTATGGCATTATGTATTAGTTCTTTTTAGGCTCATTTGTTTAAATTTATCATACATGCAAGATTATAATTTATTATATATTTTTACGTAAGGGAATGTTTTACATAATACCTAGTAAATTAGTAATTGACGCAATTAATTTTTTGATTAAATCAAATCGTTAACCAGTCAAGAGTCTAACATTTAACTAACAAATCAATTTTTTGTTTTTGTAATACATCTAAGAAAACTAGATTCAATTTAATAGATGGATTAATTTTATGAAATTTATTTAAATAACGATTGGAAATAACTCAAGAATTTTTGTATTTATCTTTAAGTGATGAAATTTATAATATGTGCTGTTTTTTTTATTTTTGTTTAACTTTGTAAAACTAATAATTTTAATATTGCTATTATTATGAACAACTGTAATTGTTTTACTTTCATCTTTTTCATGGCTACCCATTTTTTATTTATAATAAAATTTAAAATGACTATTCTACAAACTCACTTATTTTTAGAAATAACTATGTCATATGTCATATTGGATTAAAGAGAAAAAAAAAAATCTTTTGAATGAGACCATAGCCAACTATGGTTTCCATTTAAATAAATATAAGTTTGCGTCATATCTCGGAAAATAATGACGATAAATATTTTCTGATTATTTTTTATTAATCTGCATAAAATTATCTAAAACTTTGTCGTTTACAGTTTTTTCCTATCTGTTATAATAACCGAGATATATTGATTTGAAAAATTGGCACGTTTTACTTTTTTCAAAATATCTAGTTACCCTTGACTTTTTTGTGCCAATCCAGTGGAATTTTATTCGTCTCGTAAATCTACACTTCTTTCCCCATTAACCGTTTCTCTATCTCTTATAGTTTCCGAGATCCCCATAGAAAACATCTAAAAAAAACTCACCCTGTATATTTTCTTGTATTAAAAATAATATTAGTAAAAAAGATACAATAAACTTATTTCAGTTTATGTTATCCATCATTTTTGAGAATATATATTAACACATATGAAGGAGGAGATTTTTTTATATCCATGCCAACATAAAAACAATTTGCAATTCAAACTTAATGTTTATTATAAAGAAAAATGTATAATGCAAATGAAAGTGCTTCTTTTTTTCCCATTGAGATATTTACATAATAGGAGCGATTGTTTAAGATGATTAAAATGATCTTGTAGGTTGCCAACATCCGGCGATAGATTGCTAAAGGATGAAGGAAGCGAACATACTCTTGTGCATGTGGTTAAGAACCCACTGCAATATGTAATAACTTGCGTTGAGAACCATAAAATAGTTGTGTAACAGATTTAACTAATAATTGCATGCGGTAAAGTGCAATTCGTGACCAGAAATACAAAGAATATCTATGCTACATAAATCACATTTTACGTGGAGACATCTCCGGTGGTATTTACGTTATTCATAGATTGAAATCGCCGTTGAAAGAAGAGATATAGTAGAAAACGTAAACTATACCTCATGTATAATTCAATCAATAATATTCTGTATGTATGGATAACTCATAATTAATAAGATTAAATTAATTTTAAGTTTTATAAAAAAAAAGATATATAAAGAATGATTAATAATATAACTTAAAACTTTAAATTGCTTTCCGACTTTACAAACTGAAATATAAACTATAACATTATAATTTATTTATTACTTCAGTAGAATTTCAAAGCATTTCTGAAATAATCGTTTTTGATTGGAGACAATATAACACAATGGTTATTTTCATTGTTGGAATCATTTCTTAGTGTCGCAGATTTATAGATATAATAAAAATATATATTTTATTCAGTGGAATTAGAAGTATTAAATCGAAAAAAAAAAATTAAGTCTCCTTTTATCTTACCTTGATAAAACAGGTTTAAACGTTTTATAGTACAGATATTTTTAGTGTAACTAATGGTGGCAGCCATTAATATGTATGTTTTAGTTTAGTCTTCCTCGAATTTGTTAAGCATACACAAAATATCTGGACTTCAACAATATCACCACATAGATATTTTGACAGAATTCAGATTGCGGCTTATCAATATTTTGATAAGATCAAGTGTTAAACAAAAAGCGTATAAAAGAGTGTCTAGACTTATTAAAAAATTGTCCTCGGAAACCGTTTTAGTACTACCACATTTATTACTAGTTCTGAGAAGAAGATGGACCTGTTAATATGTGAACTATATATGTACTCGAGTAGTTAGATTGGTTTAGAGAACGGCAATATTGAGAGACGGAATGGTATAATGGATTTAGTAAAGAATCCCAATTTGATCTAAGCATTAAGAATAAAGAAAACACTTTTACTTTTTTATACCACTTTAAGTTTTATTTCCAGTGACTAGTTTCGACTACTAAAACTTAAAGTGGTATAAAAAAGTAAAAGTGTTTTCTTTATTCTTAATATTGAAATGTACCACCAAGTGAACGCCGTTAAGATCCAAGAATTGATCTAAGCATCCTTGAATGGTTTATGTATGTTGGCCGATAATCTTTTTTGTTTATTTGAATTAGTATAACAGCTAAGCTAATACATAAGATTTCCTAAAACCAACCAAACTAGACATTGAAACTGATGTAAAACTAATGAGTTCAAAATATTATGCCTTCTAGGTATAACACTACTCGTGCCAATGATTATATTAGAAACTCTTGCATATATTCATTAAAAGTCCACTTAGTCAAAAATCTTATATGATAAGTACAAAAGTAAATAAATATACAATACACCTTTTGTATGAATATTTGAATGCATTTTATTTTTTTGTGGAATGAAGAACAATTAAATTATCTTAATTTTAGCTGTCTTCTTAAGTTTACAAAATGTTGTGCAGATACCTGCTACAATAAGAAATAAATAAAGCAGCGAATAAACTACTGGTCAAATAAATTTTAATTTACTATTTGAAAGCCTCTTAAGCAAAAAAACCTGAGTTTTGCTTTATTATGTAGAAACACTGCTACAATTGTTTCACCACACCATGGCTTCTTAAGGCGTATCAGGTGAAACAATTGTACCAGTGTCTTTACATAATAAAGTAAAACTCCATGTTTTATTAATTTAAATGCACAATAAGGTTTCGCCAGGTAACAGTCTAATCAATCCAATATTCGCTTCATAGGATCAGATTGACATATACCAAATATTTACACAAATTTTAATCAGAATGCTGCAGAATATAATAAAATCAATATCTACAATAAATGGGAGACAGTTCTCATTTCAAGGTTTGACTGAAAGAAGATTCTGAAGAATGAAGTTCACATGTGGTTCCTTTGCTCAAAATTAATTGTATTTTTATGTATGTGTCTATTAAAATATTTTATTAACAGGTAATCCAGAGCATTACAATAAATACCACGAGACAGCAAGTCGAGATTTGCGACTAAGACCTACTCTGAGCATAGAAGCAAAGACGGCACAGATTAGTCTAATTATTTTTCTTCTTTTCACTATTTTAACGGTCTTTACGGAGAAGCAGTAGTTATTATTATCACCTAAATTACTAAAGGCTTAAACAAAGTCTACTCTAAAATGCCTAATCTACTTCGAGATTACCAGATGTTTGATTCTCTAAAAGATTAATGGCAAAGAAATAAGAAATCAATTTCTAAACAGAAACTGTGTCATTTATAGTTATGCTATTTGTAACACGCAAATTGTATAATTCAATACCCAACGTGGTATTAGTTAGGGATGTGGTTATTTCTATAAGTGATTTGTTTTGTTGTCTTAATAAGACTAATTGTTGTAGAATGTAAATAGTAACAAATATTGTAGAAGAATCCAATTTATATGCTGTCCAAGCCAAAACTGATATACTAATATATACTTCATTGGTAAATATGCCCAATACGAGAACAATGTTCAGAAATGTAATAAGATTTCAGTAACTAATATGATGTCAATCAACAAATTTGAGATGATAAGAATATTCATACACTTTAACAGCAACGACTCCTTTATAACCCCTGATCAAGTAGGACACGATAGACTTCATAAAATGATTTTCTGAAAACTACATTTTTTCGGTTGCTTTTGGAGCAAAAACTCAGTATAAAAGAGCAAATGTGCTAAGTAATGCTTTATATGAAATAATATATGTCCCTTAATGAGAATTAAAATTCTTTATTATGTTAGGCATTTCATAAATTTTAAATTTGTGCTGAACTAAAACGAAAGATATGTCAGTCGATGAACCTTGAAGTAACAACTAATTTGGTTTTACTTTTAGTTAGAATTATTCCACGACCCTCTAGAGCACCATTAATTGTATCCCAATGATTAATGGTACCGGTCACTCATCCAACTGCTGACCCGAACCGTGTAGAGATAACTATTACATAGCATTGCCTCTAATTAATCATTTGGCAAATGAGGCAATTTATTTATTGGATATTATACGAAGAAATAGAGTACCTAATTGTATTTTGCAGAATGATCTTTAAAAGATGCTAATAGTGGAACGAGTCATGCATTTGTTCCAAAAATTGATAATGTGGATGTTTCATTTTTAACTAGAAAGGCATAAGTATCCTCATTTGCAGGGAAAATCTAGTGGAAAGATATGATTGAAAAGTAAAGAAAATCATTGAAGTTGATTGTCCTTATATAATTTCTGAATACAACAGACATATGAGAAGTGTGGATCTATCGAACAAACTGTTTTAAATCATTTAAAAATAATCAAACCTAACATCACAATGGGTCCTGATCAAGTTCCCGCTTTTTTCTTAAAGATTGTGCTTTGCAGCTGACAAAACCCCCACTTCACATTTTTAAGTTAATATAATCTACCGGAATTTTCCCTGATCGTTGGAAACTTGGTCGTTGATGTCCTGTTTTTAAATCAGGTGAAAAATCGGATGTGGGAAATTATAACCTGTGGCCATAATTTCTAATTTTTCTAAGATTTTTGTGTCTATCATATGTAATTATATTCGTCCTCGAATTGAACAATCAATATCACCCCATCAGCATGGATTCATGAGAAAAAGAAATAACTGCAAAGAATTTACCCATACCAAATGTTAAAAGTACGGTGTAGAATTATATTTCAAGAAACATAATAATGATTTTTTTAATAAAAGGATTAATTAAGCACTTGGTTATGTTTCACTATTTTTATATTTCTCCAACTAGTTTCGACCGTTGGTCATTCTCAAGGAGATATGTACAATATTCAGAAAGTTTACAAATTTATATACAAAATTGTGACATATTTATTCTAGGTAATAAGGGCTGTTGCAATGGCCGAGTTCCAGATTTCTTCGATGTTATTTAGTGTTTTTTTTCCGCATTTTATTGCTTTATTCATCTCTAGACCCTCCCGCAGATTTAAATCACGTCCCTTATTACCCGAATACAAAATTCGAAAATCTGCGTCATTGAAAAAATAGTTGTGCCAATCCAGTAGAAATTTTATTATTTATTTATTTATTTATTAATTTATTTATTTCAACGGTTGACACCTTTTTTACAAAACATTACACAATAAAATAATAAAGATAAAGATATAAACTAAATGACAATTAGTACAAGTAAAAAACAATATTATAAATACAACAAGCAATTAATTAAACTTACTAAATATACTACAAAAATAAACATAAAATTAAAATTAACCTCAATAAATTATCTACAATAAAATAATCAATGGAATTCTCCCTAATAAAATTTTAAATGAATAATATGAATTAACAAATAAATCAAAATTTTCATTTTAATTGAGTTTGTTAGCATACCTCATACATCGCAATAAAGGACTATAATACATATAATTTGTAGAAACTACATTCAATCTAAAAAGTGGTTTTTGTCTGGATAATCTATTACTTTGAGGAACATGAAAATGTATTGATTGGAGCAGATCAGTGGAGATATGCCCAGAAACAATTCTGTGTAACAAACAAAGATCCAATTTGATTCTACGGATCTCAAGCAAATCAATATTCAGATACTTGCAGACTATTTCATAATTATTAAATGGTAAATTCATTTTGAAAGAAATGTAAGAACAAAATTTTTTCTGGACAGATATCTTTCTTGCGTACTTTTTATAATGTGGTGACCAAATTTGTGAACAATATTCTAAATTAGATCTAACTAATCCGCAATAAATTGTCTTTAATGTATCACAGTTAAAATGTTTGGAATGTCTCAATAAAAACCCCAATAATCGAAATGCTTTATTACACATTTGAAAAATATGAGATGAAAAAGATAAGTTTGAATCCAATAAAATGCCCAAATCCCTTATAACCGATACATTTTCAAGGTTGATATCATTGATGTTATATGTGAAGTCAATAGTTATAGCCTTTTTACTAAAAGTTATAGATTTACATTTTTTAATATTTAAAAACAAATTATTCCTGACACACCAACTGAATAGATTATCTATATCAAATTGTAGATCGAAACAATTAGAAATATCGTCAATACAATGATATACTTTCAAATCATCTGCAAAAAGTAAACAATTCGAATATATAAAGCAATTACAAATGTCATCAATAAAAATAAGAAATAAAATAGGTCCGATGTGGGAGCCTTGAGGTACACCTGACGTTACCTGAACTGGATTAGATGTAAAATTATTAATATTAACAATTTGTCGACGTCCTTCTAAAAAACTTTTAATCCACCTCACAGTTAAATCGTGAAATCCATAGATAACTTTGAAATCAATATAGAGTGCTGAACCCTGTCAAACGCCTTCGTAAAATCGGTGTAAATGGCATCAACTTGTACATGTTTTTGGAAAGAATTATTAAGAAAATCTTGAAATTCCAATAAGTTGGTTGTAGTAGATTTACCCTTCACAAACCCATGTTGTTGAGTGTTGAATAAATGTTTGGATGTATGGATTATTTGTCTGGTTACCAAATCGTCAAAAATTTTAGGGATTGCTGATAGTATGGCAACCCCGCGATAGTTTTCAACACACTTTCTATCCCCAGTTTTAAAAATTGGGGAGATAAAACTCAACTTCCAAACACTTGGAACACAAGCTAATTTAATAGAAGTAGAAAATAAGGTATGTAAAGGTTTTGACTGAGTTTGATTAAAATTGAGCATTTTTCACGAAGTTTGCTGAAAATGGTATAATCAACTAAGCTGTTACTACTCTTGTAATTGGCATGAACAATTTTCTTCTGCTTTACTAATAATATCAAGGTATTGTTAAACCATTTTGGATATGTTGTTGATTTAATTTGTTTAATAGGAACATTGCAATTGATAACATCATACAGAATATCATAAAAGCGATTAGTCATACTATCAACATCATTACCATTGAATATAAGATCCCAGTTAACTAAACCTAGAATATAATTAATTCTGAGGTAATCAGCATTTATAAAATTAAATATGGATTCAACGTAATGTAAATTATTTGTAGCAGATTCAATTTCCATGCAGAATTCGTACCCATAGTGATGAGTAGAATTATTGCACAGTAAGTCAGAAGCCAATTGAATATCAATATTAGACAAAGAAGTAAAACATATATCTAAGAAAGTTCCTCTACTATTTGGTATGGTATTGATTTGAGACATGTTAATGTAATTAAATGTTTCAATTAAAATGTTAGCTGATAAATTATTTCCAGAACCTATTTCACAATCATAATTGCAATTATCCAATGACCACTGAAGCTGTGGAAGGTTGTAATCGCCGAAGATAAAAAAGTCTGAGTCAGAATATGTATCAAATAAAAATTCAACTGTTTGAGTGTGAGCTTGGTATTTAACATATGAAGAGTTAGGAGGGATGTAAACCCCACCCACTATTAATTTATGAAAGCCAACCTTAAGCAAAACAAAGCACTGTTCAACAGGCTTTTGTTCAATTGAAATAAGCTGTGCAATTAGTGAATTACGAATAGCAATTAATATACCTCCTCCGCGACATTTATCGCTGGCTAATGGTAAGCGATCAGATCTATAAAGAGTAAAATTATTTTAATACGGCTTGTTTATGTTCCTTGATTCTTGTTTTAAAATTTCTACCTGCTTGCCCTATATACACAGAAACACAATCACCACACTTAATCTCATATATACCGCACTTCTCTAGATCGTTCACTTCCAATTTATTGTTCACTAATAACTTATGTAGATTTAATGGGTTGGGCATTATTATATCAAACTCATATCCCTTAAAATTATTCTTTATATCTACAGATAGATTGTCAACAAAATCTTTAATGAAAGTATCTATTAATTTTGTACTGTAACCATTATTACTAGCTATTGATTTTTTTATTTTTTTTAACAAATAATCATGCATTTAAGTTCATGTTGTGAGTAGATCAGTTACCAGAGTAGATAAGAATATTTCTGAAATATTGGAATATAGTTTGAAAAGAACTTCATTGGCAACAAATATTTTAAAGCAGCTTTAGGTATTCATGATCAATTGCAAAAATATTTATTTAATGACCTCGTTGGATTTCATTTTCCCGAACGTTCCTAAGTTATTCAAACAAACGACTTCAGTCAATTATGAATTCACATAAACTAGTTACAGGAGGAAATGAATAATTTCGAAAGGATTGGTAAATTCAATGTGTTAAAACCGGACAAATTATGGTCAGACCCAAAATGATGTTAAAATATCTTATTATATTTTTGGAACTACTTGGAATAACCAAGCAGAAGGTATATTTCCCTGAAGCATTAAAATAGTTAAGTTAGTTAAATATTGGGTCGTATAAAAAGTCTCCGCGGTTTTTTTCGTACATATTTCAACAAACATTTTTTTAAATTGAAAATCAATTTTAATCAAGTACATATTGACCATTATTATCTTTGATCTTTTGCCATTTATCTGTTAATTTCATAATTCTACTGGTGTAGAACTCCTGTGGTTTAACGGCGAAAAATTTGGCGAAGTGAGTTTTGCAGAGATCGAAACAGATGATACCCAGCAGACGGTGCAAGGTTTTGTAGCTTATAACAGACAATTCCCTTCCAGTCCCACCAAACACTCAAAAGAAGCTTTTTTGTCGTCAATTCGGAATTTGAAGTTGTTTAATTTTAGGATTTTCTAAACGACTATATCACTTAAGGAACGACTATAAAATCACTTAATAACGAAGGTTAGCATTTTATTTCATCTGCATTTTCGATATTCTGCAATTCATCTTTTTCTAATTTAACATCCGGTTTACATGGAGTGAAATCGCATCGCCAGCGTTTTTTTTATTACGATGCAATTGTTTCAATTTACCTATTATTCGTTTATTCATATTTCATAAGAAATTTTTATCTAAAACAGCGATAGTAAAAGAAAAATAGATTCCCAAAAATTATCCCAAAAATACCAACTGATAGATTAGGAATATTATTATTAGCATATTTTTTGGATTGGGTAAGTAGAATTCGTTTTGACAAAAAACATATTCTAATATGAGACTTTTTTAAATCTAAGTAGGGTCTTAGTGAGGTTTTTTTGAATGAATCACCTACTGAGTAGTAACTTAGTATAGATAATAATAAGAAAGATATTTAAAAATTACAAGGAAGTTCTAATAATAGGTGTATGTGGAAGATTCTTAAAGAGAAGAAAACAATATGAGTAAAAGATACACGATCAAAATTAGTAATCCTAATTTCTTAGACAAGAACAAATATTGGAGCAGTGTTTAGGGAAGAGTTAACATGTTCGTACTAATCATGTAAATCGTACCAAATCTTTTATCTAAAACTTAACGTCTGGTGATCACCTTTCCTAGACGTAACTTTGTATACAGACAGCTGAAATACAAGTGAACATGTTAGCACATACCCGCTCTATTCGTTAGCGCTTCGCACGGTGCAAACATGTAGTACTTTCCTACTATCCCTCGTATATGGAATATTTTTATTTATCAAATGGCCGTCAGTATTTCTTTTAATTAATTACATAATATTTACTCGAGATCACTTAATTAATTAATTAATTTCTTTGATATGACTTTACTAAAGGAGTGCTTACCTTAGTTGAAATACGATTTCCGTTTTCTATATTTCATTTAGAAATAATTCAAAAGTAAAGCAGGATTTTTTTAATTAAAAGTTATACAAACTAGAATAAGATATTTAATTGATTGTTATATAATACTTATAATTGACAAGACATCAAGAATGAAATCTATTTTTATATTACGGCACATATGTAAATTCCGTTTTATATCCATTATTACATGAAAAGCTGTTACGCAATGTTTACAATTTCTAGTCGTATGTAACAAGGCAAATTGTACAACAAAACCACGCTTATGCTATCCACTCTCCGTATTTGCATTACAATGTTATCCATTTCTAAAAGACCATTATACAACAAACGACGACCAATGATAAACATTACACTTGCACACTAACTAACCTTGATGATTTTATTAGATCGATATATGGTAAAAGAGGCTATACAATTTCACTAAATCCTTGAAACATCATATTGCGTTCGCGAATTCGCACTCGATCTAACCTTAATAATAATATTAATATGATATGTGTGTGCAAAGGTAGCGTAGCCTTATAATTATGAATTTCCAGTTGATCTATCACCTTCATAAAAATAACGTTTTTTTTTAAATAAATATGATATGTTGTAAAAAATAACCTTGTCACACCGATAAGGTTATATTTTCATCATTTTTATCTCATATGGGAAATGCTGGTGGATTATGTGCGCTCCTGCATTTTTAAACAACCGGAAATATATTGCCTTACGTTCGGTGAACTTTTATATAAAGTAACTGTAATATATAAGCCTCGCAAATACAGTATTTATTATGTATGAAACGTGGCTTCTTAATAACTCCTAACTATAACCATATACGGTATTTCTGAATGCATCGTTAAAATTTGATGTGTTATTGATTATATAAAGCATACTTAGAATTAAAAAGTATTACATTGAATAAAAAGATGCATTACAATACGTGAATTATGAAAATGCATTTAGTTACCTTTAATTTTGTGCTGAAGAGGATAAAATTTACGTTCCCAATATTAATTTAAAAATCCATACCTGAAAAATAAAACAAACATGTATTAGTTAATAATTTTAAGCATATTATTGAATTATAATAATCTACTTAAATAGAAAATTTAATCTAAATCGTAATCTAATTTGTCAGTCTACAGTATCAAATAGTGAACAAATCAACAACCTAAAAAAGCTGGCCCGGGCCAGGGGCTAACAATAAACTTTAAAAATAGTTTACCCTTATAATAATTTGGTACATAAATTATCCGAAGATGATTTTGATAGAGGTGTAATTTTACGAAATTATGATGAACGCTATTGAACAAAGTTTCCATTTTGGAGAACTCATTGTGTTTCCAGACAAAGCTACCTTCTGTTTAAATAACATTATCAATCATTATCAATTCCATCCACATTGGATGGAACCCCTTCAAAGTGTCGTGTGGCATTATTGGGAAATTTATTATATGTACATTTTCCATAGAAGGAAATATTACATTATTACTATGTGGTGTATCTCTAATTACTTCAAAATAATTTTATTCAGAGGCTTAGGGAACTTTATAAATGATTACAACCTCAATGAAAACATAAGAGTTCAGCAACAACATTATTTTGTGGATAATAAACCACATAAAAATATTCGATTATAAATGCAATTTTGATGTGAAATAATAAATATTTTTGCAGAAAAAAAAACTATAATGAAAATTAATAGCACTACAAAAGTTGTCAAATTAAAAATTCAAATTCCATTTTAAAAACTGACATTGACGTCATAAAACAAAATTCTGACATCATAATATTTTTAATACGTCAGAAAGTGAACAAACGACAACAAAAATCAACCAATCCGATAATTTTATTATATTTTGATCTATCTCAGCTAGAGCGCTTATATACCATATTTAAAAAAAACCTGTATATAAGGCCTAACTAAAATATTGATCTAATTCAATTACAGGTACAATATCCTGGCCAAATTATAAGAAACAGAAGATAATAATGTAAAATCTAAGTTAAGGCAAAATATATCGAGAAATCTGAAGTTAGATAATAGGATTACATAAAGATTTATAAAGAAAATGAAAGATTGAAATGAAGAAGCCATTTAGTACATTCTCAACTGTATCTATCCATTAGAAGATCCATTCTAATGAAGGCAAAAAGACATATTCACAACACATGTGTTCCTTTGAATAGATGTTATACTTTTTTTCTGCAAATATTACAACGTTACGGGCTGAACGGCTTATAAGCCAAAGACAATCAAAAAAAGATGTTATACAGGGTCTATTATAAAAGTAATACGCATGATAGTATTGTTCCTGCCTAACACCGCAAACATGTCCACATTTACGGTACCTCCAAATGCGCTAGCTCTGCGCGAATCTTGTGCCAAAAGTGTTAACGGAAGACCAGAAAGAATTTCGAGTTTCGCCCTGTAAAGAATTGTTGGGTTTTTATTCAAAATGAGTCGGACTTTTTTAACTCTGTTGTAACCAGAAATGAATCCTGGATGTTCTGGTATGACCCAAAATTGAAAAGGCAGAGCAGGGAGTGGTACAAAATTATCCCCTCATCCCGAAAAAGTGCGAATGAGCAAGTCTCGCATTTAAACGATACTTATTGCCTTTTTTGACATCCGAGGAATCATCCATTTTGAGATTGTACCGAATAGAAACTGTGCACTCCGCCTTCTACCTGCAGGTACATCAAAGACACGGTCAGACTCCAGCATGACAATGCCCCAGCCACAGGGCCTTCATCGTTATCAATTTCCTAGCCCGGAGCAACCACCCGGTGATCCCCAACCCCCTTACAGTCCCGACTGAAGAGAGAGCTGTAAGGAAAGCATTGGGAGTTCGTGAAAAATATCCAAAAGAATCTTACAACGTTCCTAATATTTCTTAGGAAGTCTAGAAGTTACTGGGTGTCTTCCAGACATGGCAGACACGTTTCCGCAAGCTGGGGGAGAGTATTTTACAGGATTTTAAGAATTTGTACCGATAAATATATTTTTCCCAGAAAATGCGCATCACTTTTATAATAGACCCTGTAGAAATTACAGAATTCATTCAAAATGAAATTACACTTTCTTCTCTAAAAGCTTTCTAGGAACTTATCTCTTAGAATTTTTGAGTTTTATGGAAGTGTTATTTCTAGATTTAAAGAATTGTAAAAAAATTATCAACCACAAAATTGTTTAAAATTGTTATTATATTAATTTAAAATAAGTCTACAAAATAATAACATTTAAATAATGTTATTATTTTGTAGACTGTATAATAACATTTTTTAAATGTTATTATTTTGTAGACTTATTTTAAATTAATATATTTTTAACATATCGCAAAGTATTTCAGCTGACATGACTCTTAACAAAATGGCAACACCGCAAACTTGAAATAAAATTAATGCAATTTGCATCTCGTGATTTAAAAAAATATAGAAAATTTATCTACAAAAGAAATGGCGTAACATTCTGTGGACTAATTTTAAATTAATGCATTTTCAACATATCAAAAAATAGTTAAGCTGACATGACTCTAAACAAAATGGCAACACTGGAAACTTGAAATAAAATTAATGCAATTTGCATTTCGTGATTTGAAAATTTCAAAAATATTTATTAACGAAACAAATGGCGTAAAATTTTGTAGACTCATTTCAAATTAATGTTTTTTAAATATATCAAAAAATAATTAAGCTGACATGACTTTAAACAAAATTGCAACACTGCAAAGTTTAAATAAAATTAATGCAATTTGCATCTTGTGATTCAAAAAATTCTAAAAAAAATTGCCAACAAGAGAAATGGAGTAAAATTTTGAAAACTTATTTTAAATTAATGTGATGCTGGGGGAGAGTATTTTACAGAATTTTAAGCATTTGTACCGATAAATATATTTTTCCAGAAAATGCGCATCACTTTTATAATAGACCTTGTAGAAATTACAGAATTTATAAAAAATGAAATTACATTTTCTTCTCTCGACGTTTTCTAGGTACTTTTCTCTTAGAATTATAGAATTTTTGAGTTTTATGGAAGTGTTATTTCTAGTTTCAAAGAATTGTAAAAAATTTATCAACCACAAAATTGTTTGAAATTGTTATTATGCTTGTGTACAATTTTATGTATTATTTAGTCTTTTAAATGCTATTATATATGTCTCTATGTTTCTTTTCCCTGTTATTAGATCTATGTATCTGTTGGGACATACATTATTATTATTATTATCAACAAGATAAATGACGTAAGATTTTGTAGACTTATTTTAAATTAATATATTTTTAACATATCGAAAAGTATTTAAGCTGACATGACTCTTAACAAAATGGCAACACCGCAAACTTGAAATAAAATTAATGCGATTTGCATCTCGTGATTTAAAAAATTGTAAAAAAAATTATAT
The DNA here is from genome assembly GCA_963969525.1 of Ontholestes murinus. Classification (NCBI taxonomy): domain Eukaryota; kingdom Metazoa; phylum Arthropoda; class Insecta; order Coleoptera; family Staphylinidae; genus Ontholestes; species Ontholestes murinus. Next base: position 27,874,298 of record OZ018389.1, read on the forward strand.
ACAAAAGAAATGGCGTAAAATTCTGTGGTCTAATTTTAAATTAATGTATTTTCAACATATCAAAAAATAGTTAAGCTGACATGACTCTAAACAAAATGGCAACAGTGCAAACTTGAAATAAAATTAATGCAATTTACATCTCGTGATTTGAAAAATTCTAAAAAATTTATTAACGAAACAAATGGCGTAAAATTTTGTAGACTCATTTCAAGTTAATGTATTTTTAATATATCAAAAAATAATGAAGCTGACATGACTTTAAACAAAATGGCAACACTGCAAACTTTAAATAAAATTAATGCAATTTGCACCTTGTGATTCAAAAAATTCTAAAAAACTTGCCAACAAGAGAAATGGGGTAAAATTTTGTAAATTTATTTTAAATTAATGTGTTAATTAATGTGATGCTGGGGGAGAGTATTTTACAGAATTTTAAGCATTTGTACCGATAAATATATTTTTGCCAGAAAATGCGCATCACTTTTATAATAGACCTTGTAGAAATTACAGAATTTATAAAAAATGAAATTACATTTTCTTCTCTCGACGTTTTCTAGGTACTTTTCTCTTAGAATTATAAAATTTTTGAGTTTTATGGAAGTGTTATTTCTAGTTTCAAAGAATTGTAAAAAATTTATCAACCACAAAATTGTTTGAAATTGTTATTATGCTTGTGTACAATTTTATGTATTATTTAGTCTTTTAAATGCTATTATATATGTCTCTATGTTTCTTTTCCCTGTTATTAGATCTATGTATCTGTTGGGAAATAAATTATTATTATTATCAACAAGAGAAATGGCGTAAGATCTTGTAGACTTATTTTAAATTAATATGTGTTTAACATATCGAAAAGTATTTAAGCTGACATTACTCTTAACAAAACGGCAACACCGCAAACTTGAAATAAAATGAATGCAATTTGCATCTCGTGATTTAAAAAATTGTAAAAAATGTATCTACAAAAGAAATGTGGACTAATTTTAAATTAATGCATTTTCAACATATCAAAAAATAGTTAAGCTGACATGACTCTAAACAAAATGGCAGCAGTGCAAACTTGAAATAAAATTAATGCTATTTACATCTCGTAATTTAAAAAATTCTAAAAAAATTATTAACGAAACAAATGGCGTAAAATTTTGTAAACTCATTTCAAGTTAATGTATTTTTAATATATCAAAAAATAATGAAGCTGACATGACTTTAAACAAAAAGGCAACACTGCAAACTTTAAATAAAATTAATGCAATTTGCATCTTGTGATTCAAAAAATTCTAAAAAATTGTCAACAAGAGAAATGGGGTAAAATTTTCTAAATTTATTTTAAATTAATGTGTTAATTAATGTGATGCTGGGGGAGAGTATTTTACAGAATTTTAAGCATTTGTACCGATAAATATATTTTTGCCAGAAAATGAGCATCACTTTTATAATAGACCCTGTAGAAATTACAGAATTTATAAAAAATGAAATTACATTTTCTTCTCTCGAAGCTTTCTAGGAACTTTTCTCTTAGAATTATAGAATTTTTGAGTTTTATGGAAGTGTTATTTCTAGAAACCTTTCTCAAAAAAACTCTTATATTTTCCACTATTTCTCTTGTTAATTTTTAGTGATTTCTCTTCCAGTTTCAGAATTTTATTCGAGGATTCTATAATTTTCTAATTACTATAAATATTCTGGTTTCTATAATTTCTCAAAATGTTTTCTACTATTTTAATATTATTTCTTGCATAATTTTCATGCAATTCTATTTGAGATATCTCGAATTATCCAAAAACGTTTTTCTCATTTATTTAAGAGTTGTAGTAGAATTAGTAGTGATTGTCTATCGACCACGTGGTCCTTTCCGCTTTACTTTGTGCATTTATATTTGTGTAAATGAACTCGTTATTTTAAAAGATCTTCCCCATTGCTCTAAAGCGCTAATAGTTGTATCCTAATGACGAATGGTACAGGTCTTGCTATTGCTAGTTCGACCGCAACCGTATGCGCCCACCACATTACAGAATTATCTTTTTATTTTCTAAAATTTTCTCTTCTGGGTTTCTAAAACTTACTTATAAATTTCTGAAATGGCCCAGCAGTTTCACAGTTATATGTTTTAGTCTGGTTATAAATAGAAAAGGTTTATTAAATTTAAATTATTCAAGTAAAAAGTCGCAACCACTATCCAAAAACGAAGCTTCTATTCAATTAAATTTATTAAGCTGTAAAGAATGATTTATTATGAATAAATCTATAAACTAAAAATATGCACTATTTTTCGAGTTTCAGTAACTTTTACATTGTGTTTTGTATTTACATTTTTATCTATCTTAGTTTGGTTAGTCCGTCACTAGACAGTGACGGACGGCTATCGACCATAGGTCTTTCTGTCCTCTCAAATGAAAGTAAGTAAGTTAAAATTGAATGCTAGTTAGAGAAATTATCCAGATGATGCGATATAATGATTCGTGAATCGTTCTAGTAGGATGTTTGTATTTTGAAGGAATATTGGGGTTTCGAGGGATACAAAATTTGTTGACAAGGGATTGATTAAAGGTATTTGCTGCGAATTTCTCACCAAGGGCTAATGTACGTTGAATAATGGGAGTCATCTGTGTGGATTCGTAATTCATTGGATGGGTTATGGAGAGGATTGCTGAGGTGTCTTACTTTGGTAAGGGTTCAGAGTTAGGATCTTTCGGCTACTTAGATATGATGTAGGGTGGAGGGACGGCATTGAGTAAACAGAATTGAGCCATACTCTAATAGGGGCCAGCAAATTTATTTAAAAATCAATGCCTTGGTTTTTATATGTTAGTGCTATAAAATGTCGGGACCTAGTTTTGACTTTGGCTTTAAGTGATTGAACATGTGGTTTAATGGAACGTTTTGAGTCAAATAGGATCCCGAGATATTTATAAGTGTGGGATTAGGATACTTCGTTTTGGAGGATTTTGATTTTAGATGTTGGAGTAATTTAGTGAAAAGGGAGGAAAAGTTTGGTTTTATTACAATTTAATTGTAAGCATCATTTAGAGAACCAATTTTGTAATGATTGGATAGATGAAAATAATATTTAACTTAATTATTCAACTATTCAAAAGATATAAAAATTATATATACACATTTGTAAATTTATTTTAAATAGAAATGTTTTCTGTGCAATGTTTAGGCAATGGCAATATCGAAATTTTTTCTGCTTGAAAACAAAGTATGTCATTGTTCGACTGATGAAATCAGTACTGCTGGTATATATTTTTGGAGTACATTATTAAGATATCGAGTTATGGGGTTATAGTGTTTCTAGAAATAATTTATTAAGTTATTTTCTAACTCTCATATTTAATAATATAACCATAATATCGATATTAGATCACCCTGTATAGTACTTGCAACTACTTTGATAATTTCTTGTGCATTTATTTATTATATAATAATATTTTTTGTGAGCAGGATGAACAGACAAGTTTAAACATAACAAATTTATAAAGTATTAAATTTAATTATTACAATTAGAATTTCTTCAGGTAAATGCTCTACAACGTTGGTTTAGTATAAAATCAAAAAAATTAAAAAAACATAAAAATCGTGATGTTGCTATAAAATTACTTTCTTCTCACGTTCCTAAAAAACCCTGCGTTATACACCAAAACATTATTTTGTAACTTTCTCACTTTATTATTCCCCACAACTATTTCTATCCACAATAATGTAACTTTAATTTTGTAAAATGTAAAATACTTTATTTTTTATTCTCGATAATTAAGAACTGTATAAAAATTATGTGTTAATTAAATTTCCAGCCAATTCAGTCTATGATCTTTATCAAAATCCCTTGTAAAAATATAAATAATACTTTACCCTGTTTTTTTATGGAGAGTGTAAAGAGTAGTAGGATACAAAATGATACATCGAAAATATTACAATTACAATGTCTCCAAGTAATGTTCCACCACATTGGTGAAGTACATAAAAGAAAACAAAAATAAAAAGAAAACATATAAAAATCGTAATGTTGCCATAAAGTAACTTTCTCTGCACATTCCTCAATTTATAATAAAATATTATTCTTTGTAAATTATTCATTTTTATTTTCTACAATTATTTTTATTCAAAATTCATGCAAATTTTAAAAGCTTCTAAATAAAATATCAATTTTTTATTCTTGAAAATTACGAAGTTTATAATAATATTTTGTTTTACACGCCGGTGGTGGCGCATCGGTTACGGCCCCGAACTGACGTGCAGCAACGTTGATTCGGGTCAGTAGTCGGATGGGTGACCGGTACCATTCACCATTGGGATACAATTAATGGTGCTTTAGAGTGACGGGGGCGATCCTTTAAAGTAACAAGCTCATTTACACACACACAAATACACAAATGACACATGGCGGAAGGACCACGTGGTCGATAGCCTAACACTACTACTACTACTACTATTTTGTTTATTAATAGTTAAGATTTTATTAAATTAATATTTACAAGAAAAAAAAACAAGTAAAGATTTCAAGTAAACACCTAATTCCAATCTACGAAATTTTAACAAAAACTCTTTAGCTTTTTCGATAATCATTAAACACATTAAAAGAAGAAAAAAAACTTACTATAAAACTTCCAACAGATTTTGAGTCGACAGAAAGAAACATGAACAAATATTTGAAACTGTTAAAATTGCAAATTAAGAAAAAAAAACAATCTGAAATATAATACTTTTCCGTATTTATTACGAAGAGAGTAAAAAGTAGTAAAATACAAAAGAATATCGAAGTAATTGCTTCATAAAAGTATTCAATTTAAAATTTAATAGCGTCTCCAAGTAATGTTACAAACATTGGCGAAGTACCGTATTACTGGACTATAAGACGCACTTACATTTGTAGGATAATTTTTATAAATATATATTTTAATGTTACTTTCGGATCATATTTCTTTTATTGTTAACATAACTCGTACTAGCAATATTCAATTCTGGTTTACTCTCGGTACTATCACTCGTCTCGTTAATGTCACTGATAGTATTACTTTCTATCTAAACTATTGTCACTCCTTTCAAAAACTACCATTTATAAAATTACTTATTCTGCATTTTTTAAATGACTATATAATTTTCTTTCACAACTTCCCATGAATTTTTCACCCAGGTAAAAACTTCTGAAATTATTGGTCATTTCATATATCTTGTTCCGGTGACATCATGATTTGGCTTTTTCGTCCATTTATTCCACTCTTATCGCATACAATTTTTAAATGCTTTATTGATGGAGACATCTAATTGACTTGTGAGGCCTTCGGAATGATTGCTATTTCTGTATTCATTTCTTTTAGGACCTGGACATTTTGCCCATATCTTTGATATCCATAATTTCATTCATTTCTCGTCCATCTAGTCTTTTTCTTAAACATAAATAACAATACACTTGAAAACAAACACTTACACTTTAAGCTATTATCAATAGCTTATATGATATTGATAATGAGTACACAGTACTCGAATTGTGAAGAAAGTGTTAGTGTTTGTTTTCCAAGTGTATAAAATAAATCTTCACTTAACTCAAGGACAAATTTCTATATGAATAACAATGCCACTAGGAATTTCATCTTTTGGTAATGTTGTTCTTTTGAAGATTACCATGGGCGATAGTTTTCTTTCATCCGCGCAGAAAGATAAAACGCCAGCGTAGTGAGTTTATTCGTGATTTGTTGTTTAGATCACTGTTTATTGATTGCCTTTTAAATCTACCATTACGTATATTGCATGCTCGGGTAAATGTAACAAATCTGCACATATCAAATGTACAGGTGTCAAAAATATTAATGAGTCTGGTAAAATTATTTGGCTGTGTAGTAAGTGTAAAAACAATGACGGTGGTCGCGATAAATGTCAATTACCTCATGATGCGTTAGTCCAGTTGATAACGAGACAATTTAATGAATTTAGGGATGAAATAAAAGCTCTAATTTCAATAAAATTTGATAATTTAGAATCGCGTTTGTCACACTTGGAATCAAAATTTGGTTCAATTAACCCCGACTCTTATTTAAAAAGGAAAGATGAGCTATTTGAAGATATAATCGAGGAAATGGAGGAGAGAAATAATAGAATGAAAAATGTTATTTTATTTAATTTGCCTGAAGCTTCAGATAGTGATGTTGAATCTAAAAAGAAGGCAGATAAACAGAATATGCTAAAAATATTAGAATCAAGAAATTTAAATATTCCATCATTTAATACATTTCGGTTGGGTATATATAAAACTCCTAATATGCCTCGACCCATTAAAATAGAATTTAATAGTGTTGAAGAAGCTAAGGAAGTCCTAAGAAGCAATTCACAAGAGACTAATAGTAAGCTCCATTTCCGTTCAGACAAAACAAAAAAACAACAGGAATATTTTAAAACAGTCAAAAATGAATTAAATGCTCGAAAAGATGCTGGTGAATTAAATCTTACGATTAAATATAAAAATGACATTCCCCGTATTGTCACAATCCAGAGACGTGAAGTAAACCCAAATACAAAAAACTAACGGTATATTACCAAAATTGTGGGGGGTTACGTACTAAAATTCAGAATTTAATGTTAGCAGTTAATAATAATGACTACGACATTATTATCTTAACCGAAACCTGGTTATTTGAGTCAATATCCAATAATGAATTGCAACTGTTAAACTACAATATACAGGGTGTCCCGTTAATGCGGGGAAATGGCTGGACCATTGATTCCTGGAGTCAAAATATGACGATTTAATGCAACTTATCTATATTCAAAAATTTACGGTTAAGCCGGAATTTGGCTTCAAAGTTTCAAAATTTTTTATTTCTTTTGTTTATAACAATTGAACGCTTTATTGGATTTGCATGAAATTTATTATTAATAAGTACCATAATATCATACATCATTTCAGTTATTGTGGCCATTAGTGATTGACAGGAAGTATAAAAAACAGTAGTACCACCACTTAAAAACTAAAATATTTTTTTATTGGTGCATCCAATAAAATCCAAAAAAAATCTACTTGAAACGGCATTAGATTTAAAAACTTTTTTGACTCTTACTAGTTTTTGATATCTTGTACGGTTTTTGCACAAAAAAATAAAATATGAATATAGTATACTCATTATGCACTCATTAATAAGTAAATAAACTTACTCAATTGAATAAAAATTAAATAATATCAATTAATAAAATAAATCAAAACAACATCTAACACTTTTCAAACAATTTTCTTTACAACATCCTAATACAAACAAGATATCTGTTTGTTCCAAATATGAATATTTATGAACTATAATAAAGTTAAAAATTAATTCTTAAAAGACACTAAATAATTATTATTATACATAATTTACATTTTTTAAACAAAGCCGGCCACGAAAAACATTTATTTTCGATTCGATGAAAAACTAGATTTTATTTTTACTAGATAAAAAATATATATTTTATTTTTTTGTGGGAAAACCGTAAAAGATATCAAATATTATTAAGAGATGAAAAAGTTTTTAAATGAAATGTTCTTTCAAGTAGTATTTTTTTAGTTTTTGTTAGATCCACCAATAAAAAATATTTTAGTTTTCAAGTGGTGGTACTACTGTTTCTTATACTTCTTGTTAACCAATAATAGTCATAATAACTGAAATGATGTATTATATTATGGTAGTTATTAAAAATAAATTTCATTCAAATCAAATAAAGCGTTCAATTGTTATAAACAAAAGAAATAAAAAAATTTAAAACTTTGAAGCCAAATTCCGGCTTAACCGTAAATTTTTGGATATAGATAAGTTGCGTTAAATCGTCATATTTTGACCTCAGGAATCTACGGTCCAGCCATTTCCCCGCATTAACGGGACACCCTGTATACAGAGTTGATCGTTCTGAAAAGGGGGAAATTAGGGGCGGGGGTATTCTCATAGCCATTAAACGTTGTTTTAAATCATCTTTAATATTGAAAGATAATTCTATTGAACATATATTTGCACTTTTAATATTAAATAACACCAGTTACATTATAGGGGGAGTATATATAGCACCTTCTTCGCCGATAGCTATTTATTCGGAGCATTGTAATACCGTTGAAAAAATAATTAATCAATATTCCAGTTATCAGTATTTGATTTGTGGCGATTATAATCTTCCTGATATCAAATGGAATAATACTCATACACTTGGTATTGTTAACGCAGTTGACAATAAATCACAGTTAGTTATTAATACCTGTAATTTTCTGAATTTGGACCAAATTAACCATATTCCTAATAGTAGAAATGTTTATTTAGATTTAATTTTTTCAAATATCTCAAAATTCAAAGTAGAACTATCGTATAATTTGTTATCTAATACATGTCAACATCATTATGCATATGATTTTAACAATTCTATGGGTGAAAATAAACCGCTACAATCCACAAGAAAACTGTATTTATATCATCAAGCTGATTTTAATGAATTAAATAAATTTTATAATGTCTGGTTCTGTTCATCCAAGTGGAAATCGGCTGTTACTGAGGGCGATATAAATACATTAGTCGATTTGTTCTACAATATTCTTAATGAAGGTATAAATAATTTTATTCCATATATATATGTTAATAATAAGATTAATTATTATCCCAGATGGATGTCAGATGAGCTAAAACAACTTATAAATAGGAAAAAACGCTCTCATATCAAATATAAACAATCCGGAAACTATGCTGACTACTTATTATTCAGATCATTACGTTCTTAATGTAAGGAGTTGTCGAAAATTTTGTATTCAAATTTTTTAAGTGATGTTGAATCAAGAATAAATAATAATCCCAATTATTTTTGGAAGTATATACAAAATTTGAAACATAATGAAACCATACCAGATGCTTTAGAATTTGAATCAAAAACAGCAATTAATGGTGATCAAATAGTTGATTTGTTCTCTGACTTTTTTGCTTCGGTTTATACCACGGATAACATCAGGTGTACCGCAAGGGTCCCATTGCGGACCTTTACTTTTCTTACTATTTGTTAACGATATAGATATTTTAATTTCGAATAGCGAGATGCTAATGTATGCTGATGACATCAAAATTTTTCGTGAAGTGAGCACCTTGGAGGACTGCATTAGCCTACAAGAAGATTTAGATAAAATTAACAAATGGTGCCACGATAATAAACTCTATCTGAATGTAAGTAAGTGCAATAAAATATCCTTCTCTCGAAAAAAATCAACGGTGGCTTATACATACAAAATAGACAACAACCCAATATCCACTCTATCTGAGGTGAAGGACTTAGGAGTAATTTTTGATCAAACCCATTCATTTAACTCACATATTCTCAGTATTTCGAACAAAGCACTAAAAATGTGGGGCTTTGTATTAAGGGTAGGCAAAGATCTTGGTCCAGTTTGTTTAAAAAGACATCAGTGATTTGGTCTCCATATACGTCAACAGACTCTAATCGACTTGAATCAATCCAAAATAAATTTCTTAGATCGATAGAGTTTCAAATGGGTTACCAACATATACCGGGTTGTTATTCTGACATAATGTGTGAATTAGTTATCAGAAGCCTGTCTGACCGTCGTGTTATAATGTAAATAAATAATTAACTCTACAATAGACTGTCCGTATCTTTTAGAACAGCTGAACTTTTATGTACCTGCTCATTCAAGAATTCTTAGGAACTCCCAAATATTTCGAGTGAAGACCTTCAGTAGCAACCGCCTCCACTTCAATCCAATGGCGAGAATGATGAGAACAGCAAATCAACTTTCCGACGAATGGTGGTTTAACTTATTTAACCCAAATTTTTATCATTTTAAGCATTTGTTAATTAAATATTTATAATGTCTAACCTATAATTTCAGTTTAATTTTGCTATATATGTTAAGTGTCAACAAATACTGTATTTTATAGTATTATATATACATATATTTATTATTGTATATCTGTGATGTAATTTGTGTAAAAAGGGATCTCCCGTTAATGAATAAATAAAAAAAAAAAAGAATTGAAGGGGCATCCAAAGTTGGAGGCACCTCATCCATATTCGCAATTTGATTAAACTCGAAATTATAATTCCTTCTCGCTGATATTACTTATCTATGGAATTCTATAATTTTAGATTTGTATTCAGCCGGCATTTTTGGGCCACCCATGTCTTTTCATAAATCTAAAGCTCCAAGATAGTAATCCGCTAAAGTCCATTAGCAATTGCCAACCTTTTCGCTTCAAAAATTATCATTTTGGTAAAAACAGATATTATCATTCTTCGATTGTTTGTTATAAGTGCAAACGGCATGTTATTTTGTCTTTACTTAGTAGTTTTAATTGTTCCTATTTATTTTCTTTTCGCGAACTATTTTCTCTATTGGTATTGTTATCACTCCTTTCACAAACTACAAATTTTTAAACGACTTTATAATTTTCTTTCACAACTCTGTTCTCTGTTGGTAGTAAATCAAAGTGCCTTTCTGTTCTGTTTCCAGAATGTTTTGCATAATTCATCAGATTTAGTATATACTTCACGTTATATGAAGGTCTTTTTTTTGTTTTACGCTATTTTTTTCTAGTTGCAGAATGAAAATTTTAAAGACATACAAAAGTAATTTAAATAAATTGGAAAAATCGAACGTGATTACAGTCCAAGCCTAATAGTATGGGTAAATCTGCGAGTCTCATGGAACAGAAAAATAAGGTACACAAAATAAATAAATAAAAATAAATCCCTGCGTTCTATTGTACACCAGAAGAATATTTTAAAAAATCTTATTTTTATTGCCCACAATAGTTTTAATATTAATGTTTAAAAGATTGTGTGTTATTGACTAATGGTTGAGGCGTTCACTTCGTGACATATCTTATACATCTATATCATCAAAAATGCCATTTACCTTTCGGTGTAGGCTATGAATTTTACATTACTCTGTTACAATACTTTTATTTTATTTATTTGCGAACTCTTTACACTCTCTTCTTTTCTTCGCCAATTCCTTTGCTTGTTTAACTGTCTTCCCTCTATTGTTTATTATTTCTTCTATTTTGTTATCCCAGTTTTCTCTTGGTCTTCCTCTTCCTCTTTTGTTCCTGAGCATTGTTATCATGAGCCACTTCTTCCAAGGCTTCACAACATTCCAGCATTAATGCTGAGGTAATATTACAGATGGAAATGGACAAAATTGCTGCTCTGCTGTCCAATATGATTTAAAGGCTTTTTCCCTTAATTTTCTTGTCAGAGATGGCCTTTGCTGCATTTAGTATAACCACGAGTTCCACCGTTGGTGTGCTCATTGTCTTACCTAGTGCAGTACTATTTTCCAGTGACAGGTTTTTGCAGAAAATTCCTACACCTGCCCCTTCTTTCGTTGACGACCCATCAGTGTATATATGAATGTCTTTGTGTTTGCTTCCTACTCCTGAGTCTTCGTATCTCAGGTCTATCTGAAGCTTCCTAGTGAATATGCATTTTCGAGGGATATTGTCCAACGACATCATAATCTTAAGTTATTCTGGCAATTAATAAAACTTAAATGAATAAAACACGAATTTTTAAAGAGCTTTGCTTTATTACGTAGAGGCACTGCTTCAATTGTTTCGCCACACTGTGGCTTTATCAGGCAGATGAGTAATGAAAGCGACTGTGTGGTGAAACAATTGTAGCGACATCTCTACCCTTTAAACATCAGTGTTTTATTAATTTAAGTGCATAATGGAATTTCGCCGAGTATCAATCAAATAATTTCTAAAACTTCAACATGTAAAGCAATTTTTAGAAAATAATCACGATCATGTTTCCCGTATTTCTTAGGGTAAACAGTAGTACTACACAAAAAATATCGAAAATGTACAAAAAACTGTTTTTAAAAAACGAATAAAAAATTTGCATTAGAATCTTAATAAAACTGCTATATAGATTTCTCCATTAATAAACAGATAACCAACAAAAAGAAAATAAACAGAATATAATAAGGAAGTACGCAGTAAATTAAAATAGGAATCTCAATAAAAGGACCATAAAAAAATTGTAGTTCTTTTAAATCTAGGAATTTTCAATATTGGTGATATTTTTATTTGCTGAAAATTCATCTTAACATTTTAAACGTTAAAGTGAAAACACTTATTGCTTAGACCATTCCTTCGCCTGAAGAAGATGAAACGATTGTTGCAAATCTAAGCAATAAATGTTTTTAAAAAGATATAAGTAAAAGTGTTTTTATTTTAACGTTTAAAAATTACTATTTAGACAAAAACGCTTATAAGAAAGTTGATTATACATATATTGACCAAACTTAAATATAATACAAAGTGACCATTAATGAAACAGGAGTTAAAAGAGAAGAGAAAGCAATATTTATTATTGAATTTAAAATACATATATACAATTTGAGGGTATTTGTAGTCTTACAAGCAAAAAAACAAGAACTATAAATAATTTTCATTTAAATACAAATATAAGAAACAAATCAAGTGTAACCATTTGTCAGAAACATTTTTATGGCATTGATATTGTTATTGGACTATCAGACAAACAGACAACGAAGCAGAAAAATAAACAAGTTTAAATTTAATGGTATAGCGCTATTAAATATTTCTTACATAATCCATTAATGACTGGTCAAAAAAACAAATGCAGGATATTGTCTGTTAGATTTAGAAAATGAAGGTCACAGAAAATTACACAGAAAATTGCAAATATTATAAAGTTAATAATATAAGGCCTAAAGAACCCAGAATAGAAAAAGAGATCAGTTGAAATACATACGTATAAAAAATACATTTACAATAAACAATTATATAAACATGAATCAGATGTTATACAATATACATAATAATAAACAAATATAAATAAATGTTGAGAATTAAATGTACAGATCCAACTTATGAATATACTTTTGTTTGAATGTGTATTATTTAAGAAAGAAGACCAAAGATAAGTAAATAAATAAATAAACTCAAAATGGAATAAAATGACTAGTGTCTAAGTACTTTGAAGCTAGCAATTTTGATAGAAATTCAAGCTATTTTTAAATGCCAACTGTAGTGTATAAATCCTAAGAGTGGTTTATTTGAGTGGTTATATGTTTCGGTTCCGACGAATAAGATATCGATACTTGTATTTTAGTCCAATCATCTAATCTAAATACCATTTGACAGAAGACACTTCAATTGTCAATTTAAAAAATAGTATGTGAATTGATTCAGTAGTCATCGTTAAGAAGTGGTCGAAGGACGGAAAAGCAAATTAAGGAATATTGTTGTATTTTACTGTTTTACTTCAAAAACGCAACGCAAGCCCACAAAAAGTTATGTGCTGTGTAGGTAAAGATTGCTTAACAGAACGCCAGTGCAAGAATTGGTTTGTCAAATTCCGTTCTGGTAATTTTAATGTCAAAGATGCGCGACGTTTAGGAAGGCCAGTTGAAGCCGAAGACGATAAAATAAAGGCATTAATTGAATCAAACATACAAGTTTAGTGACTCGCCAAGTTGCTGAAGCTTGGATGGGATTTGCCGTCCGACTACTATTTGTTTCGATCTTTGCAAAACTCTTTCAATGGGAAAAATATTAATTCAGACAATGGTTTCACTTCATTTTTTGCTGAGAAAGGCCACAAGTTCTTTGAATGTAACATCATGGTGTTACCTAAAATATGGCGAAAGGTCTTTGAAAAAAATGATCAATACATAACTGGATAAAATTAATTCTTCCTATAAAAAATTGCCTGGTAAAAAAACGAAATGACTTAAGACCCAATAAATTTAAAATATTATCTTCGTTTTGATACTTATTTAGCAGATTAGAAACAAGAACTTTAGTACATTTACCATTTATAATAATTGAACTCTTTAGAGAGTAAAATTTAATAAAATAAATAACATATTCTTAATATATAAATTTATAAGTCATAGACTTCTTTTAAAATAATTTTAGAAATTCATTATCTTCTTTGTCTGCATTTATCTAACAATTTATTTACATTTAAAACTGTTTAATACAAAAATAGATGTTACACCAACATCCTGCGAAATTATATAACCATCGAAAGGGCACCCAGAGCACATTTATACCGGATATCTACTCCAATTACCTAATAGAAAGCTTCCCAGAATATTTATAGCAGCACATTCCTGGTTTATTTGTGAAAAGCACGCGAGAAACAAACATTTCTTGCAAAATAGATAGACACGAACAGTTTCGCGGTTGATCAATACTGCAACCAAAATAATTCCGCTTCTTGGCGAAAAAAAAGAAAAACGGAATAACATCGAAGAAGCATGTTTCTCGACGAGTGCATTTCACTTCGCGCGTGACTCACTAACTTTACTTTTCAGCACGAGCATATGGCATTGACATTACATAACGAAATAATTAATGAATTTGTTGATGTTTCGCCTTTTACGGCGCACTGGAAATGAACCGAGAAGAAAGAGAACAATTTAAACGTCTTACGAGAGGAGAGTTATGTAATCGCGCTTATTTTAAAAAGTAGGTTTATCCATCGGTCGCGATTTGTTAGTTGACGTTACGTGCATAATCTCGAGATTGGTCGTGACTCATTTCTTGTATTTCCATATAGATAGAAACAATTCAGTTTGAAATTGGTGCTCATAAATTATTAAAATATATGTATGTAATGTGCAATATTTCCATATTTTAAACAAAACGTGGTAATGGAGGTAATCTTTCTGGTTGGTCCATTTTAATCATATTTTTTTTGGTCATGATTTTGATCATCTAGATTATTAAGTGTACAGATAACTATAAATAATAATTATAAAAACATCCTAATTTCTTAAATCATACATCTGAAACATAAGAATGCTTTCACCTTAAGTATTGGCCTGATCGACCCTGACGTTTACGAATAAAATAAATGTAAATCGCCCACATCTCTCTAAAAACGAACTTGTTTCCACCAAACCACACAATGAATCAAGTTGCTCTGCTAAAAATATATTTGCGATTACCAAAATGAATAGTTAAATATATTATCCCTGAGACATTTACTTAAATGTACATAACATATATGTCGAATGAGACACAACATATATTTTGCAAAGGCATACATTTTCTTAAGTAAAGCATGATCTGGTATAATATTGAAACTGCTTTTGCCGTTGTATTTATACATTTAAAATAATCTTATCTCTTACATTACAGAAATAGTGATTCATATCCTTTCAGAGGATAGAAACTTAAATTCTTGAAATTGATAAGAATTAGTACAGTTATAGAGACAAAAAAGTAATCGTTTAGTTATTTACTTTTAGCAAAGAAAATATCAATTTACAAAAAAAAATGTAGATAGAATATCACAACCTTACGATTATTTATACGTTGCCTAACGTGATCATACCATATCCTCTAAATATCGTCATCTTCATGTGCCGTATCCATTCCAGAGGTTGGCCATCATTATTACTATTTTGATTTTGGAAACTGCAGCCCTAAATAGGTCAGATGGCGTGACATTAAACCATTTTCGCAGATTCCTTAGCCAGGACATTATTCTCGCTCCGAGAGATCTTTTTCCCACGATTCTTTCTTGGATTACAAGTCGCAGAATTTCATATTTCGGACCTCTCATGATGTGGCAGAGATATTGCAATTTTCTTATTTCCACTTTCTGTAGGATCTCTTTGTCTTTCTCCATTCTTCTCAGAACCTCCACGCTAGTCGCATGTTCTGTCCATGACACACTCAACATCCTACGTTAGGCCCACATTTCAAAGGCTTCTAATTTCCTCTCGCAATACATGTTGAGGGTCCAAGCTTCTACACCATACAGAAGGACTGGGAATATATAACATTTAAGCATTCGAGTTCTGAGGTCCAGGCTCAGGTCGCGGCTACAGAGCAGCATTTTAATCTTTACAAAGAATGCACGGCTTTTTCAATGCGAATCATTATTTCTGCGCAGTAATCAACGGCGTAGTCGACATTTGTACCCAGATAGTCATAAATCTCGACTCTTTCCAACCTTTCGCTTTCCAAAACTTCAGTTTTGATGACAATAATGTATTTGATCTTCTTAACATTGAGTGTCAGCCCATATTCTCGACTAGTTGTGACGACGTTATTATTTTGCATGATTTCGGCAAGAAGTACAGTATCGTCCGCGTAACGAAAGTTGTTCAGTTAACTCGTATTCCACCAGCTACTCTTTCGAGGGCTTCGGTAAAAATTTCTTTTGAATAGATGTTAAAGAGGAGTGGAGAGAGAACACACTCTTGTCTAACGCTTCGCTTGATCTCAACTGCTTTTGTTAGTTCAGATTGGACACGAACAGATGCACTTTGGTTTAGGTACAGTTTTACTATTATTTGTATATCTCTTGTGCCGAGATTTTTGCGTTACAGTGCTTCTATTAATTGTTTGCGTTTGTGTTGTTTATCAAATGCCCTATTATAATCTATAAAACAGGCGTATACCTTTGGTTGACATCCAGACACCTCTGCATCAAGACGTTGTAGGCAAACCAGGCTTCTCTTGTGCCAACTCCCTTTATAAAGCCAAATTGGGTACCTGCTATATCTTCTTCTAGTTTCTTGTAGATCCTACGGTGGATGACTTTAAGAAAGATTTTTCGAGTGTGGCTCATTAGGCTGATCGTACGGCGTTCTTCGCATTTTTTGGCATTATATTTCATAGGAATTGTGACAAACGCTGAGTGAAGCCATTCTTGTGGTATTATTCCTGTTTCATATACCTTATTAAATATGGAAGTTATAACATCTAAATGTTGCTCTTCAATTAATTTAAACACATCTGTAGGTAAGTCGTCGGGGCCAGAAGCTTTTCTATCTTTGGCTGATTTTATTGCTGTTTTTACTTGTTCTTTTAAAATAGATGGTCCAGTTTCATTGTTATCGTTAGTAGTTATTTCGTCTCTTTGATGATTGAAAGGGATCTGATATATATTTCCCATAGGGTCGGTTGATCTTCAATACATAACACAATGTTTCCTTCCTCATTTGTAAGGATGTATGTTCTTTGTTTCGGACCAATTCCAGTGAACTCTTTTATTTTCTTGTGTACATTATGGGAGTCGTGCAATTTCAGCAGATTTTAAATCTCAGTATATTTCTCTTTCAGTCACCCTTCTTTAGCTTGTCGACATTTATATCTGATGTTCTTCTGTACTTGTTAGTACTTCTGTTCTCCTTTCTTCCATAAGCCTTAATATTTCCTCGGTCATCCATTTTTTCGGTTTGTTCTTTTCTCATGTTTCTTACAAGTTTCTATGATGGCTGATTTTAAATTTCGCCACATCTCTTCCGATTGATTCTGAGTTGTACCACGGGTGTTTATTAATTTATTTATGTTTTCATTTATCTCCTGGTGCACCTTCGCTTTCACGTTATTATTTCTTAGTAGGCTAGTATCAAGTTATTTGGTTTGGCGAGAATTTCAACTTCTTGAGCTTCACCATAATCTCCGCCATAAGAAGATTATGATATAAGCCTACATCTGCTCCTGGGTATTAAATATGATTAATGGCATCAGGAAGTTGAGTGGAATGAAGAATGTAAGAGTAGTGCAAGAAATTTGCAAAGTGTGCTATAGGGAATGGGAACGAAAGCATGGGTGTACGAAATGGATGAAAAAGAGAGCAAAACTGTATGAAAGAGCTGGAAAGTCTGTGATGTATGTAGATGAAAAGCTAGAGCGGGGGCAGAAGTCAGAAGAAGAAGTAGTAGAAAAACTGGGGGCAAAAGAACTACAAATTCGACAAAACAAAATAGCAAAGAGTCGGACCTGCCCGAACCACAAAAATCTTTCGGAACAACCCCGCGCTACTTCTAGCTACAGAATAGAGAGGATGTAAGAATGCTAGCTCGGCTAAGGTGTGGGAATGAAGAAAAAGGAAGGTATGGATGGGAGCAGAGTATTCGGTGTGTGGATTTTGTACCAGAGGAAAAGACGTGTGGCAGCATTGGTTGTATGAGTGCGTTGAGGGGCCTAGTTTTAAGAGTAAGAGTGTAAATGAGGTGTTGTATGAGAGTGGAAAGGGAATTGACGAATGTAGAGAATTTATGAGAATGAGATCAGTAGGTGTAACTAGAAGAAGCTAAGCGAAAGTGCTAGTTTAAGAATGATTAATGGTTTTATCTATTACTGGTCGCATTTCTTTTTAGTTTTACTATTATATCATTATTTTAGTTTATGGTATTGCATAAGTTTAAAGCTTATAATATTGTAATATGAAAAATAAAGGTTATATATATATATATATATATATATACACGTTGTCCCCTGAAATTTTGAATACGGGCATTTAAATTCGTTACTTGTTACTTAGTTACCACGCTCGTGACGTATTTTAATGGACTGACCAACGGGAAATAATCAGTAATTTCTAATTTGTAATAAAATAGGGAATTAAAATGAAACATATTTACACAATCTGCCGTAACGTATAACAAATAACTACAATTTTCATCTTATTCAATGTTCGAAAATATATCTTTATTGAGCCAAACAATATCCCAGATGATCATAAAATTCCTGTTAACATTTTGAAACTATGTAAGTCAAATTGACATGCATATTGCAGCAAGAACCATAGCAACCAATAATAATAATCGAGATACAATACACACATTACATTACCCATATTCAAAATTTCAGGGGACAACGTGTATATATATATATATATATATATATATATATATATATATATATATATATGTATAATGTCATCACGTGGGGTCTCATTCCAGAGTTTCTGCAGATGACGATGCAGGAACTTCGTCGACATCTATAGCAAACCTGGAAAGACACTCCACATATTGCTAAGAATACATTGTTAGTCAATGTATAAACAATGTGATATTTATAGCGACCAATATCATATAAAGGGTCGTTCATTGAGCGCTTCCTATCGCTTACTGTTGACGATGATATCCTGATGAACGTCGTTCTCAAAGAAATATGGAACGTGACGCCGACAGTCCAAAATGCACAACAAACATTGACTTTTTCAAGATGTACTGAACGCTCTTGGAATGGTTACAAATTTGACAATTTTGTTTGTTGACGTATTCATTCATCCCAAAATGAACCTAATAATTTTTTTTTTTGGTGAAACAATTTTCAACTGCTTCAGAGCTCACGCAGCGAACACATATCGTTGTCTATGGCCGTTTCGACAGTTGAATTTAGTCTAAGTTCGCCAAATTGTGTACTGCGAAAGGCAGAGTTCTTGTGAGCGACGCGAAATTGACTTCCTCGGATTCTTCTGCATTGTTGGTTTATTGTTTACTAAACAAGTGGACTCAAATTTACCCACCACACTGTACAATATGGCCGCTTTCAGCTGTCAAAGTTCGGGTTTAAATCTAAAGAGCAAACCAGTCAGGGATTTTCTACTTCCTCTTCGCTACAAAATCTCACTGATTTATTGGTACACTTTAAACTGTTGTGGTTGAACATTATACTTGACTTATACCCCATACTATATACCAGGATCGATATTAGTAAATATTAAAATAGTAAATATGTCGGTATACAGCTGTTGGCGACAGGTTTCTCACTCAAGTGAAAGCCAATTCGATATGCAAGACGAATACAAGAATTTTTTGGTAGGCGGTGGTCAGTGTATTATTGACATATCCCAGTCTGCACACAACCGACGAGCAACGTTTCTTTTCATGAAAATTGTGTTTTTAGGTCAGAAAGGTTTTGTAGTCCTTCGGCATCACCACGCATTCGAGGTATCATTCGTTTTCTTGACTCTGTTCCATCGACAACGCTATGCAGTTAAGATAAATTCATCCATAATAACTGGTTGGAACTGATGGAAGAATAATAAAGTACTTCCAGTTTGTAAATTATTTTATTTTATTTTTCGGACTAGTTTTCATAGGTTTAAAAATAATATAATATACAGGAAAATCATCAACCTTAGCACGAACGTGGTTTTCGCTATGCAGTTGATTTTATTTATTTATTGATAATTCTTTTATTGTGAACAGGAAAAGATTCTAACTGGAAAGACACTAG
Organism: Ontholestes murinus; assembly: GCA_963969525.1. Taxonomy (NCBI): domain Eukaryota; kingdom Metazoa; phylum Arthropoda; class Insecta; order Coleoptera; family Staphylinidae; genus Ontholestes; species Ontholestes murinus. The sequence continues at coordinate 27,894,277 of OZ018389.1, forward strand.
TTTCAGCAATATGGATAGCGATTAGAAATCACATTATGCCCGAAAGTTTTGTTGAAGTAAAAGCTGTTGGAAAAAAGTGCGAGTGTTCAAGAAAAGTCAGAATACGAAGAAGATAATTTGCCTTTGTCTTCTTTATTTCAGAAGCCGTAAAAATAATATAGTTCGAAAGTCTATTTTGAATTATGATTAGTTATGTTTCCATGAAGACACCGAAGGTTCTGAAGAAAGTTTAGCTTAGAAACGGCCGTAGCAATTCCTCAAATACTTTTTAATCAAGTGAGTTGGTATCCAAATTTGTACACCAAAATAAAAAAATGCTACCTGACGAAGCCACCATGTGGTAAACATTGTCGTAGAATAATAAAAACATTTTTGAAACCATATATTGTGTCAGTATTTTTTTTAAGTTATACTTCATTGGTAAATATGCTTAATACGAGGTCAGAGCTAAATGATAAACTAGGATTTGCACCAGTAACTTATGTGATTTACATTTCAATAATAACGACTCTTTTATATCCCGTAATAAGCCAGAATACAAGTGGGGGTTCAAATTTTTTGTTATATATCAGTATTTATCGATAAATTTCAAAGTTTATGCTGGCTAAATGGCAGGAATAACATTGTCTCTAAAGAAACAAATTTAATTCTTGGATACAATACGAAGAAGTTTGAATTGCCAACAGAATCGTCTTTGAGTGATGTTAATTCTGGAACAAGTTATGAATTTGTTGTAATAATTGATAATCTGTTATTTGGACCGAAAATAAATGTGATATGTAAGATCAGTATTTGCACAAAAAAATACAAAGAAAAATGGAAGGAAAATAAATTCGACATATGGAAGGTGTGGATCCAATGAATAGCTTTCTGGAAAGATATAAAATATATATGAAAAGCCGTAAATTATATATACGGATTTTCTACTATCTTTCAGACTTGATGTTGGTAAATTCTTACTTACTGTACGAACACGTTCATTCTAAGAAGGAACAAAGATGCAAATTATTGAATCAAGCTCAATTTCGTGCAAAAGTATTTTTAATCTTACTCCTTTTTACCTTTCGCTGTAAGGCGGTTTACATATTCATACATAGTCATCTTAACATCCGTTTAATCTGTATGTCTCTTTCCATGTTTTTCTATCTTGTGTTAGCTGTTTTGCTTCTTCCCAATTCATTCCCCTTCTCTCTATTGCATCCTTGATTCCATCATTCTATGTTTTTCTCGGTCCTCCTCTCTGGTTCATCCCTTGTACTCATTTTCGTGGCTCAGTTATCATTCGGTTTATATGTCCAAACCATCTACCTATCCCTCTATCCCTCTACTATTTTTTCATTGATTGACTCAATGTTTAGGTTCTGTCTAGTTTTCTCTTGTTTTCTATCTTCCTAAGAAATCTCATCTCTGTTGAGTTTATTCTCCTTTTTTGTTGTTCCGTCATTGTCCAGGTTTCACTGCTATATGTTAGAGTAGGTCTTCTTTTACTATTTCTGTTTTTATTTTCTTATTACCAAATAACGTATGTTTCATCATGTTGTATAGTTTCCCAGTTTTTTCCTACTTTGTCTTCTATTTCTTTGACTAGCTTGCCATTGCTTTCGATTATTGTCCCCAAGTATTATAGCTTTATACTTGTTCTATTGTGGTTCCCCCTATCGTAATATTGTATATTTCTCGCTCCTTTGTTATTACCATTGATTTTGTCTTTTGTAGATTTATCTTCATATTTATGTTTGCAAGTTCCCTGTTTAGTATTTGCATTTTTGGTTGTAAATCTTTTTCGCTTTCTGCTACTATGACCATATCATCTGCGAATAGTAGTTCTGTTATTTCTGTCCGCCTCATATTACAAAATTGAAATAAAACAACACAGTTGGGATGGTTTCACATTTATTGTTGAACACTGCAACATGTTTCGCTATACAGTCTCTTCATCAGGCAGATGAATAATACTGTGTGGCGAAACATGTTGCAGTGTTCAACAATAAATGTGAAACCATCCCAACTGTGTTGTATTATTTCAATTTGTTATGGAGTTTCATCATGTATCTGCCTCGTCAATTCGATATCATCTTACAAAATCCTAATTTCAGTGTTTTCATCTCTTGTTTGCATCTTTTATTGTAGAATCTAACACTAGTATGAACAGGAGGGGGCTTAGGTCAGATCCTCACTCCTATTCTTGTTGTGAACTCTGTTGATTCCTCGTTATTGTTTCTTACCATGTTATTGTTATTTTAATACATGGCTTTGATTGTTCTGATTATTTTCTTTCCTATTCCCCTATCTTCTAAAGTTTTCCATATGTCTTGTGTATTTATTTTGTCGAATGTTTTTTTTCTAGGTCCACAAAACATATGTATATGTGCCTCTCTGTTCTTCTTTATTATTTTTTCGCTTACTTGTCTCACAATGAAAATTAAATCTTGGGTGCTTCTCCTTCTTCTTAATCCGAATTTACCTTCTATTGTATTTTCTATCTTGTCTCTGATTCGTTTTCAAAGTATTCTTGCCATTACCTTATGCTTATGTGATTCCTTTATAATTACTGCAGTACCTCTTATCTCCTTTCTTGTATATGGGTAGAATTATTCCTATGTTCCACTCTGTAGGTATCTTTCCCTTTTTTAATATTTAATTCATTAATTTTGTCAGTTTTCTAACTCCCACTCGCACAAACCATGGACGAGGTTTTAATCATTTCTGGTGTTATTTTATCTTTGCCTGGTGCTTTACCATACTTCAGTTTTTTGATAGCTTCTTTTATCTCGTCTTTCGTAATTTCTTCAGCTCCGTCCATATCGCTGTTCATTTGGTTGTCCTCTTCTTCATGTTTTCTCTTAATCTATGTTTCTGAACCTGTCAGCTCCTCAAAGTAGTGTTTCCATCTTTGCATTATTTTATCCTCATTTGTCACTATATTTTCGTACTTATCTTTTATGATCACCAGACTGTGTTCTTTCTTTTTTATCGATTGTTTTAATTGTTTTAATGTTCCGTAGAATAATTTCTGATTATATCGATAATTTTCGCTTAATTTCATATCAAATTACTTCCATGAATCTTGTTTAGACTTCTTCTCTCTTTGTATTCTTCATAATTTTCGTTTTTATTTGTACTCAAGAATTTCTCCAGCTTTCTTTCTTATTTTTGATTTTTTGCTTTTATTTTCTCAGACCACCATTCTGTTTTTTTTTTCTATATTTGTTGCCCATCTTTGTTGTTCCAAAACTTTTTCTTGCTGCTTTTCTCAAAAAATTTTTGAATATTGTTTTTTTTCAATGTATTTATTATCTTTTACTTTAGCGAATTTTCTATTTATTATCTCCTGGTATGTCTTTCGGTATTGTTCTTCTTTAAATGTGTGCGTCTTTGTTTTCTCCTTGATTATTCATCTTATTTTGTTGGTTTGTTTCTGTTGTCTTCTTGCTATGTCTATTTTGACTAACGAGTGACCACTTTCTATCTCGGTTTGTTAATTTTATATTTTTCGCCATTTTCCATTTATTTTTACTTATTAGGCAGTAATCGATTACGGATTTTTCGTTCCTCTCTGCTGTGTTCTCGTATATTTGTGTATATCTTTGTGTTTAAATTTTGTGATTGTGATTATTAAGTTATTTTCTATGCAAAGTTGTATTATTCTATCTCCTTTATTGTTCCTTGTTGCTTCTCCTTCTTTCCTCAGGTATTCTTCTATTCCTTCATTTTGTTTGCCCACTCTTTCGTTTAGGTCACCTATAATTATAGTGCTCTCCGTTCCATAGAGGAAAGTCTCAAGGAACTATTAAAAGTCCACTTTCCAGCTTCAACAATTCTGGCAGAACACAACAAGCCAGACAATCCCAGCCAAAGACCTAAAAGGCCCGACCGAAAGGACTAGAAATTAGCCACTGAGGTCACAAGACCCACTAAAATTAAATGGGCCATCAGCAGGTTCCAACCTTACAAGTCCGCGGGACCGGATGGGATTTATCCCATTCTGTTACAAATAGGCATAGAGGAATTGGTGCCGCACCTGTCAAAAATCTTCAAAGCCTGCCTGGCATGGGGATATATACCAAAATCATGGCAAAGCGTAAGGGTAATCTACCTGCCGAAGGTAGGCAGAATAGCTGACCTAACGCCAAAGTCATACAGACCTATCAGCCTATCTTCATTCTTACTAAAAACAATGGAAAGACTGATTGATAGGTACATAAGGGACGAGATACTGTTAAAAGATCCCCTCAACAACAGGCAATATGCATATCAGCAGGGTAAGTCAACGGACTCGGCGCTGGACGACCTAAACAGGCTCATCACAAAGTCAATGGAAGACAAAGATATAGCCATGGCCACATTTCTGGATATAGAAGGGGCGTTTAACAACGTCACAACAAACTCTCTCGTGGAGGCACAAAAAAGGAAAGGAGTCCCGTCAAGCCTTTGCCAATGGATCAAGGCCAGCCTAGAGAAAAGGGCAATCATATCCACTTTGGGGGGCTAAGGCAGGGGGGGGGGCTGCCCACAAGGAGGAGTGCTATCTCCACTGTTATGGGCTACACTAGTAGATGACCTTCTAGGAAAACTGTCCAAAGAGGACATCAACTGCCTAGGGTACGCGGATGACTTAGCCATTGTCATCAGGGGCCGGTTCGCGGGAGTTGTCTCGGAGCGAGCACAAAGAGCCCTAAACATAGTAGACAATTGTGGTGTAAACAGGAGCGATTGACAATCAATCCACAAAAAAACACAAATTGTCGTATTCACAAAAAGACGAGCATTGCAAGGCCTAAAGCCACTGAAGCTCGGGGGTACGGAAATTCCCTTCGTAGGGGAGGCAAAGTACCTGGGAGTAACCTTTGACGCCAAAATGACGTGGGGACCACACATCACAAAAGCCACCAAAAAAGCTACAATATCATTGGGCAGGTGTCGCAGAATGTGCGGGAAAAATTGGGGACTAAACCCTAAATTGACTCTATGGCTCTACACCAGAGTGATAAGACCCATGATAGCCTATGGAGCAGTGGTGTGGTGGACTAGGACAAAGCAAAAGGGGGCGATAGGACTCCTGAACAGTACGCAAAGACTAGCATGTCTCAGTACAACAGGAGCCCTAAGCACGACCCCAACAGCAGCCCTAGAAGCCATCTTGAACATACCACCACTACACATCTTCATTCAAGGAGAAGCCAGGTCCGTATCATACAGACTGATGCAAGGACAGGCGCCCATAATCCGATCACACGGAAAAACGCACCAATGGCTAGAAGACGAGCTGAAGGCTAACGCGATTACAGCAATGCCTAGCGATGCCATGGTGAAAAAATACAATTTCGAAAAAAAATACAAGGTTCTAATCCCACAAAGAGAGGACTGGGTCGAAGGCCAACCTACCAAAGCAGAATCATGCTGGTTTACGGACGGCTCAAAGACCGACAAAGGGGTAGGAGCAGGTATATACGGCACAAAACCCGAGACAAAGATTTCTGTTAGTCTCACCAAGGACACTAAGGTGTTCCAAGTGGTGAAGAGCTATCGCCTCTTCACCACTGCACAAGAGAAATAGCAAGACAAGACACCAAAAATAGGTCAATTTCTATATTCTCCGACAGCCAGGCGCTACTAAGAGCACTAAGCTCCACACAGGTCGAATCTAAGCTAGTGTGGGACTGTACACGCGCTCTTAACCAACTTGGCTGTCACAAAAAAGTAACAATCACATGGGTCCCAGGACACGGAGGACATCCGGGGAATTACATAGCAGACGAATTGGCCAAACAAGGCTCGTCAAAAGCAGTAATTGGCCCGGAACCCTCTTGCGGAATCTCCAAAACCGCAGTCAAACGATCCATAAAAAAATGGGTGGAGACACAGGCCCATACCTGGTGGACGAACTCACCAGGACAGAGACAGGCGAAACAGTTCCTTAAGACACAATCGCCAAAATTCACGACCGAACTCCTGAACCAAGACAGGAAAATGGTCAAAACAATAGTAGGCCTGATAACAGGACACTGCAAGCTCAACAAACATATGAGTAAAATAGGCCTGGTGGAAGAAGCATCATGCAGATTCTGCCTAGAGGAAGAAGAGGACTCGTTCCACATCCTATGCCACTGCGAGGGTCTAGCAAGGATTAGATATCAAAAGCTAGGCACTACAAACCCAAGCGCGGAGACTTATACCCAAGCCCCTCTGGCAGGGCTAATAGGACTAATCAAAGAGGCAAAGCTAGAGCTGGTCATCTGAGATAAACAGGGATCCACAATAGACCTGGAAAGGTCGCGGTGGAATAGGCGCTGGTGCCACCCATACAACATCTAATCTAATCTAATCCATAGTCTATTTCTTTTTGTAGATCCTCATAGAACTGGCCTTTGTCTTCTTTTCTTGCATCTTCATTTTCTCCATATACTTACAGTCCACGTTTCTTCTTTTGTTAGCATTATATTTACTGACATTATTCTTTCATTCACCTGTCTTTCCTTTATACCTGTCTGGTGCTACTATTAATCGTACTCCTCCTTTAGCTATACTAAGTGTGAGAAATGCTGTGTAGAATTATGTTTCAACAAACATAATAATTGTTTCGAGCACTTTCATATGTAATGTATTGCCATAATATGCATTCAGAGCACAATGTTGCCAATTGACTGCATTCAATTTTTTCAATTAAATGGTTCAAAATTTTTTTTTCCATTTTCAGTTTCGTCAAATCCTTGAGTTTTATATTTTTAAACAAAATATCATGTATTTAATGGTTAAGGCAATGATGTAAGATTTATTTCTTAGACCATGCTGTCTATACTCGAAACTGTTGAAGGTTTTGATACAATCTCCGAATAATTTCATTAATATACTTGCTTTGTGCAAGCCAACCGTTTGACGCCTTTTAGATGAATAATTAAACCACAGTCTTCTATCAATTTTAGACATTATTAACAATCGAAGCAACAACATTTGCACAATACATGATGATATGGTTTTCAACTTTCTTGATACAGATGGTCTTTTTTAGACCAAAATTCAAATTTAAGCTTCGTATGCCTTTTAACCTGTTAGCTTATTTTTCATGTTATTTATATTTAATTAGTTTAAAAAATAAGCAACAATAATTTTACCAATTGCTACAAAAATATTTTATTTTTAGGTTGAAAATATTAATACCTGAAATATTTCAAAATTTATATGAGCAACTAAAAGTTGACAAGCATAGAGACTAGAGATCGTGTGTAGAAAATAATTTTTCTCTTTGATTTCTTTTTGAAAATATATTTAGTTTTCATCTACAAGATTCGCAACTATGATGTCAAACTAGGTAGTAATGATACTAAAACTATCTGCTAAAAGTATGAGCGTAATATAATACCTACCCACATCAATGCCTTTACCCTGAACATAAATTACTAGCCTCTCTATTAATCCAGTTATCTGCTTATCTGTACAATTATTAGATTTTCAGTTTAGATTCGATATGTTTTGTGCGATTTCATGATTTTATAGCCTCTTATAATTCTGGCAGCGCTTGATTGAGAGGAGATGATAGAACTGAGTAAATGCCGCCACGCCCATCTAAAATTGTTCCCAGACAATTTATTGATTAAGCACACGATTACTACCTCTCTTTAACGAAATGTGCAGTTATTAAATCCGCATTGCGTATACTTTATGGCCATCAAACTACCGTAGTAATGTATGATCAATTGTAATGTAGCTCAAGAATTACCAGTTTTTTTCGCCTTTTAGAAGTTGTAATTTCCACGAATTACGTAGGGAACAGTTAAGCTAGTTAAGGCATATCACGTTCACCGACAATTCCCATATGGAAAAATTCACGTTTCTATGTGTGTACATTACGGTAAGAATTATTTTTCGAGAATATAACAGTTTCCCCCACGTAAGAAACATTAGCTTCATTGTATGTTTTAAACATCATTAATTTAATAATTATAAATAATATAATACAAATAACTGTTAGTATCGCACTTAAGTTACTTATATACAGTGTGACTGACGAAAAACCTTTGGTGCTGTATCTCGCTTATTTTTGATCCGATTTGAATAAATAAAACATCAAATTAAATGATTTTTAAAAGACTTTAATATGAACTGTACTGATATTTTTTCTTGCATCCAGTTTTTGACAAAAGACGATCAACTTTTTTTTTCAAATTGCACTGTATATATATTTTGTACTGATCCGCAAGGAGATTTTTTTCTGAATCTAAATTTGTAAACAATTTTATCCATTCATCAAACCAAAGTCGAGAAATTGAGGATTTAAAAAAAATTAAAAATCAAATACCCATAGTAAACAATATACAGAGCCTATTCCAAATGTCAAAAGTGACAGTGTCAGTCATTGGTACAATACTGCAATGATTTTTAATAATTTCATAATAAAAATGTTGCAAGATTTCAAAAACTGAAAAACGATTTCTGTAGAAGCACAAAATTCTAGTACAGTGTTTGAAATATTGCAACATTTTAATTATGAAATAATTAAAAATCGTTGAAGTATTGTATCAATGGCTGTCACTGTCACTTTTGACATTTAAAATAGGGTCTGTATATTGTTTACAATGGATACTTGACTTTTTATTTATTTTTTTAATCCTCAATTTCTGGACTTAAGTTTGATGTATGGATAAATTTGTCTACAATTTTATATTCAGAAAAAAAATCTCCTTACGAATCAATAAAAATATATATACAGTGCAATTTAAAAAAAAAAATGTTGATCGTATTTTGTCAAAACCTGGGTGCGAAAAAAATAACAGTTTAGATCCTATTAAAGTCTTTTAAAAATGGTTTAATTTGATGTTTTATTTATTAAAATCGGATAAAAAATAAGCGAGATACAGCACCAAAGGTTTTTCGTCAGTCACCCTGTACAAAATGTACCACGAAGGTAAAGCCTCCACAATCAAATACATTACAATAATTATTATCATAATAATTATTGATATAAATAATAAATTAGGCGTTATAATAAAAATTACCAATGATTAAGACATATTGATGTTATGATAAATACGTAAAAATAGTCGTTGAAGTATTTCATGATTAACCTAGATTTATTTTGCGATGGACCAATTCAACGAAACTGCATTCTTTCTATATGTACCAACTGATGTTATTTTTGTAAAGCGAGTGAGTAGTTGTAGTAACACAGAGACCTATATACCGAAATGTTTCATCCCCGCACGTAAAAATAACCTACTTACTGTGTCAACACGTGTTTTCCACTCCTGTCATGAAATGTATGTCTGCCCTTAATCATGCCGGTGTACCCCATACTAAAATACACAAGGCACGACCATCATAAAATAGGAACGTAAAGGTTGGATAAATATTTTTTTTTTTCAAGATTAGCTAAAATTTGACAAAGTAATTAATTTGAATTGCCAAGAAATTAATATTAAAAAAACATTTTAAGCAATAAAAAAATATCTGAAAAAATGAACACCTAATATTTTATAATTTTTACTTTCCCTATATAGTATATATAGGGGAAGTATTGTTTTCGTGCGTGAAAATGTCTGTGAGCGCTGTATCTCGAAAACGAATGATCCGACTGAGATGAAACTTTAAACATAAGATTTTATCGTTAAAAACTGGAACTGAAAAGCTTTTGGTAAACATTTATAAACCGGAAGTGGATTTTTACTCGAAGCCGTTTTTTGTTTTTTTCCTATATTTCTTTTAATTTGAAAAATATTACAAGACTTTTCAAACAAAAGTTGAAGGGATTAAGAAACTGAACAGGTTTTGTAAAAACATATTTTTCATATAATTCTTAACTTAAACTATTAGAGCTACAAGAAATTTATATAACAAATAATTGTAGAGAATTCAAAATTGAACAAATGACTAAGAATAGCATTTTTACGTAAACCTCATAGATTTCGAGAAACATTTAATGAAAGTACTATGATAACCACATCACCATTTGGAAAGTATTGTTTTCTTGAATGAGAATGCCTGTGGATCTTAATTTGTGAGAAAGATATTTAACTTTAGAATATTTCAGATTTTTTTTTAGATTTTTGTTTAAAGATTCTTGAAATTTCATTAATTTCTCCTCCACACTTTTAGTTTTTATTGCAACTTCCTTTTCAGAGAATTTTCATCGAGAATTCTAGAAATTTTTACAGGTTTAGAAAAGATTTTATTCAAGAGTTACAAAAAGTCATTATTTATATTTATTTATAAAAATTTCTTCGTGGTTTCTATACAAGAGTTTGTTCAACTTTTTCTATTAGAAAATTTTCTTCTAAATTTCTATACTTTTTCATTTATTTCATTTTAGGTTTATAATTTTTTTTTTAAGATTTTAAAAGTGTACAGTAATTTCTTTTTCTTATATAATAAATAAATAGATATTTCCAGAATTTTTAGCAAAGATTTTATTCGAGAGTTTTACAATTTATTAGGAAATTTTCTTCTAATTTTCTATAACTTACTTAGAGGCTTCTTAACGATTCAGGAATTTCTTTTTTACATCTTCCTTTCCAAAGAATTTTGATCAAGGATTCTAGAATTTTTCACAAAATTTCCTTGTAGATTTCTAGAACTTATTTGGAGGATTCTAGAAGTTAACAGTCATTTTTTCTTCATATTTCCAGAACGTTTAGCATTCGGGAGTTCTAGATTTTTTAGAAAGTTCGTTGGCTGTTTTTAGTAATTTCTCTTCCAAATTTTAATATTGTCTTATAAATTTCAAATCTTTTCCAGAATTTTACACTGTTTTTCGAGAGTTCAGAAATTTCCAATAACTCATTTCAGATTTGGAGGCTATAGATTTTTCTAGAAAATCTGTTACTAGAACTCTTTTCAGTCATTTCTCCTCTAGATATCAAGATTGTTTTTTTCGAGCTATCTTTTAAATTGCAAAGTTTTTAGAATTTTCAAGAATTTTTTTTAAAGGTTTCTAGAAATTTCCAACATTTTCTTTTAGTAGAGTTCTAGAAATTTCTCCAAGGAGTCTACTATTTTTTTTTTCTTAAATTATTATTTGTTGTATATTTAGGTTGTAGCATTTCATTAATGATTTTAGAATTTGCTATAAATATCTTTTCAAAAATTTTAGTATCTTCCGTTAATTGTTCAGATTTATTTCCTGATTTTGTTGGTTTTTTCTCAAAAAGGTCTGTAAATTCTAGTATTTTTGAGTAATTTGTTTTGGATATAGCAACGCAATTTTTCGAGAGTTGTTTTCAGAATATTTTTGCAATATTTCTGGAAATTTGCAAAATTTCTTGTATCGTTATATCGAAATTTTAGGAACTTCTTATCTGAATTGCGAAAAAAAAATCAAGATTTTTAGTCCATCAACTTGTATTTGAATGTTAGGAATCATTTCGTGAAAGAATTTTTTAAACCGTCCTTGCTATGAAACGTTATTTTAAAAATACTGAAAAACAATTGAAAATAGAATGTTTATTTATTAACATTTTTACTTCTCTGCGTTGCTGGTAATTTATTGGTGAAAGAAATTTCGTAATTTCAGAACTATTTCAAGAATTACAACTAAAATATAAAAAAAGACAATTGAATAACAAATTTTTGATTTTTATTCTATCAATTTGAATTGGATGTCAGCAATCGTTTCGTAAAAGAATTTTTACAATCCGTCCATCCTGTTAATAGTAATTGTAAAAATACTGAAAAACAATTGAAAATATTTTTTTTTATTTTTTGTCTATGAATTTGTATTTGATGTTAGAAATCATTTCGTGAAAGAATTTTTTAAATCCATCAGTGCTGTAAAAAGTTAAATTTTTAGCATTTTTACTTCTCTTCGTTGTTAGTAATTTATTAGTAAAATAATTTTTGTAATTTCATTATTATTTAAAGAATTTTAGCTAAAATAGTAATAAAAATAATAATAATGAATTTTTGATTTTTATTGTATCAATTTGAAGTTGATGTGTAAAATTTAGGAAATTTCCAGTAAAATGCGAAGATTTAAATGAAGACTTTTTTAGAAAACTTGTTTTTAAAAATCTAGACTCGGGAAATTTCTAGTAATTTCTTCTCCACATTTCAAGATTTTTTCAACTTGTCTTCTAAATCGCAAAGATTTTCTTTGAGGCTCTAGAATTTTTAGAATTTACTTCTAGAAATTCAAGATTTTTTTTTAAAGTCGTCTTTTAAATTGCAAAGATTTCCCCTAGAGGGATTCTATTTTTTTTTCTAAAAGTTTAGAGTGTAGAAAATGGCCAATAACTTCTTCCCCAAATTAAATTTTTTTTCAAACTTTCTTATAAATTGCGAAGATTTTCTTTCAATCTCTAAATGTTTTTTAATTTCCTCTCCTTTTCAAGAATTCAGATGAACTTCAGTAATTACTTCTCTAGAATTCAACATTTTGTTTCAACTAGAGGCTATAAAATTATTTACAAAGTTCTAAATTGCGGAATTTTTCTTGAAGGGTCTACAAAATTTTCCCCTACAAATCTTTTCTTATTTTCGAGAAAGTTTAAGGGAAACTGGTCTTCTAAATTTCTAGGAAGCTCTAGAATTTTTTAGAAAATTTTCATTTAGAAATCTAGACTTTTTTCCAAAGGTTCAGGAAATTTCCAAAGGTTCAGGAAATTTCCAGAAATTTCTCCTCCAGATTACAAGGTTATCTTCTAATCTTATAAGTTGCAAAGATTTTCTTGGAGGCTCTAGAACTTTTTAGAAAATTTGTTTGTAGAAATCTAGATTTTTCTCGAGGCCCTAGATTTTTTAGATTTTTTTTCTAGAATCTAGAAATACTTTTTCAAGAATTCAAGAAATTTCCACAAATTTCTTCTCTAGGTTTCAAGAATTTTTAATTCTACCCGCTTTTTAAATTGTGAAGATTTTATTGGAAGCTCTAAAATTTTAATAATTTGTATGGATTACCACGTAGTAACAGTCGCAACTATTTTCTTTATCAAAAATTTTACTTCTAACAATTTTCTTTTTTTCAAATTTTGTAATTAAGGTTATTGCAAACCGCGAGGCGATCAATAATTAAAGTTAATATGTATATGTAGGGTGGGTGGGTGGCCTCTAACCCACCCTCCAATCAGAAAACATAAGCGAAGGTTTTAATTAAGAGTTGTAAAACGTAAATAAACTTAACATTTTTGCATTTTTGTAATAGACTTATTCAAACAAATTTTGAAATTTAAGTAATTTTGAAAAATAAAATATAACTTTTCAAACAAAAGTTAAAGAGAATGAAAAACAGAAAAATTTACATTGAAACATTTTTTTGTAAAGTTCTTAATTTAAATTTTTTTACAACATTTTGTTTATTGATAATAAACTATAGGAACTAAATGAAATTTATATAACAAGTAATTGTGAAGAATTCAAAATTAAGCTAATTATTAAGAATAACCTCATGGTTTTCGAGAAAAATATAGGGAAAGTACTGTGATGGCCACATCACCATTTTTTACAATTATAATTGTAATTATATATGTAATTGTAATATATTGTTAAATTATACGATATTACGATTTTTTTGTTTTATATATTAATACTTGTATTTTTTGTAAATATTTTCTACTTACTTTTTTAATTGATTTATTTTTACGTTTTCATTAACTGTTTAAAAGTGGTGAGAATAGTAATACATTTTTTTGACTTTTCTTATAACTAAGTATATCGTATGTCGTAATGAAATATATTTCAGCGTAAATCAGTCATTATTATTTTAAATCGCTGTGTGGGTCCGGGTTAATAGTCAAGTCTTAATTGATCTAAAATAATATAATACATATCTAACATTAGCTATACAGTGCCATGATTGGCGTCTTCCGGCAGAATGCCATTTCTTAGAATGCTTTTAATCTTCGGTCAATTAATAATTTAATTCTTGGTATTTATAGCGCCCATTAATACGAAACGTCATTAGTAAATTGCAGCATTAATTCATGCAATTTTACGTAAAAGAGATAAATTAAAAATCATAATTTAATAAATAATATCTATGAAATTCATACATATAGACCAGATTTATAAACAAGAATTATAAATAAAGTGACTTTTACCCTTTAATTTTTTTAGTAAAAATGTTTCTAACTTATTAACACATTGCTGGCCCATGACGTAATATTACGTCTTTTCAATTTAAAATTTAGTAACTTATTAATTGAATAATATACGAGGGATCGTAGGAAAGTAGTATCAGTAGCACCGTGCGGAACGCTGGCGATAAACACTATTCATGTTGTTTTTGCATAATGGGAGGCCATGGAAATTATCATTTATGTTGGCACTAAAACTGTCTGCTGAATTAGGTTATATTTTTCTATAAGTTTGAGGTTACAAGTAGTGTCAACGTTTTCTGCGTTGTTTTCAGCTTTACTAGGATGCATCAGAAAAATACTCACAATTGAACACAAGCCATGTTATTTTTATATTCATTATATTATTAATTAATTATTAAAATTATTTTTCGAATTTCAGTAGGTAAAGAAAAAAAGTAGTGAGAACTTTACAGTACATATTAAATAGCAACAATAAATCTAAAGCTACATGGAACCTACTAAATAATCATAGAGCGTCTAAAACACAAGTTCAAATCAACTGTACCATAACTTGCAACGATTTTAATAACTATTTCGCGAAGGTTGCAGGTTTTACAAATGTGCCCAATACCTTAGATATTGAATTACAATCGGTAAAATCTATTCCCTTTAACTTTGAAAAATTGTCTGAATGTCAAGTAAGAGAGTTTATAAATCAATTAAAAAATACAAAGGGTCTGATACCTATGGATTGACGTCAGAAATGTTAAAAAGTGTCAAGGATTTACTTATTCATTCAATTACAAAATTGATAAATGAGTGCCTGGATGAAGGGGTATTTCCGGACACTTTAAAATTCACTAAGGTTATTCCTATTTACAAGAAGGGAAATCGAAACGATGTCACCAACTATCGACCGATTTCAATACTCCCGTTAATATCAAAAATCTTTAAAACAGCACTCAAGCGTCAATTAGTGAAGTATTTTGAGGGTAATGAATTTTTACTATAAACCAGTATGGTTTTCGTTCAAATAGGTCAACTATTGATATAATCTATGATAACTTTGAAAACAAAACATGCATGGCATCATTCCTGGACTTCAGCTTGAGTATATCATGAGGAACACAGTCAAGCTTGCTTTCTAGCTTGCTTAAGCAAGCTAGAAAAATACAATTTTGACAAAAATAGCGTTGGAATGATTAGATCATATTTACAAAGTCGAAAGCAGCTAGTATATCAAAATAGAAACCAGTCAGATGTACTTCCTATAAATATCGGTGTACCTCAAGGGTCAATTCTAGGCCCGGTACTATTTATCATTTATATAAATGATCTACCATCTATCGTTAGTGACGCTGAAGTTATAATGTATGCTGACGACACTACTATCATAACTAGTGCTCCTACTACAATGAACATGGAGGCAATGAATAGTGTACAACTCAGTAGAGTATCACAATGGTGTGTTCATAATAGGCTCATTTTAAACGATACTAAAACAAAAAAAAGGTTTTCTCCACCTCTAAACCTGTCGAGCCAGTTGAAAGTGTATGCTTTCTTGGTGTCCATTTGGACAACCATCTAAATTGGACCGATCATACTGAAATACTGTGCGCAAAGATTTCAAAAAGTACGTACTGCCTACGAACTATATCACGCCACTGCAATGAGAGTGCAGTACTTACTTGTAGCATATTTCGCTCTCATCGAAACCCATATCCGGTAGGGAATATTGGTTTGGGATCACTCAACCTGCCATAACAGAGTATTTGCTCTACAAAGACGAGCCCTAAAGGTAATAGCAGATATCGGGTACCAAGATGACTGTAGAAACTCTTTAAAAAAATTAAATATACTTACTGTTCCTTCCTTATTTATATTAGAATGCGTTTGTTATTTAAAAAAAAAAAAATATTTGAAAGATTATCCCGCCCAACAACATTCTTATGCAACGCGTGGAAGGAATTGTATTTGTCTAAATCAAGTTCGACTTAAAAGAACACAAAGTGGTCCACGATATTATTCTATTACATTTTTTAACAAGCTACCCGACAACATAAAAAATATGCCAATGAAATTAAAATTAAATGAACGTATGATGGTCGCGAGAAATTTAGCAATACGGTATGTACTTTGACAGGTGTTTGACATTAAAAAAATTAATCATGGGCACCCATTATGCAAAAACAACGAGAATAGTGTTTAAGAGTAGCCGCCGGATGTGTGCCAACATGTTGCATTTGTATTTCAGCTGTCTGTATGCAAAGTTGGCTATGCTATTTATGTATATCAATTCTTCAGTCATAATGGCCATTCCCAATAGACCCTACATAGCTTGGAATTCAATAAAGACTTTTCATTTGAATGTGGAATGAAATGTGAAAGTTTTTCGTTATTTTTATGTGATGAGGGAATTTTGTGGTATGCCCCCCCACTATGCAAAACGCCGAGATCATTCAAAAAATATAATCCTTTTGTTGATAGGTTACAATATTATGTCGTAAAGCTTCGATAATTGAAATAGCCTCCAAAATAAATATACTGCATGCTGTAAGATACTTAAATATATATACTTTAAGTTCCTTGAAAAAAAAACATAAATACTAATAAATGAAATTTAGGGTCTTCGGTCCATCAATATAGATTGGGAAAGAATTTCCCACTGTGTCATTATCTTTTGTTGGAGAAAGATTTGGGGTATCGACTTAAGGTAAGGAGTACAAGGTACAAGAGCTATTCAATTTAAATGTTCAACTCCTACAAGTACCAAATTAAAATCAATTTTTTCTAGTATATAACACAACTTGAATCCAAAGGTTTTTTTGCAATTCTGTCTAAATATGTATAATTCAGTGTATTTTGATGAGCAGATACAACCATATGTGTGATGGCTCCGAAGCTAAAATATGCCTCATCCGTTTCAGAATACAATCTGATCACTAGACTGTTTTCAAATGCACCTACGGCTAAACGAAATTCAGGATTATGAATTGTGTGAATGTTTGGAGTTTGAAATCTATACCCAAAATGATAACACTACAGACGATATTAACATGGAGTCAAAAAATGTTCGTTATGATAATGGCAACCCCAATAAAATTTATTGTTATTATTGATTGCACGCATTTCCCTCTAAGGTAAGAAACAAGTGTTTTCAAGTTAGTCTATAATTGAAAAGTAATCAAGACTGTGGAAATGACCACAATAAAAAAAATCTGATGGAGAATTTAGGAGTTTCTTCTAAGGTGACAATACACGCTTGAAAACCCCAGACAATCAGTTTGTTTATGGTTAGTTTTTGTTGAGATTTTGACAAAAAAATAGATAAGTTTTCAGTCGATCTTAAATTGTAGCGAAAGGCTTTGTATCAATCTGTACATCAGAGGCGAGATTAAAAACGTAAAATCCTGATAGCGGACGCCCTAAAAGCGGGCATGCACAATATATGAAGTGATCTGAAGAGCATTGAACTATATACACTCCAAGAACAGTTTTTCGACAACATGTGTAGATAAATAACTGCTAACTTACATAAATAACAGTGGGTATTATTTATAAATAGTTATTTTGTAATTGTTATGTATCTTATACATTCACATTCATATGAAATGCACCACTCAGAAAGAATAACACGATTGATGTGAAACTTGTTGAAAATAATTGTTTATTCGTTGGTACAAAATGATTACTCTCAATAAAAAAAAGTTGAGCCGTTGAGGTTTTTCCGTCATGGTTATCTTAAAATTACACAACTTTTTATATTGAAGAATATTTACCTAGAATTCATCAACAGTTTTATTTTGAAGTTATCATAGTTTTTCCCAAACTTCGGAGTTTCATAGGGGTCAAATTATCGGCATGAAAGAAGCAGGTTTATCATTCCGCGAAATTGGCAGAAAAATGAATCGAAATCACACAACTGTGGCGAGGATATAGTCTTCTTGCTCAGACCATTTATCGACGGCTTGCGTCCTTCATTCTTACGGTCCATTTAGACGTCTTCCATTAACCCCACCTCAGAAAGCTGCTCGTCTAGCTTGGTGTCAAGAGCGGAAGGGTTGGGTTAATGAATGAAACCAGGTTTTGTTTATGGAATAATGATGGACGTAGAAAGGTGCGTCGATATCGAGAAGAACAGCCATATAGCTGTAACACTGGGTGTCATGATGTGGGGTGCAATCAGTTTGGAACGAAAATCACCTTTGGTGTTGATTCCAGGTACATTAAATGCTCGTCGATTCATAATATCTTGGATCACTACTTTATGGGATTTTCCAGCAAGATAACGCTAAACCCCACACGGCAAACATTACAAGGATGTTCTTGGAAGAAGCGGATTTGCAAATGTTGCCCTGGTCAGCCATCCCATCGAGCATGTCTGAGACATAATGGGTAAAAAAGTTTGAAACATGCCCAGACCTCCTGATAACTTAGATGATCTGATACTTCAATTAGAAGTTTCTTGAAATAAGATGCCTCAAGCAGATATAGACCATTTCATTCTAAGAATGCCTAAAAGGGTAAATTCTTGCATTGCTGTGCGAGACGATGTAACTCATTATTAATTTTTTTTTCTATTGAAGTTTTTTTTTTCTTTGATAGTTTAATAATTTTGTGCCAACGAATAAACAATTATTTTCACCAAGTTTCGCATTAATCGTATTATTATTTCTGGGTGGTGCATTTCATATGAAATCATCGAGTGTATATCTATTATAAACACTTTTAATATCTTTAAAGAACCGCTATAATTTCACCAGATCAAACTCACAGAAAAACTAGACATTGGTGTCAGATGTGAGTTGTAGATATTGGAGCAAAATTGGCAAGTAAAATAATTACACGCTGGTGGTGGATTTAAGAGTACAGTTTAAAGAGCCAGATTTAAATACGTATGATAAGAAGTGTGCTATTACAAAGACTGTGCTATAACTCTGCTTTCTTCATTTATTTATTTATCCAATGTGAATATAACTATTTCGAGACTTACAAATGTATACAAAAATACAAAAATTTCGACTTCACGTGGAAAGGCTCAAGTTCACGTCCACGTGATCTACCACTCTCGCCCGATGCTGACCATAACTCTGCTGCCAGTGGAGTTCGCTTTTTTAGGAGGAGGCTACCATCTAAAGATTGGCCGCGATATAGTATCAATTACATTACATTGTAGAGGTCTAAAAGAAAAGTGATTCAAAGAAAATTAAAAGGAAACTATGAGAAATTGTTAAAAAAAAAAAATGGGGAAAAGAAGCTGAAAAATGCTAGACATTTTAAAAATATATCCAATAATATGTGGCAAAATCGCTGAAGAGTTTAAAAATCTGGAAATTTAATGGAAAACTATAAAACATTTAAAGAAAATTCTAAGATTTTGCAAGAGTAATTGATGTAAAATTATAAATATCTAGTATATAAATTGGTGAAAAAAATTAGAAGTTTAGAAGAAATAAAATAAAAGTTCAATTATATGAAGAGGGAAATACACGAGACTGTCGAAAAATAAATAACAGGAAAAAAGGTTGGTAGTAGTAAAATTGACGAATTAGGAGTGTTTAAATGATAAAATTATGAAAATGCAAAATTGCTCATACCACTTAAGATTTTTTCAATCTGTACTACAGGTATTATTTATTTTATCCAATATGCTATCAAAACATTATAATATTATACATAAAAAATTATAAAAACTTTTATAAAATATGTGTTCTTCTACCTTTAATTCATCTGGTGACAGTTGCTCCATAAAGACTCTCTTGGTGAAGATTCATCAAATGATTTGCCAAATATTGTCTTTGTGTCAATATACGGGTGGCCCATCTAGGCTATTATCGTGAAGATTCCCTCGTTGATGTTTTCCGGAGGCTATTATTTAGCTCGCAAGATCATTTTAATTAAACACTATTTACATCATATTAATTGTTAGTAACGTGCATATGCTGTCAATGTGACATAATAATAATGAACGCGTTTAGCTCAGCAATTATACATTTAATAGATATTAGATAGCAAATGATTGATAAATACTTGGTTTATTTAATTGATTTGTATATTTACTCAACTAGTTTCGCTAGTCACAGTAGTATTAAGAATAATTATTAAAGAAAACCGGCAGAATTTACATATTCAGGTAGTATATGTTTTAAGTATTAGGGAAGATCAAACCTCCTCGTTATTAACGTTGTTTCTCCCCGATTTATGAGTCTAGTAATCAATTAAAATTATTGACATTGAAATAAACTAGTCAAAACTAAGTAATCAATTATTTACCTATTATTTTATCATGTTTCACCAAGAGATAATTGAGAAAATTATTCAAGAAATAATTATACGTTTTGTGATAGTTTTTAAGTTTGAAAGTTTTTCGGCAGACATATTAAGTCAAAGTGTCATCTCCACCAAATACGAGGGGCATTTGAAAAGTCCGTGCAAAGTCCGAGAGATGACACCACCGGCGCGTATCGAGGTCATGTTTAGTTAGTAGCATCTCTTGAATGAACGCACACCAAGTTTCAGCCATAGTGGTTATTTCTTTGTGTTTGGCATTTGTGTGAATCAAGGAAGTCGAGTGATTTTCAAGAAATTTCAACTAAAGAGAAGCTTGATAAACATTATGGTGACTCCCCACCTTCGATTAGAACAGTTTATAAGTGGTTTTAAAATTTTCGGACTGGCCATATGCACACAAGTGACGCTAAACGTTCTGGGCGGCCTGTGGAGGTTACAACTTCAAAAGTCATTGATCAAATCATCGATGTCAGAAGAGTTAAGGTGCGTGAGATTGCTAGTGCTGTGGGAATCTCGACTGAACGGGTACATAATATTTTACATAAACATTTGGACATAAGAAAGCTATCCGCAAGATGGATGCCGCGATTTCTCACGCTTGACCAAAAACGGAATCGTGTGAAGTGTTGCAAGGATGGTTTGCAGCTGTTTCAGAAGAATCCGGAGGACTTTAAGCGTCGCTTCGTCACTGTGGATGAAACATGGATACCTTACTATACCCCTGAGACCAAACAATAATCTAAACAATGGGTTACCAAGGGGGAATCTGCATCAAAAAAGGCGAAGACCGTTCCTTCGGGCGGAAAGGTTGTGGCGATTGTCTTTTAGGATTCGGAAAGGATAATCCTCATCGACTATCTGGAAAAGGGTAAAACTATTACCACAAGAAAGTCCTTTTGCACCACGACAACGCACCAGCACACACCTCAGCGGTTGTGTTCGGAAAATTAATGGAAATAGGATTACAACCAGTTTCACATGCGCCCTATTCTCTAGACTTGGCTTCTTTGAACTACTATTTGTTCCCCAATTTGAAGAAATGGCTGGAGAGACAAAGATTTTATTCAAACGAGGAGGTGATTGCAGACACTAATGGGTATTTTGCAGACATGGACAAATCCTATTATCTGGAAGAGATGAACAAACTAGAACATCGTTGGACGAAGTGTATAAGCCTAAAAGGAGACTATTTCGAAAAATAAAAAAGGTTTACCCCAAACTCGTTAGTAGTTTTTTTTTGTACGGACTTTTCTAACGCCCCTCGTAGCAATGCGGCACAAATGGTAAGCACACTTTGGGTCAGCAGCAATCAACTTTCGATATATCTGGTTGCAGATTGAGTGGAAGGGTTCTAAATTTATCTCTGTTAATTCTACCTCACTCTATCAAGTCTAAATATTACATAAGAATTTGTTTCTTAGAAGTCTTTGAAAAAATAAGGAAAACCAATCGCCGAAGTCGCATCAGTCTCCACCAAGATAATGTCAGCTCTCACATATCGACTCAAATAAGAGACTTTTTGAGAACTAAAAAAATCAAATTGATGGGTCAATTTGGCACACAAATGACTTCTTTTTATTCCCGCAAGTCAAAAATACGCCTGAAGAAGCGGCTGATGTGTTCAAAATGAATGTTTTGGAGTGGAAGAAGTGCTTCGAATATTTATGCAAGCACATGCTTTAATTTAAAAAAAAAACAATAAATCCATGTACGGTGATTAATTTCTTTTATTTTATTCTCTATTCCCGATATTTAAGAAGCATTCCTAGTATTTATATACTTGCCTCATTTCTTCTAAATGCTGCATTCTTCAATTTGAAGCTTTTCTTAGTGTCTCTATAGGAGACGAAAAGTGTCTTTTCTAAATTATTTTTACGATCTCATTAGATATTTCCCTTATTTTATTCGCTAACATCTTCCTCAAGTTTTATAATATGTTGTCAGAGTTTTTAATCTTCTGGGCGACATTAATAATAATGTCATTATTAGCGATTTAGAGTAGTTACCTTACTCTATTAAACGAAATACGAGTCTCCTTTCTTCACAAATTTTATTAATTGCAAAAGTACATTTGATACGATTTTCAATGCTAAACTAGTCACATTGTGACCAAAATGTACATTTGCAATTAATAAAATTTGAGAAGTCTCATTTACTTTATTTCCTTTGAGACTTCTTTTTTCCTATTATATAAAAATAAAAAAGAAAAATAAACCTAAAGGAATCATTGCAATATTGTAAGAAATATACAAAAAAATTATTAAAGAACGAATTTCAATGAAAATTGGTTCGCAAAACAATGAAATTAAGTTTTTTTAAATTTTATAGTATAATCTTTTATCTATTTCATTGTTTTGCGAAGAAATTTTCATTGAATTTCGTTCTTTACTAATTATTTTGTATTATTTTTTCTTTACTAATTATTTTGAATTATTTTTTCTTTACTAATTATTTTGTATTATTTTTACAATATTGCAATGATTCCTTTAGATTTATTTTTTTATTAATCTTTTATTTAATAGTTCTTCTTAATGAGCTTTTCAACCTGTTATACATTTTCAACCTGTTATATATTTTCATCGCATAAATTTATTCAATTATTATGCTATTTTCCTTTTTCTACTTTTCTTTTAGTTTTTATTCATTCTGTTCTTCCTTTCCTTTACAATTTCATTCCTTTGGCATTTCAATTTTAGTTCTCATTATCCCCATTCATTATCTATACTGTTTATAACCCCATTACTACTTAAATTAAAATTATTACATTTTCACTACATACATTTCGGAAATTCCTATTTTAAACTGTTAATATTTAATTGTTTTAAGTAAGTTTCGATTATCTTTTCCTACTATATTCGTGAAAGGTACTTGTAGTTTAGTTCTTAATATTTTATTTGGCTATTATCTATTTCTTTCCCACTAGTTTTTACTTTCCCTATATGAAATATAGGGGAAGTATTGTGTTTCATATAGGGAAAGTATAGGGGAAGTATTGTGATCGTGATTTTTTTGGAAAAATTTTTCACTATATTTTTATAATAATCCAATAAAATTATGGTCTTATTAATTAATCTTTAATTGAGAACTTTTTATAAACCTAGTATACTCTTAACCTGCTTCAATCCATTTGCATTGATCTACCACCCTCTTGACCTATATTATCTTGTTAATAATACATTAATCCGGCGTACTCCCGACCTACCGCAATACATAGTAAATGAGCTAGTGTTGTCCTAACCTATCCTAATAAACAGAAATTCACTAAGATCAGCTGTACGCAGGTTGATATACAGTTCAGTTTATTATGGTAGGTCAAGAGTACGCAAAAAAAGCAGAAATAATGAAATATGTAAATAAAAATAAAACGTAAATTAGATTCGTTTGTAAATAATTGCTTTAAATCTGTTCCTAAATCCTAAAAATTGAATTTATGTTTCTAGGTATACAAAGCAAAAATTAATGTCAAATTTAAATCAACAAAGTGAACAGAAATAATATTGCATTTATTATCTTTGGGGATAATATCTAAAAATATATAATTAATTTGTTTCTTTATACTTGTGTTTGCTTGACCAGCTTCAATAAGGTCAAGTGCACATATGAGAGAACAAACATATTATGCATTAAGCAAACCGACTGCAATCGTAACAAGGAATTGAACGGGCACGAACATGCTGATAGTGGCTTTAAATTGTGGCATGACGTAACTGTTCCAGCATGAATAACGTCGAGATTACTTTATTAACAGGGTCTAAAAATAAAAAGAAGTCCGAAGATGTGTATCGCGTGCACGCTAACGATTTCTGTCGGGGCTGAAATGTATTTCCATGCTCGGGGAAAATACCGGGCGACCCAATCTTCTACGTCAACATCGAAATTAAATGCCTTACGGCTGGCCGATCACAGGACGAGTTGAATTTAAATTTGCAACAAATTGATTATGGGCGACGCATGTGCGGTAGTGGATTTAATCATAAAGGATTCTGTTCTGATCAATACATCTGCAGTTGGTGAAAAAACATGATTTTATTTGCGATTTTGCAGATATAAAAATGCTTTCATCACAGTATAATAACATCAATTTATTTAAATATTGTTTACTAATACAAATAAAAACTTACTACAGGTTTTCTGAAATCTTTCAAACGTTATAATTTAATATTGTTATTTTCATAACAATAACGTTATCTTGTAAAAGTTAAAACATAATATTTAATTTTTATTCATGATTCGTTCAAAAATTCATTTTCAACTATCATATAAATAACTAATTATTGAAGATCGACCGAAGTTAACCTCTTGTTGTATAGACTCTCGATCGCAAAATATTTCTTGTGTAAAGAATTTTGAACAACTGATTCTGCCCTTGTAACTTACATCTAGACGTTATCTTATCGTAAACAGCTGTTAAAACTGTAATGAATCTTTAAGTAATTACCTTGGAGCTCAAAAGTAATGCAACTCCCAGGAAGAAAAATGTTTTAAATATTTTTGTATTAAATTTATATTCAGTTTTGGTGTCAGAACAAACAATTACAATTTGGTGCAGGTTGAACAGAAAATACTGACAAAAATTCAATAATGTGTTGGCCCGCCGCGGTTGTTGTAGCACTCTCTAACTCGGCGAGGCATAGACATAATCAAGTGGTTTATCTTCTTGAGGCAAGCGGTCCCAGGCCTGTTGAACACAGATACACAATTGGTCCAAAGTCCTTTTGGTGGCTGTGATAATCGCTGAAGAGTTGTTCCAATGCTATCCCAAATATGTTCTATTGGCAATAAATAAATCAGAGGATCTTGCAGGGCAATCCAAAAGCTCTACGCCAGAATTTTGAATAAAGCCCATGGTTTGACGCGCCGTATGCGGCCTGGCGTTGTCGACGGGGTGCATGAATTCTAGGCATTCTAGTAAGGTTTTTCAATATACTGAAGAGCTTAGAAAGGATCATAGTAGAACAGGTGACTGGTTATTAACATTATTAAATATGCTTTATTTTTCGCATAAGTGTAAAAATTGAGATAAAACAGTAAATCGTGTTAAAGCTTTTTTTTCTTTCTAAGGCGAATAAAACATGCCTATTTGTTGCTAGGTTAAAAAAGTTATATTCCTGCAAATCATAGCCTTTCTAAATGAATACGAAATCATTTTTTCCTGCCAATTTGGTTTTAGAAGAGGTAAATCAACGGGTTGATGCTATTCTTGCCTTAACCGAAGAAATTTACAGTTGCTTTGAGTCCGGTGGGGTCAAAAAATGAGGCAACTGAGCAGCCTCATTTTTTGACCCCACAAAAGCATTCGACTGTGTCTCCCACGAAATTATTCTGCAAAAACTTTACTATTATAATTTCTCACCAGATACTTGCCGTTTGCTAAACTCATATCTCTTAAATCGGCGACAAACTGTACTTATAAATGGCTGTCCATCTGAGGAAACCCAGTTAAAGCATGGGGTACCTCAGGGTTCAATACTCGGGCCTTTAATATTTTTAATCTATATAAATGACTTGCCCTTTCAGCAATTTGATTGCAAGTACACCCTTTTTGCTGACGATACGACTTTACTTAACACCTCAAGTGAATATAGTAGAGCCTCACACGTAAGCATGAATTCAGTTCAGTTCAAAATGGCCAATGATTGGTTTATAGCTAATAAATTGACAGTTAATGTCGGAAAAACACAGACCATCACATTTTCATTAACCCGAGGTGTGAATGAAGGTAGTGGTAAATTTCTCGGAGTCTATCTGGACTCAAAGCTTACATGGCACAGGCATAGCACTGAGGTCTCAAGTAAACTCTGTAGAAATACTTATCTTCTACGCCAACTTAGTAACTCCCTACCAGAACGTGCTTTTAGAACTGCTTACTTTGCACTAATCCATTGTCAGTTATGCTACGGAATCTTAGCATGGGGACATTCTAGTATACTATCCACAATATTCGGATTGTAGCATTACTCGACTTTCGAAGCGACTGTAGAGACTCTTTCATCAGGTACAATATTTTAACGGTTCCCAGTTTATATATATTGGAATGCCTAAAGTTCGTTCATAATAATCTATACAAATATGTTACACATAATGATATACATGAATACAAAACTAGAAATAGGAATTCCATATTCCCAACTTATCGTCGACTATCGAGAGCGCAAAATGGAGTCAACTATAATGGCCCATTATTATATAATTCATTACCAGATGACATAAAAATGATGCCTAGTACTAAATTTAATACCACGATTAAAAAAAATATTAATTGCACATGCCTTCTATAATATTGAAATTTTTTAGCATATAACCATTCTCATAATATTTAATAACGGGTGTCCAACAATTATTGCAGTCCCGGGTGGCGTTGGAATAAAAAACGTAGGTCGATTCTTATATGTTGCAAATAAATGAACTGACATTTTTAATGCACATTTAGGTTATGTTTGACAATTAACATGTCAGTTCATGTATTTGGCACATGTAAGAATCGACCTACGTTTTTTATTCCAACGCCACCCGGGACTGCAATAATTGTTGGACACCCGTTATTTATAATGATCTTATTTATTTATAAATGATTTTTAATTAGTTAATTATGTAGTTTGTTACTAAGCACTGTATTATTTTATAAAGTAATTTTATTTTTATAATAATTTTATCTTTTTATTTATAACTTGTTTTCGTGTAACTAATAACACAATTTAAGTAATTAATAACCCCTTTTATATCTACTGATCTTTATATTTATGCTACTTTTTAACTTTTAATATCTAGTTTATATACATGCGTATTATGTGTCAGTAGTATTTCCTTAATAATTTCATGTTTATTATTATATATTAGTTAAGGCTTTTTGAAACCGAATTGCTTTCTAAATACTAACTTATCTGTGACATGTGTAAACTTATGTAATAGCACGAATAAAGTATTATTATTATTATTATTGTATGGAGTGGAAGTATGGGGGACGAGAGGGTATGAATGTATAGAGAGGGAGCAGATGTGGTTCCCTACTTGTGTAAATAGTGTGTAGGAAAGATATTTTATGTAATGGAGGATTATATGCCAATAAAGGTCTTTTTTTTATTATTAAAAAAAGGTTTCGTAACAACTACCAACAATTATTAGAACTTCATACGAGAATGCTAAAAATGTTAAAAAGAAATACCAATAACATAATAATCAATACGTATGCTTAAAAAATGAGGGATTTTAATATGTCGTTACCAAAAGGACTTTTTTGTGACCCTGTGGTAAATAACAGGTTGATAAATATAATTCCTGGGTTCACACCAGACAAATATCATTCAAAATATCCAATTGTAAGTAAGAAAGATTTTTAATGTATCTATTAAAAATAATAATGTGATTTTAGGTGAGTTAAATAATATGTTACTAAAATCGATACTTGTTCTGCTACTCTCTTGATGTGACCAAATTTTCAAATTACGAGAAGTAAAACTCTTGTTATGTTCCATTACTTTATATTCAGATGTAAATACTCAAAAAACAAGATGTTAAACCAAAGACGATCACAACTCAAAGTTATTCTACTGAAGAGATTTTTTCTGTCAATATTGATATCGATAGTATAATGCCTCACATCTAATGTACTTGATGTGTTAATACCTTTTGCGTGTAATTAAACTGTCAGTTTTCCCTTTAGTCTTCAGATTCAGAACATCAACAAGTTCAAAGCTCCAACACCGAATGTAAACTATCACCTCAGTTCATCATTAGAAAACTGGATTCCAGTTTAAAAGGGAAAAAAACTTATTGATCAAAAGAACTGCCTTTAAAAAGGACAGGAATTGGGAAGCTAAAATTCTTACGTACTTTGATGGGCAGAATAATATTCTGAATAATCAGCAAATTTAATTAACATCAACTACGATTGAGAAAAATGGAAATTAATATAGTAGTAGTAGTAGTAACATATATTTATTGACAAATTTTGTACATATTTACATTGGAATAGTGAATAATGAATGAGGTGTTAATGTATTAATTTGTCAAAAGACTATCGACCATAGGTCTTTCTGCCCTGTGTTGTCCAGTCATATGGCGTCAGTCGTTATTGCGTAAAAGGATAAAATGAAATCAAATATGGTTGAATTGGGATTTTTAAATTTAGGGTTTATAATAGGGTTTCTAGGAATATTGGGATAATATATGGAAGTTGAAAGGATTTTTGGAGAATTTTTCTAATAATCGAAGGCGTTCTAGGATAGGGATAACTAAAGTGGTATCATAGAGGAGCTGATTAGATGGATTGTGCTGGAAATGAATATATTTGTTTGGATTAATATACTTGTTGTGTTCAAATTTTACTCAAAGAAACAAACATTTAAAGTAAGTAGTACAGTTTTACAGGAAAAATAAAATAAAATTTTACATAATGAGCTGAAAACCCCTTAGGATTTCTTGACAGTTGTTGACTATGAATTTGCCATCCATTGTTGCCCTTTTGATCACTATACCTCTTAACAGATTTACCTTTAATCCTTCTCTTTGCAAATAGTGCGGTTTCATCTCTCCTAATTGATTATTGTATGTATTCCAATTAACGACAATTCCAGTGTGAAGTAAATTGTTTAAAATTGCATTTTTATGTTCTATTATTCTTGTGGGGATATTTTTGCCTGATTGTTTGATCTACAAGAAATCATAGATTTGACCAGCCTGCTAGTATTCCCCACATGTAGACATGATATCTCGTACTTGTAATTTAATGTTCACTAGTAGACGTCCTATGTAAGTTATATTGATTTGAGTAACCGAAATTTGATGTTTTTTTGCAAATTATGTTGTTTGTTGGTCTCTTATAATTAATGATACTGTGATATATCTTTTCTAAAGTTTCTTTTCTTTAATACAGCATTTTGGAAATGGGTAAATGCTTTTAATTAAATTATCTGCGTTCGTTTTTCATCGCTTTTGATTGCTTTTATTGCTTCTCCATAATCATCTCTGTTTAGTGGAATGGTGATTAGAAAGGGTGCACATAAATTCAATGCTGCTTTTTTTTTAGTAGATTGATGATATTTATTGAAGATTATTGTGTCTATGAGTAGGTTTTATAGTCCAGTTTATTGGATTTATGGTTAGTAGTTATGTCTAAAGAGTTTAATACATTTGCTTCTTCTACTACTATCGGTCTCCAAAAATTTGATCTAACAAAAATATTACTTTAATTGCTAGAGTGGCCTAATCTGGATCACCAGCTGCAAAATACAATGGATGGAGTGGAAGAATACCAAAAGTCGTGAATTCCGCCTTCAAGATCTATGCT
The DNA here is from genome assembly GCA_963969525.1 of Ontholestes murinus. Taxonomy (NCBI): domain Eukaryota; kingdom Metazoa; phylum Arthropoda; class Insecta; order Coleoptera; family Staphylinidae; genus Ontholestes; species Ontholestes murinus. The sequence continues at coordinate 27,923,857 of OZ018389.1, forward strand.
TCAAATTTTAACGTGATTATTTATTGTATTTATGTATGTATTTTATGTATTTTTTTAATAGACCCATGGCTAGTCTCTCCTTATGAAGATAATATTTGTTCGAATGCAGAGTAAATTTGTTTCAGGTAAGTATATAATAGACAATATTTCCTCTTGATTTTGTATGTTTATTATATGATGGTTATTAGATTTTCCACTGCTATATAAAGAAGGAGTATCTTACCATGATAATGAAGGAAAGATACTTCACTGTGGCACTGAGTTTTAGTTACAAAATTTATTGATTTTGAAATAGAGATTGTATATATATATATATATATATATATATATATATTCACTGTAAAGCAGTAATTCTTAATCAAAGAAATCAGTACAAATCAGTTTCAGTTAAACATTAGGTGTATTTTGAAGAAAACTATGATAACCATTTTCCTCAACAAAATAAAATATGTCGACCAGGGTCACAAAATTTGTAAGTTATGTCCATACTTTTCGATGGTCAGAATGAATGTACAAATTTTCCATGTTTAATTTCTGAATAGATAAGAAGTGAAAAGACTCAATTTTACATAATAAAGAATAGCTGAAACAAATCTTGAATGAGGTACCTAAATTATGATTCATACCCGTCCAAAAAAATACTTGAACTAAACAAAACAGAATTCACTTTCTTTACAATTTATTTTTATAGATACACTTAGCTGCTAAAAATAAATTGTGAAGAAATTCTAACAAGTGTTTTATTTAATTCAAATATCTCTTAACGTAACTCAAAAATCAAAATCAAAACGAAAATAGAAATGAATATTTCTTTATCTATGCGTATAAAATTAGGTGAAATGAAGCAGTTTACTAAGGCTATTTCAAAAGATGATGTTATGTTCAAATACTTGGAAAAAAGTTTTCAGAATGTTTAGAAACTTAGTTGAAAGGGGAAAGCTTTGCTTATAAAGGATAAAGAATTTGAAACTATAATACCAACAAAAACAGTTTGAGTTGTTTTCAAAGATGTATCATTAAATTATTAGGTACTTACAAAGATCCTGATTATAAAACAAATGCTATAAATATGCCGCAAATTCTAGGTATTTGTATGTTTGAGTATCAAAATATGTTTTACTTGTACGTAGACTTTTCCAGGAAAATTTAGGATCAGGCACCGAAATAGTCGTTGTTAATATCATTTAGATATGTGCTATGGGTTCACACTAAGTAAATATTATTTAAAATATTCAATTGCAAATGGGGATTAATAATTCTTCAGATGATAGCTTAATAATACAAGGCGTCCCTAAAGAAAGTTTATATTTAGCGGACCAATTAAATAAAACAATCAATCGAAAATTTGTTTATTATTAATTAAACTATACAATTGAAGAATTTATTTCTTAAAAACAATATCATCCAAATGTAAACCTTCGCGATCACGACACTCATTTATTCGAATACTAAAATTTCTTATGACGGCTCAGCAAGTAGATTTTGTGATGGTTGCCATTTCATGATGGATATTTTATTTCAAATACGCCAGAGGAAAAAACATAGTTAAATCAGGACTGCGTGGAGGCTAATTTATGTCACCTTTCCTGGAGATCAATTTGCCAGGGAAAAGTTCATTTTAACCGGCACCCAGGGGGTGTAATTCTTGTACCAATTGATTTTTATAGGGGGTGAAACATTAGGACTTTGTGCCTAATACAGTGTAATAACGTACTTCTGCCCTTCCAAATTAAAAGGTTCGAATCACACGAACAGACTGATTAACACGATCCACGTTCTCTGTCGTTCTTAATGATCTTGGTTGTTTTTTTTTATTTTCCCTATGTTGTACGGGTCTCTTCAAACTTCTTCACCCATTTTCGAATGAGAGGTGTACTTTGTGCCTCATTTATATGATCAAAATTTTTACTGTTATCTCCGAATCATAAAACTTCATAGCGAGTAAATTCCCAAGCACCAGAGTACCGATATACCGCCTTGTAATAGTTGCATTTACGCAGAAAGATTAAGAAGTATAACAATATATATATATATATATATATTACTGTATCCCGTTAACATGTGATTACTCTAAAAAGAAGATGTTAAACCACTGAAGACCGCAGCTTATAGTTATTCCGCTGAAGAAAATATTCAGTTAAAAGGTCTGTAGTAATATTGATGGTGGCGTTTTGCATCGATCCTTATGTTTATGTTTATATGTTTAGACTTAAGCTTCCTTTTTTGCAAAATAGGTATAAATATACAAAAATTTTGGATGGATGAAGCTGAGCGGAGTTCATACAGCTTATATGATCTTCCACTCTAACCTGTATTTCATATACTTGATGTACTAATGCATTTTCTTATAACTAAATTGCCAGTCTTCATATTCAGAATATCCAGAATTTGAAGTCTTTCTAATACCGGATGTAAACTCTCTAGATCCAATCAGGTTAGTCTTTGTGATTTGAGATCTGATTCAAAAAGTAAAACTTATTGATAATTGAAAGCTATTTTTATTAGGACAGGAATCCAAAAAGGGAATTTGTTAAATACTTGCAGATAGAGGAACCCGATATGCTGAACATGGTGCCTTCGATAAAACGACTTTCAGAAAAATGGAAACTGCTCTCTCCACGCATGGTGTGAACGCTACATTTAGTGGATGGGTCAAAAGCATGCTAGAGAATCGGACAGCCACAGTAAATGTAGGAAACGCCACTGTCAGAAAGATCGTTGCTAAAGGCTGCCCACAGGGTGGAGTACTCTCACCATTCCTGTGGAACATAGTTGTTGACAGCCTACTGCGGCGACTTAACGACAATGGCTTCCACACCATAGGATATGCAGATGACATAACCATCCTGCTAACAGGCAGATTTGAGACGGTGTTATGCAGCTTGATGCAGGAAGCCCTCAAAATAATTGAACACTGGTGTAACGACCAGTCTCTGGCCATAAACCCGTCAAAGACTGAAATGGTCCTCTTCACAAAGAAAAGGAAACTAGGTAAGCTAAAGCTTCCTAAGCTCCTCAACACCCAGTTGACGTTGTCGTCGGGAGTCAAATACCTGAGAGTGATCCTCGACGGCAAGCTGACGTGGGAACCACATCTCAAAATGAAATGTAAAAAAGCATGTGTCTCCCTCTGGCAACGCCGGAGGGCTGTGAGGCAGACATGGGGGCTATCTCCCAAGATAGCACTTTGGTTGTACACAGCGGTAGTAAGACCAATGCTGGTTTTGTGGCCCTGAGCCAGACAGAAAACCTCAGCAAAGTAGCTTACTCTGTTGCAAAGGATAGCCTCAGCACGACCGGAGCAATGCGAACAGCACCCACTACAAGCAAGCAGATCTCGAATATAGAATAAATGTTAGAATATGCTGATCAAACTTTAAGAATTGGATTGCTCAATAAGTATAAAAATTAATTAAAGTGAACAAAGCCAATTTCTATCAGATATTAAAATGAGGTAAGGCTGAAAAGAGAATATACTTAAATTAAATTTTTGATTAGTTTTTGTTTAATAGGAAATTGATTTTTAAATTTTAGGTACATACATTACATAACATTTATCCTTATAAAAACAAATTAAAATAATGCCTTGATCATTCAAAAATTGCACAAAAAACCTACAAGTCTATTAAAACAGTTAACATTTACTGAAAAACCAATTGCTTCAGCAGAAATACAATATTTTACGTAGATTAAATACCTTTTTTTTAAATAGAATATATTTTTTTACATCAAACAAGAAAACCAACCAATCCTGTGGTGATGTAAAAGGAGGGAAAATCTTGATATATTTATTTACAATTTTTATACATATATTGTAAATGTATTAAGGATCAAAATTTTTCCGATTCACTAAAAAAGCAATAGTATTACCTATTCACAAGAATATTCAGTTGCCGATAATTACCGACCTATTTCCCTTTTACCTGTACAAAAAATTTTGAAAAAATAATACAAATGCAAATCATAGACCATTTGGAAAATTACATCTTTTAAAAAACAATATTGTTTTCGAAAATCACGTTCAACAACTAAAGCCATTTCTGAATTTGTCGAAATGACAATTGATTGTTTTGAAAAAAAAAAACCATTTAAAATCTTCGTTCTTAGGTCTATCTAAAGCATTGTGTTTCCCACTCAATCCTCTTAAAAAATTAAATGCTATAATCTGCATCCGACTAGTTGCAAATTAATTTCATCATACTTAAATGGTAGAACACGGTGTGTTATGTCATCTGGTGTCACATCATCTCAGCTACCGATTGCATATCAAGGATCAATCTTGGGGCCACTGTTATTTTTATTATAAAGGGTGGGCCATCGCAAGGAATCTTTTAAAAATCTTAATAAAACACAAACGGCTAGATGAAATTTCATCATCTTGCATTTATTTTGTAGCCAAGAGTGTCCGGTTATACATGGAATATGACATCAGTAAAATGGCTGCCACGGCTGGCCTTACAATAGTCTATTCTCTCGACCCAATTTTTCAGAACATTTTCCAACGTCTACGGCTCTATATCAGCAATGGCATTTTGGATATTGACTTTAAGATCGTCCATCGTTGCTGAATCGTTGGCATAACAATGTTCTTAACCGGCACCCCAGATATAAAAGTCTATGGGCGTCAAATCGCAGATCCTTGCTGGCCAATTCACATCTCCACGACGGCTGATTACACGATTTTTGAACTTTGACCGCAATAAGTCGATAGTTTCGTTGCTAGTGTGGCATGTCGCCCCATCTTGTTGGAACCAGATATTGCTCACATCCAAACCAGCAATTTGCTCCCAAAAACAGTTTGCTATCATGGTCCTATAGCGGTTTCCGTTGACCATTTCGCCAGATTCAAAGAAGAATGGGCCGATGATGCCGTCGGCCCAAAATTCGCACCATACAGTCACTCGTTTGGGATGCATTGGCTGCTCAACGGTCACGTGTGGATATTCCGATGCCCAAATCCTGCAGTTTTGCTTGTTTACATAGGTCCCGAGGTGAAAATGCGCTTCATTGGAAAAGATAATTTTTCGCAAAAATTCACCATCGGCTTCCAGCTGCTCTAGGGCCCAATTAGCAAAGTTGTATCGTAACTGCTGTGTTATTTGGACCTTATAGGCGAATAAACCGATGTCTTTATGCAAAATACGCCTCATGGTAGTGCGACTAATGTTCAATTGTTGAAAGCGATGACAAGTCCATGTTCTCGGGTTGGCTTACACACTACGGGCTACAGCAGCAATATTCTCGGGTGTACGGTCCACCAGTATACCAGTTTTACGAACTTTGTGCACAAATTTCTTCAGAACACTTGCATTTGATGCATATGCAATTTTCGCACTGATTCTGCAATACACTGCTGATATTCATCGTCAGTACAGAAAATAATGGGTTGAGTGGAAGAACACTGCACTGTGAACACCTCCTTCAGGTCTTTATTTAAATTTTTAAGTTATTGTGAATATATTTTATTTTGTATCTTTTTTTTTAGTAAGACTTGTAGAGCTAATAAACTGAACTAAACTAAAGTAAACTAATAAAAAATACTTAATGCCTTAAATTTATTCTTTGAACTTTTGATAACATAATTTAATTTGCTTAAATTCTGCCCTTATGAATTAATAAACACTACACGTAACATGCAAATGTAGGCCAGACTTGTAGATGTAATTATATTATATGATATTAATGCAGAGTTTAATAGAATTAATTATGTAGATTAAATTATTACAAGTGAACTAATTTGACGAAAAGTGAATGTAATGAAGGTAACTCCTAGAGTTAATTCGATTCCAATGCGTTAGTGTTGTAATGCAGTAGCACAACGCCTTTTGTTAAATTATTAACAATATCACGAGTTAAGGACTAAAATTAAAATCTAAAGTCATCAGAAATATGAAACAAAAGAATTAATCAAACAATTCGTTAAAAATAATAATTTTATATTAATTGTAAAATATATTTTTTGTTGCTATAAAAAATAATTGTGAAAATAAAAATGTATTAACATAGTTTATTTGTTTTTTCTCGATGAGATATGTGCAAATGTCTTAAATGTTAAAAGAGTATAATAAAAAACAAAAGTTTAAATTAATTAATTTCTAATTAATATAAAATTTCACCACGTGTTAAGAGAGAAATTAATACATGGAAATGTAATATAATTATTATATCATAAATAATACAATTATCCCCCATTTTTTGATCGTATGTAATAGTTTTACATACTATGAATAATTAAACAAAATCATTTTTATGAAAACTTTATTGATGGTTAAAATATGTTAAATTATATATATATATATTTATTATCTAGCGATAAATAATACATTTAACATCTGGTATTTGTACACATCTGTTCAGTGATTTATGATAGGTCGATGTCGATCGAACGAACTACGGCGGTAATATATTGGGAAGTGGATGTTTCATTGCAATTCGATAAGTTAATAATGTCTTTCTATCAGACTTCGGTTTCGATAAATGCTGACCCCTTCAACGAAATAAATATTTCATCATTTCGGTGCATACATTAAGCAACATTTCCGTGAAAACTTCCTTAATATTATCTTTACTGCTGCAACTGTGTCATTTACATTATCCATATATACCACAAAAGGAAAAGGTCATGCCGCAAGACCTCGTTGGCCATTAAACGTGAAAATATATTGTAGGCAAAACCTATTGTTTTAATAAGCGTGTTTTATTTTACTTGTAATTTGATCCTATTAAAGACATAGCTTACTGTTATAAAATTATAATTTTCCAAAACACCAAATTCAAAAACACAATAAGTAGTAAATAAAGCAATAAGACTGTGAAGACAAAATAATTCTATTACAATCTTTTTTATACCGCTTATGTACTAAATGTGCTGCATTGCATTTTAATGAAATTTTCAGAGTTTTTTTTTAATTAAGAAACGATAAAACGTTCAACATAAAAATAATAATAATAATGAATCAAGTTATGTACAATTATACAGAACTCTTTATTATTTGATGAATTTTATCAATATAAAGTACATTTTTAAGCGTAATAAGACATTCAACCCTTACCAATTAAATGTGTTTAATTTAAATGTGGTTGAATAATTCGACTACAAGAAACAGAATTATTTATTCATAACGATTTGGCTTGCACGAGTCACAGTATGTTGGCAAAATGAACAAAAAATAATGAGAAACGACGAAGATTTGAAATCAGTGGTGCAATTGCGATGGTCAATGATATCAAATTATGACAATTGGAGACAAATAACTGATCAACATATCCTTTACGATCTTTTAAACCATTCCTTTGTTTACTTCTTATTATCGTACTACAAAATGGCAGTAGTATTACAAGAGATCGTATTGAGATGTGCGATCTGTGATATTGATTTTATTCACAGGCTCATGATAATCGCAGATTGGCTAAAATAAGTCCTAAAGGACGAAATTTGCAATTTAGAACACAATGGGGGAAGTAATAAATAATAAGCAGATTATTGTTTAATTTAATGAAGGAGGCACGATTACTTTGTTCTACCACTTTGTTTAAAATTACACGTGAATTTATTTTTAATAATGACTAGCTGTTAGTCGAAACTATAGTCACGTGTAATTAAGTGGTAAAATAAAGTATTTGTGTCTCCTTCTTCATTATATTCAAGATGTACCATAGGGTAAATGCCTCCACAATTAAATATTGTTTAATTATTCGCTGAACCTCCCTTTGGCGCCATATACGGCCAACCCCTACATAATTTGCTCTTACAAAGCTCAACCAAATATTTTAAGAACCATATCAACATCAACAATGCTTATGATATTGAACTAACCAATTTTAAAACTACCAAATGTACAGGCCCTGATTAATTAATATCAGTTCTATTAAAACTTTGTGTTTTCCTATTTGCCGTCCAATATAGGTACTTTTTGATCAATCTGTGATGTCTGAAACATTTTCCTCATTTTGGGAAAACTAACTAAGTAAAAAAAAACTACAGACCGATCTCTTATTTATCTTTTATTTACTAAAGGTTTTGGAGAAAATTATTACAATCTCTTTGATTGTTTTTCTAGTGCTATATTAAACAGACAACATGGTTTTAGAAACGTTTATGCTATTTATTTGCGACCAATTCATGATAGATTCCTTGGAGAATGGCCATGAGACTGATTCCATATATACGGACAATTTAAAGGTCTTTGATAAAGTGGACCATGCCATTCTTATTCAGAAGCTCAAACACTTTGGTATTGGTGGTAACATATTTGATGGCTTAAGTCTTCTTTAATTGGCAGTACTCAATCTGCCCCTGTGGGTATCTTCAAGTCATTGGAGTTTAAAGTTTCTTCGGGGGTTCCACAAGGGTCCTTTACTGATTAATTGCTTCTATCGCTCAGAACGTTTTCTCTACGCCGATAACGTGAAGATATTTTAAACTATTAAATGTAACGAATCTCCGCATTTATACGGTTGAGTCTTAAGTCATATAGTTTTTTTTACTAACATCATAATAAATAAATGAAGCAAATGTTGTTTGACACCATTGTCTGAATTGAATTGGTTACCATTCAAAGAGTTTTGTAAAGATCGAAACACATAGTAGTCGGACGGCGCAAGGTCTGGTGGTCCATTAAAGCCCGTCAAGCTCTGACTTCTGGCGAGTCACTAAACTTGTGTATGGTGTCACATTGTCATAGTGGAACACAACACCCTTACTATTTACCAATTCTAGCCACTTTTAGTTGATGACTACATCCAATTTGTCCAATTGGCGACAGTACACAGCCGTATTGATAATTTGGTTCTGTGGTAGCATCTCAAAATACCAACGCCTTTGTAATCCCACCAAATTGAGAGCCTTCTCCTTCTTTTGATAGATATTTGCTTTCGAAGTGGTTGCAGCTTGTTCACCGTGTTTTCACTATAATTGTTTTCGCATGGCATTATCGTAAACTATTCATTTTTCATAGCCAATGACAATACCTTTGAGAAATAAATCATAATCTTTGTTATATTAATTCTGACACTGACATTCTGTTAAGGAATCTTTACCGTACACAGCACATAACATTTTATGGGCTTGCATTGCGTGTTTTCCTTTCTGAATTAAAACAGTAAAACCTAGCGATATTCTTTGGTTTGCTTTTCCATCTTTCGACTACTGCTTTTCAACTACTTAATCTATTCATTTTTTTTAATGACAATTGAAGTATCTCCTGTCAAATGCAATTTAGATTAGACGTGTAAACATCTATTGGTCGGAACTGAAATAAATTGAGACTCAACTCAATATATAAAAAGACTTACCAAATGTGGTTAATATATTCTTCTATACAAAGTCTTCCTCTTGGCACTGCAGCTTGCCTGAAAAAAAAAAACAGAATAATTATTGTTAATGTAAATGAACTATTATATTTAGAGTTAAAAATTGTAGTGATTTATTTAAACAAGACACTAACAATAAGCTAAAGGAATATTTTGTAATATTTTCATGATGATAATATTTTCTGATGGCGACATTCCGTGTATCAGGAAGGGTCAATTTTAGGTGTATCAAAAATTGAATTTTAATTTAAAACACTATGAAAATACTTATTTTTATTCAAGATTTTGAAAAGTACCATTAAATTGTCTAAAGTCAGCCTAAGAAAAGAAGCATTAATATCTCAAAATGAGGGGATAATAATATACGGAAAAACCATAAACAACATAAGATTTGCAGACCGTCATTATGGCAGATTCCGCTAAAGAACTTTAAACTCTACTAAAACACGTTTTATTTATCTTATCTTATTTCTTTGGTCTCCTTTCTTGAATAATTCACAATAAACATATTAATAAAAATAAAAACATACATTGAATTTTGGACAAAAGGAGCACAGGCGGAGTTCACAATTAAATATGGTCTTCCACTCTAACCCTTTCTTTGCCATGATGTTGAGGGAGCTAAAGATATGGAGTAAGAATGAATACGAAAATGATTAAATCTATGACAATAACAAAAAAAACTAAACATACAAGCAAATATATACTTATACAACTGGAAAGAGATCAAAAATACATATACGTAGGTACAAGGTGCTAATTTGAAAGGTCAATAAAAGGAAAAGTATTTCACATATCGATTTAATTCTTTTTTTTTATCGTATTGTACACATCCTGCATTTTTTTTTTCAAGTGGTTATTTAAATGACATCTCTTTCGAGCATTGGGAATGGCTTGGCAAATGTTGTCCTTCAGATGTTGCAGGGTCCGTGGCTTGTCATTGTAAACAATGGATTTGAGATACCCCCATAAAAAGAAGTCACGGGGAGACAAATCAGGGGAGCGCGTGGGCTACAGTAGTCACCCCTCAAGGAGAATAGGCGCTCGTGGAAGTGTTCCCTCAAAAGTTCCATTGAAATTCTCGCTTTGTGTGCGTGGGAGAAGAAATGCCTGTACATGAAAGTGGTTCCTCATGAAGTGCACGGGGATTGGCACCACTCCAATAGCGTATGTTTTGCTTGTTTACGCATCCGGAAAGGTATAAATGGGCCTCATCACTAAAAAACACGAGGGCATCATGAGGCAAATTAAGGAGCGCTTCACATGCACTTTGGCGAAAAACAAAATCGCGTTCACAGCAAGTTTATAGAAATGAAACTGAGTTTTTTTTACCACTTTGCCACTTTCCCCCTGAATGCGTCCACCCACGAAACGTTCGATTGCCAGCCAGGAACGGGACCCGTGGGATGAATAGTAGGTCTCGACGTCGGACGCACGCTCCTCCTTTGTCCAACGCATGATAAAAACTAGCTTGGGCGGTAACAAAATTTCAAGACCCCCTCTTTCGAATGAGACCCTCCCTAGCTCTTTCTGACCACGTCTCGCTCATTGGCGCCTAATTCAAATCAGTAAGTTCCCCTGCCGCACCCTGTACATGGATCACAAAAAATAACGACCAAACAACAGAAATAAGAAGGAGAATAGATATAGTAAGAAGTGCATTTATAAAACTAAAAATAATCTTGTTCTCTGTAGCAGAAATCTCCCAATTAACTAAGAGTGAGATCATTTAGGTGTTATGTGTTTTCAGTGCTACTATATGGACTAGAGAGCTACTGGACACTAAAACAAGAATACATTGACAAATTACAGTCGTTCGAAATGTGGTGTTGCAGATGGATGCTTAGCATGTCCTTTACACAGAGGAAAACAAACGTGGAAGTGGAAGATGGAAGGGATATGAGATGCTCAGAGTCATCATGCAGGGTAAAAGAAAAAGAGAAAGGAACGTTGGTACGAGGGTTGCTATTTATGTATTGAGAATAGGCAACACTGGTATTGTAAAAATCTGACATTGCCATCGCAAAGTTTGACATTTTTGATGTTATGCGTACTTAGAACGTTTGGACGTGGAATCACTATTTGTGTTGTTTACAGTAAGTTGTATATTTCATCTCTGCCAAAAGATGGAATAAAATTTTCCAGCTATAATTTATTATGACTTTCGATGTGGTCTAACTCGAGAATAGTGCATCAATCAACTGTATTCAACTCTTGGCAATGAAGCGACATCCACAGCCACTATATATCGCTGGCACACTGAATTTAAATGTGGACGCAGTTCGCTCACGGAGGAAGTTAAAAAAATTCGTCCAAAATCGGTCGCTGTGCCGGAAAATATCGACAGTTTGGGTGTTTTAATGTGAAGCAAAGCCAACAAATGCGTTTATCTTCACGAAAACCGGTCATGTGGCAACTGTGGCTCTCAAAAATCAAAAGATCGTTAATTCAGCGTGGTATACAACTATTTGTTTGCCTGAAGTTTTCGGTAAAATGAGAGAAACCGACCCAAAACGACGAATCACTTTGCATCACGACAATTCGAGCTCACATACATCACATGTAACAAACGAGTATTTAGACACACAAAAGATCAATTGGCACCCAATAACTTTTTCTTGTTTGAAGATAAATTGCGTGGACAACGATTTTCATCACCAGAAGAAGCGGTCGAGACCTTAAAAACGCATATTTTAGAGCCTCCATCTTCTGCCTGGACAACGTGATTTAAAGGATGTTTCAATCGCATGCAAAAGTGTATAGATCTTAAAGCCGAATATTTTCAAAAATAATAAAATATCTTTGATAAAATTCATTTGTTTATTCTTTCTATTCTCAATACATAAATAGCAAACCTCGTAGAAGGAGAATTTCATGGTTGTGGAATTTGAGGGATTGGTTTAAATACAGTTACATAGAACTTAATTGCACAGCTGTAAATAAAGTGATAGCAATGATGATAGCCAACCTCCGTAAGAGACGGCACCAGAAGCAGAAGAGAGTCAGCTTTGATTTTCGATCAATATAATGGCTATTGTATAGTCAATAAAAGTAACTGGTGCAGCATTCTCACTAAGAGCATGTGTTTGCCTATTTTGCTTAACTGTACGATTGCTGGTTTACTTACAAATAGGTCGTTGCATTATAGCAAGAATAACAATGGTACGATCATTGACCCTTATGGAAACTAATCCTTACTAAATGAAACTTTAAAGGTTACTTAAGATTAAAAGAAAGATATGAAGATGAATATTTTGTGAAATATTATTTCATCTAATATTACAAATAAAGATTCAAAATTAAAAACATATCCGAAAATTAACAATGTATCTTTTCCAGCATTAAATTAATGTATTTGAAAGGTCAATAAAAACAAAAGTACTTCAGTTATTGTTTTAATTATTTTTTATTTGAGAATACAATATCCCAAGTTTTTTTCATACAGTTTTGAAAATTACATCGATTAAATGGCGACCCCCATTGTACATGCACTGATTAAGTCGATTTTTGAAGTTCATCTCCACTCTTCGCAGCATATCAATCGGTATGTTGGCAATGGCGTCGCGAATGTTGTTCTTGAGGTCCGTGGCCAATCGATATAAACCAGGGATTTCAAATAACCCCATAAATAAAAATCGCATGGAGCCAAATCAGGAGATCGCCTCTGAAAGAGATGTAGAGGTCGGGGAAATGTTGTCGCAACAAATCCATTGAGCCTCGTGCTGTGTGTGCTGTGGCTACATCTTGCAGAAACCACACGTCTCTAACGTTCATTTCTTCGAGGCTTGGAAGAAAAAATTCCTCGATCATGTTCCTGTAACGAGCTGCATTCACGGTAACTACGCGTTCGTTTTCTTAAAAAAAAATAAGGTTCAATTATTCCCATTCCGATATCGCACACCAGACAGTAACTCGTCCACAATGAAGTGGCTTCTGGTGAAGTTCAGGCGGATTTTCATCACTCCAGTAACGCATGTTTTGCTTGCTGACGGAGCCGGAAATGTCAAAGTGACCCTCATCACTGAAAAAAAGACCGCGACTTGAGGCAGGTTGTCAAGTAGTACTTCACATGCATTTTGACGGGCAACAAAATCGCGTTCAGTTAATTCTTGCACCACAACCAATTTATAGGGATGAAGTTGAAGGTCTTCATGGAGAATTCGTCGAACAGTGGTGCCATAAATTCCCAGAGCAGCTGCATGTTTGCGAGCCGAACGCCGGGGAGAACGCAGAATTGACTGCCTCACTCTTTCGACATTTTCCGTTGATGTCCATTTCTGGGTTTAGCGACACTTCCACACTCCTGAAATTAGTGAACCCACGACAGAATCGAATTACGGCCAGGAACGAGTCTGTGAGGAGGAATTTCAAAGCGAGCGCTGAAGGCACGTTGCGTACAAACAAGTGAGCGACCGTTAGAAAAGAAGCTCTCGACAGTGAACGTCCGCTGCTCTCTAGACCAGAGCATGATGCCAACTGACTAGAGAGGGAAACAAACTTGGGACTTCCCCCTCCAGATGCGCCGCCCTACCACCCCTCTACCCAGCCAACTCGCCGCTCGGGGGTTTTTTCAAATAAGTAAGTTTCTCCGGCGCACCCTGTAGCTTGCTTTAACATTTTAATAGAAGGTTAGTTAAAGTATTGAATGATTTTGGGGTTAAGGACTCTCGTCAAACTTATATGGAAATTACTATTAAAGAAACTTATTGAAGAAAATGTATCTAAAAAAATTATTCGCAGACTACGTAAGTAAATATAATTGTTACTTTTGCATATGATCCCATAAGAGATAACTGCAGTTAAACAAGACATTTTCTGTCATTTTTTGTATAAAAACGATGAGTTTCAATAGTTTCTGAATAAAGTCGTATTTTTTAGATGAAAAATGGTGCGCGCTTTCGGAATACGCAGTTATATTCGGCTGATATTGCCATGAGTTGATTGAGCCTTTTACACTCTTAAGTAGTTGATGTTTGAATGACAATGTAATGGCTTGTTTTTTATTCAAAAGATCTTCTAATCGAACAACTTATTCCCGATGGTGTCTTTTAAAAGAATATCACTGAATACACAAGACGTGAAATAATAACCTACTTGCAGGAATCTTGTCCTGATATAATATTTGCAAAGTATTATATTTCCTTTTAAAAACATAATTTACACAAATCTATTTTATACGATAGATTAAATCAAGTAAACAATACGCTTATTTCAATATCTTGTAGATCATTGAAAAAATAATTGGTAGTTTAAAACATAGAAGTATTTCTTGGATTTCAGCCGAAGACTCTCTCGCCAGTGTATGTATGTGGAAGTGGGAAGAATGAAGAAGAAATAAGTCTAACATGTAAAAAAATCGATGCTAGGCATAGGCGTACGAGAAAAAAATAAGATAGAAGAAGAATAAAACGGATATTCAATAATGCAATACTGAGTAGCTACAGGTGGCATATACGTTACCACTAGAAAGAAGAATTGTGAAAAAAGAATAAAGAATAACGAACACCTTCAAGAAGCCAATGATGGATAAAAAGTTGTTCAAAAAGAGATTAATTATAAGGGGAATCACGCATGCGAGGGTGGAAGGTAGGTTTGTTTTATTTTCACAGAATCTTTAAGGTTAGATTTAATTCAATTCCATGTTTAAGTATTGTAATACGTTTGTAATACAATTATTAAATAAATATTTCTCCTTTTACAGTCTTGATAATCACTCTTTACTAATCAATCGAGATGTGTTCTAAATCATTTAGCATCCCTCTAGAGTTTAATTGTATGCAATTTTTTGCAGATCAAATGTTGATTGTGATTATTTTTCTAGAATTTTATAACAATAAATGATTGCTCTTGTTTCAATTTGTAGGTTTTTAAGATATCTGCATATTAACTTTATTTTAGAAGATATATTTTAGTGTTAAACAATCCGTTGGAAACATTTGTCTCTTCAGGGATACCTCAGGGGTCATATCTTAGACCAATACTATTTAATTGGTTGGGAATCACATATGCGAACGTCGAAATTTTAAAAATTAAAATTAATGAGAAATGCAGAAGAATAACAAACAGACAACTTTCCAATATGCGCAAACATTTTTACGATAAATTTGGTTTTTGTTTAGCTATTGAGCATATGTTCAAATAAACCCCCATTTATAAATTATTACTATTATTCAAGATAATTGATTTTTGGAGTTTATTTATTGGTATTAATTTTAATTGTTACAAAATCATGTTTGAATTTAATTAAAAAAATTGTTTATATTATATTGTATCAAAATAAAACCACTTGTGAAATTGTTTTTTTTAAGACATTTTATTTCTTCAAAAATTAAACTAACTACCACGTCAACAATGACAGTTCAAATTGTAAGCTTTTGCGTTAAATCATGGAAAATGTGAGTTTCGTAATATTTTAACTTTAATTCTTTGTTTTCGTTCCTCAAAAAAGATTTTGAAGTTGAAATATTGTCGATTTCTGTAGTATTTTTAATTCTAAATAATTTTGGTCTCTTATGTTTTTGTTCTAAAACAATTAGGGGAGCAGGAAATTGCATAAGTGTGATTTTACATGTTAAATTCTTATTAGTTTAGTTTAGTTTATTTACTTTACAAGTCCTACAAAAAAAATATACAAAATAAGATGATAAGATACATTTACAATAACTTGAATTTAGATCGCAGGACTTGAAGGCGGAGTTCACAGGGCAGTGTTCTTCCACTCAAACCATTGTTTCCTGTTTTCGATGACGATCAGGAGGTCATTTTTTTTTTATTACCGAGAGAACACCCGGTATATATATACATATAAATATTTAATTAGGGAGGTATCGTAATAATATATATTTTACATTAAACCTTCAAAAAATACATGTAGAGTAACATAAAAACACCACTTTGTTTTCTATAGAATATTTTTTCACTACTTACCTAAGAGAAATTAACTAAAATTATTTAAGTTAATAAGATTTAGATAAAAACTTAGTAGTTTGATTCGATGAGTTGCGTAAAGATACTGATAATCTATATAAAAAATAAACCTTTCTTCACATTTTTAATTCCAGTATTAAGAAAGATTTTGACTGTTTTTTTTTAAATAAAATAGGTTTGGTTTGTACATTGTTGCTCAAATACATTGTCCGTAATTTTCAAAATGTAATAAATCAATACCCGAAAAAAGAAACTAAATACGCAAGGCCCATCTGTTTAAAAAAAGTATCAAAAAAGTTTAAAGCATTCGATCCGAATCCATTTTAATATCGGGGACTTCAAACGAGAGGAAGAAGTTGGGTAAACATTTACAAACCCGGCCGTCATCGGCCCCAGCATGTTTAAACAGTTTTACGTTCTGTCTCCGGAAAGTGCTAAATTGGAGTCCCCTGAATAAATCTTAAAAGCATAAACATAGATAAGAGTCAAGATAAATATCGTGAAAGACATTTTCTCGGTAATTATTAAAAAGGTATTTTCGTTTCAATAAACCTCCTTTGGTAAATGGTAATATAATAAGAACAATAGTTATTTAACAAATTTTATCAATAGAAAATCTATAATTGGTATAGTGAAATGTCATTTCGCAAGATTAAAATACTAGTAGAAAAATTTCTAAGGGATTAAGGAAGAATAAGAAAAATATACTTTTTTACAGAAGCCAATATATTATTTTTTAAGTTAATGCTTTTTATTTCCAAACACAATATGTTGTTTTATTAACATAAAAATCTTTATGGTGAGACAGAAAAACCAAACGGACTAACCCATATTTAATTCTCATATGTCTTTCTATTATAATTGTATTCTCTCTTTGCCTAAAAATGCTGCTATTCTTTCTTCTTTATCGTTGTATTTATCTATAACTAAGTCTCATTTGTTTGGATTAATTGAGTTAGAAACCTTTCTTCAATAGTTTATTTGTAATCATTGTATTTCGGGCACAAAGTGACCTTTAATATCAAACTATTGATCATGGTCACTTTGGGCTTACAAATAAAATGTTGAAGAAAGGTTTCTGAGTGTTTTAAGCAAGTCATTCACATTTAATATTAGTCCGTAATTAAATTGTAGTAGGAAGAAGCTAATAAAGTAAAATATTAAAACAGTAATTAGTTCCTAATGAAACACTTAAAACAGTAATTGTAACTGTTTTAAGTGTTTCATTAGGAACTAATTACTGTCTTAATATTTTGGAATTTATAATATTTCAAAACTCTTTCTTTTAAATTACTGGTACACGTTACAAATACGTTTACTCTACGTACAAGAATATAAAATTACCTTCAGGCAGTATGTCAGATTAACAAAGTAGACTGCCTTCAGAAGGTCGACCAAAGACACGCTACTCACACACACACAAGCACTTTTCAGCTATTTAACGTTTCACTAGTAATCGCTTGACACGAATATCATTATCCTTACATTTTATTTACAGTGTATAATTAAACGAGCACGAAGAATGAATCTCTGGTTCTATTAAAATAAGAGGTTCAAGGTTTTAACATCGCACATTAATAACGCGGCGAAAATATATTTTCTGCCGCGCATCTAGGTTACTATAAACGTGATGGTTTGTTGTAAGGTGTAATTATTCATGTCGGATTTGTGTAATATCCGTTTTGTCATTTAAACGATCCGCTAGTCTAATTGTATGAGCCAGTTTCAAAATGTGTATTATTTTCATGCGGTTATATTCAATTATAAATGGGGGCGAGCTGTGTTAGCGACATCTGTAAATTGGTTTTAATGTTAAATCAACATTTCAACATATCAGTTTTATTCGTGTATAAAGTACAAAATCAAAAGTACGTTTTATTACTTGCTTAATATATCGTATTACTAATATAAAAAACGTCCAACAAATTAGATTAATTTCTGCGGAGGAGGCTTTTATTTAGTCTTCTAATGTCCCATGCATGCTCAATGAGTGAAAGATCAGAAGATCGGTGTGGGAATTAGAAGATATTAACATTATCTTCAGTAAATCGGTCCATAGAGACTCTTGCAATATGGTAACGGACATTGTCGTGCTGGAAAAGTGAGTCTTCCAACTGCTGAAGAAACGGAAGAATTTTGGGTTCTATCACCTCATCCACACATCGCTGGGCATTCATATTGCCTCAGATGATTACCAAATGAGACCTACTTCAATAAGTTATAGCACCCCATACCATAACCCCTACAGGCCCCTACCCTATACCATTGTAGGTTCCAGTGCAGTCGCAACCTACACCACTCCAAACGTTGCTGTCTTATGTTGAACCGTTACTGGTAACACAAGTTGTGGCCGATAGGATTGCATTATTTATAGAGGAAATAAATTAATAAGGAAATACATTTTGTAATAATATGCTTTTCGCAATTTGGCTGCAATTTTTTATCGATAATTTCAGAAATCTAGTAATTAAATATTAAATTACAGTACGCCTGTGGCCGGTAATAACCATAATTTTATTCTTTTGTGTTTTTATATGCAAAGCTGTTGATGTTGCTTAAGGTCAGGTTGCTAACTATTTGCAGCTTAAACCTTCTTAAAATTTGAATACAATGAAATGAAACTTAACGTTTTTTAGATTTTGATATTTTTTTGGCATCTAATTTAAAGAAACAGATAATATTTATAATATATCTCAGACAAAATAGAGACTAAACTGTTTTTATAACTATAGTTATTAAATAATTAAATGTTTCCGCGTTCTTATTGCTAATTGTCGCTGTTCAGAGCACTCATTAATTGTGTGTGATTATATCACACAATTAGGAAAATTGGTGCAATGTCTAGACGATAGGTCTGCTTATTTTGGTTACTCAGTACATATTTCCCCGTTCTAATTGCTTTCTAATTCTCTAATCCCTCCATCAGATTAAGTGCCTTGTTTGGCGGATATTAATGCCATCACAATACACAGAGTTGATTTGGTTCACTTTGGTTCCTTCGCATAAAACGTTGAAACAATACTGGATAGAAGGTGAATTTCGAACTAAATTCAAATTCTAGAAATCAACCAAAAAATTTAGACACCCATTTTTAATTTATATGTTATAAGCACTTTTTAAACTATAGGGAACTTATTACTAATATTGGTCCTGTATTTACCAAGGGTTCAATACAATGCACTTCAAGATTGTTTTACAATATACTTCATATATACCAATAGAATAATTGTTAACTTGTGAGTATCATACTTAAAAACTGTTCACGGTGTTGGGGAACAAGCGAGAAATGGTTTTTCGAATTTTAATTTAAGAAAGTCTTGGTAAAAAGAAATTATTAATTAAATTAAGATGTTGAAAATTTGAAAATTGCACTTGCAATAGCAGACTTCAATGTCATGATGATGGTGGAGGGCGATAAGATGGTCGCAATACTTAGACCGTTTGTTAGTCATTTGTGGGTATAATTCTGGACACCAAACTGACTTGGAATCAGCATGTCGACAAAATCATGGCGAAGGCAACGATGTCGCTTTGGGCCTGTTGGCGGCTTATGGGAAAAACCTGGGGATTAAAGCCCAAGATCACGTATTGGCTGTATAGAACGGCGGTGATACCCATTGTCACCTATGCTGCCCTCGTGTGGTGGCCGAAAACCCAAAAACTAGATACGCAAAAGAAGCTGAGTAGGCTTCAACGTTTAGCATGTATCACAGGGGCCATGCAAACGACCCCAACCGCGGGAATGGAGGCAATCATTGGTCTTACACCGCTCCATCTAGTGGTACAAAAAGAGGGACTTGTGGCAGCCCTCCGACTACACCAGAGGAAGAAAACACTGCCGGGGGACTGGACAGGACACTTAGAAATACTGCAGCAAATCGACCCGGTCCTTCTATCCAAACCGACGGACATAATGTCCAGGAAGCTCTAATTCGAATTACCGTTTAAGGTGTCGATCGAGGACCCCAAAACGGCTTTGATGAGAGTCAAGGAGTTTGGATGAGGGATATCAGCCTGGTACACGGATGGTGCCAAGAGTACCAGAGGTACTGGAATAGGTATTTATGGCCCTAACCAAAACCACAGGAGCTCCATGGCTCTGGGCATGACTCCCACGATTTCGCAAGCGGAAACGATTGCAATTGATATGTGCGCCAGAGAATGCTTGGATAGGCACCTAAATGGCGCGCATATATACATCTGCTATATATACATGGCTCACGGACTGTCTGAGAATGTCGAATATCCCTCTCGCAACTGGCGAAGAACAACTTGTTGGCCCTCATGTGGGTCCCAGGGCACGGGGATATTAAAGGCAACGAAGTGGCCGATGAACTCCCAAAAAGAGGTGCAAATGCCACTCCTATAGGACCAGAGCCATTTTGTGGACTCCCCATGGCGCATAGAAGAGAGGTGGTGCAAAAATGGGAAGAAGAAGACGTAAGCATTGAAACAATGTACCAGGTCTACGTCAATCAAAACGACTCCTGAAACTCGATCACAGCCACAAGGTGCTTGAACTCACAAGGAACGAGCTAAGAACTTTCACCGGACTCATGACAGGGGATTGTGCCCTCCGATACCATTTGTGGAAAATGGGAAAAGAGGAAAGTGGAAACTGCAGATTGTGTGATTCGGCAGATGAAACTACCGAGCACATACTATGCACTTGTGTCGCGATTGCTCACAAGCGTCTTTCGCACTTCGGCAGTCACCGATTATCATCCCCAAGATAGTTACAAGGTTCATGGTGGACGTGGGACTGCTTGGGAAGTGATTGGTTAAGGGTAGAACAATAGATCTGTTGGGTCGCACTTCACGAGAGGCTAACAAATCTCACTAAGACCCTACTTAACCTATAACTTATATAACCTATAAAGTCATTTGTGCCACCGCCTGAGTCCTACTCCTCAAGCCAACCCAAACTTCCTGTGAAGTCGAGTAGTAGACCGTGTGGAGTGTTGCACGGCTTTGTCCAATCTGGCCACTCTTCTCCGAATATGGATCACCTAACTTATTTGAGTGACTCGTATTCACACAGGATGTGTCTTAGGGTCTCCTCTTCTTGCTTGCTATTCCACCCCTATGTTATGTAGGTGCTTATTTAGTTTGCAGTGCAAAAGGTAAGGGTACTGACTAACTGTTTCCTGGTAGTTCATCGTATTTCCTTCTCAGCTTCGGTATTGGTGAGTGGATTAATTTTTTTGCGATCGCAAAATTGTTAGTTTGCAGCCATTCCTTTTTGTGTACCTCAGGGGAGTTTCGTTTCCGTATTTGGGAGATAGTAAGTGGTGCCAGTAACAGAGACTTAATCCAGGATATTATCTAGAGCTTGCTTTCACTCCGGTATTATTGAGAAACAAAATTGATTTGTTCGAAGTTGCTAGTTCCAGTAATTTCAGAGTGTCTCACACCGTTTGCAATCGGGCTACACGTTCCATTTGCCTTTAGTCTTACGGCTATGTATACTGCCATCTCCCTTGCATGTATGTGAAGGGGCGTCAGGTTCAGTAGATTTCAATTGCAGCCGTGGAAGTTGTGAGAATTGCGTCTGTCATAGCCTGGCACGCCAGTCGTAGTAGATAGTTTAGCTTCTTCCTGTTTACCGATTGCTTTTTTCTCGGCGACTAGGTTAACGGTCCATATGTCAGAGCTGGTCTCACGATTGCAGTGTAGAGCTACCGGGCCACCTTTGGCTTGAAACCCCAGGTTGGTAATAGTGCACCAGAAAATGACACAGGCTTTTTTAAGCTTGTGTCCTAAGTGGTTCTCCCAGTTGAGCTGCTTGAAGTCCAGTGTTATGTCGAGGAATTTCACCTCGTTTGTGAAGCACAACTGGTTGTTGAAGTTTACCTATGTTGATTTTACTGTTTCTTGTGAATAGTACTAATTAGATCTTCTTGGGGTTAACCTAGAGCGACGTTTATTCGCACCATTCCTCTATGCTTTTGTGAGCGCTTTTCATTAGGCTAGACAGAACACACTCGTGTTTTCCAAAGAAAGGCGTCCGCAACGACAGTCCATAGGAGCGAATATAGCACCCCGCCCTGTGGACATTCCATAGAAGCGGATATAGCATCCCGCCCTGTGGACATTCTTTTGTGGCAGCTACTGTCAGGCTATCTTTCCCTATCGAGACGGTTAAAGTTCTATTTCTCAGAATGCCCCAATCCATCCAGTGAAGGTTGTGGGCACTGCATGCTTGTTCTATATTAGGTAGGAAACTTTATCAAAGGCCCTTTCGATGTCTATAAAGGCTCCGAGGGCTGACTGGCGTGTTGTCGCACAGCCTCTCTAAGCTCTTTAGAAGAAAATACATGAGATTGGTCTAAATGATTTGACTGCGGTGTAATCAGTTTTACCCAGGTTTGGGGATAAAAACCACTTTGGCTTCCCACCATGGTCCTGGTACATACTGCATTGCAATACATGCTCGAAACTGTCCGCACAGTATCGGCAGTATATACACCAAGCCCCACTGTAGTAGGGCAGTATACACACCATCCAGTCCTGGCAATTTAAAAGGGGAGAATGATTTTATTGCCAGTTCTTATATTCCATAATTTTATTTTCAGTCACCTGACACGTGTTTTGATCTTTTACGGTCATTCTCAAAGTTAAAACTAAATTGATCATGGAATTGTTACAATAAGTCCCCGGTCTGACACATATATGGCAACATTGTTGACAGACCCATGTTAATTCCGGATAATACTAACGTTAAAATAGTTCGTGTAAAAATTTCATGGAATTCTGACCGTTAGTTTAGAAGTTACAGACGTTTTATTGACCCCACTTTGGTAATTTTCAAGACAATGGATAGAAAGAAAACACTGTTTTTTAATGGGGAAAAATACTGTTGGAGCCAAACAGTGGCTTGATAAGCATTATGGGGACTCTGTACCAGGAAATCAACTATTATTGACTGGTATGCTGAATTTAAACGTGGCCATTAAAGCATCGGTGATGATGAACGCTCTATTCGCCCAAAATCGGTAGTTGTTCCGAAAACCATAAAAAAATTCCACAAAAGAATTTTAAAATACCGTAAAATTAAGTTATGTGAAATAGGTGACACTTTGAAGATATTAGAAGGTAGTATCTTTACAATTTTACATGAAAATTTGGGCAAGTTGCTTTCGAAGTGTGTGCCGCGTTTGCTTACACCGAACCAGAAGCAACAACGCGTCGACGAATCAGAGCGCTGTTTGGAGCTATTCAAGCAAAATAAAAAGGATTCCTTGCATCGATATGTGACAATGGATGAAACATGGATCCACCACTATACGCCTGAATCAAAGAGATCGTCAGCTGAGTGGACAGCAGCCGGTGAAAGTCGTCCAAAGCGATCAAAAACTCAAAAGTCGACTTGCAAGAGTATGGCATCCATATTCGGAGACACGCTTGGAATTTTGTTCATCGACTATCTTGAGAAAGGAAAAACTATCAATAGTGAATATTACATGGCATTATTGGATCGATTGAGTGCAGAAATCAAGAAAAAATGGCCCCACGTGCAAAAGGAAAATGTGCTGTTTCACCAGGATAATGCCCCGTATCACAAGTGGATGAAAACAATGGTTAAATTGGATGAATTATGCTTTGAATTGATTCCTCACTCACCGCACTCTCCAGATTTACTCGCCATCGACTACTGGCTTTTTGCAGATATGAAAAAGATGGTCGAGGGAAAGAAATTTGGCTCATATGAAGAAGTTATTGCCAAAACTGAGGCTTATTTTGAGAGCAAAGACAAATATTTTTACATAAAGGGCATAGAAAAGTTATAGGGGCGTTGAAATGAATGTACCACTCTTGAAGGTGAGTATGTTGATGAATAAAGTGAAATTTCTAAAAAAAAAAATGTTTTTCTTAGTTAGACCGGAGACTTATTGAGTCTTGTGTTATGTTATATACTACAAAAATGGGTTAATTCGTGGAAATAACTGCTTTAATGATGCTTATCTCATGCTGGTTGTTTAATATGTAACACCTTTGCTAATTGTTTTCTTAATCTCTAATCCTTCTAATTGGTTCATCTTGCGACCTTTTCGGCAAATATGAATCGATTTAATTTCTCCCATGTGCTGTCCTATATTCGTACAATGGTCCGCTAATCATGTGTTTCCAGTTTGATTTAAAAATTATTTCTTATGTTCCTGTAACCTCGTTTCGAAATTTCTGTCTGTTTGTCTTTTAAAATTCCTTCACAATTAACACAATTAATTTTATATACTCCTGATCTTTTTAACACATTTTTCGATTCTATTTTGTTATTTATTATTTTATGGCATAGATTATCTTTATTTATTGCTTTTATATTATATAGTTTTAATTGTTTTTTTAAATTTTATTTTTGTACTCGTTCACGAAAGGTATTGCTGCAAATATGCTGTCTTCATGTCTGCCTGAACTGAACTGTTTCTGTTTAATTGCTTCTTGAAACGTTTTACAATTTTGAAAACTGTGTCATTGGTATAACCATTATTCATTGCAATTTGTATTATTGTGTCTAGTTCTTTCGTATAATCTTCCTTGTTTAATGGTATTGATAGTAGACGGTAATTATGTGAGTTTAATGCAGCGTGTTTGATCTGTGTTGATTGGAATGAGTCGTTCGGTATCGTATATTGTAGTCTGTTGTTCCTTCTAATCGTGAGATCCAAGAAGTTAATTTTCCCATTTTCCTCTTTCTCCATGGTGAGTTGTATGTTATTGTTTATGATGTTCAATAACTTGTAAAATGATTCTAATCTAATAATATTCTTCGTCCAGAAGTTGTTCTTGTTAATAATAATAAATTTTCTTCATATGAGTTCATAAATATTTCTGCGAATAACGGCGAGGTCGGGACGCCCATCGGAAGTCCATTTTCTTGCCGAAAAGGTTGCAAGATGAACCTTTTAGAAGTATTAGAGATTAAGAGAGCAATTTGCAAAGAAGATTACGTATTAAACAAACAGCATGAGATAATCAAAACAGATAACATTCTTAACGCAGTTATTTCCTCAACAAACTAACTAATTTCTGTAGTATATATATAGTAACATTTCCATAATCAATTTTGGTGTTAACTTTGAGAATGATCGTAAAAGATCGAAACGCGTGTCAGGTGACTGAAAATAAAATTATGGAACATAGCAAGTGTTTTACTTTATCCAATTTGAAAATTTGGTTCCATCAAAAAGTAGCGTAAGAAGTATCGAAAAGATTGTATTGCTCATTCTATTTTGCTTGGCGTGGTGACTTCCATACTCATGTTCCAGTACTCCGCAGTGGGGAAGTATTCTGGGTCATTTTGATGGTTCCCGTCTGACCCGCGTATGGAAAGTGTGACTCCAGAAGCAGACTTAGAGATTCTCGGAGGTCAGCAGTATAAGTGCCGTTCTCCTTTTGTAATATACCTGGCTGTGCACTGCGGCACCCAGACAGTATTTTCTCCTCTGTGGTTGTTGCAACTGCTACCCCACACTATGTGGTGGGCATTGGCACGCATCATATTAACAAGTCTAGCTTACCGTCCTCACAGTGTTTGATGAATGACGCCATATCCTTTGTGGGAGGAGGGGCCTCGCTGCTATATGGAAGGTAGGCAGTATCAGAGTTTTGCCATTAGCACCCTCCACACTGACCACTGCGAGGTCCGTTGCGCTCAATTGTGGAGTCTATGTCATACTGATATAAGCGCTTTACGTATGTCCCGAAAAAGTATGTTTTTCATTTTTAAAAGTCAAAGTTAAAAGAAGTCCAACTGGTATGGGATAATGGGATTAGGTATAAGTTTGAAGAAGTCGAAGGAAGGCTAATTGATATGGAGCGATGTGGTGAAAATGTTCACATGCCAATAGGATAAAATCTAGAATTAGGGTGTTTTGATTGCCGTTTGAAGAACATACATAGTGAGCGTATTTAAGTTTACATTATTATTATTATTTAATAGTTTTATAGTTAATTCATGTTCCCCATTGATTTCTCTTAATATTATTATTAATTGGAATTTGTATGCCACACTTATTATTATACTGAATTGAAAAATTCACTATGTTTTAACCACAAATAATTATTGTAAAAATATTATATAACGTGTAGGCACAATTATATAAATCTAAACAACACAGCACGACTCGAGTTTCGACGTTTTATCGTCATTATCAAGTGAATTATAAATTGATGAAATTGTGATTTTATACTATTTTGGGGTGAGGGAATATACCTGCCGCCAATTGTTTGCGGATTATCTCGGGAGGGTAGTACCAGATTAAAAAGTGGCGAAAAGATTAGTTCGGTCTGCTCATTAAGAAGATTTACTGACGGATTACGGCTCTGTTTGAAAATTTCCAATGACTCCAGGAGATTAAGCTTAGCGCCCTTGTTGCAATGATGCAAGATTTTTAGATTATTTATATCCGGGAATTGGTGTTTGCATTCTAAACAATGATTTGAAAAAGAGCTAGTGTCTTGATTAAGACGAAAAGCACGATGATGTTCGGAAAAACGAGTTGATACACTTCGTCCTATTTGACCTTCATACACACTATTGCATTCTGAACAACGGATCTCATACACACCCGATTTTTTAAGAGGATCGACTTTATCTTTGGCATTAAATAGCATGTTTGATAATTTTCCAGGAGGTTTAAACGCTACTTGATGATTCTCTTTTCGAAAAATATTAGCAATCTGTTCGCTGGTTTTTCCAAAGTATGTGAGCGGAATGAACGATGTATTTAAATTAGCTATTTTCGGATATATTAAAACCCTTGTGGTTTGATGACGTTTTTTTTTTATTAGGTTTTGAATGAGGTTAGTGGGGAAACCATTGTCACTGGCAATTGAAATTATTTTATTTAATTCTGTGGCTCTTCTGTCAGTAGTTAAGGGGATGGAGAAAGCTCTATGTATCATTGAGTGATATGCAGCTAGTTTGTGTGACAACGGGTGATTTGAGACAAATGGTATTGTTGAGTTGACGTTAGTAGGCTTCCTGTATATATCAAATTCGATGTTATTATTTTGGTGAATTAACGTTAAATCCAAAAAGTTAATTTTGTTGTCATTTTCTATTTCGAGAGTAAATTTAATTTTAGGGTGAATGCTGTTAATTAGATTGAGAAACTGATCTAATTGACGTGTTGTGCCACTGAAACACGCTATTACATCATCAACATATCTATACCAGAAGGAAATGTGTTTTTTGGCAAAATCAAGCGAGAAAATCTTTTCTTCGATATTGGACATGAATATTTCAGCTAAGAGAGGACTTAATCCCATTGCAAGACCTGTGGTTTGTTGGTAAAATTCATTATTGAGTTAGAAATAATTTTGGTTTACACAAGTTTCTAAACATTGATAGAGTTCTCATCTAATCAAGTAATTGCACTGTGATTTATCGAGTAAATTTTGAATAATTTCAAGACATTCTTTAATGGGTATATTGGAGAACATGCTACTAACGTCAAATGATACAAGTTTTGAATTTTTGGGAGTTGTTGTGGATTTGAGCTGTTCGGATAAAGCGAGTGAATTTTTTACTGAATGTTTAGGAGCAAATTTGGTATATTTCTTGAAGAGTTCATTAAGTCTAATTGCTAAATTCCTTGTTACACTGTTAATATATGAAACTACGGGTCGTATAGGAGAATTAGGTTTATGAGTTTTAATGAGACCATAGAGCCTAGGAGGTAAGGGATTTTGATGTACGATTTTTAATTTTTCAAAATCTGAGAACAGAACTGTGATATTTTTTAGAAGATTTCTGATTTGGGTTTGGAATATTAGGGTGGGATCTTTTTTTAGGGGTGTTAAGTTTTCAGTTGTAATGAAAGCGTTCATTTTATTAATATACTGGATACTTAATTGGATTTATCTGCTTTAGTCAGGACTAAAGAATTTGAGGATATTTTCGATTTAATTGATTTTATCACTGCGGAGTCTTTGGCAAAACTGCGGACATAGGATTTTATATGATCTGCTATATGAGCTCTAGGGATGAGAGGTTCTGACACTCTTTTGAGTTCTGATTCTACAATTATTGAGGATTTGTCGGATTTGTTGGTAATAAATGGACTATAATTGGGATTTTGAGAGAGGAGAGCTTGTTCTATAGGGCTAAATGTAACTTTAGAAAAATTTGTGAATTTAGGAGCTAGATTGGACTCTGAAACAACTTTTTGGGGGGCTGCCTTTATATTATTTTTAAGAATAGCTAATTTCTTCTTTAATTTAAGATATTTTTTATGATTAACTTTGCTAACATTTTCGCGAACAAAATCATCAAAGATGGTGAATTCTACTGAATGTAATTTGTACGTAAGTTCCGAATGCAATACCTTGAGATAATGTTGAATTGCATCTCTCCTCCGATAAAGGTTTTGAATTTCTGACCTAATCCATGTGAGTTGGGCGGTTTTTATAGTTGCTTTAATGATATTAGAACGAAGGCATTCTGAATTGAACCAGATATCTTGGGATACGAAACGGTATTTTTTTATCAACTTACTATAAAGTTTGGTCTGAGTTGCCGTACAGGCTGATTTAATAAAGAGAGTTGTATCGATGGGAACTTATTATTATATTCTATTTTGTAAAAAGGAGATTACATAAATAAACTAAATTAAAAATGTCATTTCTAAAGTTATTGTTTAATTAAATTAACTTTTTAGCTAATTATTCAATTATTTAACGAGACAAAATAATTCCAGAATATAATCATAAACAATTTAATCAACCAAAAAGTAAATTACATTAAACATTATTTATAATTCAAACAAACAAAAAGTAAATTGAAGCAAAAAACTCATCGTGGCTTTTCTTCGACTGAAAATAACGCACGTAATTGTTGTAATGTCATTGTTCCATTTTAAAAAAAGACCACCATTTTCGACAATTACTAGAGAGGCACAAAAACCACGTGCTATTAAGCACAAATAATACACAGGTGGACCGTCGACGAGAGGCGATTGAATAGGTTATTCAACCGTGACTATTTCCGTACCAACGTGCCCAACACACTCTACTTGCAAATGCTTTTATAATTTTATTGTTCTATTGCTATTTGTTGTATCAATGGGAACATTCCGAATGGCGTTGAAATAGAAATGCATGATGCAACGGAAGAGTTCACAACAATACATGGAAATTTCATTACACTTCAGATGAACGAACCGCCAGCTATCATTATTACAGAAGCGGCGGCGGTGTTTATTGAAATTCATTGAAATGCGTTTGCATCTCGAGCATAATAAATATATTCCGTTATTTAATAAACATATAACAGTATAATCACGCAGAAATGTATTTAGTTTTTAAGACACATCTTACATACATATATACTCAGTATCATACACCAAAAAATTGAATTTTTTCCACCAAAGTTGTCAAAAACATTTAACTATTAAAATATAGCAATGTAATGAAATTTGTAAGAAAAATAATAAGGTAAACATAAATGGGTTGGTCTATTGGTTACACACTTCTCTTCTCTTCATGGCATCAATTCTAGAAGTTGTCGATCACCTTCTCTCTTCTACCATCTTCTCTTGGGGTATTGTATCCTAAGCAACATGTATTCATGTTAAATAGCTAGCAGCATCTGAAATGAATGTTGTAAGTTCTTTAGTATTCTCCTCTTAATGTACTATACATGCTCAATGGACGAAATATCAGTAGAATAAGGTGACCGTGGCATGATATTGACATTATCCTCCGCAAATCTGTCTACAGAAACTATTGGATGGGCACTGAAAAAATGAGTCTTCCAACTGCTGAAGGAAAGGAAGAATATGAGGTTCGATCACCTCAACCACATATAACTAGGCATGAATATTGCCTCGGATGAATACCACATAAGACCTACTTCTTTAAGTTATAGCACTCACTCCATATCACAGTTTAATACACATGCCTCTTAACATAAAATTCCTCGTTCCCGCGTCTTGGTTTGACACATACAGAGGTGAAATTTGTAACATAAAAAAATGCACAAGCCAAAACTTAGAATATACCATTAAAAATGACATATTACATCGTATACAAATAATACACACATTGAAATCATAAAAAAAGGTGTAAATTTATATGCATTTAAACCACTATGGGGAAAGATAAATAAATTATAACACCCCAACCTCGTTTTAATATAAAAAAAAAACGAAATGAATATCTGGCATTCGCTCGTTCTCATTGTGACATGCGATGGTTAAAGCGTTCCAGTCATTAATGAAATGAAATTGTTGTGCAAGTAAATAACCGTAATTAATTTCAATTACAATTTTAATTACGGCGGACGCGGGGATGTAATTTTGTTATTTCCAACAAAATTGCTAATACGGGATGACGTTTTACAATAATTATTCAAATAGGCCACAGCTTTATGCATAATGCGAAAGCAAGAGTGTAACGTTTGAATGGGCATTTTGCGTTCGCGTTTTACTTTCAAATTATATGTTAATCGCTCTCCGGTGAGAATTTATTTAATTAATGCTAATAATCTAATTCGGAGTAAAGGGAACGATTTTCAAGCTTAGAAAAGTGAAGGACGGTCAAGTAATTAACTGGGACAGTTGATAATTTCCCAACAAACCACATTTACCGCCTTCTAGAAAATTCGAAATTTATTTGGTTGTTCTATTTAAATTATATTTATTAAATATAATTAAATAAGCCATTCGAAAATAATATCTGCTCGTAAATTATTAGAAATGTCATACACTTTTTTTTGCCTCAGAATCTAAATATTTGGACCGAAATTATAAGTGTTTTTTTTATTAAATCTTCCACATTTCTATGATTTTAGTTATAAATTTGTGTAGCGTTAAGTACTCCAATAATTCACAATGAATGAAGATATTGGAGGATTCATTTGCTCAATTGATTCCTCTAGTAAAATTAGTATTACTTTGAATTAAAGATATACTGTATTGAACCAATACTTCAATAAACAATTAAATATTAAAATAAAAAAGTGCGGATTAATATTAAATAACCAGCATCCAGAATTTGATGCTTCACCCGATGGTATATCAAATAATGCAGTTTTTGAAATTAAATGTCCATCGTCTTTAAAAACTGTAACTGATTATTTGTTAAAAACGGTCACATATCTCCTAAATGCAAACCACAATTACATTTACAAATGTTAATGTTAAATTTCAAAGTTGGTTATTTATGCTTTGCAGATCCTTCATTCGAAACCAACAACAAAGTAACAATAATTAAAATTAATTTCGATGAAAATTATTTCATGGATATATTAGGAAAGGCGAAGATATTTTGGGAAGCAATGATTTTTTCTAGATTATTAGAAACTGTTTTATAATTTTTAATTTAACTTTATTAAATGTATTAAAATTAACAATAAACATATTTATAATTCTATTATTTTTTATTGTAATTTTACTAAACCACATGCAGTAATCACCATGTAGTCTAGATATTTTATAAGTTTATTATTTACACAAGCATGAGGTTTTAATATTTTGTATTCCCGTACTCTTCTGATAACCCATTCTAAATGAATACGTAATGATGCAATTCTCTTGGTTTCTAACACCTCTGCTTTAGAACTCTTTACACCTGCTTTTACAGATGGCGGTCTGATTAAAATGCAATTTTTCTGATGTAATATTGCATCGATTTGTTTAAAACCACGATCTGCCATCACTGAACAATTTGGTTTTAATGTTTCTAAGTAATCCGATCTTTTAACGGCTGTAACATCAGTTGTACGCCCTCCAAAACCTTTTGAAATAAAGTTAATAAAACCACTTGGTGTAATCGATATTAAGTATTTAAAAGTATTTGCCTTTTTGTATTCTGACCAAGTAGCTGCTTGCTTTATGGGATCATTAGGCTTTTCAATTTCTATTTCAAAACAGTCAATAATACTTTGAACATTATAATAATTTGCACGAAATGCTAAAGACAGAAGTTGTTTAATTTTTTGTCTTTCTGGCCAAAAAATATATGCATTCAAACAAAAACTAATTTGGGGGACTGTGTTCCGAAAGGATTTTGCAGCTTGACTGTGAGAAATTCCGAAATCATCAGCTATTTCATCTAAAGAAAGGTTACTTCTAATTTTTCTTAAAGTTATGTAAATGTCTTGTAGCTACCGTTTTGTAGTTTTTACTAATAATAAAATTATAAAATAACAGTCAGTTGGTATTCCAAAATAAATTCTACACTTTTTTTATATAAATACAAACTACGTTCAATACAAATCGAACTAATTCTATTTTTAATCAAATCACGACTAGGGCTCGATGATGAACCACTGCACTGACAATATTCAGAAAAACTTGTAATGCTAGAAGAGGATCCCCTTTTTAATAAAGGAGACATGCTTGTACTTGTAAATTTCTTTATCGGTTTTATTTTAATAGGTGAGCAAGCTACACTTGTTACCTTCTTTAAATCACCGACATTGTTTGAATATATCGATTTTTAAAGTTTATTTGTCTGGTTTGAATACCAATTGTAGAACACATTACATCTGTTTGACAACTTTTCTCACATACCGACGCACTAATATCAGATGTTTCTTGGATATCATTATGCGGTGAAGAAACTTTAATTGACACTTCTTCACTTATTTCATTATCCTGAGTCTTTTCTTGCTCTTGAATGGAATCCTGAAATTCTGCATTTTTTAATAATTGTCCAACCATTTCCGTTCGAACCCTCTTGCTTGAGCCTTTTCTTTGTGGTAGTAGCAAAGATCGTTTTCTGTCAGCCTGACATTGGAAGATATGTGGAACAATATTTTCCTTCATTTTTATATATCCACTAACCAACTTCCATTTTATGTAGTTATCCATGTCTTCTTCTAACTAGACATATTGAATTAATCTTTATTATGCACGGTTTCAAAAAGCAGAGCTAAATTTATCATCAAATAAAATTAACTGTAATAGCAAATTAATTAATTTGATTCTAAATTTAGCACCACTCAGTCAGTTCGTAACCGATTTAATACTTACATTAAAATGATCTTCACAAACGAAACCATTTGATTTGTTTGAGATATCTTTATCATTTCGCCTCATTGCTTTTAACCACATTTTTCTTCTTTTAAGCTGTTTATTATTCTGCATTTGGTAACGATATAAATATTTTGTTCGGTGTTTGAAAGGTAGTGTTTACACAGCGTGGCACTAAACAATATTTATAGTAAGTCGAAGTGCTTGGACCTATGTCTTCCATTGTATATAAATTAGGATCAATAATAAATGTAGAGTCACAAAATACACTTATTTTATTCTCAACTGTAGCTCCAACGATTCTTTTACTGCTCAATGAACTGATATGAAAGTTCGTAACAGATCACAATGTGAACAAATGCGTCACGAACCCGCCATCCGCATTCTGGCGATTTCGCGCCAACTTTAAATTTTTAAATTTTATAAAAAAATTACCCCTTTAGGATTTTTTTTCTGTTTTGTTTTATTTAACTTATTACGAAACATATAAAGTTAATTTTAAATTAATTAAAAAAAACACGCCAGTTCCCAATTGGTTTTATGAATTGGAATCAAAGACTAACACTTTTGCTTTGAACTCAAAAACGGCCACTGTTATCAAAATTTTCAAAGAGTGATAAAAGTTTCTAAAATAAATTTTCTATTAAAATGTGGAAAAATAAATGTAGATTTACTAGCAAACAAAAAAGTTCTGAGCAAACAAATTTTAGGAACATCCTGTATAGCACGGTGCCCGCGGTCCAATCGAAGTGACAAATTGTCTAAAGAATTTAGTTGATGTTAGTTTAGACTGTAACAAATTGCAACACTCTACCATGAACAGTATTGAAAATATTTAGAAAAATATGTTAACATTTCTTAACTTTGATGGCCTGTATTTTGGTCATTTGAAGACTTTTATAATATTTTTTTTTTTTTACAAATCATCATCATTTTCACTTTTCAAGTGGTTAACTTTATTTCCCGAGTTACAGAAACACTCTGTATAGAGTATTAAGGTATTACACTTATTTTAAGTGTGTATATATTACTATTGGCTTGGAAACTAAGTAATTTCGGTTTTGGCGTATGAAATAATACTCTTTTAATACAAAATGTTTAATAACCAAATATTCTCCATTTTGTTCAATGACCCTTCGCCATCTATCTTGCAACTTCATGATTCCGCGCTCGTAGATACATTCTACGAGCGCGGTCCTTTTCGGTAAAACACTGTGTCAAGTGAGATTTAAGGTCTTCGTAATTTGTAAGTATTTCAATTTAAAAAAAATGTAAATGGTAATCCGTTGATGATCAGGGCTATAAGGGGATGTTACATCCCCCATATAGACAGTCAATCTATTCAGGTGCGATCTTAGATTTTAGTGTCCTATTAGGAGCCCTACAACCTTCCGTAGGTTTTCTCTGGATAGTTGCATACAGTATCTGGCTCTAAGATTGTGTGGTGTTCACCTGCCTGTTCGGCGATATATATGCCCAAGGATGGCAGTTGCAACAGGGCTTCTATAGCCGCTGTTGGTGTTGTTCTCATGACTACTGTCGCGCTCAGAAAAGCGTTGCGTTGGACGTCTTCTTCTTCTTCTTCTTCTTATTGCGTATTTAATGGCCTTGGCCCTGTCGACCAGACACAGTACATTTATCTTAATATTTGTTGAGCTCTGCAGCTATATACTCAGGAAAAGAGAAAAAAGAACATATAGGTCAAGCAGAAGAAACTAAAAAATTAGAGTTTAATGTTATTTTCGTGTGGGAGGGTGTACAAAAGGAGATAAGTATTTGTAGAAGGGAGACATAAAACAGAGGTGATGGGTAAGGGTGAATGATGTCCGATAGAGATAAGAGAAAGTTATAAGTTATGATAGCTAAGAAAGTTTCGGATCAACAAATGATATCAGGTTTAGAGGAGTTTAATAAATCTATTAAGTTTGATTTGTTTGATCGAAAGCTTCTAATGTTCCATTGTATTAACTTCACGGTCACGGGGGAAAGGATGGGAATAAATGAAGCGGGTTTGGAGAGTTTCGAATGGAAGTATTTCTGAAATTACCTCAACAAAGGTTGAGGGATCAGTGTTGTATAATTTTTGTACGAGTTCCTGGTGTTCTTTTTCATCACATTCCCAGTAAGAGCTAGAGGGTGGAGAATTCGAGTTGAAACATAATTTTTTGGGAATTGGAGATGTTTTAGGGTGTATTATTTCGTCATGTTTTTGTTTGATTATTGGGTCTTTTCAACCAGGGGAAGGTCTTTTCTTTGGAGAGGATTGCATTATTAAGGAAAAGGAAGAACGAGAAGGAGACATAAAAGATGGAAGAAGAAGAGAAGCATTGGGTTGTAGAGTAGGGAAGTTAGAATCCGGCTGTGATTTGGATTGGGATAGTTGGGGGTCAGAGGTTGTTGTATAGATTGGATGAAATAGCGTGCTAGCTTCTGAAAAGGATGAATTATATCGGAACATACGTTCCTTAATTTTTTTTGTCTGAGAAATTCTTTGCAAATCCTGTTCTTTAATAAAGTACCAATTTCTGTGGAGAGATGAGCTCCATGGCAATTAATGCAATTTGGCTGTTCTCTTTCACAGAGTTTCACACCATGATCTGATGAACCACATTTTTCACACCTGGGTTTACTTTTACATATGTTTTTAGTGTGCCCATATCTGAAGCAAGAGTTACATTGTGTCACTGGGAATATGAATATTTCAGGGACCTTGTTAGTGCAAAAAAGCTTAATTAATGTAGGTAAGGAGATTGTACGGAAAGTGGCAACGATTGAGTGAGTATTTTTTTCCAGATATACAGAATAAGGAGCACGGTCTGTAGGGTTGAAAACTACTATTTCAATTTTTTCAGGTGGCTTATCGGGGGGTCTGAACCCACCGAACACGTGGTAATTATAAGTTAAGGTAAATACGAATGGGGGAGAGTATAGGTAAGGAAAAATAGATATTTAGTTAAGAATGAAAATTGAATAAGTAACACAAACAGAAGAGAACATGTACCAGTAAAATGGGACGGATATGATAAACACGACCTGTCTTCAAGGCTATTCATCTCGGAATCTCATCAGAAGTCTTACGGCTCTTTTCAAAGTGGTTCTTGGCCACTATATTACTGATGCATATGCCAACATTGGCCGCACGATGGCCGTCCGATAGTCCCCATTTTTCCCCACAGCTCGTTTGCATTTCCAGAGTGTTACCTGCATTCTATCGTGAATGTCGGATAACATACTTATTTTATCAAAACCATTGCATTTTCATTTTGCTTCATAAGTTCTTTTTCAATATTAGTAATGCATTGATATAACTCGATTTAAACATGTATAGTTAGGATGCATGTTAATCATAATATTAGGGTAGATCATCACATACCCTCACACGTAACTTACGTTGGTTATTTTTGCCTGCATTGGGATTTCTAAAACAATGTACCGTGTGTAAACGACCGTTTTGTATACGTAACAATCAAAAAATTCTTAAGATCAGAAACATGTACATATTAATTCATTAGCATAAAACTTGGACACTTGCAAACACAAGGGTAGGGGTGTATATAAATCACGTCGTCGCCCACCCGAAGGAGTTGCAACCGAGCATTTACAAATTGCATACCATACAAAAGAAAATCGTACAAAAGGCGAAGTCATAGTGGTTTCTGAAGTTGCTGTTCTCCAGGTTACAATTTATTTTGTTTATCCATTAGTTTGTCCACCTACGAGCTAAAGTTAATTAAGGGGATCCGATTTTGATAAACAGGCCTACAATTCATTCCTAATAGGGGCAGTTGGCTCCAAGCAGCCAACTCCTTAATTTTCCCCGTTGATAAGAGTGCTATGCGTACTTTCTTGTATCTTTACGTCTGATGAGCATTCCAGTCCAGTTTGTTATCTAGAAGAATGCCCAAATATTTGACTTTTTGCTTGGTAGCTTGAAATTCTTGATTTATCCTCCTTCTTGTGAACAGCACCAGTTGCGTATTTGCTGGATTTACAAATAGTCCTTGGTCTATGCACCATTTGTTTACTATGTCGAGAGCATCCGACATACGTTGCGTTAACATACTTTCCGAGTTTCCAGAAAGTAGGATAATGATATCGTCATATTCAGTAATTCCAGTAGTCCGTCGACGACTAGGTTCCATAGTAAAGAGGAGAGTACCCCCATGTGGAAAACCTTTTGCGTCCCTACATACAAGCCTCGTGTGACCTATTATAATATTGGATGTTCTCCATTGCGCCATTGTGGAGATCCATCCATTGGCTCGCTGTCAACTGTACAAAACCCATTGACTTTTTTTGCGGCTGAATTGATGGAAAAAATTTTAGAAGAGACCAATAATTATGTTCGCAATAAAATTAAACAAAAAAGCTTATCAAAGCGATTCACCCATGTAGATCTTACAGTGGCAGAATTTGAGGCCTTTTTAGGAGTTATTCTAAATATGGATACAATAACCATAACAATTAACCATCTGCAGTAATATTGGTCCCAAAACTTCAATTCCAAAATTTCTTACTTTAGTGCCATATTTAGAAGGGACTGATTCATGCAAATCTTTTGGATGCTTCATTTACATGAGACATATCCAAACGATCAAAGTCTTTGGAGTCGGGTGCAAAAGGTCATTATTTAAATTTTTTGGAGAAAAAGTTCAAGGAATATTTGGTTCCTGACCATCCTAGAAGTTCACGAGTTGTGCTGCATTTGTGCCAAAATTTACTGTAAGGCAATCCTGCCAGTAAAGGATACCATATATTTACTGAAGGGTATTATACATGCCTACCACTTGCACGAGAACTTCTGAAAATAAACGTGAACTTAACCGGAACTATCCAAATTAATCTGAAATTGAATCCAACTCTATAAAAACACCGAGAATAATTCATTTGCCTGCAGATCGGGAAACTTACAATTATTGGCCTGGAAACATAAAGGGGTCATCACTGCAGTTAGTAGTTGGGATGTTTCGGGTATTCAGCCAATAAACAGAAAAGTACGTGAAGGTTTGTGTTCGTCTTAAGAGAAAAGTCTCCAAAACAAAATTTTGTAAACCAATTCTGGCCCACAATTATCAATTATTTTTCTTTAGCTTCTTTTTTTAAATGTTTTAACAGTTAATTTTTCTATTTTGAGATTATTCCGTTGTTTTTTTATTCAATAAACATCTGTTCTTAAACATATTTTTTCAGCGATATTTTCAAGTCCGTTTACATTTTTTTATAAGTTTTCCAATCTTAGATATCCATACGAAAGTTCACATTTTGTTCTTGAAAAGTGTTTGTGTTCACATGTCACATAGTCTTTAATATGAGATCGTACATTGACTAGACATTCAAAGATGTATATGGCAGGTAAAGTTAGTATATATTCTTTTTTCAAAGCTAAATTACTGGGAACAAGGAAAAGTCATTGGGTGCCAAGTCGGGGCTCTGAGGCGATTAACACATCAATTCGATCTTTTGTGTGTCCAAATACTCGTTTCTTGCATATGATGTGTGTGAGCACCCGTTGCCGTAATGCAAAATGATTTTTCGTTTTGGGTTGGTTTCTCTCAATTTACCGAAAACTTCAGGCAAAGAAATGGTCAAATACCAAGCTGAATTCACGGTCTTTTGATTTTCGAGAGCCACAGTTGCCACATGACCAGTTTTCGTGAAAAAAAAAAACGCCACTATTTGCTTCTTAACCCTTTGAGAACGAACTTTTATTGGCTTTGCTTCACATTGAAATAACCAAATTGCCGATTGGCCTTTTCTTTCTGGCTCATACATATAAATCCTTGACTCATCATCTGTGACGATGCTGTATACGGCTTCAGATGCACCACAGATATATTTTGAAATCATCTCTCGATTTCGTGATGTCACAACGGTCTTCTTCAATTAGTTTTTGCACAGCATCGATATTTTCCGGCACAACGACAGAGTTTAGACGACCTTCTTTAACTTCAGTGTACCAGCGATATACAGTGGCTGTGGTTGGCGCTACATACCCGACCGAAATCCAAATTAATTGGTATGGAAAAGTTGATATTTGTGAAAATGCTCGATAACTTGGTGTTTTAATGTAACCTCAGTTATTTTTGATAGTATTGGCACCGTTTCAGTTCATATTAAAGTATTTTAAAAATGATTTTATTTGCTCACAAAAAAGTACTCCTCTGGGTACTTACGATCTTAATTATTTAAATTTCAGTTGCTTAAAGCCCCGATTATTTAGATAACTACTCAGATCAGTTATTGTTAGAGTAGGATCCAAATAATACAAAACAATATCGAACTGCTGCTTTTACAGGACCAATAGTTTCTTTTACCATTCCCTCAACTACATTATCTTTTTGGGGATTTCATCTACTTCTATTATGACTGGTAATCCATCGTTCTTGATAGGAATGGTCTTCAGTATATTTTGTATGTGTTTCTCATTTATCACTTTGTGAAACATTATGTTAAAAATTTACTTGGTTCGTTTCACTGGAGCTCAAAAGTAATGCAACACCTAGAAAAAAAATGTTTTCAATGTTTTTAAATTAAATTTATGTTATGTTTATGTATGCGGTCTAGCGTTGTCTTGCTGAAAAATGACGTTTGGGATAGTCTTAATCTATAGTATTGCACCAGGTTGTGGAACTTCGGCGATATGCCGTTGAGTTGTTAGACTACCCCTAATGAACACCAGGGGGACCTACTTCCAAAACAATTAGCGCCCCATACCACGACGCCAAGGGTATTGGCTATGTGGCGTTCTAAGGCAAACTACATTTTGCCTTTCACCGCAAAATCGACGGACACGTCTACGTCCA
This sequence comes from Ontholestes murinus, assembly GCA_963969525.1. NCBI lineage: Eukaryota > Metazoa > Arthropoda > Insecta > Coleoptera > Staphylinidae > Ontholestes > Ontholestes murinus. The sequence goes on from OZ018389.1 coordinate 27,963,878, forward strand.
TCATTGGCCCCTAACCATAATCTAGACTCATCACTAAAGCAAATCAAGTTCCATTCCACGACGATCTTCGTGCAGTGGAGTCATCGGTAGCACCCAAAAAGAACGTAACGCATATAGGCTTCGATTAACTGTTTGCATAGAAACAATACGTCCTGTTGCTGCAACAAAGGCATCTCGAACTTGCAGCAAAGTGTCGTGACGATTACGTATCGCAAGCAGTCTTAGGTACCGTTCTTGACCACCCTATATAATCCTAGTCCTAACAAAACGTCTCTTAAAGTCATTTTCTTCAGACCATCTTCTCCATACTCGCATTACAGTTAAGGTTGTAATTTCGAGTCTTCAAGCTATTTCTCTCAAACTGAAGCCCGCCTCTTTCATACCAACAATGCGACCCTCACTTAATTGATGAAATCGACGGGGTGCATGAATTTTAACAAGGTTTTTCAATATACTGAAGAGCTCAGAAAGGATAGAGTAGAACAGATGTGTAGTTATTAATATTGTTAAATTTGAATTATTTTTCGGATAAGTGTAAAAATCATACACAATAAATGAGATAAAGCAGTAAAAATGTTATCGCTTTATTTCTTTATAAAACGTGAGTATTTGTTGCTGCATTAAACCAAATCTAAGGGGTGTTGCATTGCTTTTAAGCTCCAGTATATATGCATGCTAATGAATTATCCTTTCATTAATTATTATTTTCAATATTTCTAGAATTTGAAGCAAAAACGAACTCTGATACTTGGTGCTGACATCTACTAGTACTCCTCCACCACGACGATTATTGCCATCACGATGATAAACATTAAATGTATTTGGAAATAATTTAGAATCAAGAATGCCATTATGTAGTCATATTTCTGTTATACAGAAAATGTTACAGTTACTTGCACAGATATTGTTTATTGGGAAGTTATCAGTTTTCCTGTATTTATTTATTTATTTATTTATTATTTGCTTTGTTTCTCTTCATAAGTTAATCAAAATTACATACCATTATAAATAATATAACTAAAATTTTAATTGAAGAGACCCGGGCGGAGTTCATTTCTTCAAAATGTTCTTCCACTCTGACCCATTTAGCCTATTCTCATGAAGAATCTTCGTTGGGGTTCTTCCGGCGGCCATTATTCAGCTTCTAAGCTCATTTCTTCTTTTTATAAATTACTATTTCCATTAAATTAATTGATATTTCCATATGTAAAAATAATGTATATATTCTGTCAACATGACTTAATAATAATTATACCTGGTGTATCATTAAAGTATTTGTTTTTTAGATTAACTTCCCCATTTTGTGATCATAGTTTTAGTTCTTCTCGAATTGCTTTTTCATGATGTCAATAACGGCGAGTTTGATCATTTCTGTTCTGTATGTTTTTATATTGCGCCATTGTTCTGAGATGTTTATTTGTATTTCTTAATATTGTTTATGCATCGAGTGAATTATTAAAAATTACTTTAATTGATCTGATTCGATTTACTTTAGTTGCACCGAGTCTATATATTTTTATTGGGGCTGGAGTATTTACAACTACGTTGCAAAAATATTTTCAACACAATCTTCGTTGTTTGAATCAGCCATTTTAAATATGATAATTGACTTACCTCGTATTTTTCTCTGCAAAACTTCATCACATATATCATTACACAGAATGTCATTTGTATTATTTTCGTTAATAAGCAACGTTCGTCTCTTATTCATATAATTGTCTAATTTTATTCAATAAATCCTCAATAGTGCTTCTCATTATAGCATTATTATCCTTAAGATCATTAATTTCTTTTATAACTCGCTTTAATTAATAATTTTCTTGTACTAGGTAATCACATTTTTTGAAACTGTCTCGATAGTAAGTTTCAGATCTTTGACTAAAGACATCAAAGTGATTTGGCAGTCACCTTTCCAGACATGTACTAAATTGGAATCAATTTAAATAAGAGGATATTTGGCAATTGTTTCCTTCTCCACAAATGTTCATTTAAAAATCTCAATTGTTTTTAATTGTTCCAGAAGAAAGTCACGAATGCGGTAAGCATTATCTTATGTTTTGGTGTTTCTCTAGGATATATCTTGACCATCCATCAGAGTTGTTAAGGTTCTTAATGCTTTGTAGGATATATAAAGTAAAGCTTGCCAAATAGCATATAATTCGGCTGTACAAATAGAGGAGTAGCGTGGAAGTTTCAAGAGTATGCTTCGTTGCCTATTTTGAATGCTGAACCCACTCCGATGTCTGTTTTTGTGCCAGTCGTGTATATATGCGTATGTTCTCTGTATTTTTCGATTTCGCTAGAAAATGTTGAGTGAATATTTCATTGGACTTGTATTCCTTTTAGAACCTGGATAGAGAATCATTAATTGTTGGTATTGACATGCACCAATCCGGTACCGCTTGTGTTTTATCTCTAAAGGTACTGGTACTTCTAGGTTTGTAGCTGACATGGCAGGCATGCATATGCCACAATTGATTAGTTTTTGGCGACGTCTAATATCCAAGGGCATTATATTAGCTTCACAGTATACCGATAACGCAGGGCTAGTACGAAAAGCCTCCGTGGCCAAGCGAACACCAAAGAGATGGATTTTATCCAGTTCCTTTAAAATAAACAGCCTAGCCGATGCGAGTCCCAAACTTCCATATTCTAGTGTGGATAACACTATAGACTTGTACAGGCGCAGTAGTACTTCGCGACATGCTCCCCATCTAATATTTCCCAATCATCTCAAAATATTTAAGCTCTTATGCCACTTGCGGACTACTTCTTGAACATGAGCCTTCCATCGGAGTTGGGAATCGAAAGTAACGCCAAGTTATTTTGATTGATCCGCTATGGTCATGCAGCGATAACATCGGAGGGGGATGCAGTGTATGCAATCGACAGAAATGTACATATATAGATTTTTGTGCCGAGATTTTACAGCCGCGTGATTTTGCTGTGTGCTCTATTATGTTTAGTTGTTCCTGTAGAAATTGCGAGTCGCTGTTATGAAAAATGTTGATATCATATACATACATCACGCCACCATTCGTAGATGTAACTGATTCGGCAAGACAGTTTACAGCAACTACAAATAAAGTTACAATGAATGAGGATCCCTGAGGAATATCGTTTTCCAAAAGATGTGGATTTGAAAATTTTCCATTTACTTTGGCACGGAAAGATCTATTCTGAAGTAAATTTTAAATAAACAAAGGGAGTCTATCACGAAGTCCCCAAGTATACAGTTGTTTTAGGATTTCATATCTCCGAAGTAATTCGCAAATTTCCCGTGAGTCGGTGATATTGTGTCCTTCCAGTAGTATGTGGACTATAGGCAGATAGTCCCTACGACCTGTTACCGATTTTATTTTTTGCCATACTTCTGAGGGAGGAGTAGATGAGCCGATCGAGTGGACAAATTTGTTTTTATTTCTAAAATTATTTTTACTCAAATTTTAAATAATAATATTCAACAAAACAGTTTTTAGAAAAAATTAAAAAATAACCAAAAACAATTCGAACTGAAGAACTGAAAGACTGTTACTTTTTGTTTGTAGACTTTCGTTAAAAAATAAAAGATTTTTGATAATTATAAATTGTTCTTTCTCTATTGTTTTTATCAGCTGTTTTTTGAAGTGCTTACCCGATTTTCGCTCTGCTCAAGAATTCGAGAATTGTAATCATGTTCTTTAGACTAGGGCCATAAAGTATTGGCCTAGGTCAAGAGTACGATAGGGCAATGATTGGTTTATTGGACTAAAAACAGATACAACTCTAAATCCTTAATTTTTTTTTAAACTTTATTGAATCTTTATTGAACTAATTACAACTATTGTTAGTAGTACTAGTAGTAAAAGTAATAGTAGGATTGTAGTAATCGCTCAGGTGGCCCTTAAGCTATGTTATTTGTATATTTAAATGTATGTACATAAGCATATTATTTTAAAGAATTACCCCACTATCACTCTAGGACGCTATTACCCAATAACAAAGGGTACTAGTCACCCATCTTTACTATTATTGTTTCGTTTCTCTAACACAAATAATGCAAACATTCTAATTTAAATTCAAAACTTCACCAACGAACTTGTTTCCAATAGCGGAAGTGTACAACATTCAAATTTCCTCACTTCTTCGGACAGACGAAGAACGTTTCAGATAGTGGCTTCGAGCACGGAATGCGTGGGCGTGCGAGTGTGAAATTGGCACGTCGTCCCGGGCAATATCACCAATTGCGTGGTGTCGTGGAAGAGATACGATGTGCCCACATAACGAAATCGTATGCACGATGATGACTGTCAATGCAAGAGTACCGTTTAGATAGCGGACGCAGAAGGCGTCCCGTCTGTGCACCACAACTTGAATATTACATGAGACAATTTCTTTCACTTAACAGTCATTAACACCAATTATTTATTTACCTTTCGATTCAATTACTCGTACGCATGGACGGACGTTTTGATTTCTTTTGTCGAGTGAAATTGTTTGTTTTTTTTTTCTTTTCAATTATCGGCAAAAATTTACAATATCGTTTCCTTTGTTGTTGTGATTAATGAAAGGAAACGTAATGTGGATATTATTATGCTGCGAGTGCAACCACTGGCAATTTCTGTTCTGTTCGGAAGTAAGTGCCATTTGAAATAAACTTGTTTCTCACAATTTATTCCTCATTACCATATATGAGTACTATTCAAATATAATTGTAATTTAGTTTTAATATTAACTAGATCATATTTCGATTTATTTATAATATAAAAAAATATTAAAAAATAATGTTATTCAGTAAAAAAAGTGGATTACAAAACTAAATAGGTCTTTTGCTTTAAGAAATATTGTTATTATAGTAAAACAATGTTTTTTAGTATATAGAATTTATATAATCAACGAAGATTAAATCCTGTTATACATACAATCTATTAAGTATTTTTATTGTATAAAATTTACAACACGTGTTTGTTTTGAAATAAATAAGTTCAATTTCAGATAACAATCAGTTTCCTGTTTACAATAGACCACCGTCTCACCACGATAGTTAAAACTCTCAATGACATTAAATTCGTAGCAGATGGAAGCAAACACCTATTACATTTTCACATCAGATGTTCCATCAAAATATAAGATTACAAATTAAACCAGCGCAGGAGGCTTCAAGCATTTAATTAAAAATAGAAAAGAACAATTATCTAAAATTTTGCATATTAAATAACCAATAGAAAATGTGACAGAAACTATTTTTTTTTACTATTACTGATGAAGATTTAAATTAAATTACACTTGGTTTGTTTCACAATTTTTCTCTATTTACTCGACTACTTTCCCTTTTTATGGCATTTAAGGCTATTTTTTATTACTATTTTCTAAATTCAAAATCTAAACGATAATACACATTTTGAGGTTGCCCTAAACTAGTTTGAGCCATTTTAAAACGTGTTTCATATACATATATTATCTTTTCACAATTATTTTTTACTTCGTGTTTTACTGATTTATTTGTGTTTATATACAAGTATAATTTTCAATTCATCTTTTTTGTTGTTTGTTATGTACAAAAATTTTGGATAAAGGAATCTAGGGGAAGTTTATTCAGTCCTGATGATCTTCCATTCTAATCGAAGAGTCGAAGAGCTCTCTTTCTATAAATATTTGCTTGAATTTGAACTTATTTTCCATCTTTTTTAGAAATAGACATTTAACTTTATCCAAAATGTCATTTCTTTAAAATTAATTTAAAAAAGAAATGACTATAATTTATTACATGACATATGCTCTTTGAGAGGCAATAATTACAACTAATATAAACTACATCATGCTTTCTATACATAGTTCAAAGGTCTTTAGTCCTTAATTAATTAAAACTCATAAATAACAAGACATCCACTGGAGTAATTCTAAAATATGTGATACCCCAAGGGACGATTCTTGGGCCGGTAATCTTATATTGTACATAAATGACCTTCCAACAGTATCAATAACATCTAAAAAAACAAATCGCGGATAACACAACATTTATAAATAAAGGCGTAGATATCACTTCTACTGCCCACGATGAATCGCAAATCGGCATTGAAAACTGGTTCATATCAGATAAACTAACGTTAACTTTAAACAAAACTGAAGAATTAACATTTTCGCTTCGCATAGATGACTCTAAAGAAACTTCAACAAGATTCCTGGGTGTAGGTCTAGACCATAAATTGACTTTGACATTGTCATAGCAAAAGCAGTTGCTACAAAATATGTCATACCATTTACCTTTTCCGTCCATTGAATTTAAAGCTTCCTTTAGCTGCAATAGGAACGGCATATTTTGCATTATGTCAGTCGCACTTGACTTACTGCATCATAGGGAAACTTTCATAGATTTCAAGATGACTGCAAAATGAAACTTGGAATTCTGGCACTGCGCTTTCTATGTGTTGGAATGTTGAATAACACAAGAAATAAAGGTAACATATACTTACAAAACATTCTTCTATCTAAATGTTGAAACGGGCATTATTATAGGCCAAAAATATCCAATTTACTTCCAGATGCTCTTAAATCTTTAAGAATTAAAAAATTCAAACACACAATGAAGAGGTATCTAATTGAAGAAGATTTCTTCAACAATCATAAATGTTCAGCACATAACCATGATCAATTGGGATAAGGAAATTAATTTAACGCATCATAAACCATATAATGGAACAACCAAGGTGACCAATAGTCTTCTATCATTTATGGATGTTTGTACTAGCTTTTAAGCAATTCCTGCCGTCTTGACTTGTAGATATATATTCACTTTACTTACTTTAATATACAAGGTGGCGCAAAAGTAATGTCATAGTTTGAATTGTCTGCCATTTTGTTATAAATGAAAAAAGAGCTCTGTTTTCATCAAAAGTTTATTTGAAAGTGTATTATTATTGGTTACATTACTTGGAAAATATTATATCGTTTAAATGGCCACCTCCCGAGTTGATGCATAATTGCGCTCGTTTTACTTCATTTCGAATTATTGCCTACAAAAGATCTGACTCCAGATTGGCGATTTCTTCTTCAACGTCAACTTTCAAGTCTTCAAAGGTTCTTGGTTTGTTGTGGTAAATGCGAGATTTTAAAAAGCCCCGAAGGAAGAAACCTGGTGCAGTGATGATCTAGACGGCCAGTTGAAATCTCCAAAACGGAATATCACTTGACCTAGAAATTGGAGTCTCAAAATTTCCATAGTTACCCGAGCTGTGTGAGCGGTTACTCCGTCCTGTTGAAACCAACAATGATCGAGACCCAATGCAGCAACTTGCGGCAAAAAAATTCGTTTAGTATCTGCCTGTAACGCCCGCCATTTACGTTTGAGGCGGCGCCATCGGCGTCTTCAAGTAAGGACCTATCACTTTTTCATTGCAAATGCCGCAACAAACAGTCACTTTAAGGGGATACAATAGATCTTCTTGCATTACATGTGGATTCTATGTGCCCCAGAAACGCAAATTTTGTTTGTTAACATAACCACTTAAGTGGAAATGAGCTTCATCGCTCATTATGATTTTTGATACGAAGTCATCATGTGTATCGCTCCATGAATTATTGACAACTAATTCACTATATATCTACATCATAAATATCAAAGCACACTGGCATTTGGCGCCATCTGCAAAAATGGCGGCCAATTCAAACTATGACATTACTTTTGCGCCACCTTGTATATATATTTTTTGGATCTATAATTAATGAAAACTCTTCCCGAACAAATTCTTAATTTAATATTTTTTGATATTAAAGAGAAAAAGGAAACAATTTCGCATTACATCTTCCATTGAGGAGTTATCCTCAGATTGCAACTAAGTTTTTTTTGCAATCGGTGCTAAGAAACCATTGAGAGAGATTAGTGGATTTATCAACTGACATAAAAAAGAGAAAGGTTTAAAAATACATCTCCTCTCTACAGGTTATTTGAGCGATAGCAGTTCTCGAAGCAGTTGTCAACAAGCTCTTGTAGCTCTTAATTAATCGATGTCTAGTGGATTATCTCCCAAGTCGATCCTCTGGCAATTCCTGCAGTGTTTGAGTCATTATTCAAAATCAAAATGATCAAGAGTCAAAGGTAATAATCGCTGGGTACGTCGCTTACATGAATGAATACCCAAAAAAAATAGGTTTTGAAGTTGGTTCAGAATTCAATAAATAAAGCCTCTATAATTTAAAACTATTTAAGACGCGAATGGTTTAGTTTAGATAGATAGGTAAATAGATATTTATAGATCCTTTCATTATAACATTTAGTTACTCCAAAATCAAAGGAATGGATAACTCTTCGACTCTTTAGAATGCTAATTTATAACGTCCCTGTTTTACTAAGTTATACTTTACTAATAACAATTGAAGGTATACCTTTCGTCCGGTCATTTTTGAAGAGCTCAAGGAGCTAATTATGTAGCTCAAAATATGTAAAAACATCTTTTGAAGAGCTTAAAGAACTTTAAGCGACTAAAAATATGTAAAACCATCTTCCAACGCGATAATGAAAAGACCCGCTAGCAAGGGTAGATGCACACTTCTTAAGATCCAAAACTCTTAGAATGCTTCACCTCAGCTCAACTGCAGTGGACAACATCCTCAAGGACGATAATCGCCTGTCCTTTCATTGAGCTATCGTCTTATCAGCTTGCTTTCATTGCACTGATTGAGAATATTTCGCTACGTTATATTTTGTTCTTTCTTAAAGACATCATAATCATCCTAGATCAGTTTAAAACTAACCCAAATCATCTCGAAAGGCTGCTCAATCAAATGCGACACTGCTGCAGTTTTCCTCGGCATTTCGAAAACGTTCGGTAGGTTGTGTTTTATAAAATGATCCACCTTGACTTCCCTGAATACTTGATTAGAGTCAAGCACGACTTTCTTCAAGACAGAAGCAATATTAACAATACGCTATCTATGAAACAAAGATCCCTGCAGACGTTTTACAGGTGTCCGCTTTGCCTTCGATACCATACAACGTGTACATCTGTTACATTACGAATCTGGTTCCAGTAAGATCGCTTAATACGCCGACGATACAACTTTTTTGTAGAGGAGGCACCTCAGGTTATGTATACACGTTGTCCCCTGAAATTTTGAATATGAGTAATGTAATTTGTATTATATCTCGATTATTATTATTGGTTGCTATGGTTGTTGCTGCAATGTCCATGTCAATTTGACATTTTGAAGCTATAATGTTAACAGGAATTTTATGATCATTTGGGGTATTGTTTGGCTCAACAAGGAGATGTTTTCGAACATTTAATAAGATGAACATTGCAGTTACTTGTTGTTCGTTACGTCAGCATTGTGTCCGTAAAAATAGTAATATTAAAATAACGTGTAAATATGTTTCATTTTGATTCCCTATTTTATTACAAATTAGAAATTACTGATTATTTCCCGTTGGTCAATCCATTAAAATATGTGACGAGCATGGTAACTAAGCAACGAGTAATGCATTAATACTGATAAAAGTATTGATATAATTTTCGATCAGCACCTTAGCTGTACAAAAACTATCGCTTAACAAAAGCCAAAGCTTCGTTCGTTAAGCTATGGGTTATCATCAATATAAGATCCAATTTATCTCTAAGAAATAGAGTAAACCTACTTACAATAATGTTCAGGCTATAACTGACTTACACATTCCCTATGTGGAGCTACTATAGAAAATCACAAATAGCAAAACTGTAACGTACACAAAACGTCGTTCTTAAACGTGTACTAATCGCCCGCTTTGCATATAGAATGCACAAATTCATCAATACACTAAAATTACCAGTGTCGTGTAGTTTAGCATTAAGCTCACTTTAAACTTTGAGTTTTCTATTCTGGAGTAAAATATTTGAAATGTGATATCACTATCGCTAGCAAACATAAAAGATCCCAATCAATTAGCAAGGATTGACATTATTGAGTCATAGCAATCCACTCGGTGACGTTACTACGTTTCATCTGAAATTAATATTGTTGCCCTAAAGACGAACATTTAATTTAATTTATGTAATGTAATGTAAGATAGTCTTCCCTCTACTGACGTTAGGTTGCCCAATGTAAACTTCGTTTGAAATTCGTGACATTAGAACATTTAATTTGAGGTTCATTTGACACGGGTTGCAGAATATACATTATTAATATTTTTCAGTAGTTTTTGGTAGCAGAGATAAGGTATCACCGCCTATATCGGTATTTATTAAGAGCCACTTGTTATTTCACTTTTTTAATAGATAAAACGTTGTTAGAAAAAAAGGAAATAAACAATGTTATTTGTTATCGCTATTTATCTAACAATTCAAATTATGATAATGAGAGAATCTTGAATATTTATGGGGATAGTAGTTTTAATAAAAATAAAAAAAGATGGCCTAATAAATAGGAGTACAGGCCAGTGGTATGGAAATGCGATTGTAGCTGAACGAGTGATAGTAAAACATCTTTGATCCGGCTAGCCTTTGTTATAATTAATGGCAATTTAGCAAGTAAGAAACTCATTAAAAAAAACACATAAATACACGACGGAATAGCGATACCTTTAGGGTTCTCAAAGTAATGTTTTTGGAGATATGGAATATAGTTTCTATCTCATTTATCACTTGGTGAAACATTATGTTTATAATAGGTACTTGATTAAAAATTCACTTGACTCATTTCACTTTATTTTTTATTTTATTTTATTATCCGACTGGTTTCGGCACTGGGCCATTATTAAGAATGATAATAAAAAATAAAGTTAAACGAACCAAGTGAATTTTTATTCAACTACCTAATCTAGTTTCTGTTTAACTCTTTTTTATTTTGTAGTCCTTTGTATATTCTTATTAAAGCTACCTGATGAAATGAATATTTAGAATTTGACTGTTTTCGTCAGTGCGCAAATTTGTATTTGCTATTCTCAGTGCTTTTTATAAACAGGAAAATGATGGCCAATATCAACTCCTACACCAGAACAATAATTAACGAATGCTTAAAGAATCCTGCTTGTGTAAGTGATTTATTTATCTATATAGCCTAGATATCTAGGCTTCTTTTTTGGAGATATTTAAAAACATTAATCTATGGTACTTTTGTATTTAAAAATATTTTTGTACTATCCTTCAGATTAATTTAGTAGTACATATTTATTATTTCAAATTTTCAATACTTTACTGTTATTTCAAAGTCATGATTGCTAAAGTTAGAATAAAAGAATGAGGTGAATTAATAATTTTACAATATTTTGACTTGGGAAATATAAAAGGGTTACTGGGGATACCCATTTTTTTGATGAATTTTTGGTCAATTTTATGAAGAGATATTTCCAGAATTCTTCAACTGGAATCATATTGATTAATTGTTATGGAAGACTATTAGATGACCTGAGAATTTATGAAGAGGTGTTTCACGTTTTCTTCAATTGTGATCAGTATTGGATGAATTGTGGATATGATTAAGCGTACGTCTAATTTTAGTAAGGATACGAAGGGCTAATCATTTAGTTTTTTATAGCTGCCAAAATTAATTAAAGTAATTTGATAACCGATAATTATCATCCAATATTATTACTACCGGTTATCTCGAAAGTTTTCGACCGAATTCTGTTAATAGATATAATTGACGTTATGCAAACTAATCAATTGATCTCGAAAAATCAGTATGGATTTCGCAGGGGAAGATCCACTGGGGGAGCAATCTTACACAGGCAATTTATGAAGGGTTCAAATTAAGAAACTACTGCCTGCGATTTGTCTCTCACAAAGTCCTCCTGCGAAAGTTTTTTGATATAATTTCAGTCAATCTTGATGTCGCATTATAAAAATAAAGCAATCGGTTTACTTCAGGGGTTAGTTATCAAAAGAACCTTTTGTCAGCCAAGGCATATCTCATTGCTCAATTCTGGGACTCTTTCGATAGGTTGTGGTTTATAAAATGATCCATCTTGACTTCCCTGAGTACACGACTTTCTTCACGACAGAAGCAACATTAAAAATACGCTATTTAGGGAACAAAGATTCCAGTAAATAGCGACTCAATACTGATAAAGGGTAAGTTATCAAGTGAAACTTTTGTCAGTCAAGACATACCTCAGGGGTCAATTCTGGAACTCTTTCTATTTAAAATTTAAATAAATTATCTACCTCTATCATAGTTCTGCTATTTTATTTGCTGACGATACGCTACTTCTTAGCTCAATACCCCTTAAATGTGACGCTATTATTTGAAAAAAGATGCTTCTATATTACTATAACGTATGGCTTTATATTGGATTGATCAAGTTTAAGGTAAACGTATATCCATAACAAAATTTGATACCGCGCTAATGCGGGAAATTTAAAAATTCCTTGAATGCCGTATATACATATAAGACAAATATAAATATGGTTATGTTTATATGTGTTAACATGACATAAGTCAACGTTTTAGGTTCCCTATTCTTTAACATGCAGACACACGTTTCGTTTTTCATTTCACTCTGTCCCGGCATCCTATGATGATAATAGAAGGAGATGGATATTAGTTGCCATTCAATTTTTAGTATGACGCATGCGTCACAGTCAGCTTTCGGCGGCTCGACTATAGCTGCATTTGATTAGTTTGGTTTGGTAATAAACTAACAGTGAACCAAGATAAGTCAACCACTGTAACATTCTTCTTAAAAACATATATTCCAAGTGGTGCTAAGTTTCTGTGTGTGGACCCTAACTCAAAGCTAAATTGGAACAGTCGCTAACGTAATACAGCTAGTAAAAACTTGTACTTACTAAGATCTCTAAAAAAACGTTGCCAATGTATATGCTTAAATTTGAATATAATTCCTATTATGAGTCCTATTTTAAGTATCTAATCTTATCATGAGATCACTATCTGTATAATGAGAATATTTGCTATGAAGCTCTACATTTCATTCATTCTAATAACACACATGTTTACATTACCCTGCATCTATGCGTTGAAGTGTCTTACATTAACATATGTATGATTACAAGAACGCCAACGCGTCAACGCTTATAAGTAACAGTATCATGGTTATCGTCACGGTACCAGATCAGACTTGACTTTCAAAGGGTCTCTAAATCTTAAAATAGTATAAATCAATATTTTCCAAAACTCTATAATAGTGTACCAAACCATGTAAAAAGGTTAACGCTAGAAAAGTTTAGTATTTTGTGATAAAAGGATTCTTCTCAATTGACGAATGCCCAATGTCGGTATACAAGAGGTGCTGATAATATGCAATTCAGAGCTACAATGGATTATCATGGTTCAGCGATGAAGAGCTTGGGTATGAGTAAAAGATTTAGTTAAATGGTAATTGTATGTAATTTATTTTGTAAGTTTCGTAAATAATACAGAGTAAATAGATGTGGATTGCTATTTCCTTTTAAATTCCTTGATTTTATAAGGCACTGCCCTCCTCCGCTTTAAGGTTTTAGGTATGAATTTTAAACTGTTAATTTAAGATAAAATATTATTCCCTCCCAGTGTGATTATTTGTAACAGTATGGTAGGATATGTTTAATTCTTGAAGTCATCACTTTGTTATACATCTTGTTGATATCACCCACAGGATTTATTACGTGACTATAGTTTTTCAACAGTAATGTACGTTTGATGATGGCCTTTTAAAGATTGAAACTATAGTCACGTAATAAATCCTGTGTATGATATCAACGAAGTGTATTTTCATTTAAAGTCCCTGAGCATAGTAGGACTTTGATTAGGGTGGGTGCATGAAATATTTGTGCTGTATCATATGGATATAGCACAGGGTTTACAGTAAAGAGGATTGGATTTATAAATATTGTGGACAAAATAAGTATATCCATCTGGAGGATGGAGGGCGGAGAGAATATGAGTGCTGTAGCATATGCATATAGCAATTATGAGGCACAAGATTTATAATCCATCTTGGATTTATAAATATGGTGGATAAAATAGGTAAATCCAATTCGAGAATTGAGTTCAGAGGGAATAGGTGTTTCGAATTTTAATTTGGAGGAATCTAAATAAAAGAAAATTACGAATTAGGCTAAGAGGGAGTCCGGTGTGGTTCAGGAAACCATCCTACCATTGCCAATCGTTCATTGGGGAAGTTCGATTGCGCATAACTCAAAATCAAATCTTGAAATATAGATGCCTCAATACGATTGCCACAGCACAATTAAGCTAAGAAGATGCAGAAGGATTATTAAGGAATTACACCTGAATAGAAAACCTGGTTGCCACACTGAATAAAAGGATTTTTGAATATCAAGGAAAACTGTAGCAAGTTTTTGACTAGAAGTAGATTTGGGCGATAGAATGTGACTTTTAAAGCCTCTTACTTTGGTATACATGTAATAACACCTTGTTTCTACTGCTGTGGTATAATTTGAAATTAATAAATGTTCATTATTTCTATATTGGTGAACATTTTTAGGAAGGTATTTTAGGCTACTTCTAGAAAGAGAACAATGTTTTTAACTTTATACAAGCTAGTAAAAAATAGTGTCATCTGAGGTGTGTGATACATTGAAAAAGCCATTGTCGAATGTGCTTTAACTTCCATGTTGAAGCTGTATCTTCGATATCTAGGTTGTATGTGGTTATAGTCTGTGATTTATGGTCTTGTATTTATTCTAAATATTGATTGACTATTTTCTTGAGATTAAAACATCAATTAATTTTCATAATACTGCACCTGTAAATCAATATTTAATTTACACTTAATAATATATGTTTGCCATTTAAAACTAGCCAGATCTTTATTTAATTAATTCGTTTAAAAGACTTATAATATAAGGGTTATATTTTTGTTTTACAAATAATTAGTTTATTAACTTCTTGATAATCTTATTGACTTATACAAAAATTTAAAAAAACACTTGCTAGGATTTTCATCGATTAGACATAAGACTAAAAATATCTTATCTACTAATAAAATACTTTTGGAACGTCGATATTCAGAGTTACATTCTAAAAATTAACATCTATAAAGACTGTTAATAAATAAAAAACAATGCATCGCTGGTTACCACGGAATTTAATTTACAATTACTGAATGCATGAAATCATGAATGGAAAATAATAATGTGAATAACTTAATTTGGCGAATTTTATTAATTTATTCAAATTATCAAAACCGATAAATACAAATGAAACGAAAAATTATTTATCTATTTTCTAAAAACAAAAACGTATGTATTATTTAAATATTAATTTTTAAGCAATGATTATTAATTTATAACATATTTATGTAATTTCCTCTTTCGAGGATTGATTGAATTGAGTAATTAATGCGTTTTTTATTTGCATTGTATGTATATTTTAAAAATCGTCAATAAAATAAAATTTCTACTATAAAAATTCCTGAATTAATTGTTTTCTTTATTTTCATATTATAAAAATTGTTACAAAAAAGTGAAACGTTCTTTTTTCATATAACTTACGCTTGTAAACATTCTCCTTTTATTCTAAATACGAAAATTATCAAGAACATGACTGTATTTCATCAAATATTTTTATAGAAAGTGAAAAAATATATATTCAAAAAATAACGTACGTTTTATGTATCGCATTTTCGGATTAATTAATAAGTGCCTACAGATGTACACTTTTATTATAATTGATATCAATTTTGTTATAATTGAATAAAAGTGCAGTTGCATATTTATGTTTTAATTTACTTACTTTTTATGCAAAAAAAAATTTAATAATTGCATTAGGTTAATTAATGTGTGCATTAAATGACAAACAATTTCTTCTACATGTTATCATATAGCTATTAAGCAAATAAATATAATTATATTAAATTAAATGACAAACAATATCGACCATCATTTTGAGCCCTGATACATCAATTGGATTTTATACTGTCATGAACGAATTAAAATTTACTTTCAGTCGTTACGTACAAAAAGTATTAAATATAAATAATAAATAAACCACATTATAGTGTGTGATTGAAGACAATTCGTATAAATTTATCTACGCACCATCAATTAATCCAAGGGCAGAATGATAACACTCCCGTTGACAAGAAGAGAATTGTGATGGAAAGGAGCACAATATTAAAAAAAAACACTGAACACTTGCAATGTTTGGAGAGAACAACACGCGGCGTTCACGAGTCGCGACGGTAACGAACCAACAACTCCACTCGAATCGACTCGAACGGTTATGTTTTATTATTATTTTCTTTTTTGAGCAGTGCTGGTGTGCAGGAGTGAGTGCATTCGGCCGGTCGGTTTTACTTGGGTGGGAATTGAACGATCCTGAACCCTCTTGAATGTAAAACGCGCGCATGCGTGCTGCACGTACACACTATGTGTTGCCGTTTCACTCTAAATGGTCGCACGACGGGCAGCACGCCGTGCTTTATTGTTACATTTTTGGGGAGGAACATTGATTGTTCCAATTCCGCACCACCCGTATCTATTCATCAAGTTGCAGACCTTGATATTGAATTTTATACATTCATGGTAATTTAATTCTATGTTTACAAACACTGTGATTTTTAATCTATATTGGGTAATTTTTGTCAAAAATATAATCTATACAGTGTGTCCCAATGTCGATGCTCACCATTGGTATCTCTGTTATTAGAAGACAAATGAGGAATGTTTTGCAGAAATCAATGCTCATAACAAATCCCGTTTCAAATTCACCTTAACTTTTTTCAATTTTAAGATATTTTGAAAAAAAATGCAAATTTTAATTTTCCTCAATAACTCAATAACAAGGTCGCTATTAAAGGTTTAGACAATTTTTTGGTGTAAACCCCCGATTCGCATTTATTTTCAGGTTATTAGCGCTATCTTTTGTTTTTCTTATGGTGACCATATTGGATTTTGGGAGATGGTGCTTAAAAATGCTTTTCATGTTTTATTTACAAGCAAAATATGAATAAAAGCGTAAATTAATCTTTATTATGACAATTGAAAGTGAAAAGATATTTCTAAGTAATAGTATAATATAACGAAATGATAACAAAATCATAGAAATAAAGAAAGAGTACTTGAATTTCACTTAAAGAAATTGTTCAATATGACGACTATTCTGTTCCACACACTTTTGACACCTTGTTCTAACAGAGTTACAAACTCTACGTAGAGTGTTTCCGTTTACTAATAGTAGTACATCTATTACTCTTTGTTCTAAAATTTTCCGAGTTTTTTGGAGGTTCAAAACTAAACACTTCATTTTTAGTGGTACCCCATAAATAAATGTAAAGGATGGTAAGTTCGGGTTATCTTGCAGACCATTGCATTGGTGCAGTATTTGAAATCACTTTCACAGGACCTATTATATCACTATCTATAACGAAAAGAAACTCAAAAAACAAAAAAAAATGTAAACAAAATTTCATACCAATTAAACCGCAACAGATATTAAAACCAAATCTTGAAATCTTCTTTGATTTACCAAATGTGGATTTCCAGTAGACCAATGACAGATGCGTATTTAAAAGACTACTGCTTTAATGTCTAATTTTGTATTGATACGTGGAAAAAGAAGATTTAAGCCAATTTGTGCATCTATCTTTTTACACTAAACTAGTATTATTGCTATTTCCTGATAGGCAAAGGTCTCACCCTACTTTTCAATTTCTTACTGCAACCGAGTGTTCTTATACTGTAAAGAACTACTAGAAGAAGAATGCACTGCAAAATGGATGAGTTAATAGACTTAATTTTTTTTGACAATGTCAATGTCACAATATTTTCTAAATTTACCCCTTTATTAGAAGAAATAAGCATTTTTTGCTTTAATATATGTATCCGAAGCTTAGTTCATCTATAATGACACAGTGAAGGAGAGAACCGACAGGTTAGAGTGGAAGAACATTCTTCAAGAGTAAACTTCGCCTTTCAGCTTGCTGACGAAATTATTTGTATGGTTTTGTTTACTTTTTTATGTATTTCGAATTATATTTGTAAAGCATGTCTGATAAAGCACTAATAAAAAAATAAATAAATAATCATTTATAGATTGTGGTCTTAAGTTCGCATATGAGTATAAGCTGTAGAGAAAAAGAAAAAAAATGTTTGAGATGACAGCTGACTTTTTAAATCAAATAAAACTCCCAACAACTTTACTTTACTTAAAAAGTTCAGAATTCCAGTTTTATTTTGCATCGCATTTTAATATTTAAAGAAAAATATTTAAGGTCAGTGTTTTAATATTATGCATATATTCTAAGTATATAAGTAAATATTTCTACTTATTATTTGAATCCAAAAAACTATTAGTTAAAATTAAAAACCCGCCGCAATTATGCAACCCAATATGCATAATTGCTGCTGGTTTCGCCCTTTTTTCGTTGAAAAAAATTGTGTTTTGTGTACTTATATTTGTATGGTTCTTATTCAATCAAATTTGTTAAAAAGGGCGCAATAATTATGCATCAACTCAATACTTAATAATGTAAACAAATTAGAAAATAAGTAATAAATTTAAAAAAAACGTAAACGTTGTAGATTCACGAAATGTTTTCGTAGTTTTAAATTTATTATTTAATTTTCTACAACGAACTAAAGGATTTTAATATATTTTATTAGAAAATAAGTGTTGAAAAGAGTTCTTCAATGGGTAAAAAATATTGAAGTGTATTCATTTGGTTTTTCAACTTAAGTAGCATTTATCAATATACATTTTGGTTTGAAATTAGAAATTGTTTACTAAACTGTTCCACTACTAGTTTTTAGTTTTAAAGTTATATAAGAAAATAATAAAAAGAAGGGCAGAAAAATCGTTACTCTTCACTTCACTTATTGTTTAGTAATTAATAGTTGTATATTTACTTGATACACTTGATTTCAATAAATTGATAATAATGGGTGGTGATTTTAATGTGTATTTTAACTCAAAAGATACTAGAGCAATACAAATTTGTGATCTTATGGCATCACTTATGGGTTACATGATATGGTTAAGTTTAATACCAGGTTCAATAACCGCATTGATAATGTTTTTAGTAACATTAATCCTACAAAAATAAATACTAAAGCAGTCGACCCTGGCTTCTCCGACCATATTGGCATTCATACAGAAATTAATATCCCTGCTGCAGATATTATTAAAACAAAATTAAAGGTTAGACCCATCACCGAGCATGGTTGTTTTATGTTTTTCACTTTTATAGATGGTACTGACTGGAGTTTTGTGGATGACACTGACACCTGTTTAGAAACTAAATTTGATATTTTCCTCAAATGTATAAAAAACACATTAATCAATCTTTTCCAGAAAACTACACAACCCAGCTTCCAAGAAAAGTACAACCAAGCTGGTTTAATAGTAATTTGCGAGAAATGCGTCAGACACTTCACTTATTGAGAGAAGCGAGTAATAAATATCCAGATATTAAGGTTCACTATACAAATTATAAACGTAAGTATAACTTGGCAATTCAGAACGCCAAGATAAATGCAAATGCCAATTATATTAAGGGATCTGGCAATAAAGTAAAGGCCATGTGGTCTTTAATCAAACCACTTAAACCCATCTATGATCCCTCCTGTGATATTGATGCAAATAAATTCAACGACTTCTTTACTGAAGTGGCTACAAATTTTGTAAATAAATTACCCGGTAGTAATGTTGACGCAATAAACTGTTTTGTTTTGAGAAACCCTAAACCATTCAAATATTATTTTCAATTTAAGGAAGTTAGCACTGTCGTAGTTAGAGATACAATTAATAAATTAAAATCATCATCTAGTCAAGATGTCTATGGTATGAGTACTCGATTACTCAAACATATTGCTAATATAATTATCAGCCCACTAACTAAACTGATTAATTATTGCATATCCACAAGCACTTTTCCGGCATGCCTTCAACGGGCACGTGTAATACCAGTCCATAAGAAAGGTGATGTTAATGATACCGACAATTATCGTCCTACATCCTTACTACCCATTATTTCGAAAATCCTTGAAAGAATACTATTTATACAGATGGTTGACTTTCTGGAAACGAACAAATTTCTTTCGAATGATCAGTATGGTTTTCGCAAGGGAAGGTCCACTGGGGAGGCAATCAGTGCCCTCACACAGACAATCTATGAAGGTTTCGAATCGGGAAACTACTGTGCTACGACTTTCATGGATTTGTCGAAGGCATTTGATTGTGTCTCGCATGGGATTCTCCTGCGAAAATTATGCTGTTATAACTTCAGCCCAACCAACTGCCACATGATAAATTCTTATTTAGCTAACAGAAAGCAGATGGTATACTTCAACGGAAAGTTGTCAAGCGAGACTTTACTGAAGCAAGGGGTACCTCAAGGGTCAATTTTGGGACCCTTACTCTTTATAATTTATATAAATGATCTGCCTCAGCAAATTTGCGATAGTTCTACTATTTTATTTGTTGACGATACAACTCTTCTCAGCTCGGCGTCCCTCAAATGTGACGCTATTACTAAAAATAATAGGGCAGTTAAAACTGCGTCTGATTGGTTTACTGCCAATCAACTAACAGTAAACCCAGACAAGTCAAATACGGTTATATTCTCTTTAAAAACAGATATTGTTCCAAGTGATGCAAAGTTTTAGGTGTTTATCTTGATTTTAAGTTAACTTGGAACAAACACGAACATGAAACTGTCAGCAAAGTCTGTAAATATATATATTTACTAAGATCTTTAAAAAACCATCTGCCTAAACATGCTCTTAAATCTGCATATCACGCTTATTGTGAGTCTCTCCTTATATATGGGATTTTATCATGGGGACACTCCAGTTGTGGTAAGAGGCTATTTGCTCTACAACGTAGAGCTATTCGTATATTTGCGTCTATTGATTATTGATTATAGAACAGAATGTCAACATACCTTTATAAATCTGGAAATTTTAACACTACCCTGTATTTATGCGTTGGAGTGTCTTACGTATGTTCACAAAAACTCCAACACCTATAAGCAACAGTGTCAGGGTCATGATCACGATACCAGATCACGTGACTTGATCAGATTAGACTTTTAAAGGCTCGCTAGATCTCACAATGGTATAAATCACTATGGTCCAAAACTTTACAACAATTTACCGAGCAATGTGAAAGGGCTCCCGCTAGTAAAGTTTAGACCAGTGGCGTATTCAGGGGGGAGTAATTGGGTAATTACCCCCCCTAAGAATTATTTATTCACTTATTTTGTTTATTCTTAAAAATTACTAATATTTCAAACAAACAAGTTAACTGTTGGTAATTCTAGTCAGCGATCTATGACAGTGCATTTTTCCATGTACACAAATTAAAATTATCTGCGCAAGCACCGTTAGAAAAGTGATGACTTCCTTTGCACGGGGGGTTCCCCTTTCTAATAATACCCGACATATATTGATACTATTCGCCTCTTTGGTATCGTAAATCGTTATATTGTTTTACATTAAAAGAGCGCGATTCACATTTCTTAGTATAATTTATAATATTTCTTGTCTTACTTGGTTTAAATGTAAAAGATAGAAACCGAAACTGTTTACACGTCGCATGTAAATCCTAAATTTTTAGTGATTGCTGATAAATTACCAATTTATTATAATTCGATCAATTATACATAAGGTATTTTTTTGATTTTAGGAATAATATATGCATTCTTTTAAATTAATTTATTCCTGATTTTTTTTTAAATTAAATTAGTAAATGAAAATTGATAATCTACGTTGGATTCATTTGTTCAGAAAATTAAAAAAACACGATTTTTCAACAAATAAAGATCGATCTATGTCAACAGTCAATTTAAATCATCCATCTACATCTTCATCGACATTTAGCAGTAGAAATCTTCACTAGGTTGTTCCCATCATGAGAAAAATAAGCATACAACATGTACATATAGTAATGTTGAAATTTACATTCATATAGTTAAATTTAGTAATGTTAATGAAATTGAGAAATTTCGAATTTTAAATTGTAAAAGATACTTTTGTTTTACCCTATTCTGTACATAAAAAGGAGGAAGGATATTAAATATTACTTGTCTGGAAAACATTTTAGACAATTTAATTGGTTAATCTTTTCTAATCATTTAAACAGATTCTTTTGCAAATATTGCTTCTTTTTTACAAAATTTGGTGGGTTGCACCAACAAGTGCCATTGCAAAAATAAGTATCTCAGACAGTATCTCAATATTCTAAATTATCAGGTAAAAATGTTGTGTTATAAAAATATTACCATAAAAATTCAATTGTTTATTCGAAATTGTTTTATAAAATCACGAGATATAAGAAATAAATTAAATATGGAAAGACTTCGACAAATTGAAGAAAATAGACATAGATTAAAACCAATAATCAAAAGTATCATATTTAGGGGAAACAAAATATTCCCTTACGAGATCATCGTGCTGCTGGTTCTCTCTTAAATACAAAATCTATTACAAACGAGGGCAATTTTTGTGAAATTCTACATTTCGAATTGCATCTGGTGACAACTTTAAAAAATCATTTGGAAAACCATTAAACATATTTCACAAATGTCTCTTGAAATACAGTGACTTTGAGTAAATAGAATAAATAAAATGAATCTTGCTCTAATAACTTTATAAATAACACTATTGATGTTTTATCCAACAAGGGGAAAAATACTGCCACATCTTTTAAACAATTTATAATGATGCAGTCAATATTTTAAACGAATTACAAATTTAAATGACAACACCGCGAATTACCAAATGCCAGAGGAATATACCAAACCTGGATAAACCTATTATAGCAGATTATTTTTATTTATCTTTTTCCCTTTTATCCATTATGGGTGTCAGACTTATTTTCTACAATATGTCTCAGTTAATTTCTTTTACACTTCTTTACCACTGTTGCGTAGCTTGTGCTATTTTCTTATTTCTTTCCATTCTATTCCTTTTCTTTCCGCTGCTTGATGCTTGATGTACTTGCTCGTTCCAACCCTTGGTCTTCCTAATTCCCTCTATCTTTCTTAGGTATCTAATTTCCATTGCATTGGTTTTTTTGTTATTACTCTCTGTGGTTACTCACGATTCACTACTATAGTCCATCCGTTGGATCTTCCGTCCTACGTCACAAACTATCGCTTCAAAAAACGAAAGTTTTACAGTGCGTTCTTTTTCTAACGCATTTGGTTTACTTTATCAGACTGAATATTTTTGTGTCGTTTCTCGAAGCGATATTTTGTGACGTAGGACGGAACATCCAACGGATGGACTATATATAGCAGTTAATGTCTTTTATATACTTCTGTTTTTATTGTTTTTGCAATCTCTTTTTTCTCTAAGAATGTTTTCTTTATTGTGTTGTAGATCATTCCTGCTTTGCCTAGTTTTTCATCTTTTTCTGATTCTATCTTCCCTGTTTCCTCTATTGTTGATCCCTGGTATTTAACCCTATTTTGTGATTGCTCTCTTTTGATGATATTATATTTATCTTTTCCAGCTCTTTTTTGAATATTTCCAGGTTTTCTTCTGAATCTGCTATTAATATGTCGTCGGCAAACATTAATACATATTTGCATTTTTAATAGTTTTTAATATTTCCATACCCTATCTTTGTGCTTTCGGCTCTTTGTTTGCTATTTCTTATTGCTTCGTCATTAAGTGATGCAAATAGTAACGGGGTTAATATACATCCTTGTCTCAATGCTGTTTTGGTCTTGAACTCCTCTGATTATTTATTTCCTATTCTTACTTTATTTTTGTTATTTCTTTATTATATTTATAATGCTTTTTTTATCCTTGTTGTCTCGAGTATATGCCATATGTCCTCTCTTCTTACCCTTAATACGCTTTTTTAGGTTGATGAAGCATATGTGTAAATCTTTTCCCTTTTTAATCATCTTTTCTGTTAATTGTCTCATTATGTATATTAAATCTTGTTTGCTCCTATTTTTCTGAATCCGTGTTGTTCTTCTCCCAGCTGTAAAAATTTTCCCTGGTTTGATTGTGAGTGTAATACCTCTGTAGTTATCATATATTTTTGTGTCTCCTTTTTGTGTATGGATATTATAATTCCCTTGTTCCATTCCTCGGGTATCTTGTGATTTTTGATAATGTCATTTACTATTTCCAAGAATTCTTCCTTCCCCTTTCCCCATATATTTCATTATTTCGGCTGTGATGTCATCTATACCTGGAGATTTTCCTAGTTTTATTTTTTTGATTGCTGCCTCCAGTTCTTCGATTCTTATTTCGTTGATTCCTCCATTTGTTTCACCTTCTATATCTCCGTGCTGGTCTGTTTTGGTTATTTCATTAAAGTATTCTTTCCATCTTTCTAATATCTTCTTTTCTTCTGTTATTATATTTACGTTTTTATCTTTTATACTTGGCTGGGTTAATGTATTTTAATTGCTCATTTGTTTAATAGTGCTGTAAAACATCTTTTTGTTTTCTGTGAACGTTTCTTTCAGTTTCTTAACGAACTGCTCCAAGGATTGCTTTTTTGCCATCTTGAATTTTTGTTCCACATTTTTATTTGCTATTATATATCTTCTATAATCTTATTCTTTCCTTGTTTCCTTGTTTAAGTTTTCCAATTCTCTTCTTTTGTTTTTACAAATTGTTTTACCTCTTCTGACTATCACCTGTTTTTCTTCCTCTGTTTGTTTGATATAGTGATTGTTTCACATCTTTCTTGGGCTGCTTCACTTATGATTTCTTTGATCTTTTTCTTTTCTCCTTCTATTTTGTCTTTTTCTCTATGTTTGATTGGTATTCTTTCCTAGTTACTTTCTTTTCAATTTTTGGCTTTATGTGTTTTTTTATTATTGTTTTCGACTTCGTATACTTCAAGTTTTCAGCTTCTGTGAACTTTAACATCTTTCACCTTTTCCATTCTTCTGCGTCTATTAAGGAGGTAGTCTTTTATTTCTCTTTTCTTGGTCTAACTTCTCTAGTGTGTTTATGTATGTATTTGAATTTTGGGTTTGTCACAATGAGGTTGTTTGCTATACATAATTCTATAATTGTTTTTCCATTTTCGTTTCTGTTCTCATCTCCATACTTTCCCCTGTATATTTTTTGCTCTCTCTCTTCTTTTAGTTCTTTGTCATTTCTCTCATGGAGTCTTTAAACATGCTCTTTAATTCCTCCATTATCACATCGTTCTTCCTTCTCCGTGAGTTTTTTTTCTGTTTTCATGTTCCTTGTTTTATTTTTGTATCCTGTTGTTATGACAACGTTTTGTTTCACTGCTTCGTTTTTCTATCTTTTTCTATTCTCCATTGCTCATTTGGAATCCTTGGAATCCATAATTAGGGCTGTCGATATCTCTTTCTCTTTTTGTACTCATTTGTTTCTTTATTTCCCACTTCCTTTTAGTTTTATATATTTTAACACTACTTATTTACTTTTTTATGGACTTTTGCATGTACGTGGTTCGCTGTTTTAAGTTCCTCTTAATATATATTTACCTCTCCTGAATAATATTATTACAGATCTGCAATACAAATTTAATAAAGACACGATGAATTTGTTCAAATTTAACACAACAATACCTAGTGTTTTATTGATAACAAAGTGGCGAAGATTTAGATGTCACTTCAAAATCTGTTGCAACATATTTAAATAAAATTTTACCTAAAAACGTAACATGTGCAATAGCAATTAAGTCTGAATTGGCATTTTGGAAATTACAATGGTAAAAGAAAAAGAAAATCAAAGAACAATTACCAGAAAATGCTTTAGATGTATACAGAAAATATGACCCGAATATTTACTGAACATAAAAATAATTTTACAAATATTATGTACTCTTCCTGTTAGCGTTGCTTCTGCAGAAAGAAGTTTTTCTGCACTGAAAAGATTCAAATGGTGGCTGCGAGCCACTATGTCTCAAAAAAGTCTAACCGAGTTAGCTGTATTACATATTCATTGATATATGGATATTAATATTGACAATATTATTAAAAAGCAAAGAAAATCGCTTTTTTAATAAATTTAGTTACAAAAATCTGTTTCAAATTTTACAAAATATATTATTATGATTTTATATGTGCTATAGTTATTTCGGGTGTGATATTATTTTGTTTATATTTAAAAATAATAGAATTATATTTTATTTATTTATGGAATAAAAAAATATTTTCATTTTTTCAAATTACCCCCCCTAAGCCAGTTGACTGGAAACGCCCTTGGTTTAGACACATACTTAAAAGTTATTTTCTGAAAGAAGGATTCTTCTCAATTGAGGAATGTCTACACAAGCGATTTGCGGGACTATCAGTGATGTAAATCTTAGTTCATTTTTATTTCTGATTTTATTCATACAACCATTCATTATTTTATCTCTTCACTAATTTTAATATGTTGTTCGTTCCCCAATACAATTTTATTTATACAATTTTTTATTTTATTTATTGACAATTATTTATTTATTTTTATCTATATATTTATTTTAATATGTTATGCCGTTATTTATACAATGTTATTTTATTTATTGATTTATTTATCTTATCCATATATTTATTTTAAAATGTTGTGCTGTTATTTACGATTATTTTATGTACACAATCTTATTTATTAACTAATTATTTTATCTATGTACCTATTTTAATATGTTGTATAGTTATATGATATTGTTTTATTTATACAATTTTATTTTATTTCATACCCATTATTTATTTATTTTCTCTATATATTTATTTTAATATGTTGTGCTGTTATTTATACAATTAGCTATTATTTATTTATTTTATCTGTGTGTTTATTTTAATATGTCATTTAAAATGATTTTATTCATACAATCTTATTTATTAACTATTATTTTATCTATGTACCTATCTTATATGTTGTATAGTTATTTGATATTACTTTACTTATACGGTTTGTTTATTTAACTATTATTAGATTTATGTACCCCTTAATATTTCTATTTATATTAATATTTTGTTTGATTATTACAAACTAATATATTTCCATGTATGTATCTATTTATTAGCATTAATATTCTGTAATTATCTGACGTGTGTAAACATAATGTAATAACACAAATAAACATATTATATTATATATTATATTACATATGGTCTGGGCAAACTGGTTAATTTTCAAACTAGATCTAATAATTGCATTGATAATGTTTTTTCGAATGCAGATAAACTACTCATTAATACATATCCAATTGATACAGGATTTTCTGATCATATTGGTATACACGTAAAACTAAATATTGAACATGATAATGAAAAATTAGTTAAAAAAAACATAAGGCCAATTACTAAAGCAGGTAAAATATTACTTCACAACGGCCTTGCCGACACTAATTGGAGCCTGCTTGGAAATGTAAATTTAGATCCCGAACGTGCATTTGAAACTTTTCTACACAAGTTGGAGCATTACCTTTATGAATTATTTCTTCAAAAACAAATTTCACATAAACCGCGCGGGGTAAATATTACTTGGTTCAGCAGTAATCTTAGGCAAATGAGGGAGACGTTACTTTTAATGAAAGATGCCTTTAAAAATATCCAGAATTAAAAAGTAACGTTCAAACTTTTCAAAAGCAATATCATTTTGTTCTGAAGGAAGCTAAAATAAAAGCAAATCATGAATTTCTAAAAAAAAAAACGAAATATACACCGAAATCCATGTGGGACATTATTAACTCTAACTGTAATAATAATAGGTCTGAATCTACTTGCAAAATTGACCCAAATGAGTTTAATAATTTTTTTACCAATATTTCTGAGACACTTAAAAATAATCTACTACTGATTCCATAAATATTTTACTAAATTCTAAAACATTTGATAACATGCCTTATTTCACATTTAAAGAAGTAAGCCCTGTCATTGTAAGGCATATAATAAAAACTTTGAAGAACACGAATGGTAGAGATATTTATGATTTAATGTCGATTTGATTATATCTGCCGTTGATGTTATTATTGGCCCTCTTACTAAACTCATAAACGCATGTATTAATTCGGGCATTTTCCCATGTGGAATGAAGCGGGCCTGTGTTATTCCAATATATAAGATGGATAGTACTAATGATATGAGTAATTATCGTCCCATATCGCTTTTACCAATAATCTCTAAAATATTTGAAAAAATTCTATCCAGTCAAATTTGTGAGTTTTTAGAAGAATATCAACTTGTGATGCAGTTATTAGCTTTACTGAGGAAATCCTTTTGGGATTTGAATCCGGATTATATTCCATTGGTACATTTTTAGACCTAAGTAAAGCATTTGACTGTGTTTCACATGAAATTCTTCTGCGCAAACTATACTGTTATAACTTTTCTCCATCTAGCTGTAAATTACTAAACTCCTATATTTCTGAAAGGTTGCAAATGGTACGGGTGGGCGATAAATACTCATCATATACCGCTATAAAACATGGTGTCCGGTAGGGTTCTATTTTGGGCCCTTTGCTCTTCTTAATTTATATAAATGACCTACCAGCATTTATACTGATTCTTTGTCTATTTTGTATGCAGACGATACAACAATTAAATCTGCATCAGCTAATCTTCAGTCAGCAAAGAGCCAAAATACCTAGGCACTATCTTTTACTCAAGAATGGTTAAACAAAACGAAAACTGTTATATTTTCACTAAAAAATTCTCAACCATTCATAATATCAGAATCTAAGATCTTAGGGATGTATATTCTTTATTCTTTATAACTTTGTTTTTCTTGCTTATAATACATTTACAAAAAATACATAAAATAATGAAACACCTACAAAAATTTAGACAGCAAGAATCACGGGCGGAATTCACTAGTTTCCAGTGTTCTTCCACTCAAACCCACATCTATCCACTAATCAGTAATACATGCTGAGAGCTTCTGACTTCTTCATTTTGAATATATTGGAGCAAATATGCTATTATTGTCCCTTTTTGGGAGATGTATTTGACATTAATCTGCCAACTTGGAACAAGCATGGTGATACCCTTGCTGCAAAACTCTGCAAAAATATTCATTTACTAAGGCGACTTAGCAATTCTCTTCCACAGGCGGTAGTTCGGTCAGTGTATTTTGCCTTATGCCAGTCGCATATACCCTACTGTTTATTAGCGTGGGGTTATTCCAGCATCAGTAAAAGAATATTTGGGCTTCAAAGGAGAACAGTTAGAGCAATTTGTAATTTGCCGTACAGAGAAAATTGTAAACCTAGCTTCACTTCTTTAAAACTCTTGACATTTCCGTGTATGTTTGCTCTAGAATGTTTACTGTTCGTTCAAAGAAACATGAGTAGTTACCAAACTCATGAACAAATTCATGTTCACTATACAAGACAAAGTTCAAGCATTAACCAAGTTGCCCTAGACTATGTAAAACTCAAAATGCCATCAACTACTATGGTCCAAAATTATTTAATATTCTTCCTGAGCACATTAAAATTCTAGATCTAAAACAATTTAAATTTACAATAAAAAAATATTTTATAAATAAGGCATTTTATAGTATAAATGATGTTTATTAAGTAACTTTCAAGATATTAATCTATTTTAGCAAGATTTTTTTAAAGTGTTTTAGTGTGTGTATTATTTATTTTAATTTATTAACTTATAATTTTTTATGATTTTTACACTACTAGCATAAGTTTTTATATTATATTCGTATTAGTTTTAATTCATTAATTACTTAGTTTTATTATTTAAATATATGTTCGTTTTTTGATATTTGTCTCTTAACCTTCTATGTCTACATATACATACTTATTTTGTATACTTTCTGACTTGTGTTAACTATTATTGTATTTGCACCAATAAATTATTATTATTATTATATTAGAATCATCATTTCCTGACTGTTGAAAACATGCCATTATTACCCCTATACCGAAAGTAAAAAACACATCTGAACTTAAAGACTTAAGACCTATTAGCATTTTACCTACTTTATCAAAACTCTTCGAAAAAATTATTTGAATATGTAGAAACTAAATCTATTCTACCCCATCTAAAATCTGGGTTTCGGAGAGGGTATAGCTGCGAAACAACTTTACTGAAAATCACGGATGATATATTATCAGTTACAGATAAAGATCTGTTAACTATGTTAGTACTGTTGGACTCTTCAGTAAAGCTTTCGATAGTGTTAACCACGACACTCTAATTCAAATATTAAAACATATTGTTCTCAACGATTCGGCTACCTTACTATTATATCAATATCTAGTTGGACGCAAGTCATGTGTACAACTTTATAATGAAAGATCAAGCTTCCAAAGTATTAAAAAGGCTGTACTACAAGGTTCTGTTCTTGGTCCCCTTCTATTCTCTATTTATAATGGGTGATTTTTTAGCAACTTTCTTTTTGGCAACACTGTTTTTGGCAACTCAGCTGTTTTCCTGTAACATGTCAACTGTCAAACATGTTCAGTTTGGTCTATAATTTAACCATGAATCGACTTACAAACGAACAACGTTTGCAGATTATTGAATTTTATTATCAAAATTCATGCTCGGTTAAGAAAGTGCATCGTGCACTTATTCCACTTTATGGTCACCTTTTAAAATACAGCTGGTGCAAGAATTGAAGCCACGCGACCTACCACAACGGGTAACTTTTGCTGAATGGGCGCTGACAAAGTTGGATGAAGATCCACTTTTTTATCGGAAAATTGTGTTCAGCGACGAAACTCATTTCTGGTTGAATGGATACGTGAACAAGCAAAATTGCCGTATTTGGTGTGAAGAGCAATTGGAAGAACTGACAATGCATCCCGAAAAATGCACTGTTTGGTGTGGATTATGGGCCGGCGGCATCATTGGACCGTACTTTTTCAAAGACGACGAAGGCTGGAACGTTACTGTGAATTGCGAGCGTTACCGTGCGATGATTACAATTTTTTTTTTGCCCAAAATGGAAGAGCTAGACTTGTCTGACATGTGGTTTCAGCAAGACGGTGCCACCTGCCACACAGCACGCGAAACAATGGCCCAATTGAGAGGCGAGTTCGGTGAACAGTTTATTTCACGTTTGGGGCCGGTCCATTGGCCGCCTAGATCGTGCGATTTAACGCCTTTGGACTATTTTTTGTAGGCCTATGTTAAGGCTCATGTCTATAGGGACAAGCCCGTAACGGTTAACGCACTGGAAGCCAATATTGAAGAATTTATTCGTGAGATACCGGCCGATATGTTGGAGAGAGTATGCCAACATTGGACTCAGCGTATGAATCATTTGAGGCGTAGCCGCGGTCAACATTTACATGAAATCATCTTTAAACATTGAATTATATAGATCGTTCTATCGACTCAAATAAAGATTTCATACGTTTCTCTAAATTTTATGTGTTTTTTTTAAATCAAATCCGAAAGCTCTTAAAAAATCACTCTTTACATCCTATATTCTTAATCAATTATAATTTTGCAAAGATCATATGTACGCCGATTACAGTCAAATATACTTTTCATTTAGTTGAGTTCTTTCGAGATGCTGAAATGTGTGTGATGACAGACTTGCAGAAATTGTATGATCACTCAGTTATGCTAGATTTGTAGCAGTTTCTTTATTTATTAGAAGTAATACAATATACAAATACCGATTCATTTACAGTCGTAATATCGCAGCAAAATTATTGTCCGTTGCCCCAACTACCAAAATCTTCTAAGCCTCTACTATTTATTACACACTGCTGCATCAGTTTCTCCCCAGCGTGGAAGTAAAAAAAAAACAACGTTTTGAAAACTCATTGCCTTAAAGGTTGAGGTACAAACGGTCTGGGAATTTTCGCTGAGAAATCGTAGTGTAAAACTAACGAAGAGTTATATAATTTGGAAACTTTTAAAAATAAAGACGAAGTGTTTGGGTTACTTAAAAAACGCTGTAATTCCTGGTCGTTCTTTTGTGTTTTGCCTATATCTATAGGGTCCTCACTGCTAAAAATTGGGTTCCTTTGACTGATATGAGAAATTCTGGAGAGTGCATCCGGTACTACATTATTCCTTCCTGCTACATGTCGTATGTCCGAGGTAAACTGAGAAATATAGTCCATTTGATGGACTTCTCGCAGATTTAATACACTTGTTCCTTCTTTCAAAGCAAAGACGAGATGTAAAAAGATCGCCCATCGAGGTACCATCAGAAGTGCTTCAGTGACGTGAACATTGCCAATAATTCACGTCCAAAAACGCTATACTTTGATTCTCTTATAGTGAATTTTGTAGAAAAAAAGGCGATGGGTTGGTTAGCTCCATCCAATTCTTGTTGTAAACACGCCCCCATGGCTATGTCAAATGCATCCACGGCCAAACAGTGTGGTGCTCCAATTCTTGGATGCGTTAATAGTGTAGCATGAGCCAAAGCTGTTTTAATATTGTTGAATGCGTTTAGCTGTTCCGAATTGAGTGATAGCAGTTGTTTCTTTGGGATTGAGTTATCAATTAAGGCGTTGAGAGGTCGTAAAGTGTTTGCACAATCCGGTACGAAGCAATGAAAAAAAATCCTAAAAACAACCTTAAATCCTTCTGGCATTTAGGAGGGGAAAAGGACGTGATAGCTTCTGTTCTAAACGGTAAAAGTAAAATTCCTTTACTGTCAACCACGTGTCCTAAAAACTCTACTGACTTTTTAACAAATTCACATTTGTCAACGTTTATGGCCATACCATACTTTGTCAGCCTACCAAAAATAATGTGGAGATGTTGTTTATGTTCGAGCAATGTTTTACTAAAAATTAAGACATCGTCTATGAAAACGAAACAAAACTTTAATCCAAAAAATACTTCGTTCATAAATCTCTGGAATGATAAAATAAAGAAACTGCTACAGATTTAACCTTAAATCCTGCTAAGCCTTCCTCCTCATTTTTGGTAAAATACGGACATGTACAGAACTCTCCTCACAAATAAAAATGTCGATTAATTGTACAGGAATTCCATACGTCAAAGAAGCTAAAAACCTAAGGTTAGTTATCGATAATTCGTTCAGATACAAAAAAACAAGTTAATAAATATATTTGCACCTCATATATGAATGTAAAAAAAACTATATCCACATCGTTCATACCTTACAGTAGAAACGAAGATAATGCTATGTAACGCATTTGTGTTGTCACACTTTCATATTGTTCTACACTATATAATGGTGCAATCGACAGTTTTACTTCGTCGTGAATTCAAAAGGTCCAAAATTCGTGTTACGTTACATATATAGCAGAAAATTTGAAAAATTTCGTATAAGTTGAAGGACGTCTGTTGATTACGTATGTCTACAAAGAGAGAGTATATATCTGCCTGTTTCTATCATAAATTCATTCTTAATAAATCACCGCCTTATTTAAATGAAAAAATGGTCTTTCATGAAGATGTACATAATATAAATGCGCGATTTAGAGGTCTTTTGATGCTACCGAAACAACGCACTCACTTTACCAACAGTCATTTTCGTACCAAGTTTGTAAAACTTGAAAAGCTTGAATAGTTTTAGGAAATAAAGTACATTGTATAAATTACATGAACAAAATGCGTGATGATTTCTTGAACTGTTGTATCACTATTTTTCTAATCTAATTAATATTTCACAGAATTAGTTTAATTTAACATTTCAATGTTTCTCTTTGTTATTTTTCCTACATCTATTTTATGTTTTATAAATTAGAAGGTTTGGATGACAGAACAGTTTGAATGTTTCCTTAAAACTGAAAAAACACTTTAGGATTTGTTAATGAGAATTAGAAATGAGGTTTTTGTGTTTTTATGTATCTTTATACACAAATAAAGCAATTTATTATTATTATTATTATTTGTAATGTAGATGTACATTTCGAGACACAAGATGTTCATTGTCAATTTACAAACTCAGTTGTGTCTCGAAATGTACATCTAATGTTACAAATAAGCAAGTGAAGTAAGTAGTAACAGTGTTTTTATCTGTTGTAATTAATCACTTCACGTAAACTCAAAAACTATACAGTTATAGAAAAATCGTACTCTTATATTTTAATTTCTCGAGCCTATAAAAACAATTTCTTCGGTCATAACACTGTATTTTTACGTTTACTAATGATTAAATTCTTTGTTAATATTATACGATTTAATTATTTAGTTTACAAAAATAGTGAATTCGCCATATTGTGTTAAGAAAATATAAATGTTGATATTATGTATTTATTTTAACAAAGAAATAGAAATGATCATTTTTTGCATTTAATTATTTCAATGGTTAAGGTTAGCAAATTAAGAATATTATTTTGTTAAAAGTTAAGAAAACACACCAAGCAACATATTATTTGGAAAACAGTTTTAAATAAAAAGTTACCTATGATTTTAAAAATTTACATTACAATTTCTCTATTCAAAATTTTATACCATAAGTTATAAAATGGCATATTCTTTAAATCGTACATTGTTAATTCATATTTATTGTTTTGGTATTTGAATTGCTTTATTTATTAAAATTTTAATGTTGTCGTTTAAGAAAAATATCTGTAAACCTTTTTTAAGAGAATCGGGGTTCGGTTAGTCCTAACTAATTATTTATTAAATAAGAAAAGTTTTTTTTCAATTTCTCAGCTTGCGACTAAAACTTTTCTTAAAATAATAACATGTTTTCTCATATTATGCTAAATTAGGCAAAACATTTTGTAAAAATTGAAGAGTATTAAAGTGATATTTTCCTATATATATATATAGATCGGTCAGTTCCAACCGATAGTTTAATAAAATGTTTTTTTTTTAAATTTCGTACTTTGAGAAAATATCCTTTTCTCATATTAAGCTAAATTAGGCAACCCATCTTGCAAACATTAGAAAGTATTGAGGTGGTATGTTTCTGTCGTAAACAGATCTATGGTTTAAATATGCTTGCGACATTGGTCAGGTAATATCGAATTCGAAACCGAAATTAGAATACCGTCGCAACCTACATCAATAATTATAACAACCGCAGGTGGACATGTCATCCGGCCACCTCCGAAAGAGATAAACAAGTTCAAAATCCGCAAAGTTCGAGATATCGACGGTCAATTGTATATTTTCTATGTCGACGGTATTCCCACCGTGATGGTCGAAAACTTCGCCCACAAGGGTGCGCTATTGAATACCGCTAATGGGATGTTTCCCTCCGCCTGGAAGCTAGCCTTCGTGGTTAGCATCCTCAAGGCGGGAAAATCGCCGATACTTCCACAAGTTTTCTAAGCGTGTTAGGCTACCGGAGAAGATTCTACCGAGTCGTATTTCGGTCTTCCTCGAAAACCAGAAAATCATTACGGACTCTCAAGTCGGTTTTCGGGCTGACCTGTATATTATAATAGTATGTACTATAAAACAGCCTTCGAAAGCGTTTGATACGGTTATGTATGAAGAACTTATTTATAAACAAGGATCCCGAGTATCCTAGAGTACATCAAAGAGATCACTGTAAACTTCTACAGAAAACTAAACGAATAAACTTCCCGAAATATGATATCACTGCTAGTAGCAAACATGGAAGGCCACATAAGATTATAGTTGGTGTTCAATTAGCTCCCCAAAACCACCTTAGGAGGAGAGCGTCACTTAGAACGACCAGATCCCCCAAACACTTAGCGATCAATTCACTTAAGACCAGACTAGAAAAGACCTTTTGGTCCTGGACTAGCCACAATAGCGATCGCGGAGGAGTGAATTTAGTCGGCTGGAGTCCGACACTACTCTATTAAAAAGGTGTCCAAAAACACATATAAAACGGCATTCTTACAACACAGTTTCACTCCAACATTTATTTCCAGAGAGAAAGGAATCTATTGTCCTGTGATTTGATAAGAATTTACGAATAATTCGGTAGATACTTTGTTCACTGCTCTCTTTGATGGTTTTAGTAACGTGAAGTGTTTTGAAAATGAAAATAACTACAGTTTATTCCTTACTTCACTTAACAAGTGTTATTTTCATTCACTGCACTTTTGATGAAACGAAATGTTATTAAAAATAAAAAATAAATTAAAATATTTCAATCCTGTCTATTTTGTTTAGAATTAACGATATTTGCAATATAAAGGCGTACATTATGTTCTCGGAATATTAAAATACATTAATAATGGTTATTTACTACATAATGGATATTTTTTATAACAATTATTTTCAATGTAAATATTTTATTTTTGTTGCTCTGAAGAATGTAAATAACACTCAGTTTATTCCTTACATCACTTGAACATTGCACGCCACAAATTAAGAAGCATCTCTAAAGAAACACTTCGTTTCACTAGAGCAAATAAATCAAATTTTGGATCATCTTAAAAAAGGATTGTATGTTGCTTAATGTAAATGAAGCAGCAATCCGTATGATAAAGAAAAATTAATAGAAAATTGTATTCTTCATTACTGCAAATATGACAATTTGTTTCACAGAACCAATTCTTAAAAAAATTGAAAAATTTGGATTGTTGCCTGCACAAAGAAACGGACTAACTCTGCATATTAAATAAAATTGATGAAAAATCTATCCAAGTCATACTGGTATGGAAAAGCTTTACAATTTACTTTACAACTTCAACCATCTAAGAAAATGTGATGCAACCATCTTACTACTTAACCTATGCTGTTAATTTTATTGTCCATAAAAATTATACATCTTTTTTTCATAAAATCATTATCTTTGTTATCAAACTGTTCATACGCCAAAGAGAAATTAGGTAATAATTTCATCAATTTCACTGACAGTTAAAGCTAAAACTTTGACTTATTTAGAAATGGTGGTCATCATGTAAAAAATCATTATAGTATTCTCAAAAGAGCTGTATTCTAAAGGAAAAAACATTTATTTTTATTATTAGCGTACTTCATTTACCTCAATTGCAGTTTTTGTTTGTTTAAACTTCTTTTTTTATTTATTCAGAAAAATAATAACCTGCATGTGATAATACTAAATTGGATTGATTAGATTAGAAACTCGGATATCAGATAATAGGATTTTAAAATTATTTTGTTTCGTTTAAAAAAACATATTGTAAAAATCCTATTTTTTATTATTTTAGGTTAAAATTTTTAACATTTAGTTATGTATCTTTTATTGAAATGAATTAAAAGGTTAAAATTATTATTAGAAACATACGCACCATAGGAAATTCAATGTATTTTTTTAATATCTCCAAAATTTCTCTGTTTTATTGCTAAAATGACCTGGGAAGAAAATAATTGTACATTTATAAACATACATTGAATTTCCTATGGTGCGTTTGTCGACCACCCGGTATATATTATTTGGTATTTCATTGTTTTTGTGTATAAAAAAATTAATGTGCAGAACATTCTAAACCAAACCATTTTACAATCGTGTATCGATATTTTAAAAGATAACAGCCCAATAATAAAATTGGACACTTATATATGGGTATTTTTTGAAACAACAAAATTAAGTTATTATATTATTTTTTATAACGGGTGTCCAACAATTGTTGCAGTCACGGATGACGTTGGAATAAAAAACGTAGGTCGATTCTTACATGTTGCAAATAAATGAACTGACATTTTTAATGCACATTTAAGTTGTTTGACAATTAAAATGTCAGTTCATTTATTTGGCACATGAAATAATTGACCTAGGTTTTTGATTCCAACGCCACCCGTGACTGCAATAATTGTTGGACACCCGTTATTTGTCATATTATTAACACCATCAACAATTTCTGTAAGATAATTTTTCGATGATAAATTTATGGTATATACCACAAGATTTAAAAAAAAATCTCATTAGGAAGACTAATTTCATAATGCTGCATAAGTTAGCTTGTATCTATTATATTAAAAACATAAACTATGCAATATACTAAAGTATATAACATAACATTTTAGGAACAAAATTAAAAAAAATATGAGAAAATATTCAGCTTTAATAAAATAAATATAAATGTCAGATTATTCATAGCTGTTGTGTTGTGTTAGCTAAGGCTTGCTCGGATTTTTTCCAATCCTATAGTACAAATTCATATTAAATAATTAATTAAATTAATTAATTACATGATAGGTTCAGAGTTGTACAAAGAGATAAAAATAATATACTTCATAAACATGCAAAAATAACCTAATGATTAAAACATCATAAATATTCATTAATTCACTTTCTCATTCCATTATGTTTGTAATTACACGATACAAAAAATAAGTAAACCTTTATAATATATAACATTTTAAACAATAATATATCCTAAAATACATAATAAACAAATATTGCTTTTGATTGCTTGTAAATAGAAGAATAAAAAGGTAAGAATTTATTAACCATAGATTGTTTCTAAAATATGTTCAACTTCAAAAATATCATGTGCACTATCACAGGCAGTTATAACATTACTCCAAACTTGCTTTAAGTTAATAATAACATTCTGATCAACAGAGTTATGTCTTTCAAGCATTTCCACTGTAACTACAGTTTTGTAGAACTGTTTTAAAGGTTCAATCACACCTACAAATGAATTATCTATTACTAATATCGAACCAGGATCTACCACTCTTCTTATTTGTGAGATATAGTCTTCTTCGCGTGTGGTGTTATCAAAAAATTCAAAGTGGTATTTTGGAGGAATATTCTGAAAGAAAACATAATTAATTATTTGGGTGCTTTTTCTTTAATCAGAAAAATAAAATAAACATTGTTTTTTATCATTAGATAGATATGTTTAATAAAATTAGAATCTATTTGATAAATATAGAATAATATATAATTATTTACCTTCATTTCAGCAAAACCCAATATCAGTCTATCCTCATGATTTATGGATATATCCTGTCCAAATTTTTTATATCCGATTGGAAATGAATCAATGAGTACTAGTACATTTGTTCCTCCCAATTTTATTTGTTTTTCCTCCCGCTGACACTTGTCAGAGTTGTATATAACATTTCCACCTGATGAATATACATATTGTAACAATTATAGTATAAAAATACTAATACGGCAGAAACAATGTTTTTTTTTACCTTACTATCCATATTTGTCTGCTATTGGCAGAAAGAAATTTCAAAAGTATTATTAATTTATAACTTTTGCATGTGCTTACCTGTTTGGGATGGATTTAATATTTTATTGCACTTTGATGTCGGTGGGATGTGCCTTGAATTATCACAGTATATTTGAATGGATGGAGCTCCTTGGATAAACTTAGTTGCCATTTTCTGAAAAAGAAAAATTATACAAATTTTATTCAAAATATTTAAAAAAATATAAGAAATGATGATGGAATTAATTAATGAAAATTAAGTATACATTGATTAATTAATTACATTAGTGATATTAAAGATTTTGTTTAATTCTGACAAAAAAATATTAAAGATAAGTACATAATAATAAAATGTAATAACAATTGAAATAAAAACAGA
Organism: Ontholestes murinus; assembly: GCA_963969525.1. Taxonomy (NCBI): domain Eukaryota; kingdom Metazoa; phylum Arthropoda; class Insecta; order Coleoptera; family Staphylinidae; genus Ontholestes; species Ontholestes murinus. The sequence continues at coordinate 28,003,065 of OZ018389.1, forward strand.
TACAAAAAGGGAAAAAATATAAAAAGGCCTGAAATATTGAAGGTAAAAGTAATGGTATTATTAATAAAAATTTATACAAATATATTTTTTAATAATGAATGCAATTAAATTAAATAATGTATTAAAAGTATTTCTATGTCTGCACCAATCAATAAATCTAATTTGTGGTGATTTATTTGATGACATGAAATCCATTTCAATCAATATTATGTATAGGGGCTCTTACTCAATTAATTCCTTTCAATTTGATAATGGTCCCACATGCTGAGCATCTTATTGATTTTTTAGTATATGAAAATGAATTATAAATTACATTTAATGTGAAAGTAATTCTGGTTATTCAATGATTTAATATTAGGGTTTAAATCCTAAATACATTTTATTTCTTCGTTCTTTATGTTTATTGAGTTTTAGGGAAATGTTTGCAAATGGCTATTTACATACAGGGTGACTGACGAAAAACCTTTGGTGCTGTATCTCGCTTATTTTTTATCCGATTTTAATAAATAAAACATCAAATTAAACCATTTTTAAAAGACTTTAATAGGATCTGAATTGTTATTTTTTCTCGCACCCAGTTTTTGACAAAATACGATCAACATTTTTTTTTTAAATTGCACTGTATATATATTTTTATTGATTCGCAAGGAGATTTTTTTTCTGAATATAAAATTGTAGACAAATTTATCCATACATCAAACTTAAGTCGAGAAATTGAGGATTAAAAAAATAAATAAAAATTCAAGTATCCATTGTAAACAACATACAGACCCTATTTTAAATGTCAAAAGTGACAGCCATTGATACAATACTGCAACGATTTTTAATTATTTCATAATTAAAATGTTGCAATATTTCAAACACTGTACTTGAATTTTGTGCTTCTACAGAAATCGTTTTTCAGTTTTTGAAATCTTGCAACATTTTTATTATGAAATTATTAAAAATCATTGCAGTATTGTACCAATGACTGACACTGTCACTTTTGACATTTGGAATAGGCTCTGTATATTGTTTACTATGGGTATTTGATTTTTAATTTTTTTTTAATCCTCAATTTCTCGACTTTGGTTTGATGAATGGATAAAATCGTTTACAAATTTAGATTCAAAAAAAATCTTCTTGCGGATCAGTACAAAATATATATACAGTGCAATTTGAAAAAAAAAAGTTGATCGTCTTTTGTCAAAAACTGGATGCAAGAAAAAATATCAGTACAGTTCATATTAAAGTCCAAACCAAAGGTTTTTCATCAGTCACCCTGTATTTCAAACCTATACTTAAATCATTGTTAATATGTGGTTATGACATTGCATATAGATATTACAACTGATATTATTTCGATGTAGATTAGGGATTTTTTCAATTTTTGTGTCTAGTTTCTTCCTATTTGGACATTATAAAAGTAATAGTCGCAATAATAACGTGAAAAAAATTCGTGATACTAGCAAAGTGTTTTAATTCCTTACCTACTTCGTAATCTAGATATATCATAAAAGTGTTAATGAGAAAAACAATGCTACTAAAAAATGGATAATTATTATTATCATACAGTCAGAAGAAAAGGACAATGGACAGTTAAAGATAAGCAGCCAATTCCAACGTTAAAGGCCTCTTAAAAAGATACATTTAAGTGTTTGGTGGAATATGTATGTTGTGATTTATTATGAATTTATTTTGATCAAGGAAATCAAACCATTAATCAAATTAAAATTGACTAAAAAAACGCCCTGAATTGACAAATATCAAAAAGTAGAGTTTCAATATGATAATGCTAGACTTTTTTTAGCGAATCTAATTGGGAACTTTTGCCTTATCCTGATTCGTATTTTTAAAACACCTTTATGCCATAAGTTTTCTTTAAGCTTTAATTCCTTATTGTTCTTACATCTCATGCTTTTATTATACTTTAAAGAATTTAAAACATTGTTCTTTATTTACTTACAAAAATTCTATGCTATTCTATTTTTTACCTGTAACAATTGCATTTTATGTTTCTTAATTAGTAACATATTTTTTTCATTGCTTCTTAAAGTTATGTTTAGTTAACACTTAAAAATTGCTAAATTTTATTATTAATATGTTGATAATACGACTTCACAATTATATTTATACCTACAAAAAAATTCAATACCTTTTCTGGATAAGTTGAAATTATTTACTTATTATTAGAAAATAAGGAAATTCTATTGAAAATGTTTACAGTATTTAATTAATGTTGAAACAAATGTCTGTGTTTTATTTTCTAAATAAATAATGGAGTTTCAATAGCCTCATCAATTCAATATTTACTTAGATGTGCTTCTTCTTTATCTTCAACTATTGTAAGCTACCCCAAGAAATACATATCAAGCTTCTTTATTGCTCCCAACAATTCTACAATTTCAAACAAGTCACTTTATAAAATTTTCTTAATTTTTTTACCATCAAATAATATAAATAGCAATTGATTAATCCCGTAATTGTATTTGGATTCATTGAGTTACGTGAAGATGATAATAACTTGATTAAAACACATCGAAACCTTTCTTCTAGGTTTCTAATAATTTTGTAATCAACCCATAATTGAAAATAATGCCTACAGAATTTATGCTTCTACTACAAGTTACATTATATAAATGTTCAATTAAGTTAATTTTTACAATATATTTTAAAGTAATTATCTTACCTGAAACCAAGTTTAAATATACACTACAATAAATATTTTTGTACGTAATTTAAAAAACAAACAACATGCAACATGTGGAAGGGATGAATCTAAGTGTCACGTGTTTGTTCGTTAATAGTTTTGATCAAATTATCTTTTGTACACACACTCACCTGTGTTATATCCTTAATGATTTATATGCGAAATATATTATTTAGAAGTTCATCCACGGACATTATATTCAAAGAAAGTTTCACAGTGAACGGTCGGCTTCATCGCACTAGCCTATATGACGTCCTAAATGCGCATGCGTTCTCTTCAACTCCCACCGCACGACTTGATTTAAAATTATCGATTTCTTAATTATAGAACCTGCATAACTCTTTCATGCAGGATGCACAAGCATTGTTATTTGAAATAAAGCACCGTGGGAACAATTTTGATTCCGTAAGTTCGGCTTCGATGATTTTTAGATGCAGGTGCATTAATACTTTTAGCTTTGCTACATCAACTTTTTTTTATAAAATCAATAGCAGTTTATCACAAAAGTTTGTTAATTTTAATGTTAATCGATTGAGTTAAAAATTTTGGACATTTAAAAATACAAATGCGTTTCTCATTTTTTTTTTCTTATTAATTAATCCTTCATTAAAACATTCATGTTTTTTAGTTAAACTATTTAACAATGTTTTTATCCGTTTTGTAAGTACAGTTTTAATAGTTTTTTTTTAATATTTAAAACAGCTTAAATTTTATCAAAATAAATACAAATAAAATAAATGAAAATGTATAAATAAAAATAGTGGAAAATACACATACGCAATTTTATTAAAAGAAGCAATTTAATTAAGAAAAAAAAAACAAACATGTAAGAAAAACAATTGAGAATTTTAATTAAAAAAACAATTGAAACCAGGTGAACAATAAAAAACAGTTGATTTTTTTTAAATAAGCAGTTAAAAATCATTTAAAATGTGTATATAAATTAAGTAAAAAGAAGTTTATTTTGGATCTTATAAATTTTTGATTGTTCTCTCTAACAATTTGCAACTGTTTTCTTAAGAAATTTGAAATCGTAGTAATTTATATTTAATATTATAAACTTACCAACGGTTGGAAATATTTGGCCATTTTACTACGATGTGGCGCTGTTGAGCTTTCAAAGAAAAGTTAAGTTCTTCTTTATCCACTCTTTATCATAACCTATAATAATCCAAATTTGAGGTTATATACATAAACATTTATTTCTTTTATTTTCAATATAAATAGTTACTGTGCCTCGTCGACAGGGCCTCGCTGCCAAGGCCATTAAATACGCTTAAAGAAGAAGAAATATAAATAATATCAAGTAATTGTATGAGTGAATTATGGTTCGACTTAAAAATAGGTACGAGCAACAATCAAAACATTATGGTACATATCTAGCTTCTGCAATATCATTCAGTATCCTACTCTGACTCTGTGTATATCTCCGGATAGTTTTTTTTAAATGCCATTTAACTGTTAATATTATTAATTTTTGCGGCTTCTACTTCGTTATACATGTTTGAGTATAAATAAAACACTTTGTAACTTTGTTTGTATAACACTATTTATTTTCTGTTTACTATAGTTTGTATGTTTTGATAATGGCACGTTGAGATGCCGAAACTATAGTAAACAGAAAATAAATAGTGTTATACAAACAAAGTAACAAAGTGTTTTATTTATACCATTTAACTGTTATTCAGCCCTTTCACTGTGGGACGTTGTTTTGCATTCTATGCCCTGTGTGCGGCATTGGAATAGAATGAAACGTAAACAACTGCATATATACAAAAGGGTTAAAGTTAGTAGGCATAAATACCAATTATGATTAGGTAATATGGACAAAAAATAAATAAATAAAAGGGATGTGATCAATCAATCAACCAATTTAAAAATGATAAACAAATGATATAAGTTAGATATCACTTTCTTTACAGTATAATATAATATCCAACTAATATTAATTCTCTTCACGTCACTCGCAAATACAAACAGAAATAAACAAATGATTTAATATTATTACATTTAATCCTGCACAATGTTTTTACAGATACTTTCTCATTGAAGTGAACGAACATGAAAAATCCAAAGACTCCCCACTTGTCCTCAGTGCCAACAGTTTATTCAACTCAATTTTAGAAGCGGTGTCAGTGCTACACGGGGATTTTGGATTGGCCGCAATTCGATCAGGTTTCCTAGCGAAATATTGCAACAATCAAACGAGAATAGCTATAATCAGAGTACGGCACGGTCCTCATAAACTTGTCGCCAGTTCCTTGCCATTCATCACCGCCGTCGAGGAAAAGAAAGCCAGTCTTACAACGTTATACACAGGTGCTACGATCAAACAGTGTCTAAATTTCTTGATAGCACACCAACAACGGAAATTCGATGAGGCCTGTTTAAGTTTGAAAAGTGATGAGGAGAAATTTGCTTTAAAAAATATGATACTGAATATTGATAAAGCTTTGGAAATTCGTTAAATATTAAACTTTTTGTATCAATATAAAAATATTAGAAATCGTGTATTACAGTTTTGTTTTTTGTTTATTTTTGACAGATAAACAATTTACTTATTCCCATTGTATTCTTAAGGTGTGGTTAATTTGCGTATCCACTAATTTTCATGTATAACATTCTCATTTTTCGTATATCTCTTGCTATTATCGTTGATTGAAATATTTCAATTAACACCATTATTTTAGCCTCCATCCAAGTTTGTCCTGTTTTCTGTATATATTAAATAGATGAAAACATACATGTTAATTAGTAATTTATCATAATTTTTAAAATTAGCATATAAGACATGAATAAATCCGTAAATATTTTTTTTTTAAATAAAGAAATCTAACTACAGTTTATATTAATTCATAATATCCTACACGAGATGTCGGCCCAGTGCAGTTTTGGATTCATTCGTGCAAATTTAAAGTTACGTGATATAAAAATGTTACCTAGCTGTACACGTGTTCAATAAAAACGTTTATTTCGAAGATATATTTACACGATTTTATTCGAGCAGTCTAATATAATTCCTTTGAGCGATAATTTTCAAGGACATCCGTGCCGTTTCACTAATTCCTTGCAATTGTAGAAAGTTATCGCGGCAATAGACGCATTTGGAGATAACTCGAGTATCCTATTTGTTGCAAATTACATACTCATATATTAATTCAACTATTAATTGGGTTACCGTGTTCGTATTTTAATTGCGGGAGTTTTAAACGTTACGCTCGGCAGTTATCAGTTTCTAGGTCATTCGGAGCAGATTGTTTTGAACTCTTTCACAAACATTGCGCCTTTCGTGGACAGATAACACAACACAATGAGCTACTTTATTGGGGTTGATGTAGGGACGGGAAGTGCAAGGGCTGGTTTGGTTACAGAAAAGGGTAAAGTGATTAGAGTTGCCACAAAAGAAATCAATATATGGAACGATGGTGTTTTCTACGAGCAGTCGTCTGATGATATATGGGAGGCCTGTATATATTGTATTAAGGTGAGAAATTAAAAATACATAGAATAAGACATTGTTTTAAACGTGCTATTGCTATTTCTTTCTTTGAATAGTTTTCTATTTACTTGAAAATTTGAATTTGGTTTGTCCTAATATTTTTCTGATTTTGAATTTGGCTGAGAGATTTATTTTTCTATACAAATAACGGATAATTAATATATAGGGTGTACCTGTTACACATAGGCGATGGCAAATAACTTAGTAAAGGTCGAAAAAGTCTAGATCTGTTTTGTCTCTTCTGAGTCACTTAATAATCAAAACTTATGTCATTTGTACCGGTAAAAACTTAGTGACTGTTTTCTGTAGTGTTTATGTCGTGAATCACAACGTAAATAGTTTGAGTGACATTTTTTGTGTAGTTTTAAAAGGGCGCGAAGAAATACGGAAAACATCTGGCGTTTGGCCTGGTCGGCCCAAACGGTTCGCGTAAAACCGGGCGGTAATTATCGCCACCCTTGTCCCCGCAGCCCCAAGGAGGTCCAGGCAGAAACAAGCGAAAGAAGGAAGTCCGTCAACAGACATCGAAAAGACAACACGGCCGTGATAACCATTTTGTACATTTTGTAAAGTAAATATTTAAATGTATCAGTTACTTCGTAATACTTATTTTATTTGCACAAATTGCAATTGGTATTTTGAGTAAAAGTAAAGTAAACTGTAACATTCCCTGTTACGTTGGTTATCGTTTGTTCCTGTATGTGGTTTGATTGATATTACTGTGTTATTGCTCTATTGCCATACATTTGCACATTTCAAAGGAGGTAAATCGTTTAAAAATAATTCTATTCTATACAGCTAAATTATACTAATTAATTAGCGTAAACAATTGAAAGACAGCTGTCCTTCCAGCGCAGGTCAGTAAAAAATATATAGAATTCATTATGCCGGCTTTGGGGCAAATACCCAATTCATAGTTTCGCCGCCAATAGTATCCATCTCACTCAGTTTTGATCGCATCCCTCAACGTCGAACCAATCACAACGTCTCCCCCCTTAATAAGTCAAGATTTATTTGTTGCCAAGCGAATATTATAATATTAAAACGTAGATTCGTGCATAGAAAATATACATATATATCTTTCGTGTTCCGAAACTCACACAGTCAATTTCAAATTCTTATATTAATACCGAGTTGTATATACGTTGTAAATATAATAATATCAGCGAAACGGCTGTTTTATTCATTTTAACGTAAACATACTTTTAAGTGGCGATATCTTACCAGTGAGGTAACTAATTTAATTAAACACACCACGCCGTCACATTTCCCATAACATACACTGCAATTGGTGTTATGGCGGTGTTGAAAATACGCCTATTTTGGTAAGTTCTTAATCATCTGTTTGATCAAATTCCTTGCTAGTTCTTGAGTCACTATCTTTTCTGGTTTAACTCCAAACCAATTTCCTCTCCTTGTGTTTTGATTTTATTTGTTATTTTTCTTATTGCTTCCGTGTTAGGTGCATGACACTTAATCTCGTCGATCGTCGTGGAGTTATCCCTAAGTGCATCTTATTATTTTCGTGTCGGTGTCAGGGTAGTGGAGTATATCTAGGTACAATTCTTTATTTATTCTTCACGTAACCCAATATTCAAAAATAAAACAAAACTTTATTGAAATCGAACAACGCCGAATGATGTTTTTTCTCGTTTTTTCGTATCTTCGCCAGTTGTGTTATTCTATGTACAGTTCCCCAGAAGTAGGAATAATAGAATCTTTTAATTCTGGTGCTATAATATCTACTATTATTTCGTAATCTATATTTAGTAGAGTAATTTATTTATAAATACTGGGTTATGTTTAATTTTCTGATTTATGCATGAGTAGTCGTCTTAGTTTAAAACAAGTCCTCGGTAGTATAGTGGTCAGTATCCCCGCCTGTCACGCGGGAGACCGGGGTTCGATTCCCCGCCGGGGAGGACTTTTTTTTCTGTTTACTCTCAGATACTTTTGGAACACAGCTAATTCTCATATTTTTCGTTAAGATTTTTTGTTTAGTTTTTATACCGTCGTTTATGGTTGATATTCCAAAGTAAGTATTAGTAGCAGAAGAATTCGTTGTAATAAAGATTGGTTATCGACCATGTGGTCCTTTCCACATTTTATTTTTGTATTTATTTGAATGTAAATGATCTTATTGCTTCAAAGGATCATCTCCACATTCTAAAGTACCATTAAGTGCATACCAATGGTGAAGGGACGCCAGTCACGACCCTAGCGGACACACCAAAAAGCGCTCGCTACTAGGGTGACTCACCACATGCGGGAGCCTCCACTACCCTGAGAATGCACCCTCACCGGAAAAGGGCGCAGGCAGAAAGAGGGAATAGGTTAGGCGGGCTTAAAAGGGCCGCGCGCCAAGGGAGAATTTATTCGTTAAACTCGAATCATCCAATGTGCTGGCAAGGGAATGCTCTACAAAGGCACCAGGGACCAAGCCCGACAACGACAACTCCAGCGTAATGACATACGACGCGCTGAAGTTAGGCGAAGAAACGACACCAGAGTATCTATGGCCTGGAAGAGTAGAACCGCTTCCACCACTATATTGGGGAGTTAATCCGTCCGAAGTTCACATCGACGACCCGAGAAGATTCGGAGGGAGAAGTCGCTTTCTCCACGACCGAATATGAAATGATATTGTTTATTCCTACACATTTGTAAATAAGGAATAAACTGAACAATGACACCTTTGGCTTTACTGCATACGTATGCCCCCGGGGGTGGAGCACCCACAGACGAACCCCCACATTGGTGACCCCAACTTTATCAAGGCAAAGGTGATCGAATAAACCGCGAGGAAATCTCCTCCACGAGTCGAAAAAAAATCGTGAGCATTCGTGCTAAAACATAAACGAAATGGAAAACGAAGGAATCAGCAGAATACAGGTACACATCCCAAATAGAGAGCCAATTTAAATCAGCCAAAATCACCACCGACGACACAAATTACGGATATGTAGTCGAAAATCTGGAGCCACGATTTGCAAAGGAAGTACGAGATGTTTTGACATCATCGCCAGCGATCGGGAAATACGACAAGTTCAAGACTTAACTCCGACCCCTCAGCGTAAGCGAGAAGAGTTGGGAGACAGGAAACCGTCACAATTCCTGCGCCACCTGGACATTTAGCAGGCACGACAGTTCCAGACGGATTGCTACGCTCGCTATGGCCAGAAAGACTTGTAAACAACGCAATCTAAGTCAGGATTGGACTGGCGGAGACATCGTAAGAACCCTGCTAGCTGAAATCGAGCAAATAAAAACTCAGCTCTGCAAACACGAACCCGACAGACCCATGCAACAACCCCGGCAGCCACACCGCTCACGCAGTAGAACCAGGAATCAAGGACGAAGCCAGCCAAGAAACCGCACTTTCGATATGTGTTGGTTGCACTTTAAATACGGAAACGAGCCGAAGGGAAACCATCGGGGCGGGGCGGTCAATAGAAGCAGCAACTGACCATTCGCCGAGCGCATCGCACCGCCTTTACATCACCGATCAGCAATCGAAAGTTCAATTCTTAGTGGATACAGGAGCAGGAGGACGTGTGTTTTTCGGCGACATTTAGTAAAACAAAAATGACACAGGTCCGCATACAACCTGTATGCAGCGAACGGGTCCATCATACACACCTATGGCACGGTAAATCTGAATCTGGATTTGAAACTGAGGAGAAATTTCACGTGGCGATTTTTTGTTGCACAACGGATTATTGCCCGACATCAGGAGTAAAAAAAATACGCGATGGTACGACAAACCTTGTGATGCCGGGCCAAGTGAAAAAGACTAAAGAAATCGGAGTGAATACTCTTACTCACCAACAAATATTACGGAAGTTTCCACGGATTTGCAATCCACCCGGGTTACCGATTTTTCCACGCCACAACACGAAGCATCATATCCAAACAACCTTAAGTCCGCAAATATCCAGCAAAAGAGATGACTTAAACCAGATAAGTTGGCGATTGCAAAAAACGAATTCAAGACCATGTGCCGGATGGGAATAGCACAGAATCTGGAGAAATGTTCACCAAGACAATTCCGGTATCTCAACTACATCGAGCATTTTTCCGCGGACACACAGCATATAAAAGGAAAAGAAAACATAGTCACCGACACGCTCAGCAGGATCGAACAAATAACGACAGAAATAAATTTTGCAGATCTGGGAGCAAAGGAGGCAGACGAAGAGCTCAATCGCATCAGAATCGAGGGAACCACGAACCTCCAGCTTAAGAAAATGCATTTTTCCGAGTACAACGCAAAATGTGTACATCACGACCTACGCAGTGCGACCATTCATAACGAGCATATCTAGAAAGCAGGTATTCAACGGTCTGCACTAATTATCGCAACCAAGAGCGAAAGCTACAACCAAACTCATCACGGAAAAGTTTGTGTGGCATAATATCCGAGCAGATTGCAAGAAATGGAGCACACAGTGCCTGACATGCCAGTGAGTGAAGATTAGACGGCACAAAGCATCGACTGTCGAAAAATTCCGACTGCCATCTGCGAAATTCGACCACGTACACATCAATATCGTCGGGCTATTGAAAGAAATACATTTTAACATGCGTAGACCGAAGCTATCCCAATGGCAAACATTGAAGCTAATACAGTAGCCAAATTATTTGTCACATACTGGATAGCCAGATACGAGACACCGCTCAGTGTAACGACGGACCAAGGACGTCAATTCGAATTCCAGTTATTCAAACAACTAGAGAAAATCATTGGTTATAATAAGAACAACAGCTTACCACCACAAGCAATCGGATTAATGGAAAGATTTCATAAACAACTGTAATCCACACTGATGAGCCATTATCTATCGTTCTGTTAGGAATTCGGACGGCTTGGAAGTGACATTAAAGCGACAACAGCAGATATGGTATATGGAGAAACATTGCGACTCCCCGGAGACTAGAAAAACCAAGGACAGAAATTACGCAACACATCTTAAGAAGGTCATGAAAGGGATCAAGAAGTTGGCATAAATAGTGAACCAAGCTACCCTATTGTCGGAGAGTTTGGTCGTAGGTATATTCGTAAAGAAATTATTTATTAAGGGTGCCGGTAACCATCAATGCCCTGGTTTCCAAACAAATAAAATAATTGGTTACTAATTATTTTCATTGATGTTGGACCACCTATCGTCAAGCAATCAAATAAACACAATAATAAACAAAAGTTGTGATAAATAAACCAAGAACAGCACCAAACTCAAAAACAAATGATTATTATAAAATGCTAACACCAGAAACCCAAGAATAATTAGAAAATGATTTAATTAAAATAAACCTTACCTCTTTTAGAGGGTTTTCTCTTTATCTCCATAAAATTAATAATGAATTATTTGCACGAATTTGAAGTACATTAAATTCTTCTAAGAGTATTTCTACAATTGACTCCAAAACGTAATTCTTCTTATAAATTGCCCAAATATCTTTAAAAAAAATGTAGAATTAAATGGTGCAAGCAAATCCGAAATACGGTGAATAAAAATTCACTAGCGTGACAGCCACATATAGTCTGTTCGTTGGATCTTCCGTCGTACGTCACAAACTATCGCTTCGAGAAACGACGCAAAAACATTCAGTCTGATAAAGTAAACCAAATGCGTTAGAAAAAGAACGCACAGTAAAACTTTCGTCGTTTTTTGAAGCGATAGTTTGTGACGTACGACGGAAGATCCAACGAACAGACTATACACATATACACTTCCCCCCTGTATTTAAGCAAATGCTGTTTAGGGATGCAATTGAATTATTTGAGAGTGATGCTAAAATTTGGTTTAATTTAGTGAAATATAAGGCATGTGTTTGGGATTCATTACTACATCTTATGTCAGAACAGTTTTGTCCTGCATATTTCGATCAAGATTTATTTGAGAAAAATAAAAAGGAGGTTTCAAGGTGAAAATGGCAATATTGGGTTATATATAGCTTCGATGAGGGGATAATTTAAAAAATTACAACAACCAGTTTCAGAAGAGATACAGTTTGAGATCATTATTGAGAGAATTGATCCATATTATCATCCATTCCTATCTTTCCAGTCCATTGATTCTGTTATGGATTTATTAAAACTTTGTCGTCAATTAGATAACAAACGGAATTTAGTTAAATCTTACAAACCTCCCACTCAAAAAAGCAAAAGTATTATTCCTGAATTAGCTTATGCATCTTCTAGTTCATCGCTAGCCACTACGACTATATCAGAAGATATCCCACCGGTAGGTTCCAGTAAACAAACTCCTGATAGTAGACGTAATATCAGTAAGAAGTGTTGGAATTGTGGAAAGTTTGGACGTTTATCATCGAAGTGTAGGAAGCCACAGAAACGGTATTGCTTTTCATGTGGACATCCTGGAGTAACTTTTAGATAGTGTCCTAAGTGTAACTCGAACTCGGGAAACGCTCAGGCGAAGCGATAGAACGGGATTATCAGTCGTCTCCGGTTGCTTCGGCGATCCCACTTGAAAATTCAATTCTGCCTATTATTTGTGTTTTAGATTAAGTATTGACTCATTTTGATAATGATTCCGGTCCTTATATTTCAGTTTGAATTTTTGGCAAAGAAATACTGGGTTTGTTGGACTGCTAGTAGGATAATTTTAGGAGCAAAAGGATGGTCAGTTTTGGATTTTGTGAGTTAGAGTCATGTAATGTCAAGATAGTTTCTGTAGCTAATAGTGATGTGTGTGATTGCATTGGTGTTTTGTGTATACCTGTTCGATTGAAAGATATCAAGAAAATGATTGATGTATTAGTTTGTCCTTCATTAAGTCATACGCTTATTTTGGGGGTAGAGTTTTGGGTAAGAATGGGAGTTATCTCAGATTTAAGATCAAATGTGTGGAAGTTTTCCGGGGTTGCGAGAAATAATTTTGTAGACAGTATTGATACATTAGGAAGTCAGACTTCGTTAATGGTAGATCAGTTAGAAACTGTAAATAAATTAGTTGATGATTTTTTTTAATGGGTTCAGGTTTAGGGTGCACTAATATTGTTGTTGTTTTGGAAGGCGTTCAACCTATTAAACAAAGGTTTTATCCGGTTTCGCCAGCACTTACGAAACTCATCCTACAGAGAAACAATCCCGCACCTGCCACTTGACATAGGTTGATTGAACAAGTGCTGGGTTTAGATTTAGAATCCTTTGTTTTCGTTTATTTAGACGATATTATTGTTGTCACTCAAACGTTTGAACAACTCGTAGAGGTTTTAAAGAAATTTTTTGATTGTTTGATATCTGCAGGGTTGACGTTAAATAAGAAAAAGTGTCAATTTTGTCGTAGTGAGCTATCTTGGTTATGTGGTCGATGTGAATGGTCTTCATGTAGAACCAGAAAAAGTCAATGCCAATTTAAAAATTCCTACACCAACTAAAATTGCCGACATTCGAAGTATTATAGGTACAGCTTCGTGGTATGGGAGATTCATACCGAATTTCTCAACTTTGAATCAACCACTCACTGAACTATTAAAGAAAAAGGTTAAATTTTCATGGGGTCCCAGTCAGGAAGAGTATTTTAAATCAATCAAGGAAAAGTTAATTTCTGCGCCAGTTTTGTCACGTCCAAAATTCGATGTTTCTTTTGTGATACAAACTGATCCTAGTGCGTTCGGTATTGGGGCAATTTAAACACAAAAAAGTGCTGAATCTGGTGCTGAGAAAGTAATTTGTTATCTATTGAATTGACGAGGCGGATACCTGAACTCCATAACACATTGAACTAAAACAACACAGTTGGGAGGGTTTCACATTTATTGTTGAATACTGCAACATATTTCGCCACACAGTGGCTTCATCAGGCAGATGAATGAGGGTTTCACATTTTTGAGAAATGTGAAACCTTCCCAACTGTATTGTTTTATTTCAATTTATTATCTGTCGAGGTCACTTACTAAACAAGAACGAAAATGGTCTACCACCGAACGGGAATGTCTTGCTGTCTTGTGGGCAATTGAAAAATTGCGCCCTTATGTTGAATTCACTGTCGTTTCTGCCTGGTTTCTCTGCTGGCTTAATAAATTAAAAGACCCTTCTGGAAGATTAGCTAGATGGAGTATCAGTTGCAACAATACAACTTTGATTTAGTACATAGAAAGGGGAAAAATTATGTTGTTGCAGACATGCTATCCCTATCAGTACCAATTATTGATTCCCTAAACATATCCAAATCTGTGGAATCGTGAGAAGAGAAACATGATAAATGGTATAGTAAAATGTTACAAAATGTGTCAAAATTCCCATTAAATTTCCATCTTGGCGTGTTGTGGGTTTAATTCTTTATAAATACGTAGAACATGAGTTTCCGAAATTTTGTGAGGACAGTGATAATTGGAGAAAAGTATTACCAACGTGGGAACAGATAAGTATTTTAAAGAAAGTTCATGACGACCCATGTGCCGGCCATCCTGGATCATTGAAAACTTTTAAACGCATTTCTGCACAATTTTACTGGCCTAAAATGAAAGCAGATATAACTAAATATGTGAGGAGATGTATAGTTTATGGTCAGAATAAACCTAAACAATTAAAACCTACTGGCTCCCATCGCGTTGTGGATAAACCTTTCCAGATTGTTTCTTGTGATTTTATTACACCTCTTCCTAGGTCGAATCGAGGGTTTAAATACATTTTGGTAAATTTAGATAGCTTCAGTAAATTAGTAATTCCTATGAGGAATGGCACTTCTAAGCTATTGAAGATCAATTTTAAATAATATTTGGTCAGTCAGAAGTTATAATTACCGATAGTTGCACAAATTTTAGAAGTATGGAGTTTGGTAACTTACTTGCTTCTTATAACGTGAAACATACTTTTACTGCGAATTATCATTCTCAAACAAATCCCACCGAAAGAACTCTTAGAACTTTGGGTATAATGCTTTGTTTCTATGTTCTTGAATCATAAAGTCTGGGATCGTAATATATTTAAAATAGGATGTGCATTACGAACACAAGTACATGATGTAAGCAGGTATACTCCTGATTATGTTGTCTTTGGTCGAGAAATGCCTACAAATGTTTCTAAATGTAATGAATCACCTTCAGGATTCGTAATTGACGATAAACCCCGCACTACGGAAAGGTGTGAGTTGTTTAAAAATTTGCATGCTCAGGTTAAACAACGGCTGCAAAAAGCCACTGAGAAAAACTGGCATTATTACAATTTATGTCACAGAGATGTGTAGTATGAAATTGGAACACAGGTGTATCGGAAAAATTATTGTTTTTCGGATGCTACTAAGAATGTTTCGGCAAAATTAGCATCTAAGTTTGTCGGCCCGTTTAAAGTAGCTATAAAAATACCAGCGTGGACATATGAGTTAATTGTTGTCGATGGAAGATTTAGGGAAGTATGGAATGTAAGATTTGAAAAAGGCACATCTGGATAATGAATAACGGCCAGTTACAATTTCCGCAGAGTTAACCCCACATAGAACTGAGAACAGGGATTTTATTAAACAATGAACCGAATAATTCCGTGTTATTCCATAGGCCTAGAATTTGTGTTCCCAGAACTCTTGTAGCCGTGATAGGACCCAGTTCTTCATAGTGTCCTTGAGTTAAAGCGCTGGTCTTTCAGATGTTATTTTCGTGGGCCAAACACATGGAAGTTCCAGGGCGACAGGTCCAGGCTGTAGGGTAGATGGCCAAGCTGAAATTGACTAGTTCCACGTGGGTTACTCTGAAGACGTGTAGACGTTATCGTGGAGTAGCCCCGAGCATCCTTGATGGACCTGCGTAGTCTTAACAAGTATTGGGCAGCGCTTCAACTCGAACGATTAACTCAAGCACGCTGTGAAGGACTGGGTCTCTTCACGACCACAGGAGTTCTTCATTTATATCCACAGCGTCGTTTTGTACATTTTTATTTGAACACCCCATGTATATCCCATCTGGGTTTACAATATGTCCTATGAAATCTATCTTAAATCTGCCAATATTTATATTTTTTCTGTTTACTTGGAATCTGTATTTTTGAATGGATTTAAATAAAACACCTATTACTTGGATAAATTGTTATTAATAATATAACGATTATTGCATAATACGAAATACATCGTATTAAATCCGCTCCGCAGAAGCAGAAGAATGTAATGTATCTCCAACTTCGATCTTAATGAAGCCTTGCCAATATTTCAATTGGAATCAAGCGTGGCAATCTAACGATTTCCTCTACCCATAGCTTTATTTCTTCATTTTTTTTTTCTCCGCTTTGAAAATTATTGGCGCTGTCTAAGGGCACTGCTTT
This sequence comes from Ontholestes murinus, assembly GCA_963969525.1. NCBI lineage: Eukaryota > Metazoa > Arthropoda > Insecta > Coleoptera > Staphylinidae > Ontholestes > Ontholestes murinus. The sequence goes on from OZ018389.1 coordinate 28,019,529, forward strand.
TTTTAATTCTCGCAATAATTATTATTTAATTATTTTTAATTAATATTTTCATAGCGATGGCTATGAATGGTTGATGAAGGGCGTCCAAAGTGATTCAGGTATAGCCATGATTGGTTGAATTTGTGGTTGGGCCTCAAGTATGTCTTTAAAATCTTGCTTTAAGTTTTATATATATATTTGTGTACTTTAAACGCGACTTAATTTTCATCCTTCCCATCTTTGTTTCTTATCCATCTTAATCTTTACCCAGGGTTCATTTTTTCACATCCATGAATTTACTGTTCCGTTTCTCAAAGCCATGCAGGTTCTTGGATTCTTCTGCCAGATGTATCCAAAAATCCTATACAGTCACGCATAATACACATTTGTCATACCCTTCATCCCTTTAGTTTCCTTTATCTTCTCGTCCACATCCAGCTCCTGTCAAGATTACCTTTTCCTCCCTAATTAGTTTACTAGCATTCAGATAATTTAGGCAACCTTTTATGAATTTCCACCTCCTTTCTTTTCTCTTTTTTCCATGCTCCAACATTTACTGCAAGTTCTAAACATTTCTCCTAGATACCTATACCTTTTCATATATTGTCTTTCACTCGTTCCTTTACGTTTCCTCACCTTTCTTCCTCCTCTTTCCTCCTCTGATAAGTGCGTATGTTCAAGTGAACATACACAGATAAGTATCTGATAACTCGCCAATTTTTTTTCATTTCCCCACTTGCCGACTCTACTTAAGCATGCGGGTAGCTTAAGTAACCACACCTGCTTGCTTTATGTGCCCATAAACACTTATTCACTACTGTTGGATTGTATGGAAGGCGGTATTGTAAGTCGTTACTTTTCAGATAATTGTTCGAAGATAAAAATAAAAGTGGAAAAGTGCTTAAAATAATATATTAACCGCTCTGTTCAAGGTTCAGAACGTAATCATAGAAACTGAGAAGTATTAATTATTATTATTATTAAACGAAAATATGTACAAAAATTGGCAGTTGAAATGTTTATAAGCAATCATTGTGTTAATTATCCACCTTGTTTAAATTTAATTATGTATATACAGCAAAGAATAAATAAAATATAGTTCTAAATAATAACATAGATAGATGTATTCAAGGCATGGGGCAGAGCAAAATATATAACTAACTTGCATTTAATAATATACAGGGTTATTCACGCTATACGGCACGGAATATTGTGGCCAAAATACGTGACTTTCAAAAAGTTTCACTTTGGGGATCTATTAGGGCTATTTTTAAAAATTATTTTCATAATATACAGGGTGTCCCAAAAACCCTAAAAGTATCAAAATTGTGTTTTTTTAATGAAACACCCCGTATTTATTGCATTTTTTGATCCGTCTATAGAAATAAGTATGTGTTTTATTTAATAAGGTTTTTATTACATAAACCTTAAGGTTTTTGAATTAATTTGAATTTTGTAAAAATGTAACCTAATTTTCATGTTTCAAATACTTAAAAAATAATTAAGTTATGCATACCAAATTTACACTGAAGTGTAACAATAGATCATATTTTATTTTCCAAGTATAATTAACTTGACATCTTAAGCCGGGTGTAAAAAAATTGGAATTAAACAAATGAGAACTTTAAATGACTATAACTTTATTTATTTAAATACGCTATATTTATTAATTTATCAACAAATGCACGTTTTAATTACCTATCGAATGGTATTTAAATCTTAAGTGTTAAGTCTTCTCGTTTTTACAGAAAACGCCAAAATATTGTTTATTGCACCGTTTTAGTACTTTTAAAGTAAAAATTTTAATGTATCTAGTTTTCTATCGTATTTAAAAATGTCAGATAATTAATTTAGTCTGTTACTTTAGTTTAAAAAGGATGTCTTTTGTTATAGTTGTGTTATTTTGCTTTTTTGTGTTAGATCGTTAGTAATCGTTATTGTTTGAACATGGTTGTTGTATGTCATAGTAAAAAATGAAAATTTACACAGATTTTCTTATACTGAGTTTTTATAACTGACACTTCCAATTTCTTTAAACTGGTTTAATAGTCTCTCAAAAATGGCTGGCTTAGGGTGATTTCTTTCGGGAAACCTTTAAGTATAAACTCGACAAGCCAATAAACAATTTTGATGACATTCTCCAAGCATAAAAATAATGCCAATAACCCCTTCTTTTGAGTAAATCTTCATTTTTTACCAAAAAATACAACAGCGATGTTCAAACAACAACGATTACTAACGATCTGACACAAAAATGCAAAATAAGACAACTATAACAAAAGACAGGCTTTTTAAACTAAAATGACAGAGTAAATTAATTATCTGACGTTTTTAAATACCATAGAAAACTAGATACATAAAGTTTTTTACTTGAAAAGTACTAAAACGGTGCAATAATAGTTATTTAAGGTACAAGTGTAAAAAGTGATGCTTTATTGCACGAACTGGCGTTTAAAAACACGAGCGAGGAACGAGCGAGTTTTTGTAAAGCCAGGAGTGCAATAAAGAAACTTTTTACACGTGTGCCTTACAAAATTTTATCTTCGATCGTAAAGGATTTCAAAGAATATATTCTTATGAGTAATATTTTAATGTAATTTCAATCATTCAATTAATGAAAACATATTTTACCCGCAGTGCACTAATGAAAGCGTTACTTAGCAACCAGTAAACAAGTTGCACAAATGTCGGCCGCCATTATTATTTATGGAAAAAATGTTCGCTTTATTGTAATCGCTTCGACTTCCATTAAATGAAATCTTCAGAGTTCTTAAATCTGCCATTTGGTTTGTATTATATATTCTATTTATAGTTTATTGGTTATTTGTATCAATTAATAAAAAATTAAGTTTTTCGTCGAAAATTTGTGCTATAAAATATTCATCTGTCAAATTTGACATTTCTGTGCAATAAAAACAGTTTGACATTACCGTGCAATAAAAACGTAAAAATGGTGATGTGGCCATCATAGTACTTTCCCTATATTTTTCTCGAAAACTATGAGATTTATGCAAAAAGGCTATTCTTAATAATTTATTCATTTTTTAATTCTCTACAATTATTTGTTATATATATTTCATGTAACACCAACAGTTAATTAGCAATTGTCAAAAAATATCTAAATTTTCAGTTTTTATTTTTTTTCTCAAAAGTTAAAAATTTTATGAAAAATATGTTTAAATAAAACTTGTTCAATTTTTTATTCTCTTCAACTTTTGTTTGAACCGTTTTTTAAAATTTTTCATATTTAGAAAAATATTACCAAAAAACAAAAAATCGTCTCGACTAAACATCCACTTCCGGTCTACGAATGTTTACCAAAAGCTTTTCAGTTCCAGTTTTTAAAGATAAAACCTTAAGTTTAAAGTTTCATCTCAATTGGATTATTCGTTTTTGAGATACAGCACCCACCGACAGACAGACAGACAGACAGACAGACAGACAGACAGACAGACAGACAGACAGACAGACAGACAGACAGACAGACAGACAGACAGACAGACAGACAGACAGACAGACAGACAGACAGACAGACAGACAGACAGACAGACAGACAGACAGACAGACAGACAGACAGACAGACAGACAGACAGACAGACAGACAGACAGACAGACAGACAGACAGACAGACAGACAGACAGACAGACAGACAGACAGACAGACAGACAGACAGACAGACAGACAGACAGACAGACAGACAGACAGACAGACAGACAGACAGACAGACAGACAGACAGACAGACAGACAGACAGACAGACAGACAGACAGACAGACAGACAGACAGACAGACAGACAGACAGACAGACAGACAGACAGACAGACAGACAGACAGACAGACAGACAGACAGACAGACAGACAGACAGACAGACAGACAGACAGACAGACAGACAGACAGACAGACAGACAGACAGACAGACAGACAGACAGACAGACAGACAGACAGACAGACAGACAGACAGACAGACAGACAGACAGACAGACAGACAGACAGACAGACAGACAGACAGACAGACAGACAGACAGACAGACAGACAGACAGACAGACAGACAGACAGACAGACAGACAGACAGACAGACAGACAGACAGACAGACAGACAGACAGACAGACAGACAGACAGACAGACAGACAGACAGACAGACAGACAGACAGACAGACAGACAGACAGACAGACAGACAGACAGACAGACAGACAGACAGACAGACAGACAGACAGACAGACAGACAGACAGACAGACAGACAGACAGACAGACAGACAGACAGACAGACAGACAGACAGACAGACAGACAGACAGACAGACAGACAGACAGACAGACAGACAGACAGACAGACAGACAGACAGACAGACAGACAGACAGACAGACAGACAGACAGACAGACAGACAGACAGACAGACAGACAGACAGACAGACAGACAGACAGACAGACAGACAGACAGACAGACAGACAGACAGACAGACAGACAGACAGACAGACAGACAGACAGACAGACAGACAGACAGACAGACAGACAGACAGACAGACAGACAGACAGACAGACAGACAGACAGACAGACAGACAGACAGACAGACAGACAGACAGACAGACAGACAGACAGACAGACAGACAGACAGACAGACAGACAGACAGACAGACAGACAGACAGACAGACAGACAGACAGACAGACAGACAGACAGACAGACAGACAGACAGACAGACAGACAGACAGACAGACAGACAGACAGACAGACAGACAGACAGACAGACAGACAGACAGACAGACAGACAGACAGACAGACAGACAGACAGACAGACAGACAGACAGACAGACAGACAGACAGACAGACAGACAGACAGACAGACAGACAGACAGACAGACAGACAGACAGACAGACAGACAGACAGACAGACAGACAGACAGACAGACAGACAGACAGACAGACAGACAGACAGACAGACAGACAGACAGACAGACAGACAGACAGACAGACAGACAGACAGACAGACAGACAGACAGACAGACAGACAGACAGACAGACAGACAGACAGACAGACAGACAGACAGACAGACAGACAGACAGACAGACAGACAGACAGACAGACAGACAGACAGACAGACAGACAGACAGACAGACAGACAGACAGACAGACAGACAGACAGACAGACAGACAGACAGACAGACAGACAGACAGACAGACAGACAGACAGACAGACAGACAGACAGACAGACAGACAGACAGACAGACAGACAGACAGACAGACAGACAGACAGACAGACAGACAGACAGACAGACAGACAGACAGACAGACAGACAGACAGACAGACAGACAGACAGACAGACAGACAGACAGACAGACAGACAGACAGACAGACAGACAGACAGACAGACAGACAGACAGACAGACAGACAGACAGACAGACAGACAGACAGACAGACAGACAGACAGACAGACAGACAGACAGACAGACAGACAGACAGACAGACAGACAGACAGACAGACAGACAGACAGACAGACAGACAGACAGACAGACAGACAGACAGACAGACAGACAGACAGACAGACAGACAGACAGACAGACAGACAGACAGACAGACAGACAGACAGACAGACAGACAGACAGACAGACAGACAGACAGACAGACAGACAGACAGACAGACAGACAGACAGACAGACAGACAGACAGACAGACAGACAGACAGACAGACAGACAGACAGACAGACAGACAGACAGACAGACAGACAGACAGACAGACAGACAGACAGACAGACAGACAGACAGACAGACAGACAGACAGACAGACAGACAGACAGACAGACAGACAGACAGACAGACAGACAGACAGACAGACAGACAGACAGACAGACAGACAGACAGACAGACAGACAGACAGACAGACAGACAGACAGACAGACAGACAGACAGACAGACAGACAGACAGACAGACAGACAGACAGACAGACAGACAGACAGACAGACAGACAGACAGACAGACAGACAGACAGACAGACAGACAGACGACAGACAGACAGACAGACAGACAGACAGACAGACAGACAGACAGACAGACAGACAGACAGACAGACAGACAGACAGACAGACAGACAGACAGACAGACAGACAGACAGACAGACAGACAGACAGACAGACAGACAGACAGACAGACAGACAGACAGACAGACAGACAGACAGACAGACAGACAGACAGACAGACAGACAGACAGACAGACAGACAGACAGACAGACAGACAGACAGACAGACAGACAGACAGACAGACAGACAGACAGACAGACAGACAGACAGACAGACAGACAGACAGACAGACAGACAGACAGACAGACAGACAGACAGACAGACAGACAGACAGACAGACAGACAGACAGACAGACAGACAGACAGACAGACAGACAGACAGACAGACAGACAGACAGACAGACAGACAGACAGACAGACAGACAGACAGACAGACAGACAGACAGACAGACAGACAGACAGACAGACAGACAGACAGACAGACAGACAGACAGACAGACAGACAGACAGACAGACAGACAGACAGACAGACAGACAGACAGACAGACAGACAGACAGACAGACAGACAGACAGACAGACAGACAGACAGACAGACAGACAGACAGACAGACAGACAGACAGACAGACAGACAGACAGACAGACAGACAGACAGACAGACAGACAGACAGACAGACAGACAGACAGACAGACAGACAGACAGACAGACAGACAGACAGACAGACAGACAGACAGACAGACAGACAGACAGACAGACAGACAGACAGACAGACAGACAGACAGACAGACAGACAGACAGACAGACAGACAGACAGACAGACAGACAGACAGACAGACAGACAGACAGACAGACAGACAGACAGACAGACAGACAGACAGACAGACAGACAGACAGACAGACAGACAGACAGACAGACAGACAGACAGACAGACAGACAGACAGACAGACAGACAGACAGACAGACAGACAGACAGACAGACAGACAGACAGACAGACAGACAGACAGACAGACAGACAGACAGACAGACAGACAGACAGACAGACAGACAGACAGACAGACAGACAGACAGACAGACAGACAGACAGACAGACAGACAGACAGACAGACAGACAGACAGACAGACAGACAGACAGACAGACAGACAGACAGACAGACAGACAGACAGACAGACAGACAGACAGACAGACAGACAGACAGACAGACAGACAGACAGACAGACAGACAGACAGACAGACAGACAGACAGA
>OZ018389.1:28029276-28032991 GCA_963969525.1 Ontholestes murinus
AGACAGACAGACAGACAGACAGACAGACAGACAGACAGACAGACAGACAGACAGACAGACAGACAGACAGACAGACAGACAGACAGACAGACAGACAGACAGACAGACAGACAGACAGACAGACAGACAGACAGACAGACAGACAGACAGACAGACAGACAGACAGACAGACAGACAGACAGACAGACAGACAGACAGACAGACAGACAGACAGACAGACAGACAGACAGACAGGACAGACAGACAGACAGACAGACAGACAGACAGACAGACAGACAGACAGACAGACAGACAGACAGACAGACAGACAGACAGACAGACAGACAGACAGACAGACAGACAGACAGACAGACAGACAGACAGACAGACAGACAGACAGACACACACACACACACACACACACACACACACACACACACACACACACACACACACACACACACACACACACACACACACACACACACACACACACACACACACACACACACACACACACACACACACACACACACACACACACACACACACACACACACACACACACACACACACACACACACACACACACACACACACACACACACACACACACACACACACACACACACACACACACACACACACACACACACACACACACACACACACACACACACACACACACACACACACACACACACACACACACACACACACACACACACACACACACACACACACACACACACACACACACACACACACACACACACACACACACACACACACACACACACACACACACACACACACACACACACACACACACACACACACACACACACACACACACACACACACACACACACACACACACACACACACACACACACACACACACACACACACACACACACACACACACACACACACACACACACACACACACACACACACACACACACACACACACACACACACACACACACACACACACACACACACACACACACACACACACACACACACACACACACACACACACCACACACACACACACACACACACACACACACACACACACACACACACACACACACACACACACACACACACACACACACACACACACACACACACACACACACACACACACACACACACACACACACACACACACACACACACACACACACACACACACACACACACACACACACACACACACACACACACACACACACACACACACACACACACACACACACACACACACACACACACACACACACACACACACACACACACACACACACACACACACACACACACACACACACAGACACAGATTTTTTTTTCCAGAAATTAGTGTTTTGGGTTCAGGGGACCCCAAAACGGATATTTTCGCAAAAAAAAATTTTCAAAAAAAAATCACGAAAACAATACTCCCCCTATATATATTATATAGGGAAAGTAACAATTGCAAAAAATGGTGATGTGGCCATCATAGTACTTTCCCTATATTTTTCTCGAAAACTATGAGGTTTACACAAAAATGTTATTCTTAATGATTTGTGCACTTTTGAATTCTCTACAATTATTTGTTATATAAATTTTATGTAACTCCAACAGTTTATTAGCAATTGACAAAAAATGTCAAAATTTTCAATATTTTTTTTCTCAAAAGTTAAGAATTTTATGAAAAAAATGTTTTAATAAAAGTCGTTTATTTTCTCATTCTCTCTAACAATTGTTTGAAAAGTTTTGTAATATTTTGAATATTTAGAAAAATATCGACAAAAAAACACATTTTCATGCATTTTTGTGCACGAAAACAATGCTATTCCAAATGGTGATGTGGCCATCATAGTACTTTCCCTATATTTTTCTCGAAAACTATGAGGTTTACGTAAAAAGGCTATTCTTAGTAATTTGTTTAATTTTGAATTATCTACAATTATTTGTTATATAAATTTAATGTAGCTCCAATAGTTTAATAGCAATTGGCAAAAAGTCTCAGAATTTTCAATTTTTTTTTTTTTTCTCGGAAGTTAAGAATTTTATGAAAAATATATTCGAATAAAATGTATTCAGTTTTTCATTCCCTTTAACTTTTGTTTGAACCGTTTTTTTAAATTTTTCATATTTAGAAAAATATCACGTAAAAACAAAAAAAGGCCTCGAGTAAACATCCACTTCCGGTTTTTGAATATTCACCAAAAGCTTTTCAGTTCCAGTTTTTAACGATTAAACCTTAAGTTTAAAGTTTCATCTCAATCGGATCATTCGTTTTTGAGATACAGCGCCCACAGACATTTTCTCGCACGAAAACAATACTTCCCCTATATATACTATATAGGGAAAGTAATAAAAGCTTAATAGTTCATGGTTATAGAAAATTGAACTTATTTTGTAAAAAAGAAAATAAATATTGTTGTCATTTGTTTTTACATGACATTTTTTCTAAAAGTAACTTTAGCCATATATTTTCATTTACACATTACAGGGTGAACCAACACTTCGAAAACAACGAAAAATTAAAAAATCCAAATATCTTTGGAATGACAAGAGATATCAGTTTGCGGTTTTGACGAAACAATATTTAATTTTATTTTCTTTTTTGTAAGCTACTTCGAGTTATATCATTCCATTTGATATTTCTGAGAAAAATACATAAATAGGGTTAAGTGTGACAATAACGCCCTCTAGTTGCCAGCGCATAGATTAAATGTGTTAATGTTATTTATTTTTGTAATCAACTTCTAATACTCTTTCCATTGAGCCTAAGCTTGTGAAAATCGGTTAAGGTATACGGAAGTTACAGACCATTTTCTGTAAACAAAAGTATACTTCCCCCACCACTTAACTGTAGGTGATAGAAAAAAATGACTTAAGCAAAAATTGTAAACCAAGTACAGTAGTTTCTAATTTTGATAATTTTCAATAGCCTTAATGCGGTAATATTTTGTAAAAAACGCAAATTAATTATGCAAATGATAAAATGCGCCACCTAGCGGAAAGCTACGCATTTAAATATATTTTAACGCATCTTCTTTTGGCCGATTATGTCATTAGAATTTTTTTTCCCCAAATTCTAGGATATACGGTTTCCGAGATACGGCCAGTGGCCACCCTTAATGAATCATCCTGTACAAATAATTGCATGTAGAAGAGCAGAGTTCGCTCATATGAGTGATCTTCCACTCGAACCCGCTGATCCTCTTCTGCATAAAGGAATGCGTGAAGAATAAATAAAATTCACCACTTGTATGGGTACAATACAACGATTATCCTATAGAATGACGATTTCAATGCAATCAACTACTCAGTGAAGTTTCTCCTGAGATACTCATCAAAGCTATATGGTGACAACTCGATGAGAAACACTTTTATAGTTAAAAATAGAAAAAGGCATATTTTTTAATTTTGAGTTTTACTTATTAAAAAATTTTGGGCCATAATAATTTTCCACTGTTTGTGATTTCATGAGTTTGGGCCAAGTTCAGATTATCGTTATTTCTAAAAAAGTGATTGATATTATTTCGCCTCTCATAGTTACCTATGTTTTTTCTAACATAACACAGATATTCATAAAAATACATTGCTGGCAAGGTTAGAATATTTTTTGTTTGTTGTAAGCTGATTTACAATCGTATCTAAATCCTAAACCTTCCACAAACCTAACCACTTTTCGCTGTAACCCAAATAGTTTATGGCGTGTGGCCGAATGGCC
>OZ018389.1:28033191-28219747 GCA_963969525.1 Ontholestes murinus
TGTTTAAATTATTAGAAAAGATTAACCAATTAAATTGTCTAAAATGTCTTCCAGACAAGTAATATTTAATATCCTTCCTCCTTTTTATGTACAGAATAGGGTAAAACAAAAGTATCTTTTACAATTTAAAATTCGAAATTTCTCAATTTCATTAACATTATTAAATTTAACTATATGAATGTAAATTTCAACATTACTATATGTACATGTTGTATGCTTCTTTTTCTCATGATGGAAACAACCTAGTGAAGATTTCTACTGCTAAATGTCAATGAAGATGTATGGATGATTTAAATTGACTGATGGCAAAGATCGATCTTTATTTGTTGAAAAATCGTGTTTTTTAATTTTCTGAACAAATGAATCCAACGTAGATTATCAATTTTCATTTACTAATTTAATTACAACAAAAATCAGGAATAAATTAATTTAAAAGAATGCATATATTATTCCTAAAATCAAAAAAAATGGTGATGTGGCCATCATAGTACTTTCCCTATATTTTACTCGAAAACTATGCGGTTTATGCAAAACGGTTATTCTTAATAATTTATTCAATTTTTAATTCTCTACAATTATTTGTTATACAACTTTCATGTTGCTTCAATAGTTTATTAGCAATTGGCAAAAACTGTCAAAAATTTCAATTTTTATTTTTTTTCTCGAAAGTTAAGAATTTTATGAAAAATATATTTTAACAAAATTTGTTCAGCTTCTTATTCTCTTTAACTTTTGTTTGAAAAGTTTTGTAATATTTTTCATATTAAAAAAAATATCGGAAAAAAACAAAAAAACGCTTCGAGTAAACATCCACTTCCGGTTTATGAATGTTTACCAAAAGCTTTTCAGTTTCCAGTTTTTAACGATAAAACCTTACGTTTAAAGTTTCATTCTCAATTGGATCAGTCGTTTTTGAGATACAGCACCCACGGACAGACAGACAGACAGACAGACAGACAGACAGACAGACAGACAGACAGACAGACAGACAGACAGACAGACAGACAGACAGACAGACAGACACAGACAGACAGACAGACGACAGACAGACAGACAGACAGACAGACAGACAGGACAGACAGCAGACAGACAGACGACAGACAGGACAGACAGACAGACAGACAGACAGACAGACAGACAGACAGACAGACAGACAGACAGACAGACAGACAGACAGACAGACAGACAGACAGACAGACAGACAGACAGACAGACAGACAGACAGACAGACAGACAGACAGACAGACAGACAGACAGACAGACAGACAGACAGACAGACAGACAGACAGAAACAGACAGACAGACAGACAGACAGACAGACAGACAGACAGGACAGACAGACAGACAGACAGACAGACAGACAGACAGACAGACAGACAGACAGACAGACAGACAGACAGACAGACAGACAGACAGACAGACAGACAGACAGACAGACAGACAGACAGACAGACAGACAGACAGACAGACAGACAGACAGACAGACAGACAGACAGACAGACAGACAGACAGACAGACAGACAGACAGACAGACAGACAGACAGACAGACAGACAGACAGACAGACAGACAGACAGACAGACAGACAGACAGACAGACAGACAGACAGACAGACAGACAGACAGACAGACAGACAGACAGACAGACAGACAGACAGACAGACAGACAGACAGACAGACAGACAGACAGACAGACAGACAGACAGACAGACAGACAGACAGACAGACAGACAGACAGACAGACAGACAGACAGACAGACAGACAGACAGACAGACAGACAGACAGACAGACAGACAGACAGACAGACAGACAGACAGACAGACAGACAGACAGACAGACAGACAGACAGACAGACAGACAGACAGACAGACAGACAGACAGACAGCAACGACAGACAGACAGACAGACAGACAGACAGACAGACAGACAGACAGACAGACAGACAGACAGACAGACAGACAGACAGACAGACAGACAGACAGACAGACAGACAGACAGACAGACAGACAGACAGACAGACAGACAGACAGACAGACAGACAGACAGACAGACAGACAGACAGACAGACAGACAGACAGACAGACAGACAGACAGACAGACAGACAGACAGACAGACAGACAGACAGACAGACAGACAGACAGACAGACAGACAGACAGACAGACAGACAGACAGACAGACAGACAGACAGACAGACAGACAGACAGACAGACAGACAGACAGACAGACAGACAGACAGACAGACAGACAGACAGACAGACAGACAGACAGACAGACAGACAGACAGACAGACAGACAGACAGACAGACAGACAGACAGACAGACAGACAGACAGACAGACAGACAGACAGACAGACAGACAGACAGACAGACAGACAGACAGACAGACAGACAGACAGACAGACAGACAGACAGACAGACAGACAGACAGACAGACAGACAGACAGACAGACAGACAGACAGACAGACAGACAGACAGACAGACAGACAGACAGACAGACAGACAGACAGACAGACAGACAGACAGACAGACAGACAGACAGACAGACAGACAGACAGACAGACAGACAGACAGACAGACAGACAGACAGACAGACAGACAGACAGACAGACAGACAGACAGACAGACAGACAGACAGACAGACAGACAGACAGACAGACAGACAGACAGACAGACAGACAGACAGACAGACAGACAGACAGACAGACAGACAGACAGACAGACAGACAGACAGACAGACAGACAGACAGACAGACAGACAGACAGACAGACAGACAGACAGACAGACAGACAGACAGACAGACAGACAGACAGACAGACAGACAGACAGACAGACAGACAGACAGACAGACAGACAGACAGACAGACAGACAGACAGACAGACAGACAGACAGACAGACAGACAGACAGACAGACAGACAGACAGACAGACAGACAGACAGACAGACAGACAGACAGACAGACAGACAGACAGACAGACAGACAGACAGACAGACAGACAGACAGACAGACAGACAGACAGACAGACAGACAGACAGACAGACAGACAGACAGACAGACAGACAGACAGACAGACAGACAGACAGACAGACAGACAGACAGACAGACAGACAGACAGACAGACAGACAGACAGACAGACAGACAGACAGACAGACAGACAGACAGACAGACAGACAGACAGACAGACAGACAGACAGACAGACAGACAGACAGACAGACAGACAGACAGACAGACAGACAGACAGACAGACAGACAGACAGACAGACAGACAGACAGACAGACAGACAGACAGACAGACAGACAGACAGACAGACAGACAGACAGACAGACAGACAGACAGACAGACAGACAGACAGACAGACAGACAGACAGACAGACAGACAGACAGACAGACAGACAGACAGACAGACAGACAGACAGACAGACAGACAGACAGACAGACAGACAGACAGACAGACAGACAGACAGACAGACAGACAGACAGACAGACAGACAGACAGACAGACAGACAGACAGACAGACAGACAGACAGACAGACAGACAGACAGACAGACAGACAGACAGACAGACAGACAGACAGACAGACAGACAGACAGACAGACAGACAGACAGACAGACAGACAGACAGACAGACAGACAGACAGACAGACAGACAGACAGACAGACAGACAGACAGACAGACAGACAGACAGACAGACAGACAGACAGACAGACAGACAGACAGACAGACAGACAGACAGACAGACAGACAGACAGACAGACAGACAGACAGACAGACAGACAGACAGACAGACAGACAGACAGACAGACAGACAGACAGACAGACAGACAGACAGACAGACAGACAGACAGACAGACAGACAGACAGACAGACAGACAGACAGACAGACAGACAGACAGACAGACAGACAGACAGACAGACAGACAGACAGACAGACAGACAGACAGACAGACAGACAGACAGACAGACAGACAGACAGACAGACAGACAGACAGACAGACAGACAGACAGACAGACAGACAGACAGACAGACAGACAGACAGACAGACAGACAGACAGACAGACAGACAGACAGACAGACAGACAGACAGACAGACAGACAGACAGACAGACAGACAGACAGACAGACAGACAGACAGACAGACAGACAGACAGACAGACAGACAGACAGACAGACAGACAGACAGACAGACAGACAGACAGACAGACAGACAGACAGACAGACAGACAGACAGACAGACAGACAGACAGACAGACAGACAGACAGACAGACAGACAGACAGACAGACAGACAGACAGACAGACAGACAGACAGACAGACAGACAGACAGACAGACAGACAGACAGACAGACAGACAGACAGACAGACAGACAGACAGACAGACAGACAGACAGACAGACAGACAGACAGACAGACAGACAGACAGACAGACAGACAGACAGACAGACAGACAGACAGACAGACAGACAGACAGACAGACAGACAGACAGACAGACAGACAGACAGACAGACAGACAGACAGACAGACAGACAGACAGACAGACAGACAGACAGACAGACAGACAGACAGACAGACAGACAGACAGACAGACAGACAGACAGACAGACAGACAGACAGACAGACAGACAGACAGACAGACAGACAGACAGACAGACAGACAGACAGACAGACAGACAGACAGACAGACAGACAGACAGACAGACAGACAGACAGACAGACAGACAGACAGACAGACAGACAGACAGACAGACAGACAGACAGACAGACAGACAGACAGACAGACAGACAGACAGACAGACAGACAGACAGACAGACAGACAGACAGACAGACAGACAGACAGACAGACAGACAGACAGACAGACAGACAGACAGACAGACAGACAGACAGACAGACAGACAGACAGACAGACAGACAGACAGACAGACAGACAGACAGACAGACAGACAGACAGACAGACAGACAGACAGACAGACAGACAGACAGACAGACAGACAGACAGACAGACAGACAGACAGACAGACAGACAGACAGACAGACAGACAGACAGACAGACAGACAGACAGACAGACAGACAGACAGACAGACAGACAGACAGACAGACAGACAGACAGACAGACAGACAGACAGACAGACAGACAGACAGACAGACAGACAGACAGACAGACAGACAGACAGACAGACAGACAGACAGACAGACAGACAGACAGACAGACAGACAGACAGACAGACAGACAGACAGACAGACAGACAGACAGACAGACAGACAGACAGACAGACAGACAGACAGACAGACAGACAGACAGACAGACAGACAGACAGACAGACAGACAGACAGACAGACAGACAGACAGACAGACAGACAGACAGACAGACAGACAGACAGACAGACAGACAGACAGACAGACAGACAGACAGACAGACAGACAGACAGACAGACAGACAGACAGACAGACAGACAGACAGACAGACAGACAGACAGACAGACAGACAGACAGACAGACAGACAGACAGACAGACAGACAGACAGACAGACAGACAGACAGACAGACAGACAGACAGACAGACAGACAGACAGACAGACAGACAGACAGACAGACAGACAGACAGACAGACAGACAGACAGACAGACAGACAGACAGACAGACAGACAGACAGACAGACAGACAGACAGACAGACAGACAGACAGACAGACAGACAGACAGACAGACAGACAGACAGACAGACAGACAGACAGACAGACAGACAGACAGACAGACAGACAGACAGACAGACAGACAGACAGACAGACAGACGGACAGACAGACACACACACAGACACAAATTTTTTTTTCCAGAAATTAGTGCAATGGACTCGGGGGACCTCAAAACGGATATTTCCGCAAAAAAAAAAATTCAAAAAAAAATCACGATCACAATACTTCCCCTATATTTTCATATAGGGAAAGTAAAAAAGCACTAGTGCTTTAAAAAGCCACTTTTACAATGAAAAATTATGCAAAAAGCGTCTACTTTCTGTACGATCGTAGATAAACAATATTTTGGCGTTTTCTGCAAAAACGAGAAGACTTAACACTTAAGATTTAAATACCATTCGAAAGGTAATTAAAACGTACATTTACTGATAAATTAATAAATGTAGCGTTCCATTTAAATAAATGAAGTTATAGCCATTTAAAGTTCTCATTTGTTTAATTTCAATTTTTTTACACCCGGCATAAGATGTCAAGTTTATTATACTTGGAAAATAAAATATGATCTATTGTTACATTTCAGTGTAAATTTGGTATGCATAACTTAATTATTTTTTAAGTATTTGAAACATGAAAATTAGGTTACATTTTTACAAAATTCAAATTATTTCAAAAACCTTAAGGTTTATGTAATAAAAATCTTATTAAAACACACACTTATTTTTATCGAAGGATCCAAAAATGCAATAAAATACAGGGTGTTTCATTAAAAAAAACACAACTTTGATACTTTGAGGGTTTTTGGGACACCCTGTATATTATGAAAGTAATTTTAAAAAGTAGCCCTAATAGACCCCCATGTATCCCCAAAGTGAAACTTTTTGAAAGTCACGTATTTTGGCCACAATATTCCGTGCCGTATAGCGTGAATAACCCTGTATAAATATATATATTGACAATTAACTTTTCATGTTTAAACTTTTATCAGTTTTTGCTGATACAAAATCGTGAAGTAGTAAAGTATATGAAGGACATGTATTTTCTAAATATACAACAAAATGTTGGGAGTAAAAAGACATACTTCTTTGGGATTGTGTATCCACACATCATGTTTATGGTGAAGACAAAGGAAAAATAATTATAGCATATATGATTGCTGATTTTATTTTGCTAAGCATTACTAGTCATTTTATTAGTCAATTTCTTTTTACTATTTTTTATTTGTATTTTCTCAAATTTCAGGAAGTTATTAAAAACATTCCACCAAATACAATAAAGGGATTAGGATTTGATGCAACTTGTTCGCTAGTAGTTCTAGATAAAAATGGAAAACCCTTATCCGCTAGCCTTTCAGGTAATAACTTTTTTATTATAGAAACCACAAAGTCCTTAGATTTAATTAATAATTATTAAAACTCATTTATATTATAACAAGGAAATACAAGAGCTTTAACTTTTACAGAACAGTAAAACTACTACTCTCATGCTAGAAAAATATTATATAATAGAAATAATTTTTATGCTTATGTTTAAAAGTCACAGGAAAAATGTGCATTATATATTTCCTTTAATTATTTTCTTATTACTATTTATTATTTAACATAGGTGATAATGCTAGAAATATAATTATGTGGCTGGATCATCGCGCATCTAAAGAAGCCGATTTTATCACCCAGTTAAATCATAAGGTATTAAAGTTCGTTGGCGGGAAAATATCACTCGAAATGGAAACCCCGAAACTTCTATGGCTGAAGAAAAATTTGAAGCAAGAATGTTGGGATAAGGCGGGATTATTTTTTGACCTTCCCGATTTCCTGACGTTTAAGGCT
Organism: Ontholestes murinus; assembly: GCA_963969525.1. Taxonomy (NCBI): domain Eukaryota; kingdom Metazoa; phylum Arthropoda; class Insecta; order Coleoptera; family Staphylinidae; genus Ontholestes; species Ontholestes murinus. The sequence continues at coordinate 28,040,718 of OZ018389.1, forward strand.
ACGAATTGTGATACAAGGTATAATATTTATAAAGAATTGCAGTTAAGATTACAACTCTTCGATACACAGATCTCTCTGCTCCTTGGTATGCAAGTGGACCTACGAAGTGCGCGAAGATGGAACTATGGAATGGAATAAGTCCTACTTTTCTGATGTTGGACTAGAAGATTTAATGCAGGATGATTGTAATAAAATCGGAAATAAAGTTTATCCACCGGGTACGCCAGTGGGCGCAGGATTATCTAAAACCGCAGCAGAAGAATTAGGGTTGTTGGAAGGTACACCAGTTGGAACTAGTATAATTGATGCACATTCCGGAGGATTAGGGCTTATAGGTTGTTCCGTCGAAAATGTTGATAGTAGCTTTAAAACAAGATTAAGTATGTATTTTTAAAACAAATATTTTTTTAGAATAATTTCATTAAATATTTTTAAGGTCTAATCTGTGGAACTTCAACGTGTCATATGGCTGTTTCTGAAGAACCAATTTTTTGTGAAGGTATCTGGGGACCATATTTTAGTGCAATGGTTCCAGGAATGTGGTTGAACGAAGGCGGTCAGAGTGTGACTGGTAAATTGATTGATTTTATCATTGATACTCATCCTGCAACCAGTGATATACGTAAAAAAATAGGAGGCGAAATGTAATTATTACTTTTACTTTTTTAGTATTTAAGTTTGTAATTTTTTAAATATAATTTCCATGTATTTATATCGAAATGAATTATAAGCATGCAGTAATTATAAAATTTAAACATGGTTGATGCAACTATATTTTTTAATACATATATAATTTCAAACACTTGCTATGTTACATGGTAATGACTGACAAAACTAAAGTCATTTGTATATATTATATATTTAATTTTAGTGCTAAATACATATATTTTAATACTTAAGTATTAACCAAAAATAGTGACTTAAGTAATAATAATTTGTGGAAACAATTTTTGATATTCAATATAAGTGTAAAATTAAAAATAAATGCTTTAAACTGTAACCCCTTATTTTAAAAATACAATGATGTTAAATGCAGCATTAGTTGTCAGAGTATACTAGTAAATCTTTATTAGGGTTGTTTAAGTTGCTTTAGCATAATGCAACCATTAAATTATAAATTATGAAAAGAATTAATTATATATAGTTTGATCAACGGGTCTAATTAAATTGTTTTCAACAATGTCAGCATAAAAATAATTCACTTCTGTACAGGGATATAAGTGTATTCAATAACATCGATTAACCAGCAAGTTCATTTTTTTCTTCTTCATTGTAGGCACATACAACAATACCTCAACATAATGTTAATGAAAATGGCCAAGAATAATGGTCATGAATTTATTGATTTTCTAACAGAGGATTTACACATATGGCCAGATTTTCACGGAAATAGATCTCCGGTTGCAGACCCTACTTTAAAAGGAGCTGTAAGTGAAGTAGAAAAATTCCAATATACACTCCTATTTGAGATATTTTTTAGATATGTGGTTTGACACTTTCTTCTACTGAAGAGGACCTAGCTTTGTTATATTTAGCCTCAGTACAAGCCTTATCGGTAAGTTTTAGATATATCATAAATAAATAAATTGTAATGATATGTTGATACTTTATTTTGAAAGTAATTATTAGTTTTATTCAATACCCTGCAAATTTATAGGTTTGTGAATGATATAATTTCATTATTTTATGTGTGTTTTTAATAATATATTAATAAGTTTAAAAATGCAAACATTTGCTTTATATTTATTTCAGTACGGAACACGTCAGATATTGGAAACTCTTAGATGCTCTGGATATCCTGAATTTAAATCTATACTGATTTGTGGCGGTTTAAGTAAGAATCCGTTATTCATACAGTCGCAAGCAGATATTGCCAATCTTCCAGTTGTATGCCCTGCAGAAAATGAATCAGTACTTCTGGGTTCGGCTATTTTAGGAGCTTGTGCTGCTCAGCATTTTCAAAATATGAATGAGGCGATTACCTCAATGGGAGGAAGCGGATCTGTGGTCATACCGAATGGGAAAGTAATGGCCTATCATAGTAAAAAGTATGCAGTATTTTTAAAAATGCTAGAGGATCAAAAATTGTACAGATTATACATGAAATAAGGAATATTTTACTTAACATTTTGTTTATTGATATAATTATTTTTAGTATAAAACAAATTCAACAGTTCTTGTTAACAAATTATGGTATTTTATATTTCCAATAATAAATAAATAAAACAAAGATATACTTTTTTATGTTTCATCATAAAACCATTATGTAAATAAAAGTCGAACTTTTTATACCCCATATAATGTTCATTTGATAAAACAAGAGTTAAAATAAATAATTAATAGGTTCTAAGAATTATGATACAATGATCATTTTAATTTAGACTTAATAAAAAGGTTATCACAGAAAAAGAGGATTACATTGAATACACTTCTCGAAGTAATATTTCTAATTAAATTGCAAATATCAATATGAAAAAATATACTAATGTAATAAAATGGAAAAAATAATAATTACCTATTTTTTTTTTATTTAACAAAGTATAATTGGTTACGTAATGAGGAGTAAACAAAAATATTTATTTTTACCTTAAAATGCACATCAATAAAATTTAGAAAACGTTCATAGACCACATCTGAAAAAATCGTCCTATTTAGATATATTTCTTCCCACTTTATATGAGGGGTTAAAAGTTTATATTGATCTTTTTTACAAGGATTTTCCTAAATGACAATCAATAAGAATTTCTTCTTCTTTCTCGAACAGATATTTCCGATAGAAGGGTTAATAGCACCCCTAATATTTGAAGCACTACGTCTTCTTTAATAACTTTAAAGATTCCAGTTTTAAGATCCAACTGAAAGCTTTTGGCATTCATTCATGTATAAAATATTAAAATTTCACAGAACTTAAAAATTTAATGTTTATTTGTCAAAGTCAAAAAAACATTTATTATGTAACTTGATCAACGAGGTGGAAGTTTCAAATATCCCTGTGGCTTCACTAAAAATATTACGTGTTGTATACACATTATATACTATACCTTAAATTAGAAATGCTTGTACAACGGAAGTTATTTTAAATTCAAATTTAAGCGCCAATTTATTCTAACATGATTGGTCACTTTAAAAGTCTGTCACTGTTCGTTCTGTTTAATTCGTGTAGCCGTTACATCAGTTGTTCATTGGAGTTTTGACTGCGAAAAACATTTGTAGTTGTGTTGTTATACTCTTGCTACATGAACATTTTGCTTAATATCAGGCTAAATGGTTTCCTTTAACTTCGTATAATCTGTTTCGGACACCCAGTTGGTTTGAATTTATTTTTTTAGTGGTTTAGAACATTCGACAAAATGTCCGTTTTAAAGGTACGTTTTATCCATATAAATATTAACTAATTTTGTGAAAAAGAACTTCACAGTTATTATTTAACATGTATCAGTTTTATGCGTTGTAATTTTCACCGAATATTTTGTTTTAAGTAATAAATACACGAAATAATAACCTGTAGGTTATGTAAGTAGTTTTGGCGCGAATAAGAATGTTTTAACGAAAATATCGATATTAGTATATTAATATATCATTTGTCAATTAAAATTACATTTTAATGTAATTTACTAGTTAGCTAATCGAATTAATTGTTTTTACCCATGTTAAATTATCGAGTTTGTCTAACAGGATATGTTTGCGAGGATGAATAATTCAGCCAATGCTGATGGCATAGGCGAATCAAAACCGGAGGAGGCTGCTCCACCAAAATCCTCAAAGAAGCAGACTATCGAAAAGGTGTATCAGAAAAAATCTCAATTAGAGCACATTCTGCTCCGACCTGATACCTATATTGGTTCAGTTGAACGTGTTACTGAATTGATGTGGGTCTATGACAATGAGAAGAAGAGCATGGTTCAGAAGAATATCACATACGTACCAGGTAAATAATTACAAATTATTTGTTTTTGTTAAAAAAAATAACAATAATTCAATTAAAAATGTTTCATTACTAAATACATTTTAAAACGCTAGCAACAAACGTGTTGCTTAAGGATATAACACTGGATATTAGGCAGAATTTAATATACCAGCAAGATGGTGTACCCACCCACTACAGTCGTGAAGTTAAATGGTTAAATGATAAATACCATCAGTAGTGGATTGGTCGTGGTAGCCCTATTGTAGAATGGGTTCCAAGATCTCCAGAACTAAATATCATGGATTTTTCCATGAGGGTTTATCAAAAACATTTTATAAAACCGTAAACTATTGGAACAACTATTATTAAAAAAAAATTCAAAATACGATTTAGCAAATTACAACTCAATTGTTGCACAATGTTCATACTTTCATTCCACTAAGGCCTGCTGCATGTGAAGAAAATGTCGGTCACTTTGAACATTTACTCCGGTATTAGTTAAATTTGATTAAAACACTAACAACACTTTCTTCACAATTAATTTTTTATTTTTTAGTTTTTTTTTGTATTGATAATGGGTGCATAGTACCTGAAATATACATCTAGCAAAATAAAAATTAATTGTGTTAATTAATAATATCTTCATGTAACTCCATAACAAATTTTTCTAATATTAGTTATTGTCTTGCTGTAATTTATTTCATTGCTTGTTTCAAATAGACTAGAGTCGAGCCAATGAGAGCTGACTGTGTTTTATCCCTCTATATTGGAGGAAAGAGATACAGTTCCGTCTTTAATTTTGTTCTATCCAGGTCATCCTAGGATGATAGATAGATAGATAGAACGAGGATAGATATTAATTGCTATAGTACTTAGTACAAAAGTGCATGAGTCACAGTTTGTTTTCGAAAGCTTGACTATAGTCTAATAAAAGATAATATCAAACATCTGTGGTTATAAGATTAATGGTTGTCAAGTTTAAACTACTAAAATAGTTTAGCAAACAATATTGTACTTTCTATTTCTAAGGTGTCATAAAAAGAATATGTATTATATATAATTGAAATTTCTTGATTTTTCTAGGTTTGTACAAGATTTTTGATGAAATCCTTGTAAATGCTGCTGACAATAAACAGCGTGACAAAAATATGGACTGCATTAAAGTTGAAATTTCACCTGAAACGAATACAATATCTGTGTGGAACAATGGTCAAGGCATACCAGTCGCGATGCACAAAGAAGAGAATATGTATGTGCCTACAATGATATTTGGACACCTCTTGACTTCCTCTAACTACAATGACGAGGAAGAAAAAGTGACGGGTGGCAGAAATGGCTACGGTGCCAAACTCTGTAACATATTTAGTACAAAATTCACTGTCGAGACTGCATCAAAAGAATACAAAAGACACTTCAAGCAAACTTGGGGTTCAAATATGTCAAAAGCCTCTGACCCGAAAATAAAAGATTCAAGCGTGACCGATTTTACTAAGGTTACTTTCAGCCCAGACTTGTCGAAGTTTAAAATGGATAAATTAGATGATGACATTGTAAACCTTATGTCAAGAAGAGCTTTCGATATTGCCGCATCAACTAGAGGTGTTAAGGTATTTCTTAATGGGACGCGATTACCTATTAAAAATTTTAAAGATTATATGGATATGTTTATCAAATGTGCTAATGATGATGAAGATCGTAGCGAAGGGCCTTTAAAAATTTGTTATGAAACTGCTAGTGAAAGATGGGAAGTAGGAATGTGCATTTCAAACCGTGGGTTCCAACAAATTTCATTTGTTAACAGTATAGCTACAACCAAAGGTGGTCGACACGTGGACTATATTACTGATATGATAGTAAAACAGGTAATGGAGACAATTAAAAAGAAAAATAAAGGAGGGGCTGCGGTAAAGCCGTTCCAAATAAAAAATCACATGTGGGTGTTTATAAACTGTCTAATCGTTAACCCTACTTTCGACTCGCAAACCAAAGAAAACATGACACTTCAATCAAAAAGTTTTGGCTCCAAGTGCACTCTCTCTGAGCAATTTATAAAAAATGTAATGAAGAGTGGGGTCGTTGAGTCCGTCTTAACATGGGCGAAATTTAAAGCACAGACACAGTTGGAGAAGAGCAGCGGAAAGAAAATGTCCAAGTTGAAGGGGATACCTAAACTTGAAGATGCTAACGAAGCAGGAACAAGAAATGGGATTAAATGTACTCTCATATTGACTGAGGGAGACTCAGCCAAGTCATTAGCTGTTTCTGGTTTGGGAGTAATAGGACGTGATTATTATGGTGTGTTCCCTCTGCGTGGTAAACTTTTAAATGTACGAGAAGCAACACACAAACAGATTTTGGAAAATGCTGAAATAAATAACTTGATTAAAATCTTGGGGCTGCAATATAAAAAGAAGTACCAAACTGAAGAAGACATGAAGACACTTCGTTATGGAAAGGTATGTTTAATAAAGAGTGAGTTATATATGCTTTTATGAGATTTTAAATTCAGAAAATTCTATTTATAAAGATATCAATCACAAATTGCATTGAACACAATCTAATCAAATAATGTTTAATTAATAATAAGTTAAACAATTGTAGCGAGTTAAATAACTCTTTGAAAATCAAACACTTATTATTAATTGAATATAAATTGGATTATCAACTAAGTGCCTCGTCAATCAGTTAATCAAATAATGTTAAAATTAAGCTTTGTTAAAAAAACTATTATTTTCTAATTAGGTCATGATAATGACTGATCAGGATCAGGATGGATCACATATCAAAGGCCTACTTATCAACTTCATTCACTTCAATTGGCCTGATTTAATAAAACAGGATTTTCTTGAAGAATTTATTACCCCCATTGTCAAAGTCACAAAACGTAATGAAGAATTATCTTTTTACTCATTACCGGAATTTGAAGAATGGAAGACCAACACCCCAAATCAACATACTTATAGTGTCAAATACTACAAAGGTTTTGTTTTTTTGATTTTTTTAAATTTATATTTTTTACTTTCTAAATGAATGCCTTTTAAACACTTTAATTATTCTGGTAGAGTAGTACTTGAATTAAAGTATACTCTTGTATTCTAAGTTTGTCTGAGTTACACATTTTAAGAAGTCAGACAACTGCATTCATTAAGAATATATTTTTATATTTTGTGTATTGTTTTTAGGTTTGGGTACCTCCACTTCAAAGGAGGCTAAAGAATATTTTACCAACATGGCTAGACATCGAATCCGGTTTAGGTATACTGGTCAAGGAGACGATGACCATATTTTATTGGCTTTTAGTAAAAAATGTATTGAACAGAGAAAGGAGTGGCTCACAAATTTTATGGTTGAATGCAGGCGACGTAAAGAAATGGGCCTTCCAGAGAAATATCTCTACACAAAAGAAACTAAATTTGTTTCCTATTCAGATTTTGTCAATCTTGAATTGATATTGTTTTCAAATGCTGATAACATAAGATCCATACCTAGCATGGTCGATGGTTTCAAACCTGGGCAGAGAAAAGTGCTTTTTACCTGTATTAAACGAAACGATAAGAAAGAAGTCAAGGTTGCTCAGCTGGCTGGTTCAGTAGCTGAACAGTCTGCTTACCACCACGGTGAAGTTTCCCTTTGTATGACCATAGTTAATCTTGCCCAAAATTTTGTTGGAGCAAACAATATCAATGTCCTAGAGCCTAGAGGCCAATTTGGTACTCGACTAACAGGCGGTAAAGATTCTGCTAGTCCTAGGTACATTTTCACAAAAATGTCTCCTTTAACCAGGTTGATATTCCATCCAAACGATGATCCTTTGTTAAAACATGAGTATGATGATAACAAAAAAATAGAACCTGTTTGGTATATTCCTATTTTGCCTATGGTTCTTGTAAATGGTGCTGATGGTATTGGTACTGGTTGGATGACTAAAATTCCAAATTATAATCCTAGAGAAATCGTTACAAATATAAGAAGCCTGCTTGATGGTGAAGAAATTAGGCCAATGATGCCTTGGTATAAAAATTTTATTGGTACTATTGATGACGTTGGTGATTCAAGGTTTGTGGTTAGTGGAGAAATTGCTGTGATTGCTAAAGATAAATTGGAAATAACAGAATTACCCATTGGTACTTGGACTCAAACTTACAAGGAGAATGTATTGGAGGTCTTACTTCATGGTAAGTAGTCTTTTATGATAAATAAATAAATTATTTAAAATGTATTTATTCATTTCAGTTTTATATAAGCATAAATTTAAATTTATTCTAATTTTAAATTTGATAAATTTTTTATATAGTCTTATAAGCTTTATATTTTCTGTTTTGATTTAGGTTCTGAGAAAGTAAAAGCTATGATTTCTGATTACAAAGAGTACAATACCGATACTACAGTTAAATTTATTGTGACTTGTTTACCTGAACAAATGTCCAGTATAGAAAAAGAAGGTTTTCACAAGATTTTTAAGCTACAGACTGTTACTAGCACAACATCCATGTGTGTGTTTGATGAGTATGGATGTTTAAGAAAGTAAGTAATGATATTTTAACATTCTGTAAGGAAAACATAGTAACATCAATTTTAAGAAGTAAAAAAAAAGATTCACTGTAAACTGATAATTGTAATTTTTTATTTAAAACAATTTTTTTTAACAAACAATTACTGTTTAGACTAATAATCTTCAAATTTTAAAATTTCATTAGAATGGACTCAACAATGGATATATTGAAAGAATTTTATACTTTACGTCTGAACATGTACACAAAACGAAAGGATTACATGGAAGGGATGTTGGAAGCAGAAACAGCAAGATTAACCAATCAAGCCAGATTCATAATGGAGAAATGTAGTGGAGAAATTGTAGTAGAAAATAAAAAGAGGAAAAAAATTGTTGATGAACTTTTACAACGTGGTTACCAACCAGATCCTGTTGCTGAGTGGAAGAAACGCCAATCCATTGAAGAGGAAGAAGAAGATAGAGAAGAACAAATCGATGAAGAAAGCACAGTGGAAGAATCGGCAGCTTCTAAGAAAAAACCTGTTGATCCAGAGAAAGCCTTCAAGAGTTTGACAGATGTCAAGAAGTTTGATTACCTCCTTGGTATGTCAATGTGGATGCTAACAGATGAGAGGAAGAACGAGCTGCTTAAACAGAGAGATCAAAAAGTAGCTGAGCTGGATATGCTTAAGCGAAAATCAAATACAGATTTATGGAGAGAGGATTTGGATGCCTTTATGGAAAAGTTGGATGTGGTTGAAGAAAAAGAGAGGCAAGATGAGTTGGGTGGAGCTGTCAAGAAGGAAAAGGCAAAGGTTTTTATAGTTGTTTACTTGAGTGTGAAACAAAATATAAGGGTTTAATTTTTTAGGTTGGAAAGAAGAAAGTTAACCTGAATGAAACTATGCCCACAGTAAATGCAACACGTATTAAGCCTGAAGTTGGTGAAGATTTGAAAAAGAGAATTCAGATTGCTGTTAAATCCCATGATCAGCGTACGAAAAAGCGCGTTAAAAAGGAAAACAGTCAGGTAAATTTACTATATAAAGATCTCTCATATTTTTCAATAAAAATCTAAAATAATTTAATAAAAGCATGGTGATGAAATAATTTATACAATGTATAACTTAGGATCAAGACGAATTTGATGCCATGGCGAAACCTCAGAAATCACTAAAAGAAAAAATGGGTTCAGGGGAGATTAAAAAGCGGGGAAGAACAAAGAAACCAAAGGATGGCTTGAAGCAAACTACTCTTAATTTTTCAAAGAAAAGCCCAACTACAGGTGAGTTTTAGCTACATAGAAAGTCGGTAGATTATAAATATTGACAAGTCATATCAAATACCAAATATTTGATATTTAGAGAGAAATATTTACTCTGTGATCCTACTTAACTATCATTTTTATTATTTTTTTTTCAATCTGTGTTTGATTAATTTTAAAAATAATTCTTTGTAAACTTATTTGTTTTTGTTATTTGTTTTTTAAAACACATATTAAAAAAACAAAAGAAATGTCTTACTTTTTTTCTTTTAATAATGTTTAGTTTGCTTTGATATTTTTAGTGTATATTTAAATAAATGTTCTAAATACCGTTTGAATTATAAATATTAAACTGATGTTTTAATAATAGTATGATCATAAACTAAAGCTAAAAATTTGCTAATTTGGTAATGTCACAGGATTTCTCTTACAAAAAGACATTTTTACAGTTATGTTTAGTTTTTGCAATATTATTTATATCTGAAACGTACCTAAATATATTGATTTTCAAATTAACTTTCATTCAACAATAGTGGAACCTTATTATAATTCAAATAATCTATATAACTAATAAATACATGTATTTGTAGATAAAGAGAAAAATACATCTGATAGTGAATTTGAAATAAATGATTCTGATATAGAAATAGCACCGGTTAAGGAACGTGTCCTTAATAAACGTAATGCGACGAAAGTTACTTCGTATAAAGATAGCGTCGACGTTTTCGATCAAGTTATGGATGTAACTGTTCTTCATGACAATGAAGCCATTAAAGAATCTGATAATATCCCCCAGGAAAAGTTGAGCGATAGCGAGAGTGAATATTCTGATGCAGCGAGTAGTGATATGTTCGAAGAGGAAGAATTGAAGTCCAAAAAAGCAGCACCGAAAAGAAAACGTGCGCCAAAGAAAAATTCGAGTTCTGATGATAATGAAAGCACGGATGAAAATACTAAGAAAAGTAAGAAGAAGAAAACATTCGTTATTGATAGTGACGATGAATTTGGGGAGATAAGTAAAAAATCCAAGCCGAAATCTAGGAAGAATCCTGCTTCTTCTTTAGAGTCCGATGAGGAGAACCATCCACCACCAAAAGAGAGGCCAGGGAGGAGCAAGCAGGTCAAAAAGTACATTATTGATTCAGACGAATCCTCATAGTTCATTTTAATTATTTGACAGTTTTGTTTTATATTTTATGTATTTTTATTTATAATTACTTTAAAAAGTTATAAACACTATTTATTTATTTTCTTAAGTTTTTATTTTCCTAAAAATGGGTTTATTGAAAAGTAAATTCCTGTAAAATGTTATAGTTGTTTCCTCTTTACTTTTTTAATTATTGTTAAAGATAATATTGATGACAAGATGTCTAAATCATAGGAAAAAAGGGAGCTACAAAAAAACAATACAATGACAAAAAACACAAAAAAGCAACCGTAAATACATTACATTCATGTATAATGACAAAATAATGAAATAAATTCAAGTAACACAAAATTTAAAACCAATTCTAAAAAAGGGGCCATATTAAGGATTCAGGTATTTACTTAATTGCATGAAAAGGCCAAAATTTACATAGGATAAACCAAAAAGAGTTTAGACAAGAGGTTTAAAGTATGGTTACAACATCAAAATCATAGATAAATCCGCCCTGTTAAGTCAGCACCTTTTTTCATTAAATATGTCTATTTAAAAACAAAAACAAAATTTAACATGCTACAGGTGGTATTTTTATATTTATGTTTTTATATTTTTTTAAACAACCCATATTTAAGCTTATTATTAAAGTTCCAAAAATACTCTATTATACTAATAACCTATGTTTGTGACAGCCAATAATTACCTTTCGGATTAATATTATATTCATTTATATTTACATGAGGGGTAGTAGAAAATTAGTACCTGTTTTCACAGTGTGGGCGCCAGCGAATAGATTAGCCTTCGGATGTGTGCTAACATGTTGTGTTGTATTTCAGTTGTCTGTGTGAAGTTACGTTTTGCTGGTATTGACTCTGCTGTTTATGTGCGTTTTTATAATGTCTGTTCTGCAGGAGAGAACACTCATGATGAGCGTTAGGGTCGGCCGTTTTTATTGATAACGAACTTTCAACCATCCATCTTATAGTCCAGTCTTAGCTCCTTCAGATTGCCATCTATAGTCTGTCCGTTGGATCTTCCGTCGTACGTCACAAACTATTGCTTCAAAAAACGACGAAAGTTTTACAGTGCGTTCTCTTTCTAACGCATTTGGTTTACTTTATCAGACTGAATGTTTTTGTGTCGTTTCTCGAAGCGATATTTTGTGACGTAGGACGGAAGATCCAACGGATGGACTATATTAATAAAACCAATTAAAGATTACATGTCTCCACATACTGCCGGCGGAGGATAATGAAGCTATAATTCAAAAACTTCTCACACGTTACGACAAATGGTTACATTTGCGAGGTGACTATGTTGAGAAGTTGATTAAGGTATATTCTTTGTAAATAAAACGTTAATATTTGGTTACATGTACTAGTTGGTTGTTTTTATATTCTCAAACTGTTATTACTTTCTGGGTTGACCTCGTATATAATATTCTAATTATTTTGGATCGATAAGATTTGTGTTAAAATAGAAGGTCACATTCACCATAAATGATATTTTATTAAACTTTAATTGATTAATAATTACATTTATAATTTAATATTTCACATAAACAGTGCAGATAATGTATGCAGTATGACGGTACTTTTTAAATTATCTACCTAGGTTATTTTTACTCCTTTTCGGTAATATTTTAAAATTCAACTTTTGGCACTACATATGCACAGATGAAAGGGGGCTCAACTGTAAATACATTCCCTACTAACATAATCAGGCGGTCGATTTATTGCCTTATTATGCATCGATAACATCGAAAAATTGCCGTTATTATAACCATGACATTGACCATACATAAACGGACCACGAGAACCAGTTACTTTCGAAGAAGATCGAATATTTCCAAGACAGGTCGATCCCCTTTCAATTCGACTTGTGCAAAATTTAAAGGTCAACCTAATTAACCTACATTTTATATCAAGTTCATACATTTTATTATGGGTAACGATTAATAAATTTTATAAGCAGTGACAAAATAATATGTTTTATTCATTGGTTGGAATTCTTTATAGCTTTTTTAATGTAAAATTTCTAGTGGCAAAATGTAGGTCTTTTGATTATAGAACATGACAATTATAATAGTAGTAGTAGTGTTTGGCTACCGCTGTTTTGTTTTGTGTTATAGAATTGTTATAAAATAAATGTTTTATTATTTAATAAGTTTTAACCACATAAAATTATTCATATTAAATATTTCAATCAACAAGTAAACATATAGTAAGTAAGTGTAAGTGTTAATTGAAATATTTAATATATAATTTAATATGGATAATTTTATGGCCCAATGACAATATTTCAATCAACGGTAAAACATTTAGTTTTTATAGCATGATATACCAATAATTACGGTCGCAACCCCCATTAAAATTATATTTTGTACTAATAAACGTTATCAAAATATCCGTTGTTAAACACATCATATCTTCTTTTAGTTATATCTGTATATTTGTTAACAATCTCTCATCAAAATTTGCAATATATGCAACAGAATTAACAATGATTCATTCATTCCATTTGACGTTGCGATAAGATTATTAATAAATAAATATTAGATAATTTATAACTCCATATAACATGGACCAAAACGAAACAATTAGTAAAGAAGAAATAGATTCAATACTAAAAGAAATAATACATAACGAAGCCATCGTTAATCCTAAAATTGAAATATCAGATGGATATAAGAAGGGCGAGGGCTACATGAGTTTCTGGACGATGGTTACCCTAACATGTGAGAATAAAACCTTAAATTTAGCAATAAAATTAGCACCCAGAAAAAAAGAGTACAGAGAAATGATGCCAGTCAGAGTCGGGTATTTACAAGAAATATATTTCTATGAAACGATAATACCATTCTTTATGACATTACAATTGGGATCAGTTTTTAAATCGGTGCCAAAATGCTATAAAACCATGTCTGAAGAAAAAAAGGAATTACTAGTGTTGGACAATTTGAAAACATCTGGATATAAATTGTGGAATAGTAGGATACCGATGGACAACGTTCACGTATTTTTTGTTTTAAAAGAATACGCAAAACTACACGCAACGTCTTTTGGTTTGAGGTATCACAAGCCTGACGAGTTTAAAACCGTCGCCGGCAGTATGAAGGAAATTTTTGACGTTGATATGGTAGAGGAATTTAGTAAACGAGTTATTAAAGGAGCTGATAAAATTATTGCGATTTTAAACGAGGATTATGGATTGTGCCAAGCGTTAGAAAAGTTTAAACATTCATTAAGCGATTTTTTTATGTCGCTGGTGAATAATAAGGATAACGGCGTTATTATACATGGTGATTGTTGGTGTAATAATATAATGTTTAAATATGAGGTAAATATATTTAATAGTAAGTACAAAATGTAAACACGTTGTTATTTCTTAAATACATAATTTCAATCAACGCTTGTTGAAAATTGATGTAACAAACGTGTATAATGTTATTTTTGATGAAAATTAAGAACGCTGCCATTAAATATATCTAATTATTTTTTACTTTTTTCCTTTAATATAAAATAAAACTTTATTCAATAAGATAGTATTTACATTGTTTACATCACATAAAATGTTTTTATAATTAAGACCCAATTTCATTTTAGCATCCAAATTTAAACTACCCGTCAAGTTTAAAACTAGTCGATTTTCAATTATCTGGAATTGCAAGTCCGGTTGTAGACTTTGCAAATTTTATATATTTGAACTGCGATGAAGATGTTTTGGATAATATTCAAGATTCTCTCAAATTTTACCATAATAATTTATGTAAAGCTTTGGAGGGTATGGGTTGTCCACCTGAAGAAATTTATCCAATGGAATCATTTTTGAGTGATTGGAAATTATACGGAAAGTTTGGTCTTATAATGGGCTGCACAGAATTTAATGTGATGTTGAGGAATGATGATGAATTGGTCAGTATTGATGATATAGATCTAGGCAAATTTTCTGAGATGATGGAAGAAAATTTTAATAATAAGAAAGAAGCGGACAGGCGCTTGTGCAATTTGGCTAAACATATGTACCAAAATGGATTAATTTAATTCATTCAACGATTTGAGTATATTTTAAAAAATGGATGAAACTGCAATTTATTAATTAATATCATACGTTTTATTCTGTGATTATCATTTACAAGGCCATTATCAAAAGTTAAGAACCTTTTGGGTAAAAGGTGTAATTTGCTTCTCTGGTTAATTTAGAATTTATAAATAAGATTTAAAAAACTACGATACGGAACTTACGAACTTTGATAATGACCAGCGATATAATTATTGCCTATTCTAAACTCTAAACTTGTTTATATGTACATTACATAATAAATTGTAGTATAAAACTTTAAAAAGTGTCTCATTTTCCTAGAAAATGAACTACCGAAAAGTAACGGTCGCCACGCTATACGGCACGGAATAATGTGGCCAAAATACGTGACTTTCAAAAAGTTTCACTTTGGGGATATATGGGGGTCTATTAGGGCTACTTTTTAAAATTACTTTCATAATATACAGGGTGTCCCAAAAACCCTAAAAGTATCAAAGTTGTTTTTTTTTAATGAAACAACCTGTATTTTATTGCATTTTTGGATCCTTCGATCAAAATAAGTGCGTGTTTTAATAAGGTTTTTATTACTTAAACCTTAAGGTTTTTGAAATAATTTGAATTTTGTAAAAATTTAACCTAATTTTCATGTTTCAAATACTTAAAAAGTAATTAAGTTATGCATACCAAATTTACACTGAAATGTAACAATAGATCATATTTTATTTTCCAAGTATAATAAATTTGACATCTTATACCGGGTGTAAAAAAATTGGAATTAAACAAATGAGAATTTTAAATGGCTATAACTTCATTTATTTAAATGGAACGCTATATTTATTCATTTATCAGCAAATGCACGTTTTAATTACCTATCGAATAGTATTTATATCTTAAATGTTAAGTCTTCTCGTTTTTACAGAAAACGCCAAAATATTGTTTATTGCACCGTTTTAGTACTTTTTAAGTAAACATTTTAATGTATCTAGTTTTCTATGGTATTTAAAAACGTCAGATAATTAATTTAGTATGCCACTTTAGTTTAAAAAACCTGTCTTTTGTTATAGTTGTCTTATTTTGCATTTTTGTGTTAGATCGTTAGTAATCGTTATTGTTTGAACATCGCTGTTGTATTTTTTGGTAAAAAATGAAGATTTACTCAAAAGAAGGGGGTATTGATTATCTTTATGCTTGGTGAATGTCATCAAAATTGTTTATTGGCTTATCGAGTTTATACTTAAAGGTTTCCCGAAAGAAATCACCCTAAGCCAGCCATTTTTGAGAGACTATTAAACCAATTTAAAGAAAGTGTCAGTTATAAAAAACCCAGTATAAGAAAATCTGTGTAAATTTTCATTTTTTACTATTAAATACAACAACGATGTTCAAACAATAACGATTAAGCACGCAGGAATTTCCTATTATAATCCATCAATATTTTTAACACTTGATCTTGATGTGCACGAGTACAGTACGAGTGCAAAACTAGTTTCTTGCAGTTCGGTTCACTAACTTGCAAACTCCGTTCAAGTTTGCAGGATACACATCCGATCTTCATTAAACGTGCAGAAACCGCGCCGGCAACGCAATGCATTTTCGCATCATTTACCTTCTCATCTCACCATTGTTGATAAATGTTGTTTGTTTCCCATTAATACACCACTCTCAAAATTTAACGCAAGAAGACGACGATGATTACGATTACGAGTTTTATGATCAGCGTCAGAACGGTACGGAGAATTATAGGATCAACGTTAATGGGGTTGTATTCTTTTTGGCACCCCTTCAATCGTTACTGGGAATGCCATCGTTGATCGATTCTGAACACACCGATGAGGAGAACGTAGGTGGAACCGATTCGGGTTCGACTGCTAAGCCAAATACGACGGTGAATGCGAACAATGGTATGGAACGGAAGTACAAGGTTATCAGTCCGAAACCTGAGAGGAATATTTTCATGAAACCAAAAGTGTAAGTAATTATTGATTAGTAATATAGTTGTTTACTAGTTTTGATCTTTAATTATTTATAATTATTAAAGTTTTTTTTATTGCAAAATAATGAGAGTATCAAGGGGAATAATAAAGTTGCTGTTTTTGAATATGGAATGGATGTAATTATTACTTTGAAAATTCCAGATTTGAAGTTAACAAAATACTTGCTTTAAAATTTCCTATATTTAATATCCAGACATAATTACACTAAATTAACACACTTTACTATGTTTTTACCATCATTTAGTGGTAAAAACATAGTAAGTGTGTTAATTTAGTGTTTAGTGTTAATAAGGTTAATTATATAGACGATAAACTGTCTAAAATGTTCTTATATTCATTAAAGGGGAAATAATTGATGTAAAATGGTATATAATGCCTTATGAACTATTAAATTTTATTATAAATCAATCAAGGGGAAATTATTCATATTAAGTTGTCCATTCATTGCTGTAATTATTGATTTCAAGTTACTTGGCCAGATTTATTTGCTTGTCGCTTTGCAGAGCTGTAAGATTTTAAAGTTTTTCTTGGATGTGAGTCAATAAGGTAGTTAGCATAGGTTAACATGTTTTAATTATAATATTCTTGTCGAACTACAGCTTATTTATTCAACGTTAATTGTAACGCAATTACACATCACAAGAAAATAGCGAAATTTTATATTCTTGTGTACATATATTAAATATTAAAAAAATTAAAATATCATTCATTTTATATCATAATATTTTTTAAATTGAAATATGAGAAATGAAACACTTTTAAACTAATATATCTAAAAATATGTAACGTCTTTTTATATATTATTATAAAGTATTATAACATTTTTTTGTAATCTAAAATTTTATTATTAATCAGTATTAGCTATTTTAATTACATATTTTAAAAGATCGTATGGACTTCGGTTTAATGTAGTTAGAAAATCAAATAAGTTGCTATAAAAATCACTGGGTAAATCGATTAATTAACATATTGAAGTTTACGTCGTGTTTTTGTAATATAAATTACATAAAATTATGAATAATTATTAATTGAATAAATAGTGCAAATTGTTTTAATTTATTCAATAATTATAAAAGTATCTTATTTATCTAATCGGAAACAATTCGTTCAGATTGACGGCGACACCTTATATTACCACTAGTGGTGTCCCACAGGGATCAAATTTGGGGCCACTATTATTTATAATATTTGTTGTACACTAAATTGCGAATTCTCATTAAATTATTTAAAAAAGCACATATAGAAAATAATAAAACTCGATTGACCAAGAAGTTATGTAATTATTTCTGTTGGTTTATTTCACGTAACTCAAGAAATAAACCAACAAAAGTACACATATAGATGTCACCTTAATAGTGCCTCTGTCGTGATGATATTTTTTATGTGAATATGAAATATGTGATGTTTAAACTCAGGATAAATAAAAGCCCTAATTAATTTATTTAAAAAAATTGAAATTGTGAACTAAATTAGTAAATTCTCAGCAATTGATATTATTTTGTTTAGTTCAGTAGTAAAAAACTATATGTATCATAGAATGGAATAAACCTAGTCCATTATTTGATAAAATTGTTTCTCTCAATCAAAAAGATCAGATTTTATATTGATTCTGTAATATTTGGTTTATCCAAAATATCTTTCGCCAATTGAAAACATTATTGTGTAGCAATATCAAATGTAACCAATTTTAAAGTTTTAGTAGTTGTAATGGTTTTTAATTTCTGGGAATTCGTTTTTAGTGGTATTAAATAAAAGTCAAGGGGGGTAATTTCGGGTGATGTTACAGGCCTTTGCATTGGTCCATTATTTGAAATCACTCTCTCATTAAAGTTTACTCTCAACAAATGTTGTACGTTACGAGAGTTGTGGGTCAGGTAACTAACGGGTGTCCAACAATTATTGCAGTCCCGGGTGGCGTTGGAATAAAAAACGTAGGTCGATTCTTACATGTTGCAAATAAATGAACTGACATTTTTAATGCACATTTAGGTTATGTTTGACAATTAACATGTCAGTTCATTTATTTGGCCATGTAAGAATCGACCTACGTTTTTGATTCCAACGCCACCCGGGACTGCAATAATTGTTGGACACCCGTTATCTTGCTGGAACCAGATGTTTTGCCTCGGGATTAATAATTTGTCTCAAAGCAAGCATTATCTCATTTGTTAGTAGCTTCAAATATCTATTACTAGCAAAATTGTAATCAAAGATGAAAGGATCAATTAAGTGACTATCCATGATAAAACGAAAAGTTACTCAAAAAACAAAATAAAAATGTAAACAAATTTTCATACCAATTAAATTGCACTAGACATTAAAACCAAATCGAACTTGAATTATTCTTTGATTTACCAAATGTGGATTTTGAGTAGACCAATGATAGTTATTCCTATTGAATATTCCACAATTGGTAAATTTGTTTCATCTGTCCATAGTATATTCCTAGGAAAATTAGCGCCATCTTCTCATTTTTGAAGGTACCACCCGCTAAACTGTAATCTTCGGTGATAGTTATTATCACTTAAACCTTGTACCATTGTTGGTTTTAATGGTGATACTTGTTTTTATTCTGTGACCAGTATATTTTAAAATCTCTGTTTCTCAAGCTACACGAAGAACTGATGTGCTGGAATTGTTCGTAACGTTCTGCAAAATATTATTTCGACGTGTATGAGCATCATTAACTTCATATTTAGCTCGTTTTTGTTTGAGCTTCCAAAGTTCTGTAAATTGTTAACTAACTAGTCTTCTAAAAATTGACCCGTATGGTTCTTGGCTTTCTGGAAAACGCTCTGCATACCTCGTGCATGCATTTTCAGTGTTTCTATTTGCTTTGAAATATACGTCCAATATATCAACTTTTTCTTAGTTTGAGTATGTATGTGCTATTATCAATACTTATAAATCCTAATACTTGACAATAAATAATTACTTATCATCACTAACTACAAGTAGATTACAGGGTTTAAATTAACTTATCTCTGCAGCACTAATTGTACTTTGGCAGGTTATCATTTTGTTTCATTGTTTCACACTGATGTTTAATTCTATGGCTTACTAATTTTATTGGATAGCCTATATTTTTGTTAATAATACAATTAAATGTCAGTATCGTTTCTTGATTTTACATTATTTTTTTAGAATATCGTTTCACTTTCATTTGTCATTGGTGTTTAATTGTATAGTTTACTAATTTCATATTAAAGGTTAATTTACGTATTTATTAATATTTTGCTTGTAAATAAATAATTTTCAGGCATGTTACACATCGTTGAAAGGCACTTTTTAAGCACTATCCAATAAACTCAAAATCCAATATGGCCACCATAAGAAAAAAAAACATAGCGCAAATAATCTGGAAACAAATGCGAATCGAGGGTTTCTGTTTACACCAAAAATTGTCTTAAAAAAGTGTCTAAATAATCTAAAGGTTTAATAGCGGTCGCATTAAGCGTTATCGAATTAGTGAGGAAAATTAAAATTTTAGTTTATTCAAAATATCTTAAAATTGAAAAAAAAGGTGAATTTGAAATGGGATTTGTTATAAGCACTGGTTTCTGCTAAATATTCCTTATTTAATTAATCGTTGCTATATCTCTTCTAATAACAGAGATAACAATGGTGAGCATCGAAATTGGAACACAGTGTATATGAAACTACCAGCCGAATTGGTAGATTGTGTTTTTGGTTTTGATTAGATTGTACAGTGCTAGGGGATTTTGTTTGATTAGAAATGTTTTGATGTTAATTTTGAAAAATTGGATCAAATTTGTTTCTAATTGATTTTGAAAGATTGAAGTTATTTCCTTCTTTAAAGGTTTACGGCTGCTAAATGAATATTTTATTTTTCTTATAACAATATCGTTTCTTTCAATAAGAGATTTTTTTAAAGAATTTTCATTTAATAATTTTGCTATTAGTGGGTTCTCTCTCTAAATGGCTTTCGACTATGGTGAAGATCTGAGCTAGGGAGTAAGATATTTTTTAGGACTTTGATATATAACTTTATTAAAAGTTCTTACATGTATTTTTACAGCGTTATAACATAATTAAAATTCTGTGTCGAGGAATAAAAATATATTTTGAATAAATATATACTCAAATTAAAACCTAAAACTGTAAGGTGTGATTCACTTCAAAATTCCTTTTCAATCAATATCTTAAAATATGGAAAATAAGTTAATTGTCCAGATTTTTATCCTAATATAAAACTAAATATATTACATTTATCTAACAACAAAAATAAATAAATTATACACATAGCTTAAGTATATTACATACTAAACTTCTGCGTTTTTTTACTGAATATTTGGGAATTTGGAATTTGTGAAAAAAAGTCTATGTGAATCCATATAGTATTTGCAAGATTTACTTATTTTGAATTGTTGTCTGTTTTGTTTTATTGTTCATTTCCAAGGACATGTTTTTGATTATTAAGGATAATCAATATTTTTTCTTCTGAATTCTGAATTCGTTTTATTCTCAGCATTACCAAAACCAGTAGGATTTAAGACGTACGCAATGGTATTAGAGATTATCGTGTGAGCTACATTCATATTTTTTAATAATAATATTTTTAATTCAATAAGTACATAAGAAAATGTAAAAGAAGTTTAAGAAACTTACCTCTGCATATTCCTTATACACAGTGGTGGAAGAATTAGAGCCCTTTGAACGTAGAAGTCTCTTTACTATGAAGTTGTTTACTTTCAACCCTCCATTACATTGAAAAAATGTTGCTCCTGATGATTTGCAACATTACGCCTCCTAGATGTTTGAAATAGAAGAATCGAATCCTGAAGTAGTTGCATTTAAAGGATATGAAGTATGTATCCACCCGACTTATCCACTGACTCTTTTTGGCTGATATCAATGGTATATTGCTCCTGAATCTTCAAAATATGATGCTTGTCAAGTGGTTTATTTACTCGTTAAGTAAGTTGATTGTTAAACGGCAAACCCTTATCCAGAACGGTTGTGATAGATAATAAATTCCTGCGAAGACCAGCCTTATACAAAAAAAACATGCAGGATGCTAATTGCTTCTACGTTCATAATATAATTTCTTCTACTCATTATAATGCTCTTTTTTTCGATTTAGTTTAGTTATAAGTAGGTTAAGTGGAAGAGCAGTAAGAGGTAACAACCTCACGGAACTTCGCCTACTCTTGAATTGCTTTTTTGTTTTGTACATATATATTACATGAAGTAAAGACGATTTATTATTATTATATTACTAATTTTTACGCGATGTAAATTTTGGTTGATGTAGTGTACTGTTTTTATGATGAAAACTAATTCCTACAGGTAGTTGGTAGTTTCAGAATCAAATGATTTCAGCCCCTCATTGGTAACTTTACTAATTTTTATGTCTTTGACCATCTTTGAACTACTTGATCCTTTTCTGCTTCTTCGTTTGTTGAAATTGTTGTTCATATAACTAATAATTCTGTGATGGCGGTCTAATTTTTGTACATTTGTAAACTGGTTTTGCAGGCTACTATACCCTGAAACTGCTGTCCTCAGCCTTGCATCGTTAAAATATCACCATGTTGTCCAGGGATTTTTCATCGTCCACTCTCTCTTACTAAGCTTGTAGCAAACTTTCAGTCATCCGACAATGTATTTACCAACTTCATATAGGCAAACGATTTATCTGCATCCACTTCAATTTTTCTGTAAATCTAACATTAGTAATTACAATTTTGTAATGTGTGAAAGAGGCAGTTTATTGTATCTATACTGAAATCGAAAAATTAAACTAGATCTGCCTGTTTAATGTTCTATTAGTAGATTATATCTAATTTATTGATTAATGGTTGAGGCGTTAACTTCGTGATACATCTTGGAAAATTAAAACAAAAATAAAAACGTTTACATTGTTGATATTACACTTTATTTTCAAGTGACTTTAAGATTGAAAATGATAGTTAATAATCGAAATTCAAGTCACTTAAAATAAAGTGTGATGTCAACAAACTAAACGTTTTTGTTTATATCTAATTTAATTGGCCAATCTAGTCGATAGCTTATTAAAACCTCGTACAGTGTGCTGTTATTACATCTAAAGTGGCTTCTGCTGCTAGTGCTTCCGGTTTCGTTAGTCTTGTAAGCATTCTCGTCCTTGTTTTCTTCTACGAATTTTCATAAATACCATTTTTCTGCACGTTACAAAATAATATCCATGCTTATATTTAATTATTAAAAGACCACCGAACTAAATATTTCCTTTTATACAATTTCTTAATTATTATTAATGTCATATTATGTATACGATTTGCACCTGTGGTAAAGGAGAGCTTCTAAAATCGTTAATATATTAATTTGTTACACAAGTAACATTTTGAGATATGATAAACACTTTTCAAGGCGATGAGTGTTTTGAAATAAAATTGTTTTCCGACACTTAATAATGGTTATATGGTTTCAAAAATGTTTTTATTTCTACGAAAATGTTTCCTAAAACAGTGGCTTCGTCAGGTAGATAAGATTTTTTTCTTTTATAAATATTTATTATAATAAAAGAGAAATGGATGTACTAAAAGAAATGATTGCAAAGAATACAAATGAATTGAAAGCAGAGATCAGAGAATTAATCTATGATATGAAAAGAAAAGATATAGGATGAAGAAAGAAGGGTTCTGGTTAATATATAGAATGACGCGATTAGAAGAAAGAACCGAAGAGAAAGAAAAAATACAGATGACGAAGCTTTTATTGAAGAACAAAAATAAAGAAGGCACCCTTGCTGAATACAGAAAAATAATTATACATGCTGTGGTTGAATCTTGGCAAATTAAGCATCAAATTATGACAGAGAAAAATATGTTAAAAAATACTAGGATATATTTAACGACTAATATTGGTGAAAAAAGAAATAAGATCAACAGCTAGGGAGGAAACGGGGAAAGCAAACAGAGAAAGAGTAGCATACAGACAAATCATAATAAATTGAGAGAGATATGGGTGGGACGATTTAGAGAAGGGTATTAAGAAAATATCAGATACTACAAAAAACTAATAAAAGTAACAGAAGTAATGGATACATAAGGAATGCCAAAGGCAAATGATAACAGTTTGGATAATGAAGGAATTATAACGATAGGAATTAAGTCTAAATGCAAGGATGGTGTGTGGAAAAATGATTTCGAGGATTGGGCACCAGAAGATTTTAGATAGTTAATGAATGAGGCAGCAAAGTCTGCAGCGGAAGGAAGTTCGAAGGGTGAAATAATAGTAGGAATGAGAGAGAGTATGAAAGACGACAAGATGGAGAGAAGGTCTTGCATGGGTTAAATATCCACAGGGAGTGAAATGGATAAATGTGGGAGTAGTGTATATTAATAAAAACTGGAATGAAATAAGAAAGGAGATAGATTCGGCGAAGAAAAAGGCGGGTAGTTGGGGGTGATTTTAATGCAAGATTATGGAAAGCGAAGGCTGGGATTAGCGATGACAGTACAATGATGAAACGAAGATCTCAGGATTAGTGGATAAACAAAGAAGGAGTGGGTGGTGGAAGAGGGAAGGGAGATATTAAATGTAAGGTAAGAAAACATACATTGGGCCACAAGGATTAACAGTCATTAATTTATGTAGTCATCAGGGACTTTTCAAGGCAAGAAGTGAAAAGAATGGAAGTAGGAGAAGTAATAGGATCGAACCATTTGCCACTGAAAGTAGAGATACGGGTGGGAAAAGATAAGGAAGCGGAGCAAAAATAAGTATATAAAAAATTGGAAAATTGGCGGATACATGATGAAACTCCATAACACATTGTAATAAAACAACACAGTTGGGAGGGTTTCACATTTATTGTTGAACACTGTACATGTTTCCCCACACAGTGGCTTTGTAAGCTTTTTGTAAATGTGAAACCCCTTCTAACTGCGTTGTTTTATTTCAAATTGGAAAATGGTGTAAAAGCAATTAGGGATATGAAGAACAGGCTAGAGAAATTCAGTGGGATGTCGTTAGGTCAATGGAAGATATCGAGAATGTCATAGTGAGATGCGAACGAAATCTGAAGGGAAAGCAGGGGAAAATTAGCATTTAGTTCGATGAGGAATGTCGACATGCAAAGAGAGAAGTGAGAACATTGCCTTTCTCAGAGAATATGTAGAAGTAAAGCCAAAATGTGAACTATTCTAAAAAAGGAGAAAAAGAGACGAATAAGAGTGGCATTACAAAACTGGACAAAACAATGTACTTAGATAAAACAGGGGACTTCCGTGCGGGATAGGAGACGGAATTATAAGCGGAGTGATTGAATATTTCACGGAGGAAGAGATGGTAAAGTAAAACAAAGAAACGCAGCAGGCATGGACGGACTAAAAGATAGGAAATAGAGAGAAGAAAAGATTTCAGGAGCCGCTAAATCAGATATGGAGAGGGAAAACTAAAATGCTGGAATTATGGAGGACTATGTGGATACTATTTGCTAATGTAGATAAATACAGGGGAATAACGGTAAAAAGTATTGCGTATAAGATTACCAATAGGTAATAGTGGGTTGTTGCCAGAACCACAAGGCGGTTTAGAGAAAGAAGGAGACAAGAGATCAGATAGTAGAAAGAGTGATGGAAGAGAGAAGATTTGTTAATGCAGTGTTCTTAGATTTAAAAGCAGCGAATGATACAGTGCATAGGTAGAGTTTGCTAGAATGTCTTAGAAAGAAAGGAGTAAGTGATGGTAGATTGAATAAAAAGGGTTTATGAAGAAACGTGAGTTGTATCAGATGAATTTAGGACATGGATGGGTGTGAGACAAGGGTGCCCTTTAAGCTTTTTGCTATTTAATTTATGTATTAGTGAATTAGAAGAAATGCTTAGGGAAGGGTAAGTGGGCGGGGTAGTGTTCGACAAAAGAAAAGTATGGATGCGGATCATATGGCATTAATGGTGAGAGGTTGGGGAGGAATAAAAGTCATATTAAATAGAATGGAAATATGTTTGGATAAGAGAAGATCATGTGTTAATGTAGGGAAGATAAAGTGCATGAAGTTTAGAAATAAAGGAAGGGTAAAGTAAAATAATTAGAATGGAAGGATAAGGTAAATTAAAGGGCTAAAACATTCAAGTATTTAGGATTTATTTTTAAAAGTACAGGCGGGTACTTATAACATGTAAAATGGGTACAAGAAAGAGCAATTAGGGCGTTGAGTATTCTGAGAGATAAGTGGAGAAAATGTTGTAAATTATGGGATGCACGTGTGAAGTCGATTTTAATGAACGAAGTATAGGTAACAAAAGTATATGATTGCATGATTGCATATGAAGAGATCAACTATGATTTCTGAAGAAGATGCTTGGTGTTGATAAGTCAATTCCAGAATGCATAATCTTTCAAGAATAACATGTTTAAAAGGTGGCAAGTGCACAGGAGGGTACTAAGGTACATGAATAATAGCCAGCTCGATATAGAGGAAAAGGTCACTTTGGGGAGAGGCAGATGAGTATCAGGAGAGAGAGGGAGGAAAAGCTGGATGGGAGAGAGTTATGGAAAATGTTTATTATATGTGAGTGGAAGGGATACTTGGAAGTATTTGGAAGAGGAGTGCGAAGGAGTGTGTGAAAAAGGTGGATGAGGGTGGGAAAACCAGTAAAGAAGGAAATTATTATTGGTATTATTATTGTATTATTATATGACAACAAAGGTATTTTTTATTATCTTATATTTAAAAGAAATTAGTTTAAGAAAACCGTATTAAAAATTTGGATGGGTTACTCAAAAATTAAAATATCTGTAGGGGAAGAAATCTTTTAACAGAATTAACTTACCTCTAGATCAGCGAGTAAACATTCAAACTCACACTTTAACACCAAAGAAAAAATCCAATAAATTCGAAATTCGCCAGTATAATAAATTTCATGTTCCAAAGGTAAAGAAATTTAATGAACATAGAGCATTTCGACATACAAGTTTATTTTCTAATCATATTCCAGAGTGTAATCATTAATTTTCACGTACTAATAAATTAATTTTTTTATAGTAGTAGTAGTAGTGTTAGGCTATCGACCACGTGTACCTTCCGCCATGTGTCATTTGTGTGTGTGTAAATGAGCTTGTTACTTTAAAGGATCGCCCCCGTCAAATAATTCTTTTATATTTTTACAATAAATGCACATTAGAGATATAACGTTCAAATAAGAATATTACATTAATATACTTAACTAATCCTGAAGACACCGCACCTTAATCCACTTTTCACTGCAATGCGACACTTAATCAACATTGGTGCATATTCTCTCTCTTTAAATTTTATGAAATATAATGAAAAAAATAAGAAAATAAATATTTATCTATTTACATTATGCGTCATATGTATTATACGTTTATTTATTTTAATAATATTAGCAGGAATGAATGGGTGTGCGAAAAAATTAAATTATTCCTTAATATTTGGTAAATTTATAGCAAGTTTATATGCAATTAAGATTTTTCCAAGTGTAGTTTTGATATAATCAGATATATAAATTTAGTTTAGAAAATACTAAATTTGAAAATAATTTCATCTACTTCAAAAAATTGTCATAATATATTTCTTTGCGACATGTAAATACTGTCACTATTCTATCATATTAAAATATGTGTGTTATTATTTATTAAACAATTTTTTATTTTCAGGTTTAAATTAAAACAATACGAGTCGAAGAGGACACATGGATAAAATAATGTAAAAACATACTTTTTTTATTACGAAAATAAAATTTATCAACAAATAAAAATAAATAAAAAAAACGAATAGCCTAAATAAATTTATTTCTGCGTTGGTTTGCAAATTCCTTTTATGTCTCTTTCATATCCAGGTCCGCACTGTTCGTGTTCAGCTCCGATGAGTGTAAGTTTCTCGTTTTTATTTTCCTTTTTCTCCGCATAGTCCTTCTTCTTATTAATATGAACCTTCAGTATTTCCTCCGCCAAAAGGGGTGTTGTTACGACAAAACCACGGGATAACCTTAAGCTAGGTCCGCCGTTTCTCCTTAAAGCTAGATCGTTGGATTTGTGGAGGGAAATGGTGGGCGAAACCAGCAGCTTTTCATCTGTCTCTTGGATAACATCGGCCGGTCGCAATTTTGCTAAATTATTACGCGATCGCGTTATGTCAACGTGATAAGGAGCATTTTTGGATTCGATGAAGGCTTCCGTATCGGTCGGATCTTCGGTGGTAGGCCTGCTTCCTTTCCGGTTGTGTTTCCGTTTTGCGTTCTTTTGGGGTACGGCCTTTGATAACAAGTCGAGTAAACTTAACGCGGGCGTCGAGGGCGCCGAGTGTGTCGCCGGCAGAATTAGAATGACGAAATTTTCTAAATCGGCACGCACATTCCATTCACCTTCTTGACGCTGGTCATATTTGACCATTGCCGGTAACGGACTCGCCAGACCCGTGCCGACCAACACGATTGCGAATAATAGCAGCATTTTTTCGTTCGTGATGTGAACCGTTCGGATACTTGAAAGAGACTGCATGGAAAGAATGGCACCGGCGAAGATGTTAACTGTTTTCTTCTTATAAAGGTGAGACGCATAACGGAATCAGTTTTATGATCTGGAATTCGCGGAACGGGCCACTCTTTACCCGTCGATTACGTCGTGTCAGTTTCACGTTTTGAAACTGTTTCTTATGCAGAAATTGGAAACTTGTGTTATTAATATTCCAAAAATTAATTTTAATAATATAAGATTTATTTATTTATTTTACTTACTTTACAAGTTCTACTAAAAAAATACATACAAAGATAACTAACTTAAAAATTATTCAATACGATTTAGGATAAAATATGGTTGACTAATTTCTCACTTAATCAATCAATATAAGAATAACATATTTTAGGAAATAAAATTTGAAATATTAAAAAAAATATATAATTTATGACTAAAAATAGTTAATTTGTAAAAAAAATGTGAAAAATACTTTAAAATTAACCTAAGAACCGTTTGAAGAAAAGGATTCTAAACAGAATAACTATTGAATAACAGTTTATTCAAGAAAATTTATTTAAAGTAGCTGAATTTTCATAAAAACAATTAACAACACATTAAAATATTAAAGTATTGCTGCAAAAACATTTTTAGAATATGATTAAAAACTGTCAACATTTTATCCAAAATAAATGAAATTGTAAAAACAGAATTTAAAAAAAGAGTTTAAAAGTTTGCTTTAAATCTGTTGGAGTTTTATTAAAAAATATATAAATGTTAGCTTAAACAATTGTAAGAAAAAACAGTTGGAAAGTTTAAAATAAAAAATTCGATACTTGTTTTGCTACATTCTTGACGCAACCAAATTTTCATATTGGGAGAAGTAATACACTTGTTATGTTCCATTTGTTTATTATCAGGTAACTGACACGTGTTTCGGTCCTTACGGATCAAAAGTTTAAAAATTCTTTAGAAATAGTAAAACTTTACAAATAAACAATAAAAATAATAAATGAATTAAATCAAAATATGAAAAACAGTTTGGCAAACCCTTCATATTTACAAAATATGTTAAAAATTAGAGAAAGGATAAGCAACCCATTTTTCAATTATTAGGTATATACTAGAGCAATTAATAATAAATTTAAGATATCTCGCGAGTATCGTAAAATTCATTAGGCTGGGATAGAATGGGATACTTTATTAATAAGTTAAGAGAAGATCCTAATTTTTATCGTAGCGTGCTTTGGTGAGATGAATGCACTTTTGGCAAAAATGGTTTATTTAATAGAAACAACCATCGTCACTGGAGCCGAGAAAATGAAGATGTTGTCAAAAATAATTTCCAAATGAAGAGTAATTCATTAGTTAGGTTATGAAGAGGATTCATTGGATACCTAATTTTGGTTTGGGTTGAGAGTGCGGATTTTTCTGCTACTTGGATATAATGTAGGGTAGAACCACATTGGTTTAAAATGATTAATATTGTCTAACAGGGTCCGGCAAATTGATTTATAGTTGTTGGCTATGGTTTTTGTTAGTATGATAAGTTAATATTTTGGTTTGATGGATTTTAATTATGGCAAAAGAAGGGGTATTTTTATTTATTGCTCTTTATAACGAGTTAAGGGGAGATGGTATAGTCATGTGCTTTTAGTGTAGTGTAATCCGGAAATAGGAGAATGGGAAGAAATATATCGTAACAAAAAAGGTATAAAGTAAAGGAGAGAGTAGGGATACTTGAAGTTCTGTTACCAGTCGTTTAGTGAAAATAACAGAACATTGTGACTTTCTAACAATGGTCGCCGATTATCTTACTCGCAATAGATATATTGCTCGCCTAAATCACAATCTAATTTCTCAAATGTTTAAGTTTGAGATATACATTGGTAGCTTTCCCATACTTTGACATAATATTTGTTTATAAAAGAAGATGTCCTTACCATAACAAAGCGCCCTTTCACCCTCAAGCAGATGGGGGACGGGAAGATAATAGTTTTCTTGAGGAAATGAAAACGACTCGGAAAATAATAGAGTATAGAATAACCTTCAAAGGGGAAGCAGCCGAAGAGTTCGTGAGTGAGTCTTGTGTTACGAGTTAAGTTTTTTTGTCGTTCTTTGATGTTCACCAGTTTTCATTTCATACGTTATTATTTCCTTTTGTTTGTTGGTTTCATTTTTCGATGTATAGTTGTTTGTTAATATTCTTTGTTAAATTTGTTAAATTCAATAACATTTTGAATATTGAGTTCTTATTTCATTATCCATGTTGTTATCAAATAAACCTATAAAAAGTGTTGTTTCCAGATGCTGACGAAGACAAGGTAAGTGATTTACTTCTTATTCATTTTTGAAACAAACTCGACACTTAGGTTTGTGATACTGTTTGTGGGATATGTGCAATTTAGAATCTTATGCTCTCAATTAATAAATTAACTTCTTCGCATATATTTTCAACACCCAGGAGAGGAATCTTTAAGATGAAGTAGGAAGAAAAGTTCTACTAAGGTTAAGTTTAGAAATGAGGTCGAAAGGAAAAGATTATGGAAATATAAAGAATAGACAAGTTTCTATTATACAAAAATATTGCAGAAGAAACTATCAGAATTGGATTGCTTAAAGATAGGACCGAGAAAAGATTTTGTATAAATATTACTTATTTACATACTTGATTTCATTCAATGTACTTACAAAATCTACCAAGTTGATTTAAAGATCATTTTGCAAGTGAACTCCATCCTATTCGTGTACGCTTTAAATTCTAATATAAAAAGTATTCCTTTTGTATTAGAATTTAGAACGTACACAATTAGGATAGAGTTCACTTGCAAAATGATCTTCCACTCGTACTCGTTTTCTCCTATTGTCCGTCAAGGCATTATTATGAGGAAGATTTCCAACATGTTTTATTTATTTGCCACAATAGTATCAATTGTGTCCTAAAATAAAGTAGTACGCGAAATTCATTTACAGATATTTTTAAAGCAGTACTTTTCTCTGGTTAAACGCTTTCGTCGAGCACGCAATTGCTTTTCTAGCTTATATAAAGCTTTCAGGAATTCCTAGCTAAAAATATTGTTGTTTTTTTTGCCGTTTCAGGAAGATTTCGCTATAGTGAGAGAGAAATTCCACAAAGACAATGAGGAAAATTAACGTAAGAAAAAATCTATCTATCAGCGATGCATGGTATTTTATCAAGAAAGGAGGAATATAAGTCAACATATGTAAGGGATACATCGTGGCATTGAGAATATTACATCCAATTTGCTAAATAAAAGTTGCTACATGGCGTGGAGGCTTTATCAGAATAAGTATTATAGATATAGGAGGTGCAGTAATAATTGAAAATTAGCCTCTAACAAATGAGACATTTTATTTTATTTTATTTTTACGCAACAGCCAGAAAGGCCAATTACAGAGTAAAATTAGCATTAAAAACTTAAATTAATAATTAAAATACAATAACAAAAATACAAATGACAAATGATAAAAATTAATACATGAACATAAATTATAATTACTTAACAAAAACTTTCTAAACAATCAACAACAGATTTAAAGGCAGTAAAAGATGGAGAATATAAATCAATGAAGGGATTAAACTGATTGTATAGACGCGAAAGACGATAAAGAGGAGAGTTAAGGCAGTGACTAGTGTTCGGTGTGCGATAAGAGAAAGTTTTTGCATGCCGCGACGTTAATCTAGGTACATTAAAATTTAGTTTTGCTAAGAAACTAGGGTTGTCAACTTTATTATGAATTAATTTATATAAGAAACATAAGTCAATTAATGTACGTCTTGAATGCAAAGATAAAAAATTAAATTCTTTCAGAAGATCCTGATATGAAATGTCAAAACTATAAGTCCCATGTTTAATAAAATAAATGTATCTCAAAAATCTCTTCTGAACATTTAAAAAAAATTAATATATTTATAATGACAAGGTGACCATACCACCGAACAATAACACAACTTGCTCAGCACAAATGTTTCAAATAATTTTACAATAACATCAATATTCTTGAAAGATTTACAGTTCCGAATTATAAAGCCTAAAAGTCTATAACACTCTGCAGAAAGTTTTGCTACATGCGTATTAAATGTAAGTTTATTCTCAAATGTAATACCCAAATCTTTAGTTTAGTCAAATCTAGCGAGTGTTATAAAGGGTGTCTCAAAATGAACTGACATTTTAATTTATTAAAAAACACATTATATTATTGAAAAATTACGAATGTTTTTATTTTAATATAAGGTACAAACATGGAGGTTATGTGTGGAACACAATATCCGATAAATGGGCGCCTCGACCTTGTTTGCAAATGGTCATTCTTTTGACAAAATTTTCAATTACATTTTGGCATAATTGCGGACTAATTTCATTAATGGTGCATCTAATTTGTTCCTTGAGCTGCGGGATGGTCTGTGGATCATTGGTATACACTTTTTCTTTCAGAAAACCCTAAAGGAAGAAGTCTAATGTCGTCAGATCGCACGATCTTGGTGGCCAGTTCACATCGCCGCGGCGCGAAATACACGACCATGGAACTTTGTCTGCAATAACTGTATTGTTTCGTTCGCAGTGTGGCAGGTTGCACCTTCTTGTCGAAAGAATATGTCTTCCAAGTCCATGCCGTTTAATTCATTCCATTAAAAGTTGGTTATCATGTCACGATAACGAACACCATTGACAGTAACCGCATTTCCCGCAGCATTCTCGAAAAAGTACGGTCCAATTACTCCTCCAATCCAAAATCCGCACCAAACAGTGACTCATGGTGGATGCATGGGAAGCTGTTGGATCACTTGAGGATTTTCGGTTGCCCAAATTCGACAGTTTTGTTTATTCACGTAGCCAGTAAGTTGAAAATGCCCTCATCGCTGAGATGATTTTCTTCGAAAAATCACCATCGATTTGTTGATGCTCCTCTATCCAATTGGCAAA
Source organism: Ontholestes murinus (assembly GCA_963969525.1). Classification (NCBI taxonomy): domain Eukaryota; kingdom Metazoa; phylum Arthropoda; class Insecta; order Coleoptera; family Staphylinidae; genus Ontholestes; species Ontholestes murinus. Next base: position 28,073,927 of record OZ018389.1, read on the forward strand.
TGTACGGCGCTGAGCATGGTCTGCTGGTTGCAGGTTTTGTGTCAATTGGATCTTGTAAGCATGCAAATGCAGATCTTTAGTCAAAATTCGCTGCACAGAGCTTCTTGAAACGTCCAATTGCTGAGCACGATGGCGAATCGAGGTGGATGGACATTCGTCAACACTCGCACCCACTGCGGCTATGTTTTCAATCGACCGACCGGTACGAGAACGGCCACTGCTTTTCGAGGTTACAATTGAACCACTAACCTCAATTTTTTTTATTAAATGCACCACAGTGTTCCGAGATGGTGCGTTATGATGACCAAAAGACGTGCGGACTTTTCGAACCGTCTCTGCAAAATTATCACCATTTCTGTAATGAATGTTCACAATTTCTAGGCATTGCTCGATCGTGAAATTATTCATGACTAAACCTCAATACTTTCTGATACTAGTTGTCAAAGATTAGTACTCTATGTTCACCACAAAAAAAATGGCGCGCAATTTAAAATGTCAGATCATTTGAGACACCCTTTATTATCAATTATGTAATCATACTTTATTACATTAAACTTTCGTGTATAGGATGTTGCTGAACATTTACCAATACTAATATTTAATTTGTTCATATGACACCAGTTTACCATAGCATCTAGGCTTCGTTGCAAATCTATACAATCAGCGTTAGTGGTAATAATATTTAAAACTTTCAAATCATCTGCATACAATAAAGTTTTACATTTAATTTCGGAGCATACGCTATTAAAAAATAATAAGAATAGAAGAGGCCCTAAATTAGAACCTTGGGGTACACCACTAGTAGCTAAGTACATATTAGATTGAATGCCGTTAATTTCAACAGTTCGGTACCTGTTTTGTAAATAGAATCACAATCTTCAAGCCGCGATATTAACAAGTCATGGTCTTTTGGAAGGCCTTAACTAAATCAGCGTAGATGACATCAACCTGCTGACCAGTATCCATAGCTTCAGATATAATTTGGGTGATATTAATTAGGTTGGTTGTTGTAGAACGCATTCTTACGAATCCATGTTGATCTTCATGAAGAGTGGCAATGACATTGCTGTATATATAGCTGTTAAGAAGAGATTCGAATACCTTGGACATATTGCTCAATATGGAAATAGGTCGATAATTTTCAATTGTTTTCACACCATTTTTGAATACCGGACAAATCATCCAAATATTAGGAAATATTCCGCTACTTAATATGAGGTTAAATATAAAAGATCACTCAGAACATCGGCTGCATCTTTCAATATTAAGCTGGGAACTAAATCAATGCCCATAATTAATGTAGGTTTCAGACCACGAAGCTCTTTTCTCACATCAGATACACAGAATTTAAAATCGCCAAGATGAGTAAATGAAGTTGTATTTTCACAAACAGGCATAAAGTTTGGAGCAAATGACCTACTGAAGTGATTCGCAAATCCATTAACTACGACGTTGCAATTAGATAATTCAGTATCACCCAGTGTCATTACAGAGAAGTTGTGGAGAGGTAGGAATAATATCCTCTATTTGACAAACATAATTTGAATGAGCAAAAGCTATATAATTTTTGCAAGATCTACGTAGGTCATAATATACATCCCTATCACAATCAGCTCTTGATTTAAAATACTTTTTCCGAGCTTTATCCTTCTTAGCAAGTTGTATTTCAATAGAACGATTAAACCAAGGAGGCTTTTTGAATGTTTTAGATCTTGCGTGGGATCTGGGTACATGCTTATCAAACATGTGGTATAATTTTTTGTATAATATGTCACAGGTGATATTTACATTTGAATACATGTATAGATCTTCCCAACAACTTGTAGATAGATCATCTTAAAATTGTGTTTGAAGCATGTTTGTTTAAAATTAATTTGGTCAACTGTGCAGGTAGTCTTAATGCTGATGCTAAGGGTTGGATGATGAGAATCTTCTTTAACTAATGGAAACTCACAACGTTCTACGTGGTCTATTATATTAGATGAAGAAATTACCAGATCTAGAATTCTTTCATTTCCATTTAAGATATAATTGTGCTGCGTCAGGTCATTACAATTCAGAAAAGCATGTAACGTATTAAAAGAGTTAGTGATGTTACCATTGTAGTACTCGGGAATATTAAAGTCTCCTATAATAAGTAACTGCTGACCACGAAACATATTTTCAATCAACTCCAAAACACTACTATATTCACAAACAAGAGCATTAGGTTTAAAGTAAACATATATTAATATGCTTGTGATGAAGATTAATTTTAACAGCGGTAAGTTGCACATAGTCTGAGTGAGGAAAGTTCAGTTTAATAAGCTTCGAGGAGAATCTCGATTGGATAGCAATTAACGTACCTCCACCGGTAGAACTAGATCGGTCATGACGGTAGACATCAAATTCATGAGGAAAAATTTCACAACTATTAACACCACTGTGCAGCCAAGTGTCAGTTAAGAAGTAAATGTCAAAGTCGCTAGTTTGCAAGTTGTTGCATACACCTATTAACTTAGTATTTAGTCCCCGTACATTTTGATAAAGGACGAGTAGGCGATGTGACTGTTGGAATGAATTTAGTTTTTTTCTTGAATTATTTTGTTAAAACTGTTTGGTGTATTGTTGGTATATTTAATGAAGAGTTTCTCTCCACAAGATTCACGTCGTTTGAGCTCAGCTAGCACTATTTTAAACTTGTAGCGTTGCATCGGTGTTAAATCAGGCTTAATTCTAATATTACTCGGAAGCTTCCTTTTATTCTTTATAATGGTTGATACATGAAGAGTATACGAGGATAAAAGAAGACCAAATATACGGCTCAATTGATAAGTTAATTATGTTGGAAGACGAAAGCAGAGGGTTAAGCGGCCCCTACACGATCAATATTTACGTCAATATATTGAACAAATTTTTGTACAATGGTTTACTTGGCCAACCCTCACGGTCCAATATTATTGCTCAATAAATTAGTTCGTAGGTGATACTTGTACAGTCAACATGTGGAATAATAAGAAGACAGCAAGTTGCGGGCTATAGCATTAGTTATAGCTACATAAAAGAAGGAAAAAAGAAGCACAGGTGGATGAAGGAATGGTTTAAAGGAAGAAATAAGTACACTCATGAAAATCTGTTAAGTGAAAAAAAAAAATGAAAATAATTGAGAAGTATTGGGTTGCGTCGAAGATTAATGATTTATATGTCCAGTATGTTGAGGTAGTGCATATGGAGTATCATAATAACCGGGACTTGCTTGTATAGTACTATATGGTGTAGATGTGCGACTAACATAATTAATTTGTACAGAATCCCTGTGCAGAGTGCAGATTTGTTTCTCAAACAATATATCATTGATAAACTTCTTTGCGAACATTTGTTGCTGCGGCGTCATTTTCTGAAGCTCTACTGCCCAAACTGAAGCAGTTTTGCCATAGTCAGTTTGAGGTTCTTGAAGGTGTTTGCATGCTAGGGGATAATAATTCCTCGGATTCACTAAGTTTCCCTGTCTTCTTTTTGGGATGACCATTATTGTGTTGTAAATTAATACATATTTTAAATTAACCGTGTAGCTGTAAGATTTTTTTTGATTTAGGTCCTTCTTGTAGCTGCTGCCTCAATTTTATTATTATTTCATTATTTTATTTGTAAATCCAGTTGCCAGCAACAGAAGCTGAATGGAGAGCTATTGCGAATGGATTTAATGATAAATTGAATTTTCTGTATTGTCTAGGAGCAGTAGATGGAAAGCACGTGGCAATAAATAAACACACTACACACTAGGTAGATGCTGGTATCAATAAACGAATATCAGGCAGAGGTGTCTTGGCTCATACTACATTTGAAAAAGCATTATCAGATAAATCACTTCAAATCCTGAACCTGTTCCATTACTAAACCTCGAAAAAATGCTACCTTTTGTATTTATTGGGGACGACTCTTTTGCAATGACAGAAAATTTCATGAAACCTTATTAAGAATTTCCCACTGTTAATCCTGTTTGGCTGATTAACAGTGGGAAATTTTTAATTATCGTCTAAGTAGTGCACGTCGCGTTGTAGAAAATGCATTTGGGATTTTAGTTTCAAAGTTCGGTGTAAAGACATGTTACGCTATCTCCTGAAAAAGCCCAAATAATTATCTTAGCATGTTGTCATTTGCAAAATTATTTAAGAAGAAACCAATCTGAAAGATACATGTGAAGAAATTCTATAGATAAAGAAGATTTTGAGTCAAGAATTGTACACTGCCGAGCATAAAATTAGGGTCAGTCCATGATTTGAAGTTATTTTAGAAATTTTTAGTTATTTTACGTGCTTTTTCGGTTATAATAGTCTACTAACTGATTGCTTGAATAAAAAAATATTTTTTTCTTGTTGACAGTTTATGGGAAGTAATGAAAATTAACAATTTTAATTTGATATGCTAAGTAATGAAAACGAACAAGTTTACTTTTATATGCTTTTTTTTAAACAAAACCAAGTTTAAGGACAGCATAGTTTTTGTTTCTATGGAGTCATCTGTTAGTTGCAAATTGCTTGTGTATTGTTGTCATTGTTAGTGTTTTGCAATGAGCATAAATCCTGTTGTTTCGTCACGAATTGTGGCGACTTTAGGTCGCGGTCAGCGCAAAACTGCAAGAAACGTCGGTGTTGTGTGTGCAACAAGTATGGCGTAAGAGACTAGTCCGCTCACTTGAAGACCTGGTTCAGGGTGAGGCAAGACTAGAACTGCTAGAGATGACTGCTTTCTCGTTTCTAATGCTTTGAGAAACCGAAGGGTAGCGGCAGTTTCCCTTCGAAATCATCTGCAAAAAGTGAGAAATGTAAACATAAGTGAGTGGACAGTTAGGAGGAGCCTTCATGCTGTTGGATTATCTTCTCGAACTTTCCCTTGAACACCTGATTGCAAGGTTAAATTTTGCACGAGAACAGTTGGCTGGGGCAATACCGGATTGGAGTCGCATATTGTTTTCCGATGAGTCGCAATTCTGTCTTACGGGCTCGATAGGTGTGTAAGAGTGTGGCGACGGCAATGCGAGAGATATGATCAAGTGTGTATTGTCGAGCCACTTCCATTTGGAAGAGGATCGGTTATGGCATGGGGAGGCATATCTTTTGACACTCACACGGAGTTAGTCTTTATCGAGAATGGAACGTTGACTGCGCATAGGTATCTGACAGAGGTTCTAGGAGAGCATGTTTTACTGTTCATGATGATTCTTGGAGACGACGCCACATTTATGTATGATAACGCACGAACCCACACTGCTCAGATAGTTACTGAGTATCTTGATGAGAGTCAAATCACAAGATTTCTTTGGCCTGTTCGCAGTCTAGATTTAAATCCTATTGAGCATATTTATGATGAGATGGCAAAACGTTTACGAAGACATGTGCCGGCCCCCAGAATTTCTAGAGAGCTTCGCGATATACTGGTGAAGGAATGGGACAATCCTCCGCAGAATGTGATCCAAAATCTGATCCAGAGCATGCCTCGTCGATTGCAAGCTGTTATCACTGCCAGAGGAGGGAATACTTGCTACTTAAGTCCTTAAATTCTCTTTTGTTTAAAAAAAACATATCAAAGTAAACTTTTTCATTTTGGTTATTTAGTATATAGATTTAAAATTTTTCATTTTCATTACTTTCAATAAACTTTGAACAAGCAAATATTATTTTTTGTTCAAGTAATCAGTTAGTAATCTGTTGCAACCAAAAAAACACGTAAAAAAACTAAAAATTTCTAAAATAACTTCAAATAACGGTTTGACCATAATTTTATGCTCGTCAGTGTAGTTGAAGGAAGTTGGAGAACAACTGGACAGTCAACATCACTTCGTACAACTCATGCCAGAAATTCATTCACAATTGCGAAAGCCATCAGACATAGTTATTGCGATTTTTACAATGATGAAGGGCAGATTTAATTTCAACATAAATTTCCATAAAATGTAACTATGAATAAATTAATAGATTGTGTTTACTTACATTAATTGTAGACGTATTTATTGCTCCATTACTGTCCGCATCGTCGATATCATTCTTAGCTTCCATGTCGTCATCTTCAATCGGAATAGTATTTTGCGAGGTACTTGGTTCGTACTGATCCTCGAGAAACTTCATTTCGTTAAAATAACATATTTTGGTTCTGTCCCAGCACCTCTTTATCAATGTTTTTGTTCTATTTAATTCTTTTATAAAGTTAGTTAGCAATTAATTAATTTTTGTAACTAAATGTGACTTATCAGCATCCTTATAGTATTCTCTATATTTAGGAAGCAAATGTTCGTACTGTTCATGTTTTAATTCGGTTGCTCCAATTCTTGGTTTTGACATTCCACAGGGCAGGTAAGCTCCGATACACATCGATACACTTTCTTTCTTTAGTACCATTTTATCTCAACACTGTTAATACAGAACTGAACTAGTATTGCGTAATATTGCTAACAGATGAGGCAATAATTAGTAGATTGTACAATGAAAATGAAACTGTTTTTGATTCACTCAATATATTACGCAATCTGTCAATGTGTTCTACAGACGCTCAATATTATTGTACAATGCCAATTATTGTTCAATATATTGATCGTGTAGGGGCCGCTTAGTACTGTTTGATAATCGTCAAGGACAAATATATTGGTCAATTATTTTGCTGAGTTGTAGTAAAAGATATTTATTTCAAATAGGTGACAGCTAAATTTATCCAGCAGAAATAAGGGAGAACCTAAAATTAAGAAATAGTTTCAATGTATATTTTACTCTTAGTGCAGATAAAGAAGTTTTTTGATTTAGGTTTATAAAGTATCTGTTTCATTCAATCAATAGAATAAAACAAAATAAGACTAATACAAAATAAGAATAATAACCATTAATACAATTTGGAGTTTTATAGCGCGATCTAAAGATTCACATTTAGCACATTTTGGTTTACTTTTATTTATGTTCTTTATATGTCAATTTCTTAGACATGTATGACTTTGTGTTAAATACACACTTCACACGTTTCTCGATCTTTCTTGGTGCAGAAAAGTGTAACCGTTTTGGACAGAGAGAGTGTACAAAACGCAGCAACTATGATGTATGGGTTAATGTAGTCTACATAATCATTGAATGTATTTTTTCCATCTTTTAGCAATAAATGGAAATGTATGAATTTTATTGATATAAATTGTTTCCAATTTGCTGTTTGGTGAATGATGGATTAACATCATTGTCCTGCAACATTTTTTTAGCTTTAAGATAATTAATTAATCTCAATTTCTGCCTATACTATATTGTTGAGTTTTAGGTTCAATTTATTTTTATATGTTTAATTGTGGAGGCGTTTACTTTGTGGTAGATCTTGAATAGAAATATAATGGTAAACCAAAATCATCGCGTCTCCTTTATTTTTATATATTCGATTACGTCATATTTTTTTTAATATCGTGATAAACATTTTGTATTTTAAATAAACTTCTATTACTTTGATCATCGGTTACTACGTGGTAATCCATAATACAGGCATTAAATATAACATAGTAAATGTTTTATTTAAAAATATCAGTTTTATGGGCAAACATTTTGAAGCTTGTACATAATTGATCCATTGCATAGAATGTGACTAATTATTTCAATATGATATTAATATTTACTTATTCAAAGTAAAGCTAATAATTTTTTGGTAATAATTTTTGAAAACATAGAATTTATTTATTACACAATGCACCACAATAATTGTGTTTGATAATTATTATCAAACACGCGTTTCGTAATCTCGGTACAATTGAGGAACGCGTGAGGAATTCCGGAATCGGTTCCACGCGAACACAAATAAGTGACCTTTTTGCGTGCATGCAATCGCGAAGATGAAGAAGTTCGAAGACCTGTAGCGGTTAATCAAGTTTATAAAATAAATAAAAACTCCCACTAGAGTCCTCCTTTTTTACAATCTTGACCTTACACTTGAATCCGAAGAGTCATCGACATGTGAACAGTTCGACCCGATCAGCGATCAAAGTAGGAACGAAAAAATGTGCAACCGCAAATTCTTGATCGCCGTCTGTTTGGCGCACCTGGTGGTCGTACAGGGTGCACCCCGATCGACGAAGACCTCGACGAACTACGACCAGAAACAAACGGGAGAGTACAATATTCAACTGCACCTCAAAGACTTCCAAATTATCGCGCTCTTGGGACAAGATTCTTTGGATTCACTGGCAGGGGTATGTATGTGTTATAGTCAGAATGAGGGTCCTGTTTTATTTAAGTTAATTTTGATAAGTAAAATAATGCATTTATTAATAAAGTATTTTTTATTTTTTTAACGCCAATTGTCTTCAAAAAATATATTCATTATTTAAATTATAAATTAAATAAAAATAAAACTAAACTAGCCCAAATTAAATTTAAAAATACGGATATTTTTATTCAAATTGACATAATTTCCCTTTAAATTAAATTGAAATATCGTTGAAAAGATTTTAGAATATACCATGTTCTTAAATTTGAGCAAATACTATTACACAATATCATTTTTGAATATTAAATTCAGAAAAGTATTTTTAACCTAGCAATTTCAGCATTTGGAGTTATATACCTATTCTTAAGCATTATATCTCAAAAATCATGTTTTTGTGAAAGAATTTAATAACACCTGGTACTGAATTATTTGTGTTTTTTTACTACAATAAATTTATATATGCGTTACATATACATAAACAAAATTTTACAACTTAAGTTTTTGACTTATTTTGGCAATTATCGTGCTTATCTTTTTAAACAGGGGGATATTTTGTTATCATAGTTTTCTACATTTATTCATATATTTTTTTGTTCTAAAAAATGATACAAACAAGTCTATTCAATAATTTAATAAAATTTTTGACAAATATGTTATAATTTTTATAATTATATTATATACATAGCCAAAAATTAAATTACTAATATATTTGTTTAATTGTGGAGGCGTTTCCTTTGTAGTACACAAATATATTTGTATTATTTATTTTGGTAAAAACAACAAAATAAATAATACAAATATATTTGTATTTTTTAAAATTAAACGAATTTATTGTGTAAAAAATATTATAAATGTAGGAACGGTGGGATGGTTACAGTTTCAGAATAAATTTTCCTATTTTCTTTAGGAAATGTTATATTTATGGCAAATTTTGAGGTTTCCATTTATTTCCAAAACTCGCCATTTTTTTTAACTAAATGATTTCAGTTTTATTTTAATCGTTAAATATTTTGTTACTGCAACAATCGTTTTTGGATGATCTAACAAAAAAATTGAAGGACCCTAAGAACCAATTAAATTCATATCAATTTAATTGGTTTTGAAGGTAAACTTAAAAAACAAATTTAAATTTAAAATTCTAAAAATTACATATTGTAAAACTTCATTAAACAGAAATTTGAATTTTTATCCCAGATATTTTATATTTGATTCCTTTTGTATTTTTTTAGGATTACGATTATGATTACGATTATTCAGATTTCACAATAAAACCAGTAAGCCCAAGCACAACGACAACTAAGCCTGATGAGGGTCAACAATCCAGCACACCTACAACTGAAACAAAACTGAACACAACTAGTAACCCCACACCGACAATAATCGAATCAAAACCGGAACAACCAGTGGTTAAACCGGAAATCACAGAAAAACCTATGGAATTATTTGAACTAATAACACTCCCACCAGAAAAACCTTCACAAGCACCCGGCCAAATTCCAGTTATAATTCAAGACTTTTCATTACCCACACTCACCATCATCAGGAAAGAACCAAACGATTCCGAGACCGTCGTTAAAAAAGAACCCAACGAATCCGCTACGAATGTTGCAATTATGCCCGCTGAGGAATCTACCTCTGAAGCGACCGATGCGGAGCAGGCGAATCTTGGAGAAATTGTGCAATACAGAAGATGCCCGCAAGGCTTCGGTAGAGATAAGAGGGGACGTTGTAGGAAAATAAGGAGGCCACAGTTTCCGTAAGTCTTCCTTTGTTTTTTTCAATCCTTTTTCCGATATTGCTCAAAATTTTCAGATTAGGCATTAGCAGATTGGCATCGAATTTGGCTTCTAGGTTACGTCAACCACCTGCCCAAAGGTCGGACGCTCTTGAGGAGTTTTCACAAACGTAAATGTACTTGCCATGTTAACATAACATATTTAAAATGCTGTGAGGTTATAATTAAAATATTTATTTCTTTTATAGTTTGTTAATTTTGATTATATCCTGCTCCCGAATGAATTGAAATAATAAGTATTTACTAGATGTTGGAGTAAGATATACTTTTATAATAAAAAAAAGATGACGAAGAAAAATTAAGTAATGTTTTTATATGCGTTTAATTATTTTATCTACGACTGCTTAGATAAGTGACGAATTTGACATTCATTTGAGTTACGTAATGAAACTCATTACCTAACAAAATCAAAAACACACTCATTTTTTAATACCAACTAACGATCACACAGGCTTGAAGGTTTATAGCGTTTCGAAATATTTTCAAAATATACTAGAAGTATCTTTTCACTTGCTTCATTTTTTATTTTCTTCTCATCGCACCATTTCCGCAAACATTCATACGCTTGCTCATATTTAATTTTTGATTTTTCCGGCAATAACGTTGAAACTACCTGCGTGGCCGATTCTTCGATATCCGAAGGCAGAGATTCGAAGTCGCTCATTATTTCACAGAAAAACAGAAATTAGAAAATTAATTCTTGAAGTTTTGACTTAAATTGTTGACATTCAAATTACATGTTGCTATGGTTCTCTACATACATACTATGATATTCCGATTTTTCGTCGAATTCAATTCAAAAGTATAATTTCCGTAATTCTGAGCAGTCGTAGATAAAAAGTTGTATCTAATACGTGGGATAAGGCATATTAACTGAGACTCATGCTATTACTTCGACTCGGGCTACGCCCTCGTCTCAGCAACTCACCGCATTCGTCAGTTAATGATGCTCTTATCCCACTAGTTAGATAAATAGCTAATATATTTGCTAGTACTACTATTCCATTATTATTATTTATAAAGTTGAATAACATATGTTATTTGTTAAATATTCACTGATATTGTGAATTATTAGTGACCCTCATAAAAGCATTCTAATTATATTTTAATACCTACCAATTACTAACTAAACAAAATAAGTAAAATTATTTAAATAACAACGTATAGAATAAAGAAAATACCTGAATTAAATGCGAACATTTGTGTTCATACCGTTTAAAATGCTTTTACCAGCTATATTATTAATGGTAAGCCTTGTGCAAGGGGGCAATATCTTAGGAATATTTCCATGTCCAAGTAAAAGCCATACAATACTAGTAAGTGCATTGTTTAAAGAGCTTGCAAAAAGAGGCCATAATGTAACTTTATACAGCCCTCATATTACTGAAAATAAGCCAGAAAATTTTACAAACGTTCTCATTGAAGGTGTAGTTGAGGAATATCATAATGTGATTAAGGTAATTAATAATCCTCTTGCTACTACACTATTTAAGTGGAAAACTTTTGCAATTACCATGAGCAGAATTGTCGAGCGTGTTATAAAAAGTGCAGATTTTCTTAGATTAATAAATCAAGAACCAAAATTTGATTTAATATTACAATATTGGATGATGACTGAATCTCTACTGATTATGGGACATAAACATAACGCCTCGACTATTGCATTTGCAACTGGCACTCCTGATACTTATCAAAACCTTATATTTAATAATCCAGTACCATATGCTTACGTGCCAAATGCATATTTACCACTTACCGATGAAATGTCTTTCATGCAACGTTTCATTAATACAATGGCAAATATTTTACCACAGTTTACAACTGCCCTATGGCACATTCCGAAACAGAAAAAAATGCTATATGATACATTTCCAGACAGCCCAGATTTAGATAAACTGATGGATAACGTTGATATCATGTTTGTTAATACACATATTTTATTGGAATCACCGAGACCGTATTTACCAAACGTGATTCAAATTGGCGGTTTTCATCTATACGGAATGGATGATTTGCTTTCAGACGATATTAAGAAATTTTTGGATAATTCCTCAGAAGGTGTCATATATTGTAATTTTGGAACCAACCTTAATAATTTTACAATCTCACCAAAGATTCAAAACACAATAAAGAGAGCATTTACTAAAAGCAAATATAAAATAGTGTACAAATTTGATGGGGAATGGATTAATAAACCTAAAAATATATTCACGTCTAAATGGTTTCCACAATCAGCAGTCTTAGCTCACCATAATGTGAAGGTATTTATAACACATGGTGGAAATGGAGGCATAAACGAAGGCCTTTTTCACGGAGTTCCAATGTTGGGCATACCATTCTGTTTCGATCAGGCGGGAAATGTTGCTAAAATCGTCAAAAAGAAATGGGCTGTTGAATTAAATCCGCATAGCTTCAACGAAGACGATCTTGAACGAGCCATAGAAGAACTCTTAACTAATCCCGAATATGCTGTAAATGTTCAAGCAGCGTCAAAAATTTTCCGAAATAGTCAACCAATGGAAACCGCTATACAATGGGTGGAATATATGGCTAGGTACAAGAATGCGAAATATTTAAAAAGCAAGGGAAGTTCTATGCCTTGGTATCAGTATATGTTGGTCGATATATTCGCATTTATCACGTTCATTATTATTTTGATCATATTTATGATGTACTTTACAATAAAATATATGTATTTTACATATAAAAAGTTGTGTAGAAACAAAGAAAACAAAGATAAGAAGTTATAGAGTTGTTTTGTAGATTGTAATAAATGTATAATAAATAAATTACGTCTGGCTATGTCATAGCAAATGAATTTTTTTGTGAATATTTATTTCTTTATTTGATTAAATCTAACAAGTATTGAAGTAAGATATATGTTGTACTTTTAAAAATTATCGTTCATCAGTTAATTTTACTAATATACCGTTCATTTATCCTATTTTAGTTAAGTATTAACGTTTCTTAATGTATACAGCAAAAACGACTACAAGTCTAATGGACACTATTTGTAAGATTTTTTCTGGTGGTATCTTTGTGACTTTCAGTTGATAGAACTTCTTAATAGACCAGTAGTCAAGAGGTATCATCAGAGGGTACCATCAGTCTAATAAACATCTAGAAAATGCCATAAAAACTGACCTACAAAAAACGACAATCTTATCAGGATTGCGATTAACTTCTTAATGTGTTTTCTTTAGACGATCAAAAACTTATTCTGCAACAATGATTTATTAAACTGGTAATAATTATTATTATATTGTCAATATATAGGATACACGATTAATTTTTAATGGTACGAGATGATTTTTATAACGAGTAGAAAAATTGCTTTGAGACGTTTTCAAACCGAGTGAGATTCTTAGAAACTCGTAGTGAACCATTTTGTGTGTTAAGCGCCATATCGATCTCGATTTGATAAAAAGCCGACATAAAATCTTGTGTATTAACAGGTTGTCTATATCTGGTGAGAAGTCGAATGAAAAATGTAATAGTATAAATAAAAATTGGAAACTTTGAAAATGATTGCTTTTAAACAAGTTTTCAGTACTTTTTAGTTGTGCAAATTCGTCTTATGTGAAGCAAAAGACTATTAAAAATCTAGGTTAGGTTCCAAAATTTAAAAAATATATAAAAACAAGTTTTTTTATTTATAAAAACCATAAATAAAAATTGTTATACATATTAAATATTATCTTCTTCGTCAGTACTAATTTAAATTTGAATATTTATTAAAGAATTCACCTTGTTACAAAAATATGTACATAAATTTGACAACTTAGTGGAAAAGTGAAATAGCTTTTAAAATTATTAGATACAAGCTTGTTTTTAAATTTAGATCGCAACATAGGATTCCATAGATAATTTTTATAGGCAAGACCTTGCATTGGCATTGCTGATATTTCATGTCAATAATTGGTAGCAAAATTGAAAAATGTTTTAATTTCACATACGCTTTACTATAAACTAAACTAACTAAATAACCATTTATTACTATCTCTCAATTAAAAACAAAAAAATATGAACGCATATTTGTAGCTAGGCAAATTTTAAACATTTGAGTACAGTTTTAAATATCAGTAAAAGCAAATTTAAAAATGTATAAGGGCAGGTTACGCTGGCCGATGGAAACCCACACGAAAAGCACATGCTTAACACCAAGGTTAAAACCGGGACAACCTTATCTTGCCCGATAGCACATATAATGTAAGGAGTAGACTTTATGGAAAATGTAGTTATTGTACTAAATATACCCGACATAATGTGGTACTCTATCGATACGCCGGAGGAACAGTACTTTTACGAACCGAAAAATAGCAGAGGAAGAACAACAAATCAGGATGTGTCACCTATAATGGCCGACAAACCCCTGATAAACCATACGCCTAAACGATTCGACACCTAGCCAATAGAAACTCCTCCTCCACTGATAGGGGTGCTGCCAGAAACCTCTGCAAAAGTGGAAACCGATGTTACATATTCACCGGAGTATATTGACTCAAAAGACCGCGAAGATGAAGCAGTACACCTTGATACTCGAGAAGGAATCAATTAAATGTTATAGGGCTCGCCAACTACAGATATGTAACATACCATCATTAACTCAAGAAACCTCGAACTACGAAAACTATTGAAAGAAATGTTGCGCCAGGATATCATTGAGAAAAGCCAGTCCCTTTGGGTCGTCTTGTGGTAATGGCCCCCAAGAAATATAGAGGAACCAGACTGTAATATTAAATGCCGTCACAGTTCTCGGCGTTTATTCAACCGTACATCTTCTCCACTATCGATTTACGCACCGGATATTGGCATATTCCCGTAAGAGTTCGAGTTCAAGAGAAAACGCCATTCATCACTTTTTGGATGTTACTAATTCAAATGAATGCCGTTTACAAAGGTAATTATATCGAACTCTATGGACCAACACCTAAATGACCTCGCCAGGGGGATCGCTGAATTAAACAAACAAATTCAACCTACGCATCAACCGAGAGCTTATTCTTCTGTCCATCAGTATGCTTACTAAGAAATAGAATAACAAAGGATGAATTTTTAGAAAACGTCGAAGCCATCTGAAAAAGGACCAAGCCACCTTATTGTAAACAGCTGATATGATATCGGCGATTTATACCAGATTTCGCGAATGTTTCTGAACTACTAAGCAAGATAACCAGGAAGAACGTCCCTTGAAACTCGACCGAGGAAGAAAACGCAACGTTCCAGTCATTAAAAAAGAAATTAAAAAGATATCTGGATCACTGTTGCCACTGATTATCAACCCTTTCGTTGGCTGATTAGTCAGCAGTCGCCGGCGGGAAGATTGTCTCGGTGGGCACTGCAATTACAGTACTAAAACCTCCAGATTGAATACATACTAGGGCGAGCGATACCTTGTCCCGCCCCGTCAATGACGACGATTATCGATATCCTTAGAAAATAAAGAAAATATCTATCGATATAGTATCCCGGGGACATTAGAGACGCGCAGCTCAAAGATAAGATTTGAAGAAGATAGTTGGTGACCTAAAAATCACCTAACCCACCTACTATGCTTTCTACTGGACAAGAAAACGATACGTCATGGCTAATGATATTCAGTACCGGTGCGATCGGTAAGGAGAGCAAGAAGACGCACAACAAGTGGTCACCAAAAAAGAGCTTCCACGCATATTAAAAGCTTTTCACGATGATGCCTCTGGGAGGAGGGAGGGAACTTTCACGCATTCAACTAAAATTTTATTGGGAAAGGACGAAAAACAGTATATAACAATAAATTAAGAAATGTGCAGCATGTCAACGATATAAATTGTCTAATCTGAAACCTTTTGGATTACTACAGACACGCGATGTCAATCAAAGATTTGAAGTCTTGCATTCAACTTATTCGCTGCTACAAATCCCGATGAAAAGACTACCATCCTAATTGTAGAGCATCTCGTCCCTAAATGGGTAGAAATGTTCACATTGGAAACAGACACAGCAAAGCGATGCGCCACCACTCTGATCGAAGAAGTCTTTATACGTTTCGGCTTTCTACAACCAGTGGCGTATTCAGGGGGGGGTAATTGGGTAATTACCCCCCCTAAGAATTATTTATTCGCTTATTTTGTTTATTCTTAAAAATTACTAATATTTCAAACAAACAAGTTAACTGTTGGTAATTCTAGTCAGCGATCTATGACAGTGCATTTTTCCATGTACACAAATTAAAATTATCTGCGCAAGCACCGTTAGAAAAGTGATGACTTCCTTTGCACGGGGGGTTCCCCTTTCTAATAATACCCGACATATATTGATACTATTCGCCTCTTTGGTATCGTAAATCGTTACATTGTTTTACATTAAACGAGCGCGATTCACATTTCTTAGTTTAATTTATAATATTTCTTGTCTTACTTGGTTTAAATGTAAAAGATAGAAACCGAAACTGTTCACACGTCGCATGTAAATCCTAAATTTTTAGTGATTGCTGATAAATTACCAATTTATTATAATTCGATCAATTATACATAAGGTATTTTTTTGATTTTAGGAATAATATATGCATTCTTTTAATTTAATTTATTCCTGATTTTTGTTGTAATTCAATTAGTAAATGAAAATTGATAATCTACGTTGGATTCATTTGTTCAGAAAATTAAGAAAACACGATTTTTCAACAAATAAAGATCGATCTATGTCAACAGTCAATTTAAATCATCCATCTACATCTTCATTGACATTTAGCAGTAGAAATCTTCACTAGGTTGTTCCCATCATGAGAAAAAGAAGCATACAACATGTACATATAGTAATGTTGAAAGAATATTCATATAGTTAAATTTAGTAATGTTAATGAAATTAATTGGTTAATCTTTTCTAATCATTTAAACAGATTCTTTTGCAAATATTGCTTCTTTTTTACAAAATTTGGTGGGTTGCACCAACAAGTGCCATTGCAAAAATAAGTATCTCAGACAGTATCTCAATATTCTAAATTACCAGGTAAAAATGTTGTGTTATAAAAATATTACCATAAAAATTCAATTGTTTATGCGAAATTGTTTTATAAAATCACGAGATATAAGAAATAAATTAAATATGGAAAGACTTCGACAAATTGAAGAAAATAGACATAGATTAAAACCAATAATCAAAAGTATCATATTTAGGGGAAACAAAATATTCCCTTACGAGATCATCGTGCTGCTGGTTCTCTCTTAAATACAAAATCTATTACAAACGAGGGCAATTTTTGTGAAATTCTACATTTCGAATTGCATCTGGTGACAACTTTAAAAAATCATTTGGAAAACCATTAAACATATTTCACAAATGTCTCTTGAAATACAGTCACTTTGAGTAAATAGAATAAATAAAATGAATCTTGCTCTAATAACTTTATAAATAACACTATTGATGTTTTATCCAACAAGGGGAAAAATACTGCCACATCTTTTAAACAATTTATAATGATGCAGTCAATATTTTAAACGAATTACAAATTTAAATGACAAAACCGCGAATTAGCAAATGCCAGAGGAATAGACCAAACCTGCTAAACCTATTATAACAGATTATTTTCATTTATCTTTTTCCCATTTATCCATTATGGGTGTCAGACTTATTTTCTACAATATGTCTCAGTTAATTTCTTTTACACTTCTTTACCACTGTTGCGTAGGTTGTGCTATTTTCTTATTTCTTTCCATTCTATTCCTTTTCTTTCCGCTGCTTGATGTACTTGCTCGTTCCAACCCTTGGTCTTCCTAATTCCCTCTATCTTTCTTAGGTATCTCATTTCCATTGCATTGGTTTTTTTGTTATTACTCTCTGTGGTTACTCACGATTCACTACTATAATCCATCCGTTGGATCTTCCGTCCTACGTCACAAACTATCGCTTCAAAAAACGAAAGTTTTACAGTGCGTTCTTTTTCTAACGCATTTGGTTTACTTTATCAGACTGAATGTTTTTGTGTCGTTTCTCGAAGCGATATTTTGTGACGTAGGACGGAACATCCAACGGATGGACTATATATAGCAGTTAATGTCTTTTATATACTTCTGTTTTTATTGTTTTTGCAATCTCTTTTTTCTCTAAGAATGTTTTCTTTATTGTGTTGTAGATCATTCCTGCTTTGCCTAGTTTTTCATCTTTTTCTGATTCTATCTTCCCTGTTTCCTCTATTGTTGATCCCAGGTATTTAACCCTATTTTGTGATTGCTCTCTTTTGATGATATTATATTTATCTTTTCCAGCTCTTTTTTGAATATTTCCAGGTTTTCTTCTGAATCTGCTATTAATGTTATGTCGTCGGCAAACATTAATACATATTTGCATTTTTAATAGTTTTTAATATTTCTATACCCTATCTTTGTGCTTTCGGCTCTTTGTTTGCTATTTCTTATTGCTTCGTCATTAAGTGATGCAAATAGTAACGGGGTTAATATACATCCTTGTCTCAGTCCTGTTTTGGTCTTGAACTCCTCTGATTATTTATTTCCTATTCTTACTTTATTTTTGTTATTTCTTTATTATATTTATAATGCTTTTTTTATCCTTCTTGTCTCGAGTATATGCCATATGTCCTCTCTTCTTACCCTGTATGAAGCATATGTGTAAATCTTTTCCCTTTTTAATCATCTTTTCTGTTAATTGTCTCATTATGTATATTAAATCTTGTTTGCTTCTATTTTTCTGAATCCGTGTTGTTCTTCTCCCAGCTGTTGATCTAATTTTGCTCTTATTCTTGCTTCTATTAACCTAGTAAAAATTTTCCCTGGTTTGATTGTGAATGTAATACATCTGTAGTTATCATATATTTTTGTGTCTCCTTTTTGTGTATGGATATTATAATTCCCTTGTTCCATTCCTCGGGTATCTTGTGATTTTTGATAATGTCATTTACTATTTCCAAGAATTCTTCTTTTCCCCATATATTTCATTATTTCGGCTGTGATGTCATCTATACCTGGAGATTTTCCTAGTTTTATTTTTTTCGATTGCTGCCTCCAGTTCTTCGATTCTTATTTCGTTGATTCCTCCATTTGTTTCACCTTCTATATCTCCGTGCTGGTCTGTTTTGGTTATTTCATTAAAGAATTCTTTCCATCTTTCTAATATCTTCTTTTCTTCTGTTATTATATTTACGTTTTTATCTTTTATACTTGGCTGCGTTAATGTATTTTAATTGCTCATTTGTTTAATAGTGTTGTTAAACATCTTTTTGTTTTCTGTGAACGTTTCTTTCAGTTTCTTAACGAACTGCTCCCAGGATTGCTTTTTTGCTATCTTGAATTTTTGTTCCACATTTTTATTTGCTATTATATATCTTCTATAATCTTATTCTTTCCTTGTTTCCTTGTTTAAGTTTTCCAATTCTCTTCTTTTGTTTTTACAAATTGTTTTACCTCTTCTGACTATCACCTGTTTTTCTTCCTCTGTTTGTTTGATATAGTGATTGTTTCACATCTTTCTTGGGCTTGCTCTTTTTCTTTTCTCCTTCTATTTTGTCTTTTTCTCTATTTTTGATTGGTATTCATTCCTAGTTTCTTTCTTTTCAATTTTTGGCTTTATGTGTTTTTTTATTATTGTTTTCGACTTCGTATACTTCAAGTTTTCAGCTTCTGTGTTAATTTATATTTTAACCAAGTAGTGGTCGCTCCCTATTTCAGCTTGTCTTATTACTTTAACATCTTTCACCTTTTCCATTCTTCTGCGTCTATTAAGGAGTAGTCTTTTATTTCTCTTTTCTTAGTCTAACTTCTCTAGTGTGTTTATGTATGTATTTGAATTTTGTGTTTGTCACAATGAGGTTGTTTGCTATACATAATTCTATAATTGTTTTTCCATTTTCGTTTCTGTTCTCATCTCCATACTTTCCCCTGTATATTTTTTGCTCTCTCTCTTCTTTTAGTTCTTTGTCATTTCTCTCATGGAGTCTTTAAACATGCTCTTTAATTCCTCCATTATCACATCGTTCTTAGATTTATTTAGATTTTCATTCTCCGTGAGTTTTTTTTTTCTGTTTCCATCTTCCTTTGTTTTATTTTTGTATCCTGTTGTTATGACAACGTTTTGTTTCACTGCTTCGTTTTTCTATCTTTTTCTATTCTCCATTGCTTATTTGAAATCCTTGGAATCCATAATTAGGGCTGTCGATATCTCGTTCTCTTTTTGTACTCATTTGTTTCTTTATTTCCCACTTCCTTTTAGTTTTATATATTTTAACACTACTTATTTTGGACTTTTGCATGTACGTGGTTCGCTGTTTTAAGTTCCGCTGAACTGAACAGAGGATTATTATCGAATTAATATATATTTACCTCTCCTGAATAATATTATTACAGATCTGCAATACAGATTTAATAAAGACACGATGAATTTGTTCAAATTTAACACAACAATACCTAGTGTTTTATTGATAACTAACTGGCGAAGATTTAGATGTCACTTCAAAATCTGTTGCAACATATTTAAATAAAATTTTACCTGAAAACGTAACATGTGCAATAGCAATTAAGTCTGAATTGGCATTTTGGAAATTACAATGGCAAAAGAAAAAGAAAATCAAAGAACAATTACCAGAAAATGCTTTAGATGTATACAGAAAATATGACCCGAATATGTACTGAACATAAAAATAATTTTACAAATATTGTGTACTCTTCCTGTTAGCGTTGCTTCTGCAGAAAGAAGTTTTTCTGCACTGAAAAGATTCAAACGGTGGCTGCGAGCCACTATGTCTCAAAAAAGTCTAACCGAGTTAGCTGTATTACATATTCATTGATAATATTGACAATATTATTAAAAAGCAAAGAAAATCGTTTTTTTAATAAATTTAGTTACAAAAATCTGTTTCAAATTTTACAAAATATATTATTATGATTTTATATGTGCTATATTTATTTCGGGTGTGATATTATTTTGTTTATATTTAAAAATAATAGAATTATGTTTTATTTATTTATGGAATAAAAAAATATTTCCATTTTTTCAAATTACCCCCCCTAAGCCAGTTGACTGGAAACGCCCTTGTCTACAACGAGTGATTAGAGATAATGGAACACAATTCCTAAGCGCAGTGATGCAGCACGTTATGTTTGTTTTGGATATCCATCATGCACTTTTACCTAGTTACCACCCTAAGGCAAATTCTGTGGAAAGGACGAACTGGGATTTGAGAGTTCAATTCACGACAGTCAGAAATGTTATTAACACTGTTACGTGTCAAGCCACCGGGTTCAAGCTTGTTTTCTTAGCCTTAGGCAGAGAATTCCGCATTTTATACCAAGTCAAGGCCATTCTCAGACCCGAAAACTTCGTTCGTTCTCTCTCAACTCAACGAGAATTTACCAAAATGTACCAAAATTATTGTAAATAAAGAAAATATGTACGAAATTCTCCAAAAATAAAAAGGAAACACCTCACAGACCATTTGAAAAGTTTAGATATTATTATCACTTCGAACCTAATGGACTAATTAAAATATTTTAAAATATTGCATTCGACCACAGTAGAACACACAAGAATCCTTGTCTTATGCTAAGTCAAAACAAAAGGTTTCAATTGGATTTATCATTCGAACGAGCTGAAGAATATAGACCTTCAACTTCAACATAAGAAGACGCAATTAAAATCAATAAAACCAATAACATTTCAATAAAATTTTTGACGACTAACTCAACGGTTTAAATATTTAAGATATCTTAGATATATTATCCGTGGACCAACCTTAATTTTTCCTCTTTACGAGTACATTATCCCAAACATTTGCAGCACAAAACATAGACCTTTGTTTAAGTAATTACTCTTTGAATTTCGTTACGTTAAGATTCTAATCGTTTAACTTCAAAATTGTGTTAGTAATTGTAAATTGAAATAAATGTTTTAAAAAAATTGCCGAACTAAATTTAAAAAAATAAATTACACTAAAAAATAATTATTTCATTTGTAATTTATAATTATCAAATATCTTTACTGAACTGTAAGTTTAGTTGCCTATAACACATAATTATAAATATGAACTTACACGTCTAAACGCCACAATGTATTTTTTTTAAATACACCAATAATTTATAGTACTTTCTCTTTTTAAATATTTAAGAAAGTGAAACTTACATATTAGCATTGTAAAATTTAACAACAATAAATGAACACACCATATTGACCATGTTACATTTTTGCACTTACTACAATTTTCTGTTTAGATCATCACTAGGTGCATATTTTATATATTTAGTATTTAAACTAGCAACAAATTTTAATCGAATAATTTTAAATTTCCCGCTGCAGTGTAATCAGCTGTCAGTCGGTTTATAATGTCAGTGATGTGGCTTTTGTGAAAGTGCTTGTCAAAATCATGACAAAATGACTCTGTTTAAATTAATTTTTATAGTATCTTGTGCAGTTTATCTATTAGGAGCAAAGGCGGAAATTTCGGACAAACGATTATGTGCGGATAAGGATTGCTCAGGTACGTTATTCCCTTTAAATTACTCCATAACCTATAAATTTGTACATCAGTTAGATTTAATTCATATGTAGTTTAATAATGATGTCTGTGTACTCTTATTAAGATGTTTACAGTGGTTTACTATGCATAACAATAAATGAATCAAACTCTTTTACAGTAATTGAAGGTAGGAATGTAATCACTTGTGAGTTGTTTACAGGTTATTTATATCTTCGTTTTATAGTAATTGAGGAAATGATGTCAATGTTGATATATGTGTGTGTTAAAAACATTTAATATTGCATCTTAATGTATTTTCCATTTGCTTCCTAAGTGAATTTTAACGCTAAACAGAAGTGGGGTATAAAATATGTGTGTCTTGCAAATCTCACTATAATAAATTTGATTTGTTTACAGTATAAAGTATTTGACGGTTTGTATTTATATGTTAATATATTTACAGTGTGGTTATTGGTTTATTAATCTAAATATGTTCATTTTTATCGTTGCATATGTCATGGATTGTGTAGATATACAGATAAGTTTTAAAGCTTTGATTTTTGTATACCTAAAAAAATTTAATATAGGATTATAAAATGTATTAGAAATAAGAATTTTATACTAATGCTTAGTAATGTTTTAGACATTTAAAAATCTAACAACATATAATCCTTCATACCTATTTTTACATCAGCTTAAATATAACTTTTTCATTCATTTGCATCAGTTAATAATGACATTTAAGTTACAAAACATAAGTTGTGTTTTTTTAATATATTTATATGTATTACATAATGCCAAAAAAATAGAATTTAATTTTAGTGTTAAGTTTAGTGAACAACATAGGTGAATTGATTTCTTTTGTCTCAATACAATAAATAACTCTTAATTGAAATTATGTTCGAACATGGGTTTTTTAGAACAAGTTCAGCTGGTTAAAGACTTATTCTACCTTTCTGGATATTTAGATTAATATGTAATGTAAAAGACAAAAATATCTGTTGTGCACAAATATGTTAAAATCTTTAAAAAAACTACATTTCTCTAACAAACTTTAAAAATATTTTACTTTACTTTTATTAAAGTTCTCATGTAATAGAAATGATCAAGACCAAAACTATTTATAATAGTCTTAATAGCTTTAAGAATGTTGGGAAATTATTAATTCATTTCGTGTACACATAACCAAATATAATTGACTTTTGATGAATCATATAAATAAACTTTTGTACTTCTTTTCTACATGAAGAAACATAAAGTAGATAGCGTCATCATATTTTAACTTTATTATGCCAAAGATGTAGCTTATAAACATTTTTATATTGAATATTTCAAAAACCTTAATGGGTATGTATTTATAAGCACAGCACTTTGTAGTCTATTTTTCAATTTATATCATGCCTTTAAAATATTGAACATAATTTAATTGCATTGCAAAATAATCACAACTAAGCATTAATATCTAAAGCACACACCAAAAATTTTTACAGGCAACTGTGCAGAAATAAGGTATGCATTTTATTCCTTTGCTTAAATGATAATTTGATTAGAAATAATAAGTATAACATATTTTTTTCGTTTCAGAACCTATTTCAAAAGTTAGAACGTTAATGAAATATGTCGCCGCGGAGGAAGGAATGCTGTCATTTGGCCCCAACGAACAACTCACAGTATACAGTAAAGCAGCGGGCCGAAACTCGGATTTGTGGGGGGCAGAATACAAAGGAAAACGTGGTTACATACCGACACGTTTGGTTCAAGAAATAAAAGTGTTCAAAACGGACCTTAAATTTGTAGTCGATACGGAGCTTGTAAATAAGGAAGTGCCTTCTGATAATTCTGTCCCTCCCATTCAAATAGAACCTAACAAACCGGACTCTGTTGTTGTGGACGGGACAACTATATACAACAGTGATATTGATATTAGTTCCACGTTCAAAGAACCCCACGTTGAGCCAACTGCTCTTCCACAAGACACTATAAAAGTTGATAATACTGTGAACCAAGCTCAGGTTGATGAACCTCAAAAAACTGTAGATAGTGAAGACCATGGGGTAAATCAAAATTCTTCTGTACCTGATGGAAGTGAAGAGTTCGAGGAAGATGATGATGATTATATGATTGTTGAGGAATACAGTGAAGAAGATGAGGAATCAGTTGAAGATAGTGATATAGCTGATAAAGATGTTAATTTGTCAACTGGTGATATTGAAGAGGAGAAACCTCTTGTGAAGCCTGAGCCAGACACCGAGATAAACCTAAAAGAGGCTAACATCATGGTGAATGAAATCGAGCCTGAAAAGCCACAATCACCTGATGATAGTAACACGAACGATGTCGAACACCCCGAACCTGAAACGAAAAAAGTGTCACCTGTATTCGAAGAGCTTATGAGCGACGATCCAGAAAAAAAAGATGATGCAGTGAAAATAGCAACAGATAAGCCTGAAAATGATGGTAGTGAATACCCTGAAAACCTGAAGGAAAGTATAGACAATGGAAGTACTGATACAAAGAAAGAACATGTTACCACTAATACGGGCTTTTATCATGTAGTAAATAACATTAATTTATCAAGTGATGTTAAAGGATCTGTAATGGCAGAAAATGTTACAACAGAAGAATTGCCAATGGGAAATGTTAATGATGAAAAATTGTCTTTGAGGGAGAATGTTGATGATCAGATTAAAGAATCAATAATAGGTGATAATAAAGTGGAAGAATCTGTAATGACAGAAAATGTTACAACAGAAGAATTGCCAATGAGAAATGTTAATGATGAAAAATTGGCTTCGATGGATGTTGATGATCAGATTAAAGAATCAATAATAGGCGATAATAAAGTAGAAGAATTTGTCGTAAACGAAAAGGATTCTACACTTAGTACGAATGATGGGCAGACATTTACAGAAAAAGTGTCCACCGATACAGTTGAAACTATGAGTAGAGAAAGTGGATTTTACAAACCTTATGTAACCAGTTTTTATTCAAGAGGTGATAATTTAGAAAAAGTAGAAAATTTACCAGCACCAAAAGTCTCTGATGATCATCATCTGCCTATTGATAATACTGCAGACCAACCAGTAAAATTAGACTCTGAAGTACCATCATTTGCAGATTTTAATTATCAACAATCAAAAGAGAAAGAAGCAAATACAAATTCCCAATCACTACATGAAACTTCTGATATAGATAATCAAAAATCTGTAATTGATGATACATTGCCTGCACCAATCGATGAGCAAACCAATACAGAGAAAGATGAACTTCTATCAGAATCATCAACAGAAACATCTGACAATTTCACTCCTACGGAATCTCCAATAATTGAAAAAGATACTCAGAGCATTACAGAACAACCAGATATCGTCCAGAAAACTGAGGAAGTCGTCATTAGTAGTGATATTAAAGAAGAGATAGAGCCTCAGGAGGAAGGAGGGTATTTAAGTTTTATCTTTGATATGTTTGGTGGAGATGATAATAAGGATAAAGCAACAAAGGAAGGTGCTGAGGAATATGTTGAAAGTAACGATGATGTGTTATTATCACGGAGAAATGGTAAGCCGTTAAGCATGTTTCATAATATTTGCATGAAGCTGTTAATTTTTCGATGAATAGCCTGTGTCATACATTCACTTCTTATATTGTAAGTATTGTATTGCCTAAAATTCACATTCGTTTATTACACTATAATATGTGTTATTTAAGAGATATTCACATTAGCTAGATATTTTACTCATTATGTTGGAAGTTGAAAAGCATTGGTTAACATTTCGGCCACTAAAAGTGGGTGTAGTCGACGCCATTTTTTTCAGATTTTCCTTTGTAAATATGGAATATTCCACAAAATTTTTCAAACGAAAGTTAAGGACAATAAAAAATTCAATTATTTTATTGAAAAGAAAGTTATCAAAATCTTTTTTCATCATGATACATACGAGAAGTAAAATAAATACAAATATTGAAAGTATCACTAAGATAAGTCTAAATCTAAATATAAAACGACAACAGAAAAATTATAAACATAATATTAAATAGCCAACAACATTGACAATTTTGCCTGAAGATGGCCTAGGCCGAAAACGGTTGCAATATACACAAAATAAATTTTTATTAAGGAAGTACCAATTAATTATAAACCTTTACAAAATCTTTTGACTGTGAGAAAAAATTAATTAAAAATTTTCCCATCTTTTAATTTTATTTAAAAAGTTAAAATATGTCATTTTAAAACAAAGCCTTTTATTTTCATTGATTAAAACACAATTTCACAATTTTTTATGTTTTCTCCAACTAGTTTTGACACTTGGTCATTCTCAAGAAGATATGTTCAAAAATATTTACTATTAGTGGTATTTATACAAGTTACTACATGTATCATAATATGATTCCGAGATGGAAGAATTTCAAATGTGCTCGATGTTATTAAGCGTGACTTTTCCATGTTTTATTGCATCTAGTCAACCACATAGCCTTTTAGTATAGAACACAGGAATTCTGAAATAATGTGGAGAAAGCAATATTATCTTTAAATTAGCATGATTATTAGTACATGAAAAGTACTGCAATGGCCATATCACAATTTTAATTATATATAATATAATAAATATAACTACATTAATTATTATTTTGACTTACAAAAAGGGTCATTGTTTTTAATAAATTTGATACTTGTTTTGCTACATTCTTGATGGAACCAAATTTTTATATTGGGAGAAGTAATACACTTGTTATGTTCCATACGGATCATTCTCAAAGTTAAAAACTAAACAAAAAATAAAACAAAGTTAAAACAGTTTTTAATTTTGAGAATGATCCGCTAGGACCGAAACACGTGTCAGTTACCTGATAATAAACGAATGGAACATAACAAGTGTATTACTTCTACCAATATGAAGGGTCATTGTTCTTACATATTGTTTATATAGTTTCCAGTTCCATGCATTTGTGGATCAATTATATTATATCTTGTCCTTGAATTAATACTGTATAAAATCCCGTTAAATATAAATTACTGCCGAATAACATAACACCACTCTTGAATAAATTGCTTAAATTAATTCTTGGCAAGTTCCTGTATTACAAAAATACATTCTATAATGAGCTAGTTAAACACACAGTTCACAATGCCGTTATTAATCACTTGTATTCTTGTAGTGGTTAATATTGTTACAGTATTTTCGCGTAAGTAAAATGACATTTCAATGATATTTTTATAATTCAGTTTTATGATGTGAGTGTATAATATTAGTTATAATGTTGCCTATCCTTGTGTTTAATGTATATTTTTGTAAAATGTATTTATATTTGTTAAAATTTAATTGAGAAAAATAATAATTCTTAGTAATATTATTGCTCTTTAATCACATATTTCTATGACTGATAAATTATTAGCTTTTATTATGTGAAACTTTAATATTTTGACTATGATGATAATTGAACTTCTTTTCTTTCTTCATAAATATTTTCTGTTTTAATTTTGTGGTCTTATGATAATAACAAATTTTATTATATTCGTTTTTCAGTACTATTGTTTTAAATATTTATGCATAGTTCAGAAATATTTCCCAAGAGCTTTTTTTAAATAATCTTACTCCAGAAACAGAGCAAATAATCTGCAACAGTATAAAATTTTTTATACTTATGAAACATGTTCTATGGTTTCCCAATATATATTTTTCTTTAACTAATTTCGGCATTTAGTTGGAAAAAATAGCTTGTTTCTTATTGTTTCATTTTAATTCTTTTTTATAGTTTTGTATATATGCATTATGTCAATGAATGTTTTTTTAAATTAAAGTTCTTCATTAGATACCAAATTTTATGGTTATGTATCAATACATTATAAAGAATAATTTTTACAGAAATTAGTGGATGTGGATTTGTTTTCCTAATCTTTAATACAAAATACTGATAATTCTAGTAGGGTTATATTCTGGTTCACATACACTAGCTATTTTTAAAATAATTAATTTCACAAAGAATCTATCAGAAAAGTTCATGACTCCTTTAATATATCTCCTATTTATAATATGTATATATATTTTAACACATGGAAAGTTTTCAAGTGTTTTATCATAATGACATTGATAAAAACTCATATACTAGTGTTCATTTCTATTAGGCACACTCTTTTATCAATGAAATTTTGATACAGTAATTAACGTCACAAGGTGAAGTCTGATTAAAGTTTTTGTTTGTTACGAAACATTTATTTATCAAATTATAATTTTTTGTAGTTTTTTTTAATTTTTCTAAAACAATGTTTTTTTATGTTTTAATCAATGCCATTCAACTTTTACAATCAAGATTAATTAATGTCTCACTTAAACATTAGTGGGAAATTAAATTATTTCTATAGAGTATCTTATAAAGAAAATAAAACAAAAAACCTTAATTTGTTTATTAATTTATTTGAAGCAACTCATTTAATTTTAATTTTTATTGTTAATTTCATTTAGTTATATTTTTAGAGGTTATATTATAAAAATTCTGACCAACAAGAATGATGAGGCTGAATGGTATATTTCTTCTATTAATTCAGAGATCACCGAAGTTTTTGTCTATTATAAACATCTAGAAAAGATTTAGTTAGGTTTAATTTCTAATCGGTTACGGAAGTCAAGTCTTCCTCTTTTTTTGATAGAAAATTGGTGACTAATGTTAAAATACCGTTCTACTAGTAATAATGGGGAACAAACCTGTATGCCACAATTTGTTTTATATACTGCATTAAAGCCACATTGTATATTTTTGTAATATTTATAATCATTAATATGTGCTACTGAGGAGCCTAAAAACGGCTATCACATTGATTCGAACTACATAGGGATGCAGGGAATATTTTGCAGAAAAATTAAATGGGTTTAGTTTCTGAAAATGAGGTATGGTCAAAAATCTTAAACATTTTTATCATTTGTAGCTTAAAAACTAGGAATTGGAACATATAAAAATCACTAGATTTTGAAACTTCGCTAAAAATACTAACCTAACCTTAAGAGAATATCGGACCAACAATTATAAAATAATGCTATTGTAACGATTATAACATACAAAACATAAGGATAACTTCACATCAACAATGAATAATGCGGGGTCGTATGGGAAATTGGAAAATTAGAAATCTATAGTGACCCAAACGTCCTTAGTAAGACTTTCTCCAACTGATGTGTTATAAACAAGTTTATAAGGGTATACTTACTTGGCTATAGACCATCATTTTGTTAAAAAATATTGAGTTAAATAAATCAATGACCAAAATTCGATAAATGGAGATCCAGGACAACCCGGATAATTCCTGCTTCATTCTTAATTGATTAGATTACGATTTTTGCCGATACAATCCTCTCTGCGAGCAGTTAAATGGCGATTAGAATGGTCCTTTCTCCCTTTTTAAACATTATTATTATATTTTGAATACAATGCTGAATGATCTACTTAATTTTACATATGTATTATATTTTTAACATGAAGTAAAATTTTACTAGCTAGCCTGACTATCCATAAAGATTGCTTAATGTAATAAAGATGTATAAAAATCAATTAGGATTGTTAATTATAGTGTTGGTACATAAGAACTTAATTAAACTGGAATGGTAGTTTAAGTTATAACCATTCTACTTATCCATAATATCTCCTTGATATTATTATAGGGACAAACATGTATGCATTTAACATTATAATATATCTTCAAAATGTAAATTTATCAAATGTAATTATATTAATTGTATATATCCTCATTATAGATCATGCAGATTCATGTGCGACGGAACCATTCGGAAAATATTGCACGAATGGTGAGAAACCCGCCATTATGGAACCCTTCACGGACACTAATGCCCAGGAAGAAGAGTCGTTTCTCAGCACCATCGACTTACACGACCTTTTAAAACTCCTCGGTGTGTCTGGAGCGACCATTGTAGTTTTCTTATGGGGTTATATAATTATAGACAAAATGCGTAAAGAGGGGCCGCTTATAGCGAAAATCAATAATTTAGAAAAGGCCTTATTAGTAACCACTAAAGAAAATCAAATACTAACGGAGAAGCTCAACGAGAGCGATGTTACCAGTAAAGATAACGTGATCAGCAATGAAATTATTGAAGAGTTAAAGGCGGAATTGGAGAATTCTAATAGCGCCCGTGCAGCTTTAGAAGAGCAAATGCAGAGTCTGGAAAAGGAATTGGAAAATTCTACTGAAGTAGGTTTGGAGTTAAACAGGATGCTGACGGATATTTTAAGCTCTCAAAACGGTAGCGATGCTTTAATGTCTAATATAGAGCAATTACAAAATAAACTGGTTGAACAACAGTCGACTATCAACAATATTAATGCTAGTCTTAGCGAGAAGGAAACGGCTAATCATGAGTTACAGTTAGAATTGGAAATAAACAATAAGAAAGTAATTGATTTGCAGAACGAACTCGATAAAATGGTGGAGAATCTGTTGAAGATCGAGGAGGAGAAAGAGGTGAATCAAAATAAGTATGAAAATCAAATAGAATCCCTAAAACAAGCTGCAAATGCGGCAAAACAAAGTTGTGATATCGAGTTAAATACAACCAAGAAAGAGTTAAGTGATGTGCTGAGAAAACTCAAAGAGACTCAACGTAACCTCGAGTTGAAAAACAACGAGTACAACCTGTTGAAGGATAATGTTAAAACTATAGGTAGTAATAATGACATTAGTTCTCTGTTGGATGCTAATTCTATTAAGGCCGAGATGCAACAACTTCAACAGGAAAAAGCTATTTTAACAGAGCACCTGCAACAACACCAGCAACTTATTAGTAATTTAGAGGCCCAAGTAGATAGAATGGGACAGGATTTGAAGGTCTATCAGGAAAAGTATGAAGAGGCCGATAGGGAGAAGTTGCAGGTCATTACAAAACTGGATGTGTTAAATACGTACTTTAAAGAGAAGGAGGCTGAGCTTCAGAAGTAAGTAAAAAATTAAACGGCTATAGTAATATTTTTAGAATTTATTTTAACTATATTAATCTGGAATTTACAGCTTTTTTTTCTACTATTTCTCATATTCCTATGTTTCCTGCAATTTCTGTGTTTATTTAATATTAAACATGAGTGGACATATTAATGGCAAAAATGGCTTATTACATTTTACACCATAATTACCCTATTCACTACTATTAGTCATTCTTATTAAACAATTAATTTAAAGTTTCTAGTGCTTGGAATTGTTCTTACCTGTTTAAATCAAATAGTCTTTTGGAGATTTACCTAATATATTCTTTTGTCCAGGGAAATTGCTAAACATGAATCTATGTGGATGGAAAAGCAAGGAGAAGCTTCGACGACTGTAGGGAGGATTAAATTCATGCAGGAAGAGATACAGAACTTCAAGTAAGTATTAAATATCATTTCTGTGTTAAATATGGGTTACATATAATCTAGTCAATATGATATAATAATTTACTATATATTTGAGGCCAGTAGTCCTGGAATCTAAAGATGCTTATATATGTCCAACTTTGTATGAACCAGTATTTTCAATATTCTTATGTTTATTGCAATTGTTTTATGGTAAAAAATTTCTTGGTACTCTTTTGGTCATTGTTGCTCTTATTTTATCTAAGGTGATTAAACCAGCGAATTTACCATTGAATGGCTGCTAAAATAATAATTGGCTGTAACTCTATTTTGGATTTTAGAGATTCTATTGATGTAGTTCCCAAGGTTCATATTTTAAAGATTTTTGTTTTGCTGTACAAACATGTTTAATAAATTTGTATTCTTAAACTTTGTGAACACACCCTGTATGTATATATGTTTTTCTATTTTGAGGTTGTCTGTTTATATTCTATGTGCATAAAAATATAACATTTTTTTAATTTTTTTATAGGGCACAAAACGAGTCACTAAAACAAGAAATTATATCTCAGGAAGTTGAGCTAAAGAGTCAGATATCGGTTTTAGAGAAGAAGGCGCATGAGAGTTGGGTTGCAGCTAGGCAAGCTGAACGTAAACTAGAAGATGTTAAACAAGAGGCTGCTACACTGAGAAACAGACTGACCCTTAGAGAGCGGAGTATAAATGAAGATAAATCACAAAACCGTGAGTATTTTGATAATTTCTACAATAAAAAAAACAATGAATGGGGAAATATCTCCTATTTGTAAGTAATAGTAATTAATATTGATATACTAAAATATTTTTATTGTTTCGTTAGGTCTCCAAAGTCCTTTAGAATCGAATGGTGAACATCCCCTGTCCCCATTACACATGAATGTAGAGACACCAGCTTCACCACCTCTCATTTATGGAACACGAGACCATCTAACCACTTCGCCTCCGTTACCAGGTCTTCCTCCATTTCTGCCACCTCCGCCTGGTGTACCTTTTATCCCTCCACCGATTCCAGGCATACCTCCATTTATGCCGCCACCTCCTAACATGTTCCCCGGTGACCACCGCCCTCCCCCACTAGGCCGAATGTCTTCGCCTCCACTGAACAGCAGATATTCTCCGGATTCTAGATCCTACTTACATTACGACAGAAATAGCCCTTCACCGACTGATGATGAGTATTATGGGATTTCACACAGGGGGTACAGTCCGTACAACGGTAGGGACAATAGGAGAGATTACGGAAGGAATACACATAGGTCCAACAATAAAAAAGGTATATTAAAATAAATAATTTAACTAGAAGGAAAGGAATTAATTAGTTTTTCACTCAGCACTTTTTTATATTAATTTAATTTATTATTTAATTTGGTAAGGTTTTACTAATATTTATTTCCCATATCTAAGGTGTGAACTAGTTTTCGATCGACAAAATGAATATTTAAACTAAAATTATTTTTATTTTGATTTGTACTAAATTCGAAAAAATTTATTTCTGTTAGTAATTTTATCTAAAATATTGCATTTTAAATTAGCGAAGTTAGAGAATTATCCTAAATAATAAATTGATTTGCACTGCCTAATAAATGCAGTTATTTCTTGCAATTGCGGAGAATATTGTCAAATTTTTTGATACAATACATTCAACACGAACTAGTTTGCTTAATACGAAATAATCTAACTTATCTTACAGTTAATAGTAAACACGTGATAACGAATTATATTTGCACGAGGCTAATCAACAACCATGTTATCATTTCATGAGCAACTAAGTTTTTATTAAGTGACTTATCTGTTGTGCATATTTTATTGAAAAAAAAAACGATTATAAATAAGAACAAATAAATAAAACAAAATTTGCAAAGTATTTCTTAAGTCATTTAAATTGATTTATTTGCTTACATATTTACTTTCTGACTGTTGTGGCCATTGTTCACTTTTTCAATATTTAGTTAAATATATTATTAATAAAAATGTAAAGTCCTTTATGTTGTAGAAAATTAACTAATAATTAGAAAAAACACGAAAACATTTCGTAAATCTACAACAAATGAGTCTTATTAAGACGTAAGATGTACAAAACAAATCACTTATTGAAACAACTACTTCTCTGTCTAATACCTCGACAGACATTGAATGATACAAAAGTAATTTTCATGTTACAAATGCAAGGCTATCAAAGCAACACTAGTTTGAACGTCTTTATTTCTGTGAATATTTTATTTACTGTTGTTACAGCAACAATCATAGAAAATAATTTGATAGGTAATGTAATGTAAGTGTTAATCAATCATTAATTAAATAACAACATTTTAAAAATTAAATATTCGAACTACATTTCTCTTATTCATAATTTATAATAATTTCATTACATCTAATTATTGAAAACCCATGATTTCCTTAACATAATTTGCCAGTATAAATGAATATCTTCATTTTAAAATAAATACATATTTTAGTAAATATTTTTTTACAGAGTCAGAGCCTACAGAATCGAAATAAGGTATTAATAGTTTGACTAAATTCATATAACAGAATTCATTAGAGGAGGTAGAGAAATACAAGACACAGTTATTAACATGCATTTAACTAATTTGTTATTTTAAGTAACTCACAGTTTTGGATCACATCATCCCATAATATGTATAATATTGGGGGTACAAATGAATAATCCAATGTTTTCAGTTACATTCAAGGTTAATTGAGAAGAAAGTAATTTAAATTGTTTCATCAAGGCATTCACTGCTGCTTTCTATAATTTTAAGCCATCTAGTAAATTTCATCTTGCAATTTATTAACTGCCTTGGTCTTAAAGTCGTCAAGCTATTTTCGGATCTCATCCACTGATTGGAAATGCATATCGGATAAGGGGTGTTGTATTATTTTGGAGTAATGTCTGGTGAATATAACAGGTGCTCCAAAGACTCATTAAGATGTTTTTTTCTCTGGATGTTCTTCTTTGCTAGTATATGGCTGTTTCTGTTTTAATTCTTGATTGACTGTGGCAGACTGCAGTAACTGTTTAACCTGCTTGCAACAACTCTTAATAATAAAGTACACCCTTCATATCCCATCAAATGCAGAGATGTTTTTTCCAAAGTGATTGGGTTTTACGACCAATTATGATGATTTATTGGGATTTACCTATGACTTTCTGGGTTTCACATCGCCTGTAATGATTTTCCATAAGGAAGACTTTCATCCCTGTTTATTGAGCAGAGAAATACTCGTTTTTTTTTTTTTGTTGGTTTCAGTGTGTTTATGCGGAACCTATTTTGTTCCTTTGTGTATCTTATGAAGATGTTTGGAAATCAATTGCTGGGTTACTTCTAGTTTTTAACTCCAACTCATCGTTGTCCCACTTTTTAGGACATTCAGTCCATTATTTGTCATTCATAATGGAATTTAAAAGCATTTAAACTGCTTAAACCAAAATGTGCACACAAAGGTAGAAATCAGTTTCAATTTGTAAATAATTCAGTGTCCTATATGAACCTTATCTGTTGCAATTTTTGACTGTATTGAACGGCAAAAAAAGGGGAAACCAATCGATTTTTAAATTAATTTCTTAGCTGCTTAAAATAATTTGGATTATTCAATTGTACATCTAATAAATATAATTAACAGATTTAAATATGTTAATTATTTACTTTTTAAATTGTAAAAATTAATATGGCTATAATAAAGATCACTAATAAAAGAACATGGTAATATATTTCAAGCGAATATTTAACTAACAAGAGGTTTTTAGTATAAAACAAAACATACATTCTTTGCATTAAAATTAGAGGTTAAAAAGATTAGCTTTATAATATATTTTATTTTATTTTTTTCATATAAATTGGTCTCATAGGTTTCATCACTACTTATGATTTAAAATGGATATAAACAATTTACACCATCAGTATTAATTCTGCATGAAATGTAATTTTTAATATAAAAAGTAGTTTGTTGGGATATCATTTATAATATGAAATTGACAATAATAATAAACTTCATTTCTTCATAATTATTTGTAGCCTATGAGCAAATTGTGGCATAATTCATTTGAGGCTTCTTATTTTAATAAGTAGTAATATTAAGTGCCTAAATGTTTTTTCTAATATATTTACAGGCGGAGGAAGTTCGGGGTCTGGAAATTCAAACGATTCTCTGGATAAGATAAACAGGCACAATTCGAAAGTTTAGCACATGTCGTGCTGTTTTTATTACTGAATTAATAAAAAGGGAAAGCCATGTAATGGTAACAAAAACCGTTTTGTATGCATTTTTTTTTACTGTTTGATTTGGAGTATATTTGATATAGTGAACGATTAGATTCAACTTTCTTTGCAAAAAAAAACCAGCAGTTTAACTATAAATCCCTAGGTATCGTTTCTGTATAAATAGTATATATTTGAACATATGTAAGTATATGTACATGAAAAAAAAACAACTTAATTATAATTTTTTTAATTCATTCTCTTGTTAATATAATATCCTCATTTTTTGCTCCCTCTTCGTTTTAATCCCTATAAAATTTGCATAATTAAGATAATAATCGATTTTATTTAAAAAATAAACTGTTATAATAATAAAGGATTATTATTGAATTTAAGGGTTTTAAATAATTGACAGATTTATTTATATTACTACTCCAACTTTATTTATCCATTACGTTCGTTATTTTAATTGTACAGCTTTCTACAAGCAGAGTAGTAGCATACATACTGTAATTAGGTGCAGATATGGAATTTAAAAAAAATTGATTATTTTAAAAAGAGATATAATTTTTGAATTTTTTTATAGTAATTATTAGAAAATGAACGGTATGGGAATTTTGAAATATAAGTTATGCTCTATAATATATAAAACTATACTCTATTAAAAGATAACAATTCGGTCATATTGACATTATAATAAAACAGACATTATAATTACAACTATAATACAGATTTCAGGTAAAGGCTGAAGGTAAAATAAAACTGTCATTCTGTTGTCAATAATTAAAACGTATCATAAGAATAATAATTTAACAATTGATAGATTTTCTAGTTATAAATTGCAAACACTTTTTGGTGCATCTCTTTAATAAATTTCTATTCCTTTAGTTTAACATATAAACTTTTTGCTTTAAACATCTAGTGTACTACTTGCGTTGTCAACTTGACATAACTATAACATCATTATTTAACTAACCTGAAATTTTCGTTTGAATAATGCGATGGGCGAAAACCGTGGGAATCATCAATAATTTGGATATAATGTAATGTAAGAAAACATCCGAGAATGGCCACAAATACGAAAGCGCTGAAAACCAGCACCAGCGCACAGCTCGTAGGTAATCAGAAACAACGTCCGCCAAAAGAATCTTTCTGCGAGTTCGACATCGTTGAAAATTATCAAAAGAGTAAACAGAATAGGAGAAAGAAGGGCGCTCCGAAAGGTACGTCGGAACTAACAAAGAAAATTAACGCTTTCGCAGCCAGAAATGCCGAAATTGAGAAGATGTACAATAATAAACATGCATCAGATTCCAGTTCCGTTATTAATAACTTACAACCGACGCAAATTTCTTCAGGGGATGGTAACTCAAATGAAAGAAACAAAACTGACGAATATAAAACCCGCCAACGTCGTACTGTTTCGTGTGAACCTCAACATACAAAGAAAAGTAGGAATGTCAGGGAAGAGAGGAGAGAACGCAGAATTAGAATTAGTAATAATACATCTGATGAAAAAGAGACTTCTATTGAATACCAAACCTGTAATGGTATAAGTTGCAAAAGTAAAACTATCTGTCCATATTGTTCAGGACAAGTACGAAAGCACAGCAAGCAACGTTATAAACGTTCGAATGATACCACTAATATAGAGACAAACGGCGGTGAAGCATCTGAATTAATACCAAACGAAATTATAACGGTATATGAGAATGTGAATGCTATAGATTTAAGCGAGTCTGTTATTTCCAAAGACTTTAAAGATTCCGAACAGAATGCTCGGAATAGAATAACTAAATCGAGACAAGATTATAGCAAGTATATACAAAATTCTATTAAAATTTACAATAATGAAGAGCGCAGAAAGCAAACTGAATGCATTGAAGAGGGGTTATTAAATAAAAATAAAGAGTTTAAAAATTGCCCGGATTCCAAAATTAGAAAAAGTGAGAGAAAGGCAAGTGATAAATCCACGCGAAGGAACTTGGAGTGTGATAAAGAGGAAAAGGAACATACCAGATCGGATAAAACGAAAAGAGAAGACTTTAAAGATTACCAACAAAGCATCACAAAGTCCTCTAAGAGCGAAAAAGTAAAAAAAGATTTTGAAAACAATCGGAAACACAACCTTTTCGGAAAAAGAAGGAAGAAAAAATCAATTGAAAATATGATTACTAGTGATATCCTCAGTACTCCAAGGTCAAAAATAACATTCGCTGATAAAGGTGAGGGTTGTAAAAATACTGATAGAATACAAATGGATAATAAGCCTTTGTCTTTTTATAACATTGCCACCGCAGAAAAAGTTCAAGACCAAACAGTCGTACTTAATAATATCGTTAAAAACGAACTATTTGAAGGCAAAAAAGATGTAACGTGTAACAATGCCGAAATTAATCAAACTGACAACACTAGTAACACAACCATTTATGTTAAAAAGAAAAAGGTTAAAGGAAGTCGTAGTGCTAGCCCTAAGAAAATTGTCACTAATATATCTAGTAATCATTCATTTGCAATTTCAAAAAACAATGCAGATCATCAAATAACACAAGAGGGAGGGAAAACAAAAAATCTTATTGAATTAACTGCTGACGAATCGTTGAAAAAATTACTTGAAATATATAAACGCGAGCATGAGAAGTTACCGAAAGGAATTTATAACAGAAAAGAATTTCGTACAACTATTAACATCGTACGTAGTCCAGAGGAAGAAATAAACCAGTTGAAAAGGAACGGGAATAAAAGCAAGATCGACAGGAAAGAATTAAGTTTTTCAAATTTAAACCTAACCCCCGTTTTGTACTCCAACTTCGAAGATAACAAACCAGCAACAACACAAACTTCAAAGTTGAACACGTCCGATTTGTCCATGCGTGATATTATCAATAAATCATTCGATTTAAACCAAAGTTTTGGAAAATTATCTAGCAATTCTAGTGAATTAGATATGAATAAAACAATATCACAAACTACGTTAGCTCTGCGCGACATTTACAAAGTGGCTGAATTAGAAAAAGTTAATACAAACAAAAAAAGGCATGGAAGAAGACGATCCGATAAAAGATCAGTCTTTTCCGATATTGTGACCAAACAAGAAATTAAAAACAATCGTATTAAAAATATAGCACAGAATAATAAATTCCACACTAGTAAAACAGTAATGCCAAATGAAAGAATCGTAGAGATTTCATCAAAAATTCTAAAGGATGAAAAAATCTCGTTCACCGTTGAAGGAGTCGAACCGGCCAAACGTATTGATGATGATGATGGCAATATGCACAGGATTTCGAAGTTAACAAATTTAAAAAAACAAACCTTCCCTGGTATTGATGTTAATTTAAGCGATGTAAGGTTGTTGAACCACGGTGCAAAGGTTTATTCCAAAGACTCTTTGGATGTTCCCAACACTAAAACATATTCACCGTTGGAAAGTGTTTCAGTACCAATAAAAAACGTAAGTAATTCGCCGAGGGGGAAGCGTCCGTTTAATTTGTTTTGTATCAAAAAAGATCATTCAAAGAAAAAAACCGTAGGTTTGAGAATGTCGGAAAAGAGATTGGAAATTTTTCATAATAAATCTTTCTTTGTTCAACATAATACGCAATGCTGCACAATCGCAGATTCAACCACTCAAACTGTAGCCAAAGAAAGAGAAGAGATGTGCAGTAGTAAGATTATCGACGGTGAGTTGGTTCGGGAGAATCATAACAAAAATATGTTTGAAGATAAATCTAAGAAATTAAAAGATGCAACAACAGAAACACGGTTTGATTTAGAGAAAAGCTCAATTTCCGTGAAAGATACACAAGATGCGACAATTACCACCCAGTGCATCAATACAAATAAATTTGTTTCGAAATCGCTTGGAGGGTCTTGTAATAATGCAACAAATTTCAAAGATTGCAAAATAACAAATGCATTAGAAGATCGTCATGTTGCTTCAAAACCGCCTAAGGAGGTTATTCAAAGAAGACTCTATCTTAATAGTGATATTAAAACCAAGAGAGCCATTGATAGTCAACACTTATCAGAAAAAATTAGTAACGATGTTAAGTATAAGATGATATCAAATCAAACCCAACGTGCTGATTTAAAGTACAAGGAGATGCTTAAATCAAGAAACCATTGTAGTAATACGAACTCCAAAACGGCGCTTGATAACGATCCCTCACACTTAACCGAAGTTTTTAAAACCAAATATTCACGAGACAAATCGTATCACAGTGATACAGCGAATTCGAAAAATTTGTCAGAAAGCCAATATTCTTCAGGCAAAGCATTAAAGAGTAACGGGAGTAATTATAAAACAAAATTGGATCGAAAACATCGATCAAAATCCTTATGTAGTGATATACAGAGGTCCATTTACCAGCAAACGTCAAGAGAAACATTTCTGACCGATGTATCCAACTCAAAAACATTAAACCCGAATCAATCATTTTGTAGTGATGCGTCAAGTTCTAAGAAAACGTTTTTCCCGCAGAATTCGAAGATTCCTATCCAAATGCACAAAGGGCAACGGTCAAAATCTCTGTCTAGTGATGCACGTCTATTAAAAGTTAATTACATGGTAAAAACTGAGAAAGGGGGATTTGTAGAAATGCCGAGGACGAATTCCAAAAGCGAGGATTCTCTTCTAACAAAACATAACGTAAGCAGTAAGTTCAACAAATCGAAATCATTAATGAGTATTAATAAAAGTTCATATCAATCAATATTCGAAGTAAACAACTGCGTACTGGAAACCACCTTAAATTTCAACCAAGGCTTTGATAGAAAATATGGTGATGTAGGTCAGAAAAATGTAATAAAACAAAATAATATTAATATTCAAAATTCAAAACGGGAGGCAATTTCTGGGCGTAGAATTTTCGAACACAATAAGAAACGTATCTTAAATCATAATGACGGAAAAGAAAAGCATAATACATTTGATATTGATAACCATACATTAGATTCTGAACACATGCAAAATGTCGAAGGACGCAGTCATAATAAAACATCATTTTTGAAAAGTCCGAAATGTGGATTTAGCAAATCCAATAGAAAGCATATTGGTGAGCAGGATAGTAACAATATATCGACCCAAAATAATCGGATCAGTTCATTAAGTCCCAAAAGACATGAAATTAAAAAAATTAACAATCAAAATGTCACAAGAGGAGGTAGTGATTATTCATTAAATTCAAAATATAGATTTAGTAATTATAATAATGCTGAAAAAACACAAGAGATAAAAAAGTCAAGCCAGAAACAAGGAAGTGACGTGCGTAATATGAAGCTCATCAAGGGTCAACTTACAGAAAATCAACAAAGCGAAGAAATAATTAATTGCCATCGTAAAGAAATCCAAGCTTTAGAGAAATGCCTAAATGATATTCTTCGGAAGCTATCTAAAGATGATAAGATAGAATGTGAAAACAACAAAGTGCAAAATAAATACGCCAATTGTTTTGAATTATCTCCTAAGAATAGCAAAGAAGTATTTATTTCTAAAAAAGATAGTGGAAAAAAAATTCCTGAAAATTTATATCTTTTTGACAGAAAGGAATCCTTTGGTCACAATTTTCAGCCAATATGTTATTTTAATGAAAATCCCCGAAACGATTTGGGTGGTATAAAAAAATCATCAGTACACGATAATATTTTATTGAATGGAAGAAAGAAAACTGAAAATACAAAACGGAAATTGTACAGATTTAGGAGAAACATGTCTGAATCTACTAGTAACAAAACTCATCTATCAACTATCAAGTCAAGTAGAGCAAATTTATGCAAGTTTTTTGACAAGAAAATTACGACTAATCTTCGAAATAATTCGCTCGTCATTGAAAGCTTTTATAAGAATAGTAAGGGATTTATATCTAGTTCTACAAATTTGAGTAGCAAAATTTCACAAGACTCTAGTTCTTCATATCCAAAATCTACACCTTCATTAGATCTAGGTCTATCAACATTACAAACTGTCAAATATTACAAATCTTTTGATTTGATGAAGGATTTTGGGGAACAGTTGAGAACAAATAAAAACGAGCAAATGATGACCGATAAATACAAAGAGAATGATTCGATTAGAAATGAAAGCATAATTGCAGGAAATTCTAATAAAAATATTATGATGGGAAAAAGATTAATAGACAATATGCTAATGATGAAGGGACAACATGAAGATAACTCGACATATAAGGATAAGCCCAAATGTATATCTAAGGGAAAATCGAAATTAAGGTTGAAAGAAATAAATAGTACTGATAAGAAGGTCATAACGAAACGGAGAAGAAAGCAACCGCTGGATGATATCAGAACAATTTTGAAAGTGAGAAACTTGTCGATTAGCCATATTACTGAATCATTATCCAATATTGCGATTCTTTCTGTATCCTCTTGTGCGGTTCATAAACCTCTTTCGAAATGTTACCAGCAGAAGGAGAATTTTAACTCGGGTAATTGGCCCAAAAAAACAGTTAATAATCAAGGAGAGGGGATGAATGATAACAATATGTTATCGCAGAGAGATAAAATTGAAAAAGTGGAATCTGTAATGATGGATTCCGATTCAAATGACAACTCGAGTAACGAAATAGATTACCCCAACTGTAAACTTCAGAATTTTCATTTGGAATTACCTCGGGATAGTGGAATGATAAGTAAAGAACCATTTTATATTCATAAACAGGATAAGGGCTCTAATGCGGCTAGCACTGATAGTCTAGAAACTATTAAATACGATGTAGATTTATGCCCCCTTACAGCAATCTTCAACTTTTCTCCTCCATCCTATGCCTACCATGTATACAATGCAATTACTATTCCGTTAAAAAATCAAGAAGGTCAGTGTATAACTAATGAAGCTGTTGATGAAACTAGAAATGTACAGACCGCCATAATGGAAGATAATATTAATAATTTAATTGATGGCGAACTACGATCGGATGATGGTGCCTTGAATCATTCTTATAATGCAAATGAAACAGCAATGCAAACAGTTTTAAATGATAATGATGCAGATACAAGTAATTCTGCTTTTAATTTAGATAACAAGATATATGAACCAACAGGGTTACCAAATAAAATATTGGAGGAAATTGTACACGAAACATTCAGAGAAGCAGAATGTGGTCATGTAGCAATTAATGTTAGAAAGGAACTTCCATCATCGCACACAATATGGGACAATAATACTGTTAGTACAACTCAACAACAATACACATCAGTTGTACAAAGTAAGAATGATATAAAAGAATCCTCAATTTTACGACCATGGGAACGTGTTTCTAGTAATAACCAATCAGCAATGTTAAGAAATGGTACTGATAATTCGACTGATTGTTCAGAAAGTAAAATGATATGTGGGGGAAATCTTAATGATAATACTGTGTACGAAACTAAATCAGTTGAATTAAAGAATAATGCTGCTAAAGAAAATACGATCCTGCAGAGTAAGGAGGAAACACCTAAGATATTGACAACATGGGCAATAAATGCTAGTCGCAGAAATAATCCAGTAACTTATAGAAAATATAGGGATGAATCTATTTTTAATACATTAAAACCAAATTATACGAAAAGCCCTACACTTAGCACTAAGTTTATTCGTAGTGAAAAAACTGAGAAAAAGTCAAAACTATGCAAGCTAGCTGATGCTAGTAAAGTAAAATGCAACACTATTAAATTTAATTA
Source organism: Ontholestes murinus (assembly GCA_963969525.1). Lineage (NCBI taxonomy): Eukaryota > Metazoa > Arthropoda > Insecta > Coleoptera > Staphylinidae > Ontholestes > Ontholestes murinus. Next base: position 28,117,611 of record OZ018389.1, read on the forward strand.
CATGACAAAAACTAACACACCTATAATTTCAAAACAACAACTAGGCCCAATCAAACAGATAGAAATGAATCAATTTTTGAGTGATACGCCTAGTGATTTTAATTTAAGCACTAGTAGCTCTACGATAAGGGATGTCATAGTTTCTAACGAAAGTGGTTACGAAAGTTCTAAGCCAAACTGTACAAAACCTATAAAGAATTTCTTCAAAAAAGGCGGAAGCCTATTAGAATTGTTTAAAAACGCGAAACATAAAAAATCTCAAGTGAAAAAAGATAAATCATCAGCATCCTCGATACCACTGGAAATAATTGAAGAAACGACTTCCGGTACCTCATATTCAAGTATGGAAACGAACGCTAGCAAAACTGTACTTTGGTTCAATTTTGGGAGGAAGAAGAATCAAACAACGTCAACTGTATCTTCTATTTGCAAGAAAACTTGCCAGAAAAACCAAACAACACCAGATGAACTCGTCTGTAAAGGAACAAGTACGTGCAGATTATTTAAAAAGTGTACCTGTATGGTTGATGTTGATAAACAAAAATTAGAGTGTAAAAAATACGCTGAGAAAGTTATGATGGAAGCCGCACTTAGGAAAGAAGGCTACCGTAAACAGTATAACGACTTTAAAGAAATCCCTTTAGATGTTCTGATGGGTAAAAAGATGCAAAAACCGACGAAGAGACGGTGTGTGGAGTGCACACCGATTGGAATTCAAACCAAAGAACTTACTCCGGTACATTCAGTGGCAAAAATCTTACCAGAAAAAAAATCCGAAAAGAAAATAGAGGTGAATGAGGAGGATGAGGAGGAACGGGCGGTAATCAACTTCGGCGATGAAGATGAAATTCTCTCATTTACAAAATCAGCTATCATAGAATCACCGGAGGATGAGAAATTGTTAGCTTTATCAACTGGTTCCCAGGGGTCAGTGCAGGAACGTAAACTAACAGATAAGGAGGTCTTCGATCGTTTACTCGATAATTTTGAACGAAAATCCAACATTGCCGAGCGACTCTCCAAAGACGATGAGTTTTTTAAAACCGTAAACAGTCAGGAAAACCGATCCAAAGAACTAGAAGAAAAGAAAAGCACAACGAGTGCAAAGATTACGGGATCTATTGTAAAATTAGTAGAGCAAAGGTACAAGGGGCCAAGGTTTACTGAAAAGACAACGCCCACGGATCCGAAAATTGATTGTACCGTTAACGCTGAAGATATTGGGACCTGTTTCGCTAGAGGTTTCAGACCTGATAACATGATGCTCTCCGGCGACGCGTGCTTTAACTTGAACAAACAGGACAAGATTAAAATGTCCCCCGAAGCGTTAAAGAATACCGAGTCGATTATCGATTTTTCTGAAAGGGAAACTCCGCTCGATTTTCTTTTAGCGTTGGGTTTTATGGTCGATGAGGCTAGTAATGCTTTAAAGGATGATGATATTAGGAGTAGACTGTTGGCCGCAATTACGGAGGTGAGTGTATTATAAACTAAATTAGAACAGATAGAGTTTTATTTATGTTTTGTCAATATATTAATTTTTACAATCATTATGTATCAAGTTTGAAATATTGTCTTAGTGACAATCAAGGAAATGTAATATAAATTGACCTTGGCATTATTAAAATTTGTATAGGCTCGTGTATGGATTAACAAGATAACAACCACACAGGGAACTCTTTTATATTTAGTGGCTTATAAGGCACGACCTGAGACGATGAGGTATTTCCTTCAGCTTGTCGAAGCAATTATCAACAAAAGAATAAGCAATGCTATCAAGTTGGATGGATTCCTTCGTGTCTTAGAACAGGTTGAAGACGGAAGGTTGCAGATGATTACTATTTTGGGTGAAGATAAGGTAATATTGTTAATTTTTAAATAAAAATATATTTTGTTTATATCACTCGCTTTGTTAAAATAGGCAATTAAAAAGTATTGCTATTTTTTAAATTACGTTCTTAAGTAAGTTATTATATTGATTTTATTTTAGTTTGAAGACGAAGAAAACGAAGAAAAGATTGTAAAGAAACAATTGAAACACTTGTTTATTAACGTATATACAATAGCCGAACAGGAAGCTGCTCAATTAAAGAAGGAAGTCACTTCGCAACAAGTGGCACTATTAAGGATTTTGGTTGCTAAATATAGGGCCGGACTTCATCCTCATTTGGAATTAATCGCGAGGTACATTGGTCAGGGGTTATTAGATAGTGAAGTTCAATTAGAAGGTAAGTTCCGCAATGTTTATATATTGGTAGTACAAATTTTTATTTTAGCCGCTATGATATTTTTGTCTCGTTTGGATACCGCCGATGTGAAATTGAAAGAGTTTGAAAACTACTGCGGTATACGTTGTGAGAAAAAGTGATACGTCTATTTTTGTGTATGTATTGACAATTTGTAGATTTTAATGTAAATAAAAATGTGTTTTCGGAAACTAAATATAAATTCACTAAAATTAGTGGCAAAGGTTCGGCAAAAAAGGGGAAAGCTATCACTCCGAGTTCAGTGTTTCAAGGAACATATAAACAACCAAGTACGATTAGGAAGCAGATATCCACCGTGGAGTGCCTAGTAGAAAACCTGCTATAGGATATACAATCGGCAATAAAAGGGGCGCCTAAATGACAGTAGGTATTCAAGGGAGGGGCGGAAAGAGCAGAGATGGATAGATAGATAGATGTTATATGGGTGGCACCAGCGCCTATTCCACCGCGACCTTTTCAGGTCTATTGTGGATCCCTGTTTATCTCAGATGACCAGCTCTAGCTTTGCCTCTTTGATTAGTCCTATTAGCCCTGCCAGAGGGGCTTGGGTATAAGTCTCCGCGCTTGGATTGGTAGTGCCTAGCTTTTGATATCTAATCCTTGCTAGACCCTCGCAGTGGCATAGGATGTGGAACGAGTCCTCTTCTTCCTCTAGGCAGAATCTGCATGGTGCTTCTTCCACCAGGCCTATTTTGCTCATATGTTTGTTGAGCTTGCAGTGTCCTGTTATCAGGCCTACTATTGTTTTGACCATTCTCCTGTCTTGGTTCAAGAGTTCGGTCGTGAATTTTGGCGATTGTTTCTTAAGGAACTGTTTCGCCTGTCTCTGTCCTGGCGAGTTCGTCCACCAGGTATGGGCCTGTGTCTCCACCCATTTTTTTTATGGATCGTTTGACTGCGGTTTTGGAGAATCCGCAAGAGGGTTCGGGGCCAATTACTGCTTTTGACGAGCCTTGTTTGGCCAGTTCGTCTGCTATGTCATTCCCCGGATGTCCTCCGTGTCCTGGGACCCATGTGATTGTTACTTTTTTGTGACAGCTAAGTTGGTTAAGAGCGCGTATACAGTCCCACACTTTAGATTTGACCTGTGTGGAGCTTAGTGCTCTTAGTAGCGTCTGGCTGTCAGAGAATATAGCAATTGACCTACTTTTGGTGTCTTTTCCTGCTATTTCTCTTGTGCAGTGGTGAAGAGCTATCGCCTCTGCTTGGAACACCGTGGTGTCCTTGGCGAGACTGACAGAAATCTTTGTCTCGGATTTTGTGCCGTATATACCTGCTCCTACCCCTTTGTCGGTCTTTGAGCCGTCCGTAAACCAGCATGATTCTGCTTTGGTAGGTTGGCCTTCGACCCAGTCTTCTCTTTGTGGGATTAGAACCTTGTATTTCTTTTCGAAATTGTATTTTTTCACCATGGCATCTCTAGGCATTGCTGTAATCGCGTTAGCCTTCAGCTCTTCTTCTAGCTATTGGTGCGTTTTTCCGTGTGATCGGATCCATAATCCGCGCCCATAGCGCCTGTCCTTGCATCAGTCTGTATGATACGGTCCTGGCTTCTCCTTGAATGAAGATGTGTAATGGTGGTATGTTCAAGATGGCTTCTAGGGCTGCTGTTGGGGTGGTGCTTAGGGCTCCTGTTGCAGAGATGGAGGCCAAGCAACTATCTCTGGCGACTGCGAGGCCAAATGAAAAGAAGCAGAGGGGTCGGAATTCCAGACGCAACTGCTTCTTAGACCCATCGAGGCCGAACAGATGCAGTGGAGCCAGAAGGAGGAAAATTGCGGAAATCATCGCCACAGCGATAGGTGTGGCCAAAACATCTGTAACGGATGCACCTGGAGCGAGGTAGCGAAGAGGATGAGAGCCGTGGCCGAGATACCGTCAGGAACCGGAACCGCCGATAGCACCACCAAAAAAGTGCTCAAGGAAAAAGTGAGAATCAGGAACAGATACGAGGAACATAGTCTACATGAGGGGGTATCCTACGGGACGATACTGCTACAATTTAAAAAGGAGATAGGCACGGACCTAGAAGATATCAATGGTGTGGAATGTCATCCTTGAACTTAGGAAAGGCATCGACAAGGAGCAGCTGGCCAAAATAATAAACAGCCTAATGGAAGACAGCCGTGGTGACGAGAGGTAGAGGTTGGATAAGAAAGGATCAGTCTCTATGAAATGGATATGGATCAGATAATTTAAAGGAGATTTAAGGATAGTACTGGTGGAGAGGCTGATAAAAGGGATTATCAGGATTACAGAAAAGAGGACAATTAAAATCTGCTAGTCAAGCTGCAAGGCCCAGGCCAGATCGTATAGGCCGGCAAGTTGCAGAAGGTGCAGAGGGTTTGGGGATCTAGCAGCCTAGTGCAAGGGTACGGGGAGTAAGGGCACCTAGAGCGGGACTACTAGTCAATCCTTATGCAGAGCTTGGACAACTTGCCAACTACTACACTGGAAGCAAGGCCTGCCATGCCGCCAAGACGTCCTCGCAGTAATCCAGCCATACCCTGATTTCAACAGAGAAAAGCTGCAGGATCAAGGAAAGTCGTTCCGGAGGCCAAGTCAAGGAATGAAGATGCGCCCAGAAATTAAAGACAGCGCCAATGTTTAAACTCCAGGCAAACCTCAACAGATACTATATTGCCAACAACGTAATAGGAATCCTTATCTCCGAACGATGCACGGACATCATAATACTCATCGAGCCCAATTGCACGAGGGAAGGGTGGACGCTTCGTGGGTTATAGACGAGAACTATGGTGATGTAGCTATCAATATCGGAGTTGAGGCAGCCAGGGCCTAAGCATTACATGTGTCTAAGTAGCTAAGGTAATATTCATTGTGGCGAATGACCTCAATGCCGATACTGAGGATCATCGTTGGTGGATTGCAGTAGTGAAATGCTTCTGGACTCATAACCTTCCAAAAGCACAATTCTAAGATCACACTGGACATCACCCTGGTCAGATCGAGTCAAATTGGACGCTTATAAGATTGGAAGGTCGAATATGACGTCAAAATGAGGAGCAACTGCCATACTCATACTCATTTACTTGCCTGATCACCCTCCATTACCGACAAGACCTGGTTCTGCCTGAACCATCCAATGGACCGATTGGAACAAATTTCACTTTTGTGTGTCCCACGGAATTGATTGCCTTCAACGACCGCATCGCCGACTTCGAGAAGCTAAACACGCAAGTCGTAGGAATCTCAGTCGATTCTCACTACACGCATTTAGGATGGATGAATACAAAACGAGAGGATGGTGGTTTAGGTAAATTGAAATATCCATTGCTGTCAGATTTGAATAAGAACATCGCTAGGGACTACGACGTGCTCATGGAGAAGGAGGGGATCGCACTCAAAGGGCTCTTCATAATCGACCCTAATGGTGTGCTGAAGCAAATGTCTATCAAAGATTTGCCCATCGGAAGGTCTGTCGATGAATCTCTTAGGTTAATTGAAGCGATTAGGTTCGTTGAGGAACATGGTGAAGTTTATCCAGCAAATTGGCACAAGGGTGACATGACCATCAAACCGGACCCGAAGGGTTCCAAGGCCTATTTCCAAAGTGCAAACAAAAAGTAAATGAACCGTCTCTATGTACACGTTCCAATCCGAAACAGTCTTGTAAGTTCGAATAAAGACTAATTCGTTAAGTTTCAGCACCTGCGAACCAAATGACATGGCCGAGATCATGTCAAACAGGCTACGGACTGTCTGTGATGTGGTGCAAGGTGGTGGTACTGGCAAGACGCAGGTCTATATTTGAAGAAACAGCAAGACCGCGGCCTGCAAAAGACTCGTCGTGGAAGTGAACGATTCTTGGAACATACCGTACAGAATTGTGAAGAGGAAGTCCGTCCCAATCACACATGCTCGTGCCAGAAAAGATTCCTTCTCCTCCTCCTATTTACTGGGACGATGCCATGATGCTGCTGCTCGGTGTTCTTGGTGCGGGGGCGGAGTGGATAACGCATGGCACATCTTCCTCGAGTGCCAACACTGGTCCACTGAACGGGGGGAGTTAGCCACCCAGTGTTCTGAGTGGGTCGGTTACTCCTGGAACGCTAGTTCAGGCCATGCTCAAGGATGTGAGAATTCGACTGACATCTGAATACATGACCTCTCCGCATAAAAAATACGTAGCGATATTCGTGCGCCCTTAAGTGAGATAAAGTCTATTAAAAAAAATTCAGGTTAGATACCAGTCTATCAAACCAGTTGAGGGAGTTCATTATGCTAAAATCACATGACCTGCGCAACTGTCCATCATAAAGTTAAATATTTTACTGATTAATGATCTAGATTGATATTAAATCTGTCGTTGCCTCTTTAACTATTAATTTCTCAGTAATAGAAGAAGAAAATAACGTTATATTTTATAATTTATACATTTTAATTATATGTATATTACAATATATCTACAATGGTAACAATATTTAGATATTTTCTATATTCCATGGAACAAAGGAGCCGGGTTCTGGAAGTTTTATCTGAAAAGAAAAATATAAATTGAGGATTTGAGATTTATTTGGACTCCTTAATGATCATTAATGTAATCTCTTTTTCTAAACCTATATAAATAACCTTTGTCCGTATGTTTAGGTACTTTAAGTTCGATAATGATCAGACAACTATGAAAACTTTGAAACATACAGAAGTAAAACAAACATTATTTGTGTTTTCATTTTTTCATTCAAGAATTAAATAAAGCTTTTTATTTAAATACCAACACACATCATACTCACTTTATCAATCAGATGATCTTGGCAATTAATTCGAATTCTAGCTGCTGTAGCTGGCGCGTTCAATTTGAACGATGGTTGCAGCCCAGCATCAGCCCTTGCAGATTTAATGGCCTCCCGTATAGCAAATAAGGCTGAACATGCAAGACATAACGGTGGTTCTCCAACTGCTTTGGATGAATACACTGCTCTTGGATTTGTAGCCCCTTTGAGTAGCGATACATTAAATTCCACAGGTATATCCCCAAAACTAGGTATCTTGTAAGCACCTGGTCCTCTAGTATGAATTGCTCCAGTCGGCGAAAACATCATTTCTTCAAGCACGCACAATCCATAGCCTTGCATGAATCCTCCTTCGATTTGCCCGATGTCTATAGCTGGATTTAAACTGGACCCTAAAATAATAATAATTATTAATATATGTTTTGAATTCTCTTTTGAAAAATCAATCAAAACGTATAGAAAAAGTATTTTTTCTTTAGTCGATATTTTATGTAAATTGTAATTATTAAATTTCCCTTTTTTGTTTTTTGTAATAACATACCTAAATCCATGACAATATCTGTTCTCAGCACTTGATGATCTCCCGTTAAACAATCGATCTCAACTTCTGTTACTGCCGTGCCGTATACGTAGTAATCTTTTAACTGGCCGCTATTCGTTTCAAAGCTGTAACAAAGGTCTGGCGTTTTATAAAATCCTGTTGAAGACAAACTAATCCTCTCCAAATACGCAGCCTTAATCCATTCCTCCCATGTACTATTGGGGTATTTCTTTTTGATAGGTTCCAATCGTTTATTAATGGTTTCGCATGCATTCTGTAAATATCAACAGGTTAAAATTATTTATTTTGCTGCATCAACAATAGTATATGATTAAAATACCAAAATGATTATTTTATTCGATTATTGACTGCAGTAGGTATTTATAATTGTACTTAATTACCTAACAGTACTAAAAATACCGAAGGTTAAACAAAACAATTTTTTACCAGAATAGCCATTCCATTTAAGTCTGAACTTGCACTCCCTCCAGTTGTAGAAGTGTTTGGAATTTTATCCGTTGAGTTATCAATGGTGTGTATTTTACTGTGAGGTATACCTAAAGCTCTACTGGCTACTTGAATCATTTTTGTATGCAAACCTTGTCCCATTTCAACTCCACCATGCGTGAGAAGGACTGAGCCATCTTGGTAAATTAGTACTAAAGCTCCACCTTGATTAAAGAAGGCCATGTTAAAGGCAATTCCATACTGTAGAGGGACTACGCTTATTCCACGTTTCTTCCAGCGGTTTTCACTGAAACACATTGCATTCGAAAATTCAAAATATCTAAATCCCTTTATAATACTTACCTGTTATACTTCTCAACTTCTGTTTTTCTTCGAGCATATTCGGACGAATCCAAACATTGGTACCAACACTTTTGCAAATTACAGTCGGTTAACGTTTGATTGTAGTATAATACGTCTCCTTCTTGGTAAAAATTCATCTTCATCACCTCGAGAACATCCTTATTCAAGTACTCGGCAACCTCCCGAATCATAGTCTCCGCAACCAGGACGCTTTGAGGTGTGCCAAAACCACGAAACGCCGTATTCGATGGTAAATTCGTTTTACAGGAAAACCCTTGTACACGGACATTCGGTACTTTATATGCATTCGTTATATGAAATAAGGCCTGTTCTAAAACCTAAAAGAAATAAATTAAATGATAGTATGTAATTTAATATATTACGTTGACCAACAAAAGATAACTTTTTTATTTTTGTTAATAATCAGCTATTATGAGTAGTTTGCTCAACTATTACATCTAAATAGTTAAAACACTGCCAGTTTATTTATATTTATTATTTTAAATTTGAACATTATTTAAGTGCCAAAATTACACATATCTCATTTTAAGAGAACTTTCTTTATTTTATAAACTATTAATTCAAGTATATACCTACTTGTTTCTTGTCACTACGTGCTTTATACTAAATTCTATTCATATTTTTTTATATCTTGTATTTGTGTCTTTTGTTGAAGTATTATAGTATTTTTATTAAATTTAAGGTTATTAAACTAAAAAAAAGTACTTACAGCAATTGAATAATCAGTGGAATAACCAGCATTATTATAAACCAGCATGTCAACAGCTAACAATTGTCCGTCGCCATTAAAAGCCAATTTATATTTATACAAGAACGGATGTCTACCTCCGGTCATAACCATGTCTTCATCTCTATCTAGCATTGTTCTAACGGGCCTTTGGTACTTTCTGGCCACAATAGCTGAAATCACTGAAAGCACTGAGGTCCGATAATCCTTTCCACCGAAGCCACCTCCCAATCTTTTGATTTTAACAGTTACGCGATTTTGATGAACGCCCAAAGCTTTAGACACTAAATTCTAAAATATCAGAAAATAAATTATTTTTTTAGTAATACATATTCATATAAGCTATTAAATATTATATCTATTAATTTACATATTAAGCCTTGTAGTTTGATACTCACATTTATTTCTGCTGGATGTTGAGCCGCAGCAAATATCTCCATCTCACCATCCTCCTTCTTAGGAACAGCGATGACACTTTGAGTTTCTAAATAAAAATGCTCCTGATAGCCACTTCGGCACTCTCCTTCAATAACATGATCGGCAATTTTAAAGCCCTTATCAATATCACCGAATTCTATTTTTCTAACACTATCTGGAAAAATCGAATCGTGTTTGATTGCATCATCAATTGTCAGAATAACGGGCGCCAATTCTTCGTATTCAATCTTAACAAGTCTACTAGCTTTTTGTGCAATACTGTGATCATCGGCCACAATCACACCTAAGATTTGATACTGGCTAGTTACCGTCTTAGAAATGAAAATTTCCTCATCGGGAAATGCAAGACCTATTAGGTTTTTTTCAGGTGCTAAATCTTTAGCAGAAATGAAACCTTGGACACCTTCGCACTTCAATGCTTCTGTAGGATCTAACGAGAGGATATTGGCATATGGTTTTGAGGATAACACGAAGCCTAAACATACCTCATTTTCAAATTTTGGGATATCATCACAGTAAACAGCTTCCCCCGTTGCTTGTTTAAAAGCTGATAGATGTTGAATTGGTCTACCTATCGGATCATAAGGGCTCTGTTCTTTTGATACGACTTCAAAGTACTGAGAGCTCTTTGGAGTTTTGTTATGAAATCCATCTAATGCACTCTTGTATTTTGGATCTATGGGAATGTTTAAATCACATAATATTTTATAGAATGTACGGAAGAAAAAGCTAAGAGTTAGTGTTCTTCTGAATTGAATCATTCCTCCGGGTGCATTTGGAGGTAGTGGCAGATCTTCTATAAGATACGTAAATGACTTTTCTAAAGTATCATTATTCCACTTTAACCCAATTAGATTCTTTTCCGTATTTAATGCTCTTACAGTTGTAGGTGCCATACCGCCAAAGGCCAACTTTAAGTCGACAATTTTTAATGTCTCTTTTTCGATTGTAACACTCATAGCAGAATTAACAATTGCTATATCATCATATCTTCTTTTAGCCTGCTTATATGCATAGAAATGCTGGTTTTCGTTGGTATATGGAATTTTTATTGAAATTAATATTTCATCTGGATTTGCAATATTCGTTCGATATCCGGTAAAGAAGTTTTGATTAAAAACAACTATCCGTGTGTTTGTTTTACTCTGTAGTTTTAGTTCAATCTCCGCTGACATAAAAATAGGATTTAGGTCTGATATCGGACTTCCCGTCATTATATTACCACCAACGGAAGCAACGCTTCTTATTTGTTTACCTGCAAACCAATGCAACATATCAACGATAGATTTAAAAATACGTGTTTTATATGCAGGTTGTGTTTTAATTTGCGACACTAATATATCTTGCATTTCTTCAAGTGTTATAGAAGCACCTATATTGATACCATCATCTTGAACAGTGCATTCAATCATCTCTGGGATTAATGTTGGATGAATAATCACAGGATAGTTAAAGTGCTTGAATTTTACTTCAACACCCACTTCAGTGTTACCGACGACAAGTTTCGAGTGTGGGAATTCAGATTTTAATTCTAAGAGATCTTTTAGTTGAGTAGGTCGATACCATTTCAAACTTTTCCCTTTGAAGAATAAGTTTTGGAAATCCAGTGCGTCTGATAATTTTAATTCCGGTGGAAAAATAGGTTCCTGAGAGGGATCATAAGGTGTGAATTCGCTTGGATTGAACAACACTTCATCATCATCTAATTTCTTAGTATTCTTACAGCACTGATCACCCATTGCACATCCGTTGCCATTAATACTTGATAGAGCCGCAGCTGTCTGCATAACCTCCCAATCTTCCGTAAATGTTTTGTAGCCTTCAAGTATTGGTCTGTAACCTGTACATCTACATAAATTTCCTTGAAGGGCAGTTTCCATATCAATCATTTTCGGCTTGTCCTTTTGCCTTAGTAATGTGTACATAGACATCACGATTCCAGGGGTGCAGAATCCACATTGTGATCCATGCGATTTTGCTATCCTTTCTTGAACTGGGTGAAGTTTGGTGCTGGTTGATCCGATGCCTTCTACCGTAGTTACTGCTAATCCGTGCATGGAACATATTGGTGCTAAACAAGCATTTACTGGGAAATGACTGAAGTGGCATTATATTAATTGTTTGTAGATACGTTATAGTACATACTTACATAACTGTGTTGGTTTTCCTAATTAATTTTGAGACCATAACGGTGCAAGCACCGCAACCTCCTTCTCCACAACCTAATTTTGTTCCACATAACCTTACTGATACAATTAAGGATTATAAAATTATAAAATACTTTTCTCGGCCAAATTATATGTCTATCTATTAATTAATTTAATTTAATTAATAATAAGTGGTTGATTTTCAATGTTTTTTATTTAATCAACCACTTATTAATTAAATATAATATGGATTTTCAACTAAGCGCCTCGTCAAGCAGTTAATTAATATAAGTCTCTTTATGAAATAATAAATTAAAAGAAGGAGACAGTAGCATGTGTTAATTGCCTATTACTTAATGAATAATTAATTAGCATTCTTTTATGTCTAAAGGAAAGGAATAAATTGTGATGTAATATAGGGTCCATTTCTCATATAAACCTCTTCATCAATATTACATCTATTATTGAGAACACCACTAGCGTGATAACACTATCACATCCTAGTTTAACGGCCGCTGGTGGATAAACAGTCAACAAGTAGTTTCTAAAATTGCATTATCTCGACTTTGTAAATAACATTATTTACTGGATTTATGAGGCTGTTACTTGTTGAAACTCCATATCACTTAATAAGTACTGACACACATTTTTGAAACCATATACTGTGTCAGTATTTTATTAAGTGAAATAAAAATTTTGTATTTATTTGTTACTGGAGATATTTTGAATTATTTTTGAATTCTTATTAAATGTTTAAAGTTTATTTATATAGTGTTTAGCGACTTAAATAATTTATTGCATTCACAACGTCAGTGAGAGTTTATTTTTTTTTAATTTGAATCACACAGTATGCTACTAAAAACAATATATTTTATTGTGTGGTAATTCATTTCTTAATCAAAACGACTCAACTTCAGTTGTCGCAGTAAAAATATGGAACGGCATAATTTTAATGCTACAACCTCCTTATGGCCATGCCATGTGAGTTTGTGATCGAGACAAATACCCAAGAAATTTGATGTAGTTTCTTTGGACATGTCCGATCGGAGAGAAAATGTAATATTGACTGTCTTTGTTGCATTCAAGGATAGCCTATTTGTCACAAACCAATTAACGATATCAGTTTGGCATCTTTTGTGTTCCTCAATTACATCCACAAGGTTAACTGATTTGTTTATAAATGTGGTGTCATCAGCAAACTGTGAGTGAGATTTGCTGATATAGAACTCAGATCATTAATGTATAATGAGAATAGAATAGGTCCCAGTATAGATCCTTGAGGTACCCCATACTTCAAATAAGTTTCATCAGATAGTTGGTAATTGACAATAACCATTTGCTTCCTTTGATTTAGGTAAGATCTGATTAGACGGCAGCTACTCGGATGAAAATTATAAAAGTATAGTTTTCGCAAGAGAATATCGTGATCAACGCAGTCGAACGCCTTACTAAGGTCCAAGAATGATGAGACAGTGTGCATACCTGAAATACTGCATTCATCCTATATCAAGCAGATTGATAAAATATATAACCAAGGCATCTACAACAATGCATCTTCCTGATTGTGTGTTTATAGAAAAAGTTCTCATAATAAAATGCGTGCCAAATATTCTACCGTCTACCTCCCTAAACAATAACCGTGCAGATTTAAATTAAATGCTATTAATTGAGGATACTCAAATTTCGAAACTAGTTTTTTTTATATAATTTAGTTTAAAGGAAAGTCTAATGAGTGCGATGAGACTCGACTGGCAAGGTACAGAATATAGATTCGGTCAAACGCAAACCAAAATGTTTAAGATGGGATTGTTCAGTGAAGTACCGACTTCACAAGATAGGTAAAGTGGACAACATCACTTGTAGACTATGTGGATTGGCAGAGGAACTGGACTAGCCCAAACAGAAGAAATGGCTATATAACGAAAAAACGGATCAGGACATGGCCTCCCAGAAGTTAATTGACCATACCAAAGAATTTCTGGGAACATACTAGTAGTATTATAATATAATAAATTAACACAGTTTTGAGATTTTAGTTTGTTATTGATAATGTTCAGATTGTGATCGAGAATAAGTGAAGTAAGGAATACACCCAGTGTTATTTGGTTATATTATTCAAAACACCTCACGTAAACTCAAATAAGTTTTCATAATTGACAATGTATATATAGTCTGTTCGTTGGATCTTTCGTCGTACGTCACAAACTATCGCTTCAAAAAACGACGAAAGTTTTACAGTGCGTTCTTTTTCAAACGCATTTGGTTTACTTTATCAGACTGAATGTTTTTGCGTCGTTTCTCGAAGCGATAATTTGTGACGTACGACGAAAGATCCAACGAACACACTATATGTAAGTATTTATATGATCAATTGTTGATGATCATTAACAAAAGTGAAAAACATAGCGTGAAAGTTATATGTATGTTCTTTTTCTTGAATTGTTTGTGCATTTTGTTAACCTACATATAAGTTATTTTATATAACATATGTTAGATATAGGTTATCTATAACAGGTTATTATCTAATCTTAAATATTTTGCAGGTAAAATGATATATATATATATATATATACAACGTGTCCACGTAAGTATGCAACAAATGGGAAATTTTTTTATTATTAATTTCTCAGAAAATTTTATTCTTTATAAAAGTTGGTGCTTGATCTTAAACATACAAAAAAGTCAAAACAAATGAAATTAGACGCTATATTAGCAAGATATTGAAAATTTTTTATAACTTTTGCACTTTTTAAGCGAATTTTATCAAGTATTCTTAGTTTTGACGTATCTGTCATTAATATTTATTATTAATAAATAATTAATTAATAATTTATTAAGAGTTGTTGTCTCCTAAATTATGGCAGAGCGATTAACTTTACAAGACAGAGCAGAGTTGGTGCTAATATAATAACTATAAAACCTGCAGAGAAGCAGCTGATATTTTTAACGACAGGCGCCTCAAAAGAGAATCAGTTACTCACAGATGTGAAAAATATGGAGAATTCGTTGGACATCTTGCAAAGCGTGGTTGAAAATCCTTAAATATCTGTTAAAAAAGGCGCTAGAAGTTTAGGATTGGGAAAATCAACAGTACATAAGGTAATAACGGCAAAAAAGTTTATTTTAACCAAGATATGTTGAAACTTTGCAAGAACATGATTGCGATATTTTTTCTGAATTTTGTTTCATGGTACAAGTTGAAATAGAAATTAATATTACATTTCTTAAGAAGATCCTGTTGACGGATGAAGCTACATTTACTACAAATGGTATAGTTTCATCACAAAACTGTCGGTGGTGGTCAACAAAAAATCCAGCATTCTGAATTATCTGAAAAAATCAATATTCTCGAAAAATAAATGTTTGGTGTGAAATATTATAGGGCCCTACATATTTCGGCAAAGTTTAAATTCAGAAAGATATTTAGAATTTTTAAATATAAAATTGTACAATGAATTTGACGTTTCTATGGGCAACAAGAAATTCTCTTTGGTTTATGCAGGATGGGTACCTGGGTGCTCGTGTCGAAGTTGAATATTTAAATGAACAATTTAATGAGAAATGGATTGGAAGACATTCAAGATTTCCATGGCCTGCTCGCTCACCCGATCTAAATCCACTTGATTACTTTTTATGGGGGTGGTTCAAAACATAGTTTATTCCGAAAGGCCTTTTTGAAATTTAGAGGATTTGGAAAATACAATTAGAAATGGTATAAAATATTTAAATAATCATTCCAATATTCTTGAAAATGTAATCAGAGATTTTAACAGAAGAACAAAAAACCGTATGTCATTTGTTTTGTCTTTTTTGTATGTTTAAGATCAAGCACCAACTTTTATAAAGAATAAAATTTTCTGAGAAATTAATAATAAAAAAGTTTCCCATTTGTTGCATACTTACGTGGACACGTTGTATATACACGTTGTCCCCTGATATTTTGAATATGGGTAATGTAATGTGTGTATTGTATCTCGACTATTATTATTGGTTGCTATGGTTCTTGCTGCAATATGCATGTCAATTTGACTTACATAGTTTCAAAATGTTAACAGGAATTTTATGATCGTCTGGAATATTGTTTGGCTCAATAAAGAGATGTTTTCGAACATTGAATAAGATTAACATTGTAGTTATTTGTTATTCGTTACGTCAGATTGTGTAAATATGTTTCATTTTAATTCCCTATTTTATTACAAATTAGAAATTACTGATTATTTCCCGTTGGTCAGTTCATTAAAATACGTCACGAGCGTGGTAACTAAGTAACAAGTAACGAATTTAAATGCCCGTATTCAAAATTTCAGGGGACAACGTGTATATATATATTTATATTTGCTAATAATATTTCCATAAAATTAAATTCAGTAGACTCAATCAAATATATTAAATAAAATAAGTTACTATATATTAGTATATATTATAAAAATAGTAATTAATATAATTTCAAAAAAATTTACTACTTAATATTCAATATTATAGATATTTACTAGAGAAATTTATTCTATAACAAAGCTCAATTAATCAATTAATTCTAAATTATTGTTTTGTTGTTAATAGCAACCACCGATCGGTTTCAACATTTTTTTGGATCTCAGAAAAGTAACGCAGTTATACATGGAAACAGAATTTTACTTAAAGTTTTGACCTTCGAGGTATTCGTAAGCAAATGTAGTGGAGCGATTTAGACATTAGATTTATTTTACATGAATATTTAAAACAATAATACAATCTAATCGTACAATTAATATTAATACAAATACAATGATATTTTCAACAAGAAAAGTTGTAGTAAACTTTATTTCTTCAATTTTATTTAATGATTAAAATATTAAAGTCTACGTTTTCTTTCTGCAAATCGATATGATAATAGAAATCCTAACCCATTTGATGACAACCAAAGAGTACTTACGTGTAAAATTAATATATTAAGTTGAAATGATTTAATGGAAAGGATACATTTTTTCCTCAAATATTGAAGTAATGTCCATTCTGGGTCAACATCAGGGTCAATAACCTAGATTAATTGAACGTTCTCTCATTATACGTATAAATATTTATATAAAGAGTTATAACATTTTAAATACCTTCTTTCCATTCACGAAAAATATTAATGTTGACTGTGTTATTGGTATCATTATGCCACTTTGGTCATCAGAACGGTACTCACTTTCAAAATGTTCTGTACACTGTCACTGCTGTGGAAACACTAAATCCCACGTTGAACGCAGTTGTTTTTATTTATATAATATGTTGTAACATGCGCACTAAAGCACCTTTCTGGTTATGATTTCATATTAGTAAAGACTAACATTTAGTCGATTATATCTTGATGTCTACATCATGTTAGAAGAAAGAGAAATTTTTAAGTGTTGGTACACTAATTAAGTGGTATGTCAAATCCCAAAATTTGTTCCGCTTCAGGAATAATTTATGACTTGTTACAAATGTTTCTCGTGGTTTGTCACATCTTTTACCTGAAAAGTGTACACTTTTATAATAGTGCACACAAGAAAATAAAAACAATTTTTATAAGAACTTTTTTGCAATTATTAATTTTTTACGCGATTGAATTTTTTAAGCCGAAAACTTAAATCGCATTTATTATTTCGGATATTGAAATTATTTTTATCAGCTCCATTACAACACTTCCAGCATTATGTAACGACTAATATTTTCATTTCATTATTATAATTTACCTCATTCTCCATGCTAAACAAAAACAAACCTTGTAATTTTGTGATAAAATAATAATAGGTACTTTGTGGAACGAATGTGAGAAATATAAATATTTAACATTACATACCTGCCTAATACAATAGAGTGTGATTTATTACATATCTTACATCACATCCCCATCAAGCTATAGATACGGCTTTAATCACGTTTATACAATTTGAACACTTGTTTTGTACATAAAAAATGTGTGCCTTCCAAAGTTATTTTTAGTCCAAG
This sequence comes from Ontholestes murinus, assembly GCA_963969525.1. Classification (NCBI taxonomy): domain Eukaryota; kingdom Metazoa; phylum Arthropoda; class Insecta; order Coleoptera; family Staphylinidae; genus Ontholestes; species Ontholestes murinus. The sequence goes on from OZ018389.1 coordinate 28,135,271, forward strand.
ATAACGCCAAGTTACTTATATGTATTAACAATGGGAATATTACCATACTCAAATAGGACATAATCCAGTAAAGAGTCTGAAATCAGCAAATAATGCAAACTGATATTTATTGACTGAGAATTAATTTGATATTTGTTATCAGGTCAAGCTATAACTGACCTAATAGCAAATATCAAAAGGTTATTCTCAGTCAATACCTCTTAGGGTTTTATTGTTATATTAAATTTGGTTTTCGTGAATGGTTTTTCTGTCTGTATAGTAAGTTTGCCCTTGTGTTGAATTTTAAATATATTAGAGGTTAACAAATTTCCTGCTTCTTCTATTATTTTATTAGAAATTACTCTACCAACATCTGACCAATTGGAAATATTTTTCATGAATTTCTACACAATAATTAATCGATAAAAGTTTAGCTTTTTCTTTTAGTTTACGTTTGGTAGTTATAGCAATTTTATATATTTAAGAAAATTATTATTACTTTTGTATTCACTAAGGCTATTTTATCTTTTTGATTAAATTAGTATGTGTTTGATAATGACACGCTAAATTTGTCGAAACTAGTCACAATAAAAAGTTTTTAAGTTATAAAAACAAAGCTATCGTGTTTTATTCAATTTATAATAGGAAGCTTAAAAAAAAGTCAGTAGGTATCGATGAGATCCCTGTAAACATTATTAAATATTGTGCCAATATAATAACTAAAGCAATATGTAATATCATTAATTCTTTTTTAGAAAGAGGTTGTTTTCCAGATTTATTAAAAATTGCTGTATTAAAAACCTCTCTTTAAAAAAGAAAATATAGATGATCTTGACAGTTATAATAAGTTTAGTAACGGTATTTTCTAAAATCTTTGAGATTCTTGTTTTTAATCGTGTTACGTGCTTTCTAAATTCACACAACTTAATAAATCCTAACCAATATGTTTTTTTTTTAAAGGTTAGAGTATCGAAACAGCTATATATAAGTATACATTAAACATACTTGAAGCATTGGAGAAAAAAGAGTTGGTTTGTGGAATGTTTTTAGATTTATCTAAAGCTTTTGATTGCATTAATCACAACATCTTATTAAATAAACTGCATAATTATGGAATTCGTGGAACTGCAAACCGTTGGTTTGAGTCATATTTAAATGGACGAAAACAGCTGGTTTCTCTTGACAGTGACGGAGTTTCTCTCACGTCTAATACGATGGACATAGAGATGGGTGTTCCCCAAGGTAGCATTCTTGGGCCATTACTCTTTATTATCTATATAAATGATTTTGGCAATCAAATCAATGTATACCATAAATTATGCAGATGATACAAATTTGTTGATTGTGTAAATGCACTACAGTCAGCAAATAATTGGTTTCGAGAAAATCAGGTACTTTTAAATTCATGTAAAACAAATACAATCATTTTAAATGCAATGAACGTCCCGAAATACCACTAACAATAAATCATATTAACGACACTCTTACAACCCTTACTAAGTTTTTAGGCTTATATATTGATTAATGTTTACATGACTATTGTAAACATTAATCAATTAATCATGTCGCATATACGTGTAAACGGCTTAGTTCGGTTTGTTATGCAATAAGAGTTCTTAGTAAAACAGTTGATGTAGAACTTTCAAAAATGGTCTATTTTGCAAACTTCGTATCGATATTAAAATTCGGTATAATTTTTTGGTGTAAGTGTAAACACTGAAAGAATATTTTTATTCTTCAGAAAAAGATACTTAGACTTATATTCGGCCTGCGTACGCGAATATCGTGTAGAGGTTTGTTTAAAAAAATAAATTGCTTACCTTCACGGGAATATATATTCTAGAATGTCTGAAATTTAATTTTAAACATCCCATCTATTTTAAAGACTGTTATTCAAATCATATATACAATACAAGGCATAGATATGATTACGTATATCCAGTCCATAGGCTGAATCTTACCGAAAAACATCCCTCATATGTATGCAGAAAATTGTTTAATAGTTTACCTGATTACCTAAAAAATTTTAAAGACTATAATGTGTATAAGTTACACATTTTTAACTTTTTATGTGAAATGGAGCTATAACTTATTAGAGTTTTACGACTATGCCAAAACCATAAAATAATATTACCTTCTTTTTTTGTTGACTTGTTTTCTGTATGTATGTATTACCTTTAGAAAATAAATGTATATTATTATTATTATTAATATTGGGAGCACATGGTAACCCTTGTAGTTCTGACTAACTCGCGAAATTCCTTCTAATCCGCTTTTTTTATACCATCCTTTAAAATTCTTTAAACCCAAAAATATTTATCAATTTAAAAAATACAAATAAATATATATACAATATTATGGTTGATTCCTGAGGCTTCTACCTCGTTATACAGTCGAATATAAATGAAAAAATATATACAATATCTTTATATATTTTTACAACGTTTATACACTGTCTGGGCTGTTGACCATAGATCTTACTGCCTTGTCATAAATGCAAAAAAACTGTGTAGAAATTGAAGCTAGTTAAATAGAACTGTCCAGATAATCTGATCTAATGAATCGGTGAAGAGTATTTGTGGGGTTTTTATATTTTATAATTTTTATTGATTTATTTTTCAAAATCCTACTTATTTCAATAGATTTCAGAATTATTGCACTAAATGACTACATTTATTTCCAGTACTAAAATGCAATTTTTATTTCTCAAGGATTTGGCTTGCATCAGTATTGTCACATATTTCGCTTTCAATTGAAATTAGTGATAAACCAACAAATCTTTCTTGGGATATCGTTGATCTCAAATAAGTTTTGATTAACTTCAATTTCGAAAAGGAGCGTTCACTACTAGCTACGGAAACAAGAAGTGTAAATAAAATTTTTATTGCAATTGTCAAATTTGGAAAAGCAGAATCTAAATTATTATCAAATATAAATTGAAGATGATAAATAAAACATTTGGGTTTTGAGAATTTACACAATTACCTATATAATGAAATTTCACCAAGTAAAAGCCTCATCAATAAAATATATAAATTGTCTATTATTAAAAGAATCTTCTTCGCGGCAAATATGTAAATTTGTGTCCCTAAAATCTTAATTTCATTAAACAATTCTGCTCCAGAAATGTCTTTCTTCTTCGCGAAGTAAGAAAATTTGCAAATCATTGCATTTTAAAGTGGCGTCATCTGTACTACAAATAATATTCAAGTTTGTTAAAAAATTAAATTTTTCTGCATGTTGGGATAATAAATTAAATATTTCTGTTATGGAATTAATGACTGTATCTAAAATTGTAAAACAGAATGAAATTTTAAATTTGATTTCTGGATCATTTGGTGTCTCATCTCTTGCTTCATAATCAAAAATTCTTTTTTTTCCGTCTTCAAATGGATTTTTCTTCAAATTCGGGAGAAATGTCTAATAATTCAGGTAAATCTTTTTCTGTAATTAAAATATTTTGAAAATTGTCATCTGATCGGTAGTTTTGATGATAAGTGATTAATTTATCAAATCCTTTTGTTGCATCATTTAAACGTTTACTTGGATTTTAGAGCATTTTGCTAACGACGTTTATCCGTGATAGTATATCGCACCAAATTATTATGGAGTAAACCAATTCAAAATCTTTAATTTTGAAAGCTAACGATTGGGCTTCGCATTTGACGTTATTATCAAAATTATTACTCTCAAATATGTCAATAAATGCATCCAAAATCAGTTCAATACTAAACCGTAAGGGTTTCAGTACTTCAACTTTAAACTCCCATCTACAAGGTGGCGCAAAAGTAAGGTCATAGTTTGAATTGGCTGCCATTTTGTTATAAATGGAAAAAAGGAGCTCTATTTTCATCAAAAGTTTATTTCAAAGTGTATTATTGGTTACATTACTTGGAAAAAAAATATATCGCTCAAATGGCCACCTCCCGAGTTGATGCATAATTGCGCTCGTTTTGCGGCATTTTGAATTGTTGCTCGCAAAACATCTGGCTCCAAATTGGCGATTTCTTCTTCAATATTAGCTTTCAAGTCTTTTAAGGTTGTAGTAAACGCGAGATTTTGAAAAGCCCCAAAGGAATAAGTCTGGTGCTGTTAGATCTGGCGATCTGGTCAGTTCAAATCTCCAAAACGGGAGATCACTCGACCTAAAAAATGGTGTCTCAAAATCTCCATAGTTACCCGAGCTGTGTGAACGGTTGCTCCGTCCTGTTGAATCCAACAATGATCGAAACCCAATGCAGCTACTTGCGGCAAAACAACTCATTTAGTATCTGCCTGTAACGCTCGTCATTTACGGTTATGGCGGTGCCATCGGCGTCTTCAAAAAAATAAGGACCAATCACTTTTTCACTGCAAATGCCGCACCAAACAGTCACTTTGAGGGGATGCAATGGATCTTCTTGCATTACATGTGGATTCTCTGTGTAATTGTGTTGTGATCAAAGAATAACTCATCAAGGTCTAGCTGTGATGGCCTGAATTAAAATTACAAAAAATGGCTTTGTTGCAAGCGCCAATATTGTGACTGGACGATTATTGGAGATAAAACATAGAACTGGTTGATCCAACTGCTTTGATGTTGGGCTTCGGGCTGTTAAGGAACTCATAGAGAGAAGTTCCGTTCTTATTTGTGTCCCTGCTACCCCAGCCAAGCACATGGTCCTTAAGTATCAGTTTCATAGAGTGTTAATAAACCAACATAATATATAACAAACCGACGTTGGTTTTAACAATAATTGTAATATGAATATCACTTTCGTGCATGAAAAGTTCAAACTAACGTTTTCATTTGTGAAGCCCTTTCACATTCCAAAAGGAGAGACGAAGGAATTCTATGGGATTACCAAGAGACCAAAAAAATAAACATGGGACTTGGGTTTATACATTTTTGCATGCACTTGAACCAATTTTTCAAGTACTTTTTCCACTGGAAGTTGAGTGCCAAATCAATTCGACATTTTCAGTTCTCGACTGAGTCGCTTGTTTGAAGTTGCATATTTAACATTTAATGAACACTATTAATTTAAACAACACAACACGACTCGAGTTTCGACGTCTTGTCGTTATTATCAAGTGAATTTTTGCAATTTCTTATTTATTTGGTTATAAAAGTATAAAATAAATTTGCATTTTAAAACAAATTATTTATTAAAATAATGTTTCATATATTTGAAACACTTAAAATACATTTATGTCAAATAATTAAGATTCGAGCATTTATTCATTCACACAAACTAATAAAATAAATACTGTTTAAAAATCCTACCCAATAAATTGAGGAAAATTAAAAAAAAATCTAGTTTTTACAAGAGCAAGAGCTCTTAATGACATAGACAATACCACATTACAAACATCCCTAGGTTTAAGCGGAAACCGCCAATTTGTTTAATATTTATAGTTTCTAATTTTTCATATTCTTTTAATTTAATTATTATAGATCTGCTAAGGTCAGCGTTTAATACTTAGACAGATCTAGGACGTTCAACTAATATTTGTGATTGTGTGAAGTTTACGAAGGTAAATGAAAAAAACAGACTTTTTATCCTCACGATTACGTTTCATCATCCTTTCATAAACGAATTCCGATAATGTTCGCAGGTATACAATCAGATCAACTTATAATTTCTATAGGTTGTTTTTTGAACATCTCACTCCGAGGAATGTTTCCAGCTGGTGTCGTAGAAATACTAAGCAGGTGAGAAAAGTAAACTTCTTGAACTTTGCGGAAATTTTGATAGCCTGTTGCTGCTCTTTTTAGCTGAAATTGAGCACTGAAACTTCAATAATTGGTATTCACAAAGTATTAGGAGAAGTGTCATCCGAAATGATAAGCTGTAAAAATGTCTAACACCGGACACCCATCCCATCTTCTTTTGGAATGCGAATGAATTTCAAAGTCATGCTCGTGATCGAAACTAAGCTCACGTCTGGTGCCCAGAGTTCCAGGATACACCACATTTTTATCAACTTTCACAGGCTATTTGTAGAGTCTACAAGCAACAAAACAAGTTCTAACTACCATTTAATATATATAATGCCTTCAAAAATATTTATTTAGTTTAATAGAAAAACAAATTTTTTTGTGTCTTAACATTTTCTGGTCATATATCGTCTATAATTTATTGTTTGTCATTAATATTTGCTACCAAGTATTTATTACCTGACAATCTGTAATCCGTCTCGCATATATCTGTCACCTCTCTGTTATTAACTGTCACTTGTCATCTATCTATATATTCTTTAAGGGCCTCAAAAACATTTATTGCTAGCATCTAACATTTATTTCCAAAAGTTTATAAAGTTTCTTAACAAAGTAATTAGAATTTTTTAACCTTAGCCTTCTAGTTTCTTATAAAAAAAACAAAATTTCCTAATGACTTCTAGCTACATGTCAACTGTCATCAGCTGTCATTTAATATTTATTTATTTATTTATTTAACGGAAGCCATTTCAGAAATACATAAAATACAATTGTTTTCTGTTATCTATTATCTAACATAAACCATATGTCCACTAATTATTATCTGTTACATGTAATCTGTTATCTGTTATATTATTATTTATCATCTATCATCAGTTTTAGTTTTGAAACATTTTATTGATTTTATTTTTATAGATCACTTAGAATCTATTATCTAATAAATCGTTTGATGTGTCATATTAGATCTATTGTATCTATAGTATAATTATTGTTAATTCTATAACTCTAAACTATTTCCAGAAGCAAGTCTATTTTACTTACATCAAATATCATATCTCATCTGTCATCTGTCAATAAACGAGAAAATAGTTAAATATTTTAATTTTTAGGTATAAATCCCCTGCCATTTGTCAAGCTTTTTAATATCTGTTATCTGTCAAACATCATATTTTATTAAGAAAGCTATAATTTTGCAAAAAATAACTTTGAGTAAATCTAAAAATCAAAACCTTTAACTTTTATTTTTAGATTTTCTATCAATCAATCATTATCTGTCATCTGTTTCATGAAAATAGCTAAATATTTTGTTTTAAAACTAACTCCTCTGTCATCTGTCAAGTTTTCTGTTCGCTCTTATCTGTTAAAATCATATTTCTTTAAAAAAAGCTAAAATTTCGCAAATAAAAACTTTGAATAAATCTAAAAATCAAAACCTTTTATTTGCATTTCTCGTTTGTAATCTATCATCTTAGATCTATTATCTTCGCTGTCCTGAGTGTGTTTTGACAGATGACTTAATGACATAAGATGTCATTATGTCATCTGTCAATAAAACAAAATCTATTATTTCGAGAAAATAGCTAAATATTTTGTGTTTAAAAAAAATCCTTTGTTATCTGATTTTTGTTCTCTCTTATCTGTCAAAAATCATATTTCTTTAAAAAAATCTAAAGTTTCGCAAAAAAACTTTGAGTAAATCTTAAAATCAAAACCTTTGACTTTTATTTGCATTTTTCGTTTGTAATCCATCATCTTAGATCTATAACAAACGGGAAATGTAAATAAAAGTCAAAAGTAAGCCGGTAAGATGCCTTTATGTCATCTGTCATTTGCCAATAAACCAAAACCTTCCATTTCAAAACTTTCTAAATATAAAATTTTTAGCAACAAATCACCTGTTATATGTCATCTGTCATGATGTCATTTTAAATTAGTGATGATGACAAATGGCAGGTGATTTGTTGCTGAAAATTTCATATTTATAGGATTTCTGTCCATCTCATCTGTCTTTAAAGAAAAGGAAAATTTTGCAATGAAAAATAAATTTAAAAATTATAACTCAAACCTTTAACTTTTATTCCTAATTTTTATTTATAATCTATGATCTTAGATCTAATATCTGGTAATTATTAACTGAACACTAAGTGAATTTGACATTTTGAATTTTGGCATCTATCATTTGCCAATATATCTGCATCAATATTTATTTCATTTTAGATTTTGCTGGAAACATAACGCATATTAGTGATTAAAATAAAGCATATATGTAGGGTGGGTGGGTGGCCACTATTCCACCCTTCAATCAGCAAAACATACGCTTCTGTTTTCTTAAAGGAACATACAAAACATATTACTCTTAAGAGTTATTTTTTTTAATTACATCTTTCCTAATGTTTTACTAGTTGGATAAAGACCACCCACCCATATTATTTATACAGTTAAACCTTAATTGATCACAGGTTGTTACGCCAAAAAACTGTTGATGTTTTTTTTACTTTAGTGTAAGTAAAAAAACATTTCATCTTTTCTGTCATCATGGTCATTTATTTTTTTTTTACAAAAAAGTATAGAAGAAAATAGAAACCTTTGTCTTTTATCTTAATTTCACGTTTGTAATCTATTTCCAAAAGAATTACAGGAACTTAACGACGTCTTGTGACATCTGCCATTTAATAAACCTAAGTCTGTTATTTTGAGAAACAAAAAGCTAGAGTTTCAAAATCTTTGATTCTTGGTAACGTCTACCATCGTGTTATTTAATATCTTTTAAAACACTAACATTTTTTCAAAGAAAATTAAAACCTTACTAATTACAACTTTTTGAGTTTTATTTTCATTTTTCGTTTGTAATCTAGATTTATTATCCGGTAATTAATAACTGTCATTTGATTTTAGAATAATTAGGATATCTTAACGATATCTTTTGTCATCTGTCTTTTGCCAATAAACCTAAGTCTGCTGTTTCAAAAAAAATACAGCTGCAATCTCTTAATATCTTTTTAGTTAAACAAACATCTTTCATCACGACCTTTTGTGATAGAGTGAATGATAATAATATATTTTGGTGTAAAACCGGCTTACTATGTTTTGGGTGTAAAACCGGCTTTATGTGTATGTGCGATTAAATACTTTTGTACCCATTATTGTATATCTTAGAGTGTGTCGGAAAATAAACAGTTGTGAGTTGTCAGTAGAAAAAAGTGTATCATTGCATTCCGAGAACCACAAATTATTTAATATTGAGCAATACTAAGTTAAGTTGTAGCAATTGGCGACGAGGATATAAAAAACAGAATAACTAAATATTAAAAATGTCGATTGGACGTATAAGTGAATTTGAACTAGGAGTTAAAAATTGGTCGACGTACGTAGCACGCTTGGAACAATATTTCAAGGCTAACGATGTAGCGGACGACAAGAAAGTGGCCATCCTGTTAACAGTGGTAGGCGATGAAACCTATGAATTATTCATTAATCTATGTGACCCTAAGAAGCCAGAAGAATTAGGTTATAAAGGGTTAGTGAAAAAATTAAAGGATCATTTGGAACCGACGCCATCCACAATGGCGGAAAGATACAAGTTCCGGACGCGTAAACAAGAAAATGGCGAGACAATTGCGCAGTACATGACAGCGTTAAAAAGTCTTGCGAAGACGTGCGAATTTAAAACGGAACTGGAAGACCATTTGAGGGATCAGTTTGTATATGGAATCCAGAATGAATCAATTAAATTGAGACTTTTCTCTGAAACTGCCTTAACATACCAAAAGGCAGTCACACTTGCAATAAATTTGGAACGTGCCGAAAGTGATTCCCAATTGGTGGAAAAATCATCAGTTCATTACTGGAAAAGGGAACCGAGTATGCAGCCAAGCCGGGGAAGAGGTCAGCGCGGCAGTGAGTTTTCATCAGCGAAGCGGGATGGAAACCGGCAGCGTGGACGAGAACTCCGTCGTCGGCAGCGCAGCAACTTACGCATCAGCGGGACTGTTTTTTCAAACGGGCCGTGTGTCATCAGTGCGGTAAGAGTGGGCACATAAAATCAATGTGTAAATTTAAGAAAAGTCAAGGATGTAATAAGTCACATCATTTTCTAAGTCAAAATGAACGCGAAAACTCAGATTCAGATGTAAATGTATTCAACATTAGGGCGAATCAAGGACCTATAAGGGTAATCGTTGAAGTAGATGGAGTTATGTTAAATATGGAAGTGGATACAGGATCCGCAATATCAGCTATATCCGAAGAAATGTATAAAAGGTATTTTAAGCATCGGGCAATTCAAACTAATTGTGGTAATTTTAAATCATACAGTGGGCACACAATTTCCGCAAAGGGTTTTATTGAAGTAAATACTAAATATAATGGAAAAATATTTCCGAATCTAAATTTATTTATAATTCCTAAGGGTGGGCCTCCACTTTTGGGCATACAATGGATTTCAGTTTTTAAAATTTCAATTAATCATGACTTAACAATATGTAACATGACAAGAAACACATTGTCGCAGGATATAAATAATTTAATTGCTCAATACCAGGAAGTATTCAATGACGGTTTAGGAACTTTTACGGGATATAAGGCAGACTTAATTTTAAAACAAGATAGTGCACCCGTTTTTTGTCGGGCGCGTTCTTTGCCTTTTGCGCTACAAGAAAAGGTAGAAAATGAATTAAATAACTTAACAGCAGTAGGAATCATTTCTCCTGTTGACTATAGCGAATGGGCTACCCCCATTGTACCTGTAATTAAAAAGGACGGAAATGTTCGTTTATGTGGAGATTTTCGGGTGACGGTAAATCCGAGTTTGCACGTAAACCGATATCCCTTACCCAAAATAGAAACAATTTTTGCTAATCTTTCCGGAGGTGTTTTATTCAGTAAAATTGATTTATCGCAAGCGTATGCCCAAGTTGAACTAAATGAAGAATCACGAAGGGTCGTTACAATCAATACGCACAAAGGTTTATTTACATATAATAGACTACCCTATGGAATATCCTCAGCACATGGAATTTTTCAAAAAATTATAGAGCAATTATTTGTAAATATAAAGGGTGTCGCGGTTTTTCTCGATGACATTTTGATCACCGGCAAAGATGTAAATGAACATTTAAATAGTTTAAAACTTGTGCTGGACAAATTGAAAGAATTCGGATTACGAGTTCGGCGCGATAAATGTAAATTTTTTCAAACAGAAATTTCGTATTTAGGATATACTATTGATGCCAAAGGTTTGCATAAATCGAAAGAAAAGGTAGAGGCAATTTTAAATGCTAGAAATCCAATGAATATTACAGAATTAAAATCTTTCTTAGGCTTAGTAAATTATTATGCGAAATTTATTCCAAATCTTAGTTCAAAATTATACCCTTTACATCAATTACTGAAGAAAAATAGTAAATGGAATTGGTCACGAGAATGTGAGCAAGCTTTTAATAATATAAAAAATCATATGGCTTCACCGAATTTTTTAGCTCATTATAATGCTAATTTACCATTAACTCTTTCTTGTGATGCGAGTTCGTATGGATTAGGAGCCGTGTTAGCTCATACTTACCCTGATGGGACAAGCAAGGTAATTGCATATGCATCACGGTCTCTTACAAAAAATGAAGAAAATTATGCACAGATCGATAAGGAAGCCTTATCTATTATTTTTGGTGTTAGACGTTTTCATCAGTATTTATATGGAAGATTTTTTACACTATATACCGATCATAAACCTTTGTTATCGATATTGGGTTCTAAAAAGGGCATTCCGAAAATTGCCGCGAGTCGATTACAAAGGTGGTCTATAATACTAGCTGCTTATCAGTATACAATTAAATATGTAAATTCTAAAGATAATTGTGCAGATGCCTTATCTAGATTGCCAGTAAAAATTAATACAGTCAATAATAAAGAGCTAGGACATTTGTTATACATTCAAAATTCTGTAAATTTAAATTACAAAATAGTAGCGCATGAAACCAAAAATGATATCAAGTTAAATAAAATTTTTGGTTGGTGTTTACACGGCTGGCCAAATCAAGTAACTTCTGAAGAAGATAAGCCATTTTTTTATAGAAAAGAGCAGTTGCATATCGAACATGGTTGTTTGTTTTGGGGATATAGAATTATAATTCCTGCAAGATTACGTAACATGGTTTTAAATGAGTTACACTCTTCACATTTAGGTGGAAATAAAATGAAATCCATTGCCAGGTCATATTTCTGGTGGCCTAACATGGATAAAGAAATTAAATATATTTGCGCAAATTGCAAAATTTGTAACAATTTTCGACCGAATCCCACAAAACATTTCGCGTCATGGCCAGTGCCGGATAAACCATGGTCGCGTATTAATGTCGATTTTTTGGGTCCATTGTATGGAAATAAATATTTAATTCTAACTGACGCATATACAAAATGGTTAGAAGTTTTCAAATTAAATAAAACTTCTGCGGATATGGTGATAAAGTGCTTAAAATCTCTTTTTGCACGCTTTGGTTTAGTGGACACCATTGTCTCCGATAATGGTCCGCCATTTACTTCAACCCAATTTGAAACATTTTTAGAACAAAATGGTATAACTCACAAATTTTCACCTCCATATCATCCCGCGAGCAATGGAGCCGCAGAAGTGAATGTAAAAACAATAAAATTAACATTGAAAAAAGCATTTTTAGAGAAAAAGGACTTAGATTCCGCCGTTATAAAGTTCTTATTTGATTATAGAATTGCTAAACATTGTAGTACAAATGAAACTCCCGCAAAGTTAATGTTTGGTCGCGAACTTAGAACACGTTTTGACTTATTACATCCCAAAACACAAACAATAATAGAACACAAGCAACTTAATAAAAATGAAAATGCAGTGAATCGTGAAATAAAAAACGGAGAAAAGGTTTTAGTGCGCGATTACAAAAATCCGACGAAAGCTACGTGGAAGGAAGGCGAAGTGATCGAAAAAATTGGTAGAACGTTGTATGACGTAAAGGTGGGAAACAATTTAGTCAGAAGACATTCGAATCAGTTGAGACATTCGACGCATTTTCAAACAAGTGCAAGTAACGATGAAAATTCAATAAATACCGAAACGGATGTAAATATTCCTGATTCCGTAGCGCAGGTTGAAAATGAGTCCGATGTTTAAAACTGAAGTTATAAAAGGAACTGAAAAAACTCATATCGCACCTTATTTTTTACGATCGAAAAGTATAAATTGAGTTAATTTAGATTAGAGTATTATTAAAAGAATTGTTTATTTGTTTAATTGTAACATATATATTTTGTTGTTACTTTGTAAATTGGACAAGACATTTTTAGTTTTAGATAGTTAAGTAACATTTAAGGGTGAGGGTGTGATAGAGTGAATGATAATAATATATTTTGGTGTAAAACCGGCTTACTATGTTTTGGGTGTAAAACCGGCTTTATGTGTATGTGCGATTATAATACTTTTGTACCCATTATTGTATATCTTAGAGTGTGTCGGAAAATAAACAGTTGTGAGTTGTCAGTAGAAAAAAGTGTATCATTGCATTCCGAGAACCACAAATTATTTAATATTGAGCAATACTAAGTTAAAAATATCTAAAGCGGTGGATTATGAGATCCTAATTTTCGTCCACTCAAATTCGAGTCTCTGAATCAAAAGAGTCCGCTTCTCAAATATTTACTTAGATCAAACTAGCGTAGTTCCGATCACTAACCTATTATAATGGATTTTACAATCGGAACTACTAGTCCTGAGAGAGATTAAGTTTACAAACTGGCTCAAATACAAGATGAAGATGTTATCCGCAATTACTCTCATATGATAATAGATACAAGATAATCTGACACAGCTAAATGATAATAGATACAAGACAATCTGACACAGCTAAATCAGTATTCATGTTGCAATGGAATGATTAGATTACTCACATCGAATAACTACTTTGCTATGCCTTAAAACTATGTTGTGTGGCAACTACAGCGATTTCCATACTAAATGACACAATCTGGTTTTCAACAGATAGATTAAATACACTAATATCGATGGAGTAATGGTGATATTTAAGGCCTCCCTGATTAATAGCTTGTTGTTTCCTTTTCAAAAGCAAAGTAGTCTTACTACAATGGCAGAATTGAAAGCCAAAATCTCAGAAGCAAATAACCGAAATTATATTCAACATGTTTTATCACGCGTTTGTCTTATTAAAAAATAATGTATACTAAAAAGGAATCAAGAGAAAATTATTTGTCAATATTAATTTTCATTAAATGATTTAATTTTTATTATGCTTCTTCGAGCCACACTACATAAAAGACATTTCAACTGTTCAAAGTTGTTTTATGATGACCAGGCTGCATGCAGACACTGATGCATTTGTCGCTTATACTTTAGGCTTGGTTGGTGATCTATAGTAGCATATGTCATTCAGTTCTCTTAAAGCGTCTAAAGAATTAATGGGCCAAGCTGCCAAAACTTGATCTCCAATCCAAGCATGTTTGTAATCGCGAAAAAATATTTGTTGAGCAATACGGTCCAAATAAACCATGTTGAAACTGCTTTCTTTGCTGAAGCGGTAATTCTTCTAATAATAAAAGAACCATTTTCATTTTGCTCGATTCCAACTACAATCGAGAAAATCAGGTCGTCTATATTATATCTAAAATATAACTTTATATACAACCCGGATTTAATTTTGCATCTTCAGGTTTTTAATTGATAATAGCAAATTTGAATCCAGAACCATCTAAGCTAATTGCACACATTTTGAAAAAAGTGTAGCTTTTTTAATAATCATTATATTTTATTTTATTCAAGACAAACCTTAATAGGGAACATGTATACACAACATCTTTATTAACAGACAAAAATACAAACAATGTAAATACATAATATTTGTTAGTTTTAGTCTGTCTCTGATGATGATGATGGATGATGTGATGAAATGTATTCGAATGTTGCGCCAGGAGGGGGTTTAAATTTTGTGTTCTGGTTCAGATTTCTGCATATCGGTTGAAGGAATTTTTAGAAAACTTTTCACTTAGGTATAAAAGGCGTAATTGCAGATATTCCGTTTTTTTTTGTAAGTTAAGTTTCTAAATAGTTTTGCCCTAGTTGTAATTTTAGATTTGTTGGAAGATGTGCGCTTTTTAAGATTCAGTTTTTGATATGTGATAATGCCCAGATATTCGATGGATGTAGAATTGTTTGCGAAATGAGGACATTTTGTGATAGGGAATAAGGGTTTGTGAGGATTAATTTTTATTCACAATTTTACAAACCCGTGTTGTAGGAGGTTAATAATCTGTTAAAGGGATCGTAGGACTTTAGGAACTGCGGATACATGGGAAATTAGGGCCATGTTTTCTGTAAATTGTAGAAGATAATTAAAGGGATTCAATTAAAGAGGAACGTTGTTGTAAATATCGAAATGTTGTAGAGTAATAGATATAGAGGGCATTCTCGAAGACTTTGTTTAGGGGTGAAAGAAGAGGAGAAAGTTATTAGTTTTGACTTTTAGGGATCAGTTTTTAAGAAGTTGTTTAATGATGAAAACAATATGCGTAGGGATTTTGAGGAGGTAATATTTTTACAACAAACCTTAATGCCAGATGAAGTTGACGTTTTTTTGTATATCAAGTAATAGATTGGTTAATGACTTTCAAGGTATGGTGAGTTATTAAAAAATAATTAGATTTAATAATTATTTTATTTCTTAAATTTGTTACTATTTTTTGTAATTATAAGGATTTTTTAAGTCCCTGCTTTTATTTATTGATCTCTACCTTTATATTTGAGATAGGGCGTGAGAAATTTCAGGCGGGCCACAGTTGGTCGACTATTTTGTACGATATCAGGGTCGCAGGAATGATAGGAATAATAATAATTATTATTAAATCTATTTAGTTATTTTATATTGATTGCATGTTAACATCTAACAGAAGAAAACACTGAGGGGAGTAATTTAATCCGCTATATATAAATGTTAAATGTAAATCAATTAAAACAATGACACAGTTAATCTGTTCATATAAATTTATTAAATAATATTTTAACAACCAAAACTATAAAATTTTATTATTTAAGTAATATAAATAATTTGAAGTAGTACAAATTTATATTTTATCCTTTCTAGGCTTCAATATTCCATGGGACAAATGTTCCCACCTCTGGAGTTTTAATCTTCAAAAATAATAATAAAATATTATAAGTATTCAATATATTAGTAATATAATTACTTACTTTATCGGTAAGATGATCTTGGCAATTCATCCTAATTTTCGCTGCGGTGGCCGGTGCATTTAACCTAAACGAGGTTGGTAAGCCAGCGTCAGCCCTTGCGGACTTCACGGCTTCACGGACAGCAAACAAAACTGAACTGGCAAGGAACAATGGAGGTTCGCCAACAGCTTTAGAAGAATACACCGCCCTAGGGTTGGGCGCACCCTTTAGTAATGAGACGTTAAATTCCACAGGAATATCTCCAAATCCAGGGATTTTGTAAGCACCCGGTCCTTTAGTGAAGATCGTTCCAGTAGGGGAATACATCATTTCTTCTAGTAAAAATAATCCGTAACCCTGCATGAATCCTCCTTCAATTTGTCCAATATCAATAGCAGGGTTTAAGCTTTCTCCTATATATGAGAACTACTATTATTAAAAATAATATTTTTAGACTATTAAGATGAAAGCACTCATCCATCACTTGGTGAAACATAATTTAACGATAAGGTAAATAACTTCAGTTATGGAACAAGTTAACAATGTTTTTTTATCTGATCGTTAATTGCATTCCAATACATTACCCAAATCCATAACAATGTCAGTCCTCAACACTTGATGATCACCGGTCAAACAATCGATCTCAACTTCGGAAATGGCCACACCGTAGGTGTAATAGTTGAATGCCAGTCCCGTGTTAGTTTCGAAACTGTAACCTAAATCAGGAGTTGCATAATATCCAGTAGTAGACAAACTAACTCTTTCCAGGTACGCAGCTTTAATCCACTCCTCCCATGTGCCATTTGGATATTTCTTTTTAATGGGCTTGAGTCTCTCGTTAATTGTAAGACATGCATTCTGAAATGTAACAGTGGAATAAATAACGGTGTAGTTAACGTCAATCAGAATAATTTTAAATTGAAGATTTGTTAAAATACTAATACAATTTATGCTAGACATATAAATACTGCATTATTGGAGCTACTGTGAATATGCAAATTACATATCGACTTATTTGTTGGTTAAATCAGATATGCATTTAAATAATTTAATAGTAATTTACCATGACTGCCATTCCATTTAAATCTGATCCAGCACTGGCTGCTGTTGCTGAGGTGTTTGGTACTTTATCGGTGGAAGTTTCCACGATGTGAATTTTAGTAGTTGGAATTCCCAAAGTTTTACTGGCCACTTGTATCATTTTCGTGTGCAACCCTTGACCCATTTCGATCCCACCATGTGTAAGTAAGACTGAACCATCCTGATAGATGAGTATCAACGAACCCGCTTGATTCAAGAATTGCACTGTGAAAGCAATTCCAAACTTTGTCGGCACAACACTGATTCCCCGCTTCTTCCATCGGTTTTCTCTAAAAAAAATACAAGGGGAAACAATGTGAAGGAACTTTTGTAATGTAACAAAAAACTTCAGATATTTGAGCTGATTATATAGATCTTAATTACTATGTATTTTGTTGCATTTAAAGACCAAGCATTTATTTAGACTCACATAAAATTAATTCCAATATTAATATATATGTTATATAAAAACTAGAGTATTCGATGACTAGGCATATTAAAATGTAAAGTATTACCTGTTATAATTTTCAATTTCTTTCTTTCTCTGGGCGTAATTAGACATTTCCATGCATTCACTCCAACATCTATCCAAGGTGCAATGTTTTAGCGTTTGATTGTAATGCGTTATATCGCCTTCCTTGTACAGATTTAGGAAGCTCAGTTCGACAACGTCTTTTCCTAAATATTCAGCAATATCTCTTATCATGGTTTCTGCGGCGAACATACCTTGAGGCCCACCGAAACCACGGAACGCCGTATTTGAGGGTAGATTAGTTTTACAAGAGAATCCAGAAGCGCGTACATGTGGGATTTTGTATGCATTTTCAAAGTGAAACAATGCTCTCTCAAGTACCTAAGAGAAATATAAATTCTATTTTAGTATTAGTTTAAAGTTAAATTCTTAGAAATTTATGTGAATAAGAAATACATTCTTGAAATAATAGACTTACTGCAATTGAAAGATCGTGGGAGTATCCAGCATTGTTGTAAATCTTAATATCACAAGCTTGTAATTTTCCATTACTGTCGAATCCAACTTTATATTTTAATAAGAATGGGTGTCTTCCTCCGCTAATTGCCATATCTTCATCTCTATCCAACATTATCCTCACTGGACGATTAAACTTAGAAGCGGCTACAGCAGCAGATACGGCCACCAGAGCACCTCTCGACTCCTTCCCGCCAAATCCACCACCAATTCTTTTAGCTTTTGTGATAATCCTATTTTCCGGAATGCTAAGAGCTCGAGATATCAGATGCTATTAAACGAGAATATGAGAAAATTTTTAAAATTAGTTAATCTTTTGAAGTACATACTATAAAAACTATCAGAACGTATTAAAATTTAATAAATAGGTAAGCTGCAAATTAAATGACACAACAACAACAAATTCTGGATAAATTACTTGAAACCAGTTTTTACAAAGATCAAGTGTTTCTAATATGATACTATTATTAATATAACAAGAAAGTCTTACGTTGATCTCAGAAGGATGTTGCGTGGAAGAAAACACCTCCAATTCATCATCCTCCTTCTTAGGATTAACCACAACACTATGAGTTTCAAAGTAAAAATGCTCCTGATAACCAGTCCTGCACTCGCTTTCGATTACATGTTCCGCTTCCTTCAAAGCAGTATCTACATCTCCTCGTTCGATCCTCTTAAAACTTTTCGGATAAAAAGATCCGTGCTTAATAGCGTCTTCTATGGAAATTATAACAGGCTCCAAGTCTTCGTACTCCACCTTAACTAATCTAGCAGCGACTTGTGCGCTCGTTTGATCATCAGCTAAAATAGCACCCAAAATTTGATTCTGACACGTGACCGTTTTTGAAACGAATATTTCTTCGTCTGGAAAAACTGGCCCTAAAATGTTGCATTCCTTATCTAAATCTTTAGCGGAGATGAAACCTCTGACATTATCGGATTTAAGAGCTTCTTCTGGATCAATGGATATGATGTTAGCGTGCGTTTTCTTGCTGTAAACAAATGCCATGTATAATTCGTTTTCAAAATGTGGAATATCGTCGGTATAAATAGCTTCACCCGATGCTTGCTTGAAAGCAGAAACATGCGGTATCGGCCTACCAACTGGATCGTACTGATTTTGTTCTTTTGACACAACTTGGAAAAATTGCGAACTTTTCGGTGTTTTGTAATGGAAGCCCTCCAATGCACTTTTATTTCTCGGATCTACTGCGACGTTTAAAACGTCCAGAATTTTATGAAATGTACGGAAGAAAAAGCTTAAAGTTAATGTCCTCCTGAATTGAATCATTCCTCCAGGTGCACTTGGTGATAATGGTAGATCCTCTAGAAGGTACGAACACGCCTTTTCTAAAGTATCATTATTCCACTCTAATCCAATCAAATTCTTTTCAGTCTTCAAAGCTCTAACAGTTGTAGGTGCCATCCCGCCGAAAGCTAATTTCAAGTCTTGAATTTTTAAAGTTCCTTCCTTAAAAGTTACGTTAATCGCGGAGTTTACAATAGCTATATCATCATCCCTTCTTCTAGCTTGTTTATGAGCGTAAAAGTGCTGCCTTTCTTTTGTATACGGAATCTTAATAGATATTAATATTTCATCGGGATTAACAATATTCTTTCGGTATCCAGTAAAGAAATTTTGATTCAGAATAACCTCTCTCGATCCTGATTTGCTCTGTAATTTTAAGGTAACTTCCGCGGACATGAAGATGGGATTTAAATCAGATATTGGACTTCCCGTCATTATATTACCACCAACAGCGGCAACACTGCGGATTTGTTTGCCAGCAAACCAATGCAGCATCTCCACGATTGATTTAAAAATACGCGTTTTATGTTCTGGTTGAGTATTAATTTCAGAATTTAGTAAGTCTTCCATTTCTTGGAGTGTAACCGACGCACCTACAATAACTCCATCGTTTGAAACGACACACTCAGTCATTTCTGGAATGATTGTTGGTTGTATAATTACAGGGTAGTTGAGATGTTTGAATTTAACTTCAACACCGACTTCTGTATTACCAACAACAATTTTTGCATTTGGAAATTTTGATTTTAAATCTAAAATATCTTTTAGGTGAGTGGGTCTATACCATTCCACACGTTTTCCTTTGAAAAATAAGCTTTGTAAATCTAATGCATCTGATAATTTTAATTCTGGTGGAAAAATGGGCTCCTGTGAGGCGTCATAAGGTGTAAAATCGCTTGGTTTGAACAACACCTCTTCATCATTGTCTTTCTTTTTAATATTTTTACAACATTGATCGCCCATTGCGCATCCGTTGCTATTGCCATTTGATAGAGTCGCAGCGCTTTGCATGATTTCCCAATCCTCTGTAAACGTCTTATATCCTTCAATTATCGGCCTGTATCCAGTGCATCTACATAAATTTCCCTGAAAGGCAATTTCCATATCCTCCATCTTCGGTTTATCCTTCTGCCTTAGTAATGTATACATAGACATTACAATTCCTGGCGTGCAGAATCCGCACTGCGATCCATGCGCCTTTGCTATTCTTTCTTGGACGGGATGGAGTTTGGTTTTGGTCGAACCGATACCTTCCACTGTGGTTACAGCTAGCCCATGTACGGAACATATCGGTGCCAAACAAGCGTTGACGGGAAAATGGCTGAAATTTGTTACATTGGAAGTAATCACAATATTTTGTTAATGTATACGTACATGACTTTAAGAAGTTTCCTGTCATATTTTGAAACCATTACGGTGCAAGCACCACAACCGCCTTCTCCGCATCCTAGTTTCGTTCCACATAATCGTACTAAATAGTGTTAAGGAAAAATTTAATTTTGTAAGTAATTTACGTATTAATATTAACTAATGGTAGTCATTTTGGTGACTTTTAATTAATTAATTCTTGTATGGTGGCGTTCACTGTGGGTACTTTTTTTATCAACTTATCGTCTACAATTCTGTTATTAGTACAATTAAAACGTTGAAATAAATTAACATAACTCTAGAAGAAAAATGCGTTGCCGTAGGTAAAATCAATGCAGCAACGTTGGTTCGGGTCAGCAGTTGGATGGGTGACCGGTACCATTGACATATGGCGGAAGGATCACGTGGCCAATAGCCAAACACTACTACTACTACTAGACGATGGGCATATATGTTTGGAAATAGCGAGATGTCGCTACGATCGTTTTCTCTTTATGTTCATTTTTCTTAGTTCTTTTGTTTCATTAAGAATAATTTAAATAATATAATTCTTGTTCTTTCTTAATCATATACCGTGACAATAAATTGCTATGTGATAACCTATTAAACTCTTTTGACCTCGTGTAATAGCTGTACAGGGTGTCTCAGCAACCTTTTATATTGATATAAAGCAATTACATTAGAAATCGTGAATCTTACCTAATGAAAAATGAAGTTCATTATTTGTACATTGTACATACTGCATTGTACATTCCCTATTGTAGATTCTGTTCAAACAGTTCAACACCGAACGATCATTATGGGTACTTAAAGAGGTTACGAATTATTTGCGTAATTAATTAGGTCAATTACGTTGCAACAATTTGCTATTTATGTCTGTTAAAATTATTCTTATTGGCGGTTTGTACTCGTAGTTATTGATCGTCCAAATTTTTTAATTTTTTATTTTTCAAAACCAATGTGTTTTTGTAATTCATAATCTATGAAATACATATGCTTTTATTTTTCCTGAATATTGTACTAGTAAGTATTGTAATCGTGATATTTTCTAAATTCATTCAAAGGACCTATAGTCCATAGCCGAGAAGATAAGAACGAAGAAGTTTTATAATTGATTTGTCGTCAAAAATGTTTAAATAGATTACTATCTTCAATAAAGATGTTTAGATGTTTATCTATGTTTAAATTTTCAGCTTATTTTTTAACTTAACGTTTTATTCTAAACACAAAACTCTTCTTGGGGATTTGTTTTTTCGGATATTCCTTAATAGGCAAAATTTAAACATAATAAATCGGTGAAAAAATCCAATTGGTTTTAATTAAATAAAATAACCCTCAATTTTCTAATAAATTTACAAAAAAAAATTAATTGTATACATTTCTTTGGCCAAAATTTATACCTTTTAGAAACCGATTGTTTTTCGTAAAATAAAATAATATTGGTACTATTCGTCTTTTTGGTATCGTTAATCGTTACATTGTTTTACAACGTAAAAACGTACAAACATCGCATATAAATCCTTTTAATTGGCTAATTACCAATTTATTATAATTCAATCAATTTTACACAAGGTATTTTTGATTAAGAATAATATATGCATTCTTTTAAATATTTTAATAAAACAAAATTGCTAAGGAATTCGATTTGTACCCGCTATGCTTTTTGTCCGATAATTTTATAAATACGGGAAAATACGAAAACTTTGAGTAAATGGATAAATCTTACGCTAATAACTGTATCTTTATCCAATAAGAGTAAAAATGCTCCCACATCGTTTAAACAATTTTTAATGATGTAGTCAATATTTTAAATTGAAATGACGAAACCTCGAATTACCAATACCAGAGAAATAGACCAAACGTAAATCAACCTATTATAGAGGATTATTTTTTCCACTTTTATTTATTTCCTTTTACACATCTTTACCACTGTTGCCTATATTGTGCCATTTTTCTTATTTCTTTCCATTCTATTCCTCTTCATTCCGCTACTTGAGGTACTTGCTTTTACCTCGTGTATTCTTTTCATTAATCTATTATCTTCTTATCTGTATATATGACCAAACCATCCTAATTGTCTCTCTTCTATTACTGATTTTATTGGTTTAATATTGAGCTGTTTTTTTTCGTAGTCTGTCTCTTCTTGTAATTCCCTCTATCTTTCTATTGCATTGGTTTTGCTGTTATTACTCTCTGTGGTTACTCATGATTCACTACTATATAGCAGTGAATGTCTTACATTTTTTTATATACTTCTGTTGTTATTGTTTTTGTAATATTTTTTTTTCTCTAAAATGTTTTCTTTATGTGTTGTAGATCATTCTTGCTTTGCCTAGTATTTCCTCTTTTTCTGAATATATCTTCCCTGTTTCCTCTATTGTTGATCCCAGGTATTTGAACTGCTTAACCTGCTCTACTTGTTTTCCGTTTAACTCTATTTTGTGATTGCTTCCTTTTGATTATATTATCATTGTTTTGGTTTTGTTTAAATTCATTGTTTTAGCTCCTCTTTGTATATTTCCAGGTTTTTCTTCGGAATCTGCTATTAGTGTTATGTCGTCGGCAAACATTAATATTTGCATTTTTAATATTTCTATATTTTTCAACCCTATCTTTGTGTTCTCGGCTCTTTAATCATCTTTTCTTTTGTTGTCTCATTATGTATATTAAGTCTTGTTTGCTTTTCTGAATCCGTGTTGTACTTCTACCAGCTGTTGATCTAATTTTCCTTTTATTCTTGCCTCTATTATCCTAGTCAAAAGTTTCCCTGGTAGGTTTGTGAGTGTAATATCCCTGTTGCTTTCACATATTTTTGTGTCTACCTTTTTGTGTATGGGTATTTTAATTCCCTAGTTCCATTCTTCGGGTATCTTGTGATTCTTGGTGGTGTCATTTACTATTTCCAAAAATTCTTCCTTCCCCTTTCACCCATATATTTCATCATGTCGGCTATGAAGTCATCTATACTTGAGCATTTTCCTAGTTTTATTTTCTTGATGGCTGCCACCAGTTCTTCGATTATTATTTCGTTGTTTCCTCCATTTGTTTCACTTCATCATTTCCAGTATCGTCTGTTTCGGTTATTTCGTTAAAGTATTCTTTCCATCTTTCTAATATCTTCGTTTTTCTGTCATTATATTTCCGTTTTTTTGTCTTTTATACTTTATAATTGTGCTGTAAAATATATTTTGGTTTTCTATTAACGTTTCTTTCAGTTTCTTACTGAACTGCTCCCAGGATACCTTTTTGCTATCTTGATTTTGTGTTCTACTATTTTATTTGCTACTCTATATCTTCTGTAATCTTTGTTTTTACAAATTGTTTTACCTCTTCTGACACGACCTGCTTTTCTTCCTCTGTTTGTTTGATATAGTGATTGTCCCACAGCTTTCTTGGACTGCTTCACATATGATTTCTTTGAACTTTTTCTACTTGCTTTCTGCTCCCTCTATTTTGTTTGCTTTTCTCTATTTTAGATTGGTATTCATCCCTTGTTTCTTTATTTTCAAATTTTGGTTTTTGTGTTTATTATTGTTTTCTGCTCCTGTGTTAATTTTATTTTCACCAAGTTGTGGATTAAGGAGTAGTCTATTATTTCTCTTTTCTTGGTCTGACTTCTCTAATGTATTTGTGTATGTCTTTGCGTTTGAATTTTGTGTTTGCCATAATGAGGTTGTTTGCTAGACAGAATTTTATAATTCTGTTTCCATTTTCGTTTCTGTTCTCATCTCCATACTTTCCCCTGTATCTTTTTTTGCCTTAATAAAAATCTATTGAAATCCTTACGTTGTAGAAAACTAACTAATAATTAGAAAAAAACACGAAAACATTTCGTAAATATGTCATACCATAGTCATTCACAAACTGTTTAAGGTACATTCAATCATTTTTAGTTTATTTGACAAAAATAAATACATTCAAACTAGTGTTGCTTTGATAGCCTTGCTATTTGTAACACGCAAATTACTTTTGTATCATTCAATGTCTATCGAGATATTATACTGAGAAGTAGTTGTTTCAATAAGTGATTTGTTTTATAATTATAATAAGACTCGTTGTAGATTTGCGAAACTTTTTTCGTGTTTTTCTAATATTTTTGCCTTTGTTATCCTGCTCTACACTTCCATTAAGATCTCCCATGACTATTGTGATTCCTTTGCTATCGTATATTATGTTTTTTTTCCATTTCTTTAATTAATTCCTTTTCTTTTCCTTTAATACTTCTTACGTTCCATATTCCCATTTGTATTGTATTTAACATTTTTCTTGTGCTATTTTCTCGCTGTGATGTCTGGTTTTTTATTTGCTTTTTAGTTGCTTTCTTATTCGTACTCCTCTCCGTTAATTGTTATCTTTCGATATCCTATTCTTACTCTGTTTCCTTTTGCTTTTTCTTCTCTTGCTATTTCTCTATTTTTTTGGACGAATCTTTCTAAATGTGCTAGGTCATTATTTGTTGTTGTTTTTTGACATGTCCCAACTTTGCTCGTATTATTTGTTTTTTTTCTATATAATGTGAAATTCTCGACTTCATTCTGCTCTTGGTTTGCCTCTGCTGCTAAGCCTGTTATTATGATATTATTTTTTATTCATTTACTTTTCCCCTTTGTTTCCAGGTTGTCGATTCTTTTTAACATCTCTTGCTTTTCTAGGACCCACTTCTCTTCTTTATTACTAATTTCTTTCTTTAGTTTTTTGATCTTATCTTGTAGTTCTTCTGAGGTTTTTTGCCATTTCTCGCAACAAGTCATTAAACATGCTCTTTAGTTCCTCCATTTCCACATCGTTCTTAGCTATATTTAGATTTGCCTTCTCCGTGAGTTTTGTCCTTGTTTTTATCTTCCTTTGTTTTATTTTTGTATCCTGTTGTTTTTACAACGTTTTATATCGCTGCTTCCGTTCTTCTATCGTTTTCTATTCTCCATTGCTTATTTGGAAACCTTGGAATCCATATTCAGGGCTGTCAATATCTATTTCTCTTTTTGTACTCATTTGTTTCTTTCAATGCGCAATAGCAATTAAGTCTTAATTAGAATTTTGGAAATTACAATGGCAAAAGAAAAATAAACTAAAAGAACAATTACCAGCAAATGCTGATTTGAGGCTTTCAGATGTTGAAAGTTCATATTCTTAATCACTTTGGTAATTTTTCGTAAATAAAATATGATAACACTTTCAAATATCGATTTTGCTGTTCGCGACAATTGTTTCCAAATTTACCAAATTGACTTAAGAAATAAATCGTTTTTTTAATAAATTTAGTTACAAAAATCTGTTTTAAATTTTACAGAATATTTTTCTTGTCTTGACTCTAAGTTTATATAAAAATGAATATCTTTTCTAGCTAGCTTAACTGTCTGGATGATTCGAACTAATGAATTGATGAAGGGTGATGTAGATTGCTCTTTATTTATGGAATAATGAAAATATTTAAGTTTTTTTTTTAATTACCCCCCCTAAGCCAGTTGGCTGAACACGCCCTTGTAATTTACATACATTAAGTTATTTAAGTATTTAACTTTTCGCTAACTTTAAAATGTTTTTTGTTTTAGTTTTCACCTGTAAACTTTAATAAAACAATTGAAGTTAGGAAAACAAAATAACTCTTCCGAATTTGAATTTGAACACCTACTCAACAATCTATTATGTTTAAGGAAATTATTGTTTTCTCAAAACCAAATTTAAAAATTTAAATTTTTGTTGAATCTAAAGGAATTAAAAACAAAATAATTAATTCAACTAACAGTAATAATAACAATAATATATTGGGTACTTTTCATAAAACCATAGTTTCTATTTTTTTTATTTTTTAAGAATAATGCGGAAAACAAAAGACTTTTTTTAGCTCTTTAATAATAATAGTAATTGTCTCATATATTAAGCCTTAGTGTTATATTTGCCAATAATCCCCACAACGCACACACAGACATATATTTTTTCTAAAAATTCTCAAAAATAATAATATTTATGAAAATTTTGTACAAATTTTCATTCGTTTTCTTTTTAATTTATTGATTATTTAAAGAAAAACCCGAAAACAATAAAACGGTCTCCAGTAAAATCCCACTTCCGGTGCGTGAATTTCTACCGGAAACTTTTCAGCTCTTTGACAAAGAATGAAAGTTTCAGTTCAAAAACTTTAACTTCTTGAAATTCATCGCAGACACATAAAAAAAAATTACATTGGTATATGGTACACGTCTTCCCAACTGTCGGATGAATCTTCACACGAAACCATTAGCGAAACCGAACCAAGATAGTGCGCCAAATACACCCTCATTCAGAAACGAAAACGGAAATATAAAAGAGTTCGGATTAACTCATCAAATGCCAATCAGATATAGCCTAGTAGTGAAAAATGAGATAATAAAAACAAGAACCAGATCCGAAGGAAAACAAGCGAAAAATGAAAAGAGGAATGACAAGGAAAACTCACACGTGAACTTATTAGCCTTTTAATACTAGACTGGTCTTTCCTGCACAGTAATATAGACTCAGGAATAAAAAGTGACTTCTTTATACAAACATTGACGATGAAAATCAAAGAATGCACAAAGGTGTCCAAAATTCCTAGATACAAATTAAAACGAAAATGTTGGATTACAAACAACATTATCAAAAAATTAAATCAAAAGTTTAAACTTTGAAAATCATTAGTAACAATCGAAACACGTGTCAGTTAACTGATAATAAATCCATGGATTACTTCACCAAATTTGCATATCTGGTTCCATCAAGAGAGTAGCGCAACAAGTATCAATTATATCAAAAAATTAACTTAAAAATTAAGCTACACAAAGATCATTTAAAACCACCACATAATATAGAACTAGAAAATCAATTTAGAAATCGCAGAAATCAGGTACAGATACGGTGGACCAAAATAGACTACTTTAAACACAAAATAATCGCCAGCACCGAAAATACGAAAACTTTATGGGAAACCTTTAAAGAGGCCGCTAGGTCAAGACAATCCAATCATTCTCCAATCAATAGAATTAGTCACAATAACAAAGTAACAGCTTCTCCCCAAGAAATCGTAGATTCTTGCAATGATTACTTCATAAATATCAGACCTAATTTTGCGGCCACAATCAATAATCAAAGTGACTATAAAAATTTAAATAGACTTTCTAATACCAATTCACTGTTTCTACAACCGACCTTCGAAGCTGAAGTGTACTTATCATCTCAAATCTAAAATCAAAAAACTCGTATGGAATGGATAAAGTAAGCTCATATCTCCTAAAACAAATAAAACAATATATTGCTCATCTACTAACTATAATAATAAAAAATTATAATTATTGTAAAATTGCTTTATAAAGTTGTTTGTAAAAATTTGAAGTATAGTTTGAAAATGACAGAATATCTGTCGAAACTATAGTCACATTAAAAATAAAAGTGTGTGATATATAAAAAGGTATTTAAAATCATTTATTATAATAAAAAGTGCTGCAATATGTGAAGAGAAATAGCCAACGCTATTTAAAAATGCTATATAGTTAAACCAGTGTACAAAAATGGAAATAAAGATGATATTGGTAATTACAGGCAGATTTCCTTAAAATCTAACATCAGGAAAGTCTTCGAGCATGTCATTAAAGACGGACTCGCCAGATTTTTAATAGGAACAACTCCATGAACAAACATCAGTATGGTTTTACAAAGCAGAAGTCAACTGAAGATGCATTAAATATGGTACTTAAGAAGGTATATTAATATCTCGACAAGAGCCGGAAATAATATGTCTTCTTACAATTGCAAAAACCTTTCGTCACTGTAAATCACGAATATAATCTAGAAAAACCAAATCAAATAGGCGTAAGAGGACTAGCAAACAACCTACTAGAATCCTATCTTAACAATGCGTTGAACTTTATGGACACAGAAGTACTGAGAAGCTAGTTCAGTGTGGGGTTCCCTAAGGAACGTTTTTGAGTCTTGTTCTTGGTGTATATCAATGATATATTTGATATTAAATCAGAAGGAACCTTGGTAACTTTTGCAGATGATATTTTACAAAGATTAGAGTTGGGAGGAGTTATAAAAAAGGCTGAAGTAGATTTCCCAAAAATATTTGAGTACCTGGACTCTAATCTATTGCTACTAAACATCTCCAAAACAAATTTATACCTATCACCTGCCATGCTAATAATTTTGCAACACATCATAACCTTGAAGTAGCTACAAATCAGAAAACTTATAATATCGACGTCACTACAAATATCAACTACTTAGGAGTAATGTTGGATCAACACTTAAGATGGGACAAGCACGTCGAATATGTACTAAAAAAATTAAGATATACAATGTGCCTCATAAAAGAAATTTCTAAATATCTTAATTATGAACAATTAAAAATAATATATCTTGCTCTAGTCGAAAGCGATCTATATTTCGGTATTACTTGTTGGACTTCTGTTAGAGACAATTACCTACTCTATCTGAAATCGATCCAAATGAAAATTCCTAAATGTATGTTGCACAGACCAAGAGAATATCCAACTCACATATTGTCCCAAGAGGTTAATGTTTGAAACATTCCTCAACTATACTTTTTTAAATTAGGGACAAAATTCTTTAAACACCATACATACTTAGATGAACATGATCATATGTACAACACGAGAAATAGAGAAAATACATTGATTCCTAGGATGAAATTATGCATAGGTCAACGATCCATGAGTTACACTGTAAAAGCATGAACTCAAAAAATGTATTAGTCAAAATTAAGATGTTAACGACTCGAGTATTTGAGTATGGTAAATTTTGCTATCCTTTCTTGAACGTTTTGTATTATAATGTAATTTAAATTGTTAATTTATTTCTTAAAACCCTAATATTGATAAAAATTTTGTTTAATCAAAGTTGTTCAGATTTTTTATCATCTATAATTTGCCCACATCAAGTGCATGAAATTTTACCAGAAGTTTCAGTTCAAAATTTTCAGCGCTTCTCGAGAAAGAAAAACAATTTATAAATAAAGAAAAACTACACTTTTATATAATTACAAAAATGTGACAAATAGAGGAACCAAGTGAATATCACTGAAGTTATTAGAAATATCCAAATGAAATTTAGTCTAAAATAGCTGAACTAACTAAAAGAGCAAAATAGCAATGTAAATGATGAATGGGGTTCGAGATAGAACAAGCATTCATTAAGAAGTTTAGGAGAAAATTGTGCAAAGGTATAACAGTAAGGGTTTTACTAAAAAGTAGATGCTTAAAAAATACAGTAAACGAAAATATAGCTCAAATAAAATGGTGATGTGGCCATCATAGTACTTTCCCTATATTTTTTTCGAAAAGGTTTGTGCAAAAAGGCTCAATTTTGAAATCTTTTATTAGTAATAACAAACAAAAATGTCATAATTATTAAGTAAAGAACTTTATTAAAAATATATTTAAATGTATGGTGGATCCAAACAGTAACACATAAGCGAGCGTTTTAATTAAAAGTGGTAAAACCTAAATAAATAGAACATTATTACAAAATTTAATAGATTTATTCAAGCAAATTTTTCAAATAATTTTTAATGATGTTTTACTGATTGAAGGGTAGGATAGAAGCCACCCGACCACCTTACATATACATATTAACTTTAATTACTACGGCGATCAGTTGGCGGCTTGCAATAATTTTAATTACAAATTTTGAATAAAAGAAAATTGACAAAGTACAATTTTTCAGAGAAAAGTTTTGGAAAGTTTAAGGATTTATAAATATTCAATTAGAAAACACTAGAACTTTAAAAAAAAAACTAATCTTAATTTGAAACGGAAATTGGAGTGTAAAGAATTTACTGGAAAATTCGAGACATCTGAAATTGCAGAAAAAGTTTTCAACTTTTTTCAAGTTTCTGAATAAAATAAATAAAATAAAATTCAAATTGAAAAAAGTTGAAAACTGAAAAGAAAATTCTGGAACTTTCAAAAAATATCTAGAGATTCGGATAATGATTAAAATTAAAGAAGTTACTGGAAAGTTTTAAAAATTAAAGTTTATAAAGCAAATTCTGAAAGCGTAGAAGTAAAAAAATTGGAAATTTCTAGGAATCTGTTTTGCTGGACAATCTGAAATACTTGAAGAAAATCCTAGGAAATTAGAAGACATATTCCTCGATTTTTAATAAATTTTTGGATCTGTGAAAGAAATTGTTAAAATAATTTAAAACTCTTGATCAAATTTTGGATTTCTGGAAAAATCTGGAAAAAGGAAAATATTAGAAATCTTTATGAAATTATTCTAAAGAGAAATTGCTGCAAAATTTAGGAATGATCGAAGAAATGTTTAAGTTTGCAAGAAAATTCCTGAAGAATGGAATTTTAGAAATAAATTGTCGAAACAGTTTACTGTGCTTATTTACAAATAAATATTTACACTCGTCAAAACAAATATAGCTTTTTGGTATGTGTAACTTCAGAATTTCAATATGAAATGGACATTTGTTTTATAAGCCTAAAGTAAAGTAGGGAATGATTAAACAAAATGAAAGGTTCTAGGAATCTAAAAAGATACTGCTATAAATTTTTTTTAAGAAATTCAGAAAGAAGAGCTTTGTGAGACTGGAAGAAATGTTGCTGGAATATTATTAAAATCTGACAAATTTAGAAAGACGGAAATATTTTCAAACCTTAGACCCTATGAATATATAAATCTAAGTCTAAAAATAATCTTGCAATTTCGGGAATCTATAAAAAAAATTATTCGAAAATTCTGAACACAGAAAATTCTAGAAATTTGGTGACTAGAAAATTCTTAAAATTTTGAAAATAAATTGCTGGAAAACCTTCGAAAACGAATTTGGAAATTTGGTAGAAAAATGTTTGGTAATTCTAGTAATCCAAAAAAAATTATATTAAAATATTTTGGCCCCTCGAAGAAAATTCTAGAAATTTGGAAGGGACATATGGAAAATGAATTGATGAAAAATTTACAATTACCTACTTCAAAACAAATTCAAAAAATATTGAAAAGCATTTTTGAATTAAAAATAATTAAAAAAATAAATTTGTAACAGAAATTGGAGATTGTAAGAGGAATTACTGGACAATTTTAGACATCTGAAAATTTTCAACATTTACCATAAATTCGGGAAATCTGAAAAATAAAATCTTAAATGTTTAGAATGTTAAACAGAAAATTCTGGAATTTTTAAGAATATTTTACAGATTTGGATTTTATAATGATAAAAATTAAAGAAGTGTGTAGAAAGTTCTAAAAATCTAAATTTAAATTCTGAAAATATAGAAGATAAAAATTGGAAGTTTTTAGAAATCTGAAGAAAAATAGCTGGACAATTTGAAATACTTAAAGAACATTTGAAAGATATATTCCTAGATTTCTAGCAAGTTTTAGAAGTCCAGAGAAGAAATTGTCAGAAAAGTCAAGAAGCAAATTAAAAAAAATAAGGAAATATACAATAATACAGGAATATATAGCCTCAAATGTGATACATGTAAGGGACTGTACATAGGCCAGTCTGGTCGAAAATTAAAAACTAGGCTCCACGAACATATACGCTCTTTTCGCCTCAACCAACCGGAAAAATCAACATTCGCGAAACACATTATTGTCGAAAGACATTCTTTTTCCGAAGATGTACTTTCGGTTCTACATTTCGCAGAAAAAGGACGTAAAATGGATTTATTAGAATCCCTGGAAATACACAAAGCCAGGCTTAATCCGGGAATTCCCTTAATTAACGACCAGATCGACCTCATGTACACACCCATCTTCAAAGCTGTTTTGTAATCCCTCTTTTTTTCGTATTTGTATATATACCTGTTGTAACCGTATTTTAATTTACTATGTGTTTGATAATGACAAGCTAAATTTGTCGAAACTAGTCACAATAAAAAGTTTTCAAGTTATACAAACAAAGTTATCGTGTTTTATTCAATTTAAAAAAAATAAATTTTGCAAGGGAATTTGATAAAAACTTTTAAATATTTTTTACACTTTGCAAATAAATTCAAGAATGTCTGATAATTGTAAAGAAAGCTTGTGGAGCCTGAAAGAAATGTTGCTGGAAAAGTCCACAGACATATTTACATACCTTAGAGTCTGTGAATCTATAAATCTAAATCTAAAAAATGGCAATTCTAGAAATCTATAAAGAAATAATTTGAAAATTCTGTAATAGAAAATTCTAGAAATTTACTGAATAATTTTTAATATTTGGAAATAAATTGCTGATATAAATTCTGCAAATTTGTTAGAAGAATTCTTGGTAATTCTAGGAATATAAATTCAAATTATTAAAAAATTTTGGAACCCTTAATTCTAGAAATTTGAAAGTACATGAAAAAAATTTAAAAATTATTTAAATGTTGAAAATATATTGCTGGAAAAATTTACAACTTAATATAAACAATATCCAAAAATATTGTAAAACATTTTTGAAAATTTTTATGAATTATAAATAATTAATTAGAAAATTCTCAAACCCCTAAGAAAAATTATATATTGTAAATTAATAAAAAATATATACTTGATTCGTGGAAAGGCATTAAATCAAGCCTAAATGTGATTTAGTATTTAATATTATCATGCATATGTAAAGTGGGCGGGTGGCCTCTAACCCACTCTCCAATCAGTAAATCATAAACGAGTGTTTTAATTAAAAGTTGTAAAATGCAAAGAAACATAAAAATGGTGATCACAGTAATTTCCGTACATTTTTCTCACAAAAAGGCTATTCCTAATAATTTGCTCAATTTTAGATTCTTTACAAATAATTGTTATATACATTTCATGTGACTACTATAGTTTATTAGCAGTAGGCAAAAAATATCAAAATTTTTAATTTTTAATTTTTTTCTCACAAATTAAGAACTTTTTCAGTTTCTTGTTTCCTTTAACTTTTATTTGAAAAGTTATATATATATAATATTTTTCAAATTTAGAAAAATATCAAGAAAAATCAAAAAAACGCTTCGAGTAAACATACACTTCCGGTTTAAGAATGTTCACCAAAAGCTTTTCATTTCCAGTTTTTAACGATTAAAGTTTAAGTTTAAAGTTTTATCTCAAACGGATCATTCCTTTTCGAGATACAGCGCCCACAGACATACTCAGTCACGAAAACAATACTTTCCCTATATATTCTATATAGGGAAAGTAAAAATTGCTTTATATTTAAAAGAAAGGCATCAATTATTACGTTTAGTATAAAGGATATTAAGACCAGAAAAATATCATTCATACAAAATTCGCTTTCTTAAATGTTGGAGGCGTTCACTTCGTGGTACATTTAGGATTTAATATTTTCATACAGCTTCTATTTTACTTTTTTTGTGACTAGTTTCAATTACACGCTCTGTTCAAGAACTCTACGAAAGCGATTTTCGACAGACGTTTAGAATTTTGTGAAACTACTTATATTTGCAACCGTGGCAATAATTTTGAATTGAATTTCATTGGGTGTAAGAGGCTCATATGTAATATCTCAAAAAAATTAACGTTTGGGCCAGTATTTACAACAGAATCTTTTTTTCTTAAAAGAAAATTTAAATGGAGATATTTACAGCTTTTAGACACTCAAATGATTCCAGAGACAGTTGTAATATAATATCTGGTTTTAGCAGAACCGGACGCCACCTCATTTCTCTCGCATTGTTGGATATCATTTCATTATAGGAAGATTGGAGCCTAAGCTAAGTCCCTACCTTAATCCACTGGACTTTTTCTATAGGTTATTTAAAGTGCAGGGCTTATGTTTACAGACCAAACAGTTTGCAAGAATTAACTGAAAGGAGAAACAAAGAGATTCAGAGCATTCCACCTAAAGTAATGGCAAATGTTACAAGGGAATTTACAAACCGATTGCCTATTGCAAAGAAGTAAACGATGCTTAGTTTAAACATCTAATGCATTAAGTTTAAATTTGGTTTTTACGGTACCTTATTTTACTTCAATGGTTTGTAATTCATACATTCACATGATTATTTTTTTAATAGACCATTAGTTATCATTAGTTTATTTCGTTCCTTAGATACGTTTTTTTTATTTTATCGGTTGGCATTGAAATAAGAAATATTTGTTGAACTCTCAATTAGAAACTAAAATAATATAGAGGGTTTTTCATTACAAATTTTAAAAATTAACTTATTTCCAGTTAAAACCTTAGCTTTAAATTATTTAAAAAAATAATGCCTACTGTGACGTTACCCTACGACCACATCAAATTGGTGTGTCGCTCGTTACTAGTTTTTTTTAAATTGAATTCTTGGATTCGTTCATGTCACAATTACGTCCGATCAGAAAAACTTTAGAATTTTGATGTAACTTTATATTTATTGCAGAACTGTAATAATCTTTACATAAATATGAATGCTGACTATTTCTAACTCTTAGGACTGACTCTATAGAACTGACTGACTAACTCTATAACACTAAATCATCCCCACTTCTTTGTATGATAATAATATTAAATTATAATTAGCAAGCATAACATTCAGAAGCAATTTCTAGAAAGTAGAAAAAAATATTAATTTATCGTTAATGTGTTTTGGATTGAACTTTAATGGTATTTACGAGTGATAAAGAGAACGCGGAAAATATTTGTGTTAAGAGTTGCTATTCCCAATATTACCTTTACGAAGAGAATTAAGAATGAATTATACATAAAACAATAAACATATAAATTAAGAAGAAATATGATATACAATATATAATACGTATATAAGAACAGTAATAATAGTTATTATTATTATATTAGGGACACATTACACCATCTTCCAAACTTTATTTCGATATCTGTAATAATTCCAGAGATATTTTTTGGTGCACTATTATTTTTATTTAATTATTCACTTTATTCGTCGTTTACCATAGTTAATATGACATTTTTGTGAAGTTGCTTTTATATTGCACAAATATTATCAACAAAAATATATTGCGAAAACTTATTTTATCTATTTAAATAGTATATTATCGAATAAAAATGTAAAAGGTTCATAAAAATCTGTGCCTCGTGCATATTAATTACGGTAGATTGTTGAGCGTAAATCGACAGTCCCATTTCAGTAGAACTTTTTTAGTTATATCACAAATACATAGTTTTAGATAAAACACACCATAGAATTAATACATGAGGTTTAACCTCACATAAACCATACATAATTAATAATAGGTACTTCCTCGTAAAATTGAAAAATATTACAAATATATAAAAAAATAACTAGAATTGCGTGTTCGCAATAATACATCAATTTGTTACATTTATCAACCAAATGTCATATATACTTATCTCCATTGCATAATTACTGTTTACTTATAACATCGAGATAAACTCGCAATATTTCCCCGCACATATAAAAATATACTTGACACGTCAATCAAAAACGTGAGTAGAATAATCTAAGTACGCGTACTTAGATTATTCTACTCACGTTTTCTACTTACGTACGTTTAGTTTTAAAACTTATAAAAGGATACATTTATTCCTCAAATACTGGAGCAGTGTCCATTCCGGATCAACTTCGGAGTCAACAACCTATAATAATACACGTGAGACTTACCAATTAACATGCATCCATTTTGAATTAAATACCTTTTTTCCATTCACAAAGAATATCAACGTGGATTGCAACTTCGGTATCATATTTTACAACGTCAACCGTACGAGTGGAACGTTAAAGTGTTACTAGGCCCCTGATTGTATGATCTCTAACTGCACGCGGTGTTTATCTCGCGTGACCTTTTATTAACTACAACAGTGATATTAAAGCATGTACGTAATTATTATTTCGTCATAGTTATCTATAAGGTATTTTCATCACTTCATAAATCGCAAGTCAATATATTACCGTTTTTTGCTTTTCTACCCTCCCTAAATATGCGATATACGTTTTTTATTTTAGTTGATTATATTAAATTTTGGATCTCTAGATGATGTGTCCCCTTGGAGCGTACTCATTTAATCAAAATCACCCTTTCAGTTCCATCGAGAAATTTGAATATCACTGCGCCGCTGTCGAGTTTGTTGCAACCTGATTCTTTAATATAGTATATAGCTTATACGATAGTATCAACGAAAATGATGGTAACGACCGTTACTATGTGGTAGTTCATTTTAAAAAAGGGTAAACGAAAATAATTTTTAAGTTTTCATCTTTTCATCTTTTCCAAATTAGAAAAATTCCAAATTGTCAACTAAAACCCTATAGCACCTCGTCTCTATGGACTTATAAAAACTCATAAACCCAATCATCCAATTCGGCTAGTAGTTTCATATATCAACACTCCCACAAGAGTTTTAGCAATTAAAATTTATCATCTTTTTAAAAAATTTATAAATTTCACTTCTCAATATTCTGTCAAAAATTCCCTTGAATCTCAAAATCTAAAATCCATTACTACACCCAAGAACTCAAAATTAGTTTCTTTTGACGTTAGTAGTATGTTCTCTAATATTCGCACATGTGAATGCCTTCAAATAGCTCTTTTAGATAAATCTAACACTAATCCCCTTGTAAAAACCGAATTAATAGACGCATTAGAACTTTCATCAAATCAAAAATACTTGCAATTTGACAATAAATATTTCCAACAAACTAACGGATTAGCGATGGGATCTCCTCTCAGTCCTTTGTTAGCAGAAATTTTTATGTCATATATCGAAGAAAAAATGTTCAGTTCAAATTTCACAAAAAACACAAATTTCATTTTGGTTTAGATATGTAGATGATGTTATCGCATGCTTTAGTGGTAAATCACGCCAGTTAGATCAATTTTTAAACTTAATCAATAGTTCACCCTAAAATAAAATTCACAGTAGAGAGAGAAAACGACAATAAAATCAATTTTTTGAACCTTACATTAATTCATCAGAATAATACATACAATTAAATTTGAAATATTTAGAAAACTTACTAACGTCAACTCTACAATTCCTTATAATTCAAATCATCCTCTATCTCATAAGTTAGCTGCATTTCATTTCATGATACATAGACACTCCTATCTATAAAACTGGATGCAGAAATGATATTGAGAACTATAGGGGTGTGCTTGCAATCATCAATTCCTAAATTGTTGGACTTCAACTTGTCACAGCAACTAGGTTGGTTAAACGGACATATAATTACGAGTAAACAGCATGGCTTTCTGAGAGGACGTTCTACAGAAACTAATTTAATAAGTTATGAGAGATTTCTGTTGAAGGCATTTGAAAATAAATACAAAGTGGATACCCTTTACACAGATTTTTCAATGGCCTTCGACAGAGTTCCTTATGGTCTTTTATTCAATAAATTAATGGACCTAGGATTTAATTCATCGATGGTAAATTGGATCAATAATCGTAATTAGTGTCACCTCTGTCGTGCCTCAAGTGTCTCATCTGGGACCAATCCTTTTTAATTTATACATCAATGATATTGCAGATTGTTTTAAATTTTGTGAAGTTTTACTATATGCCGATGATTTAAAGCTTTTTAAAACAATAAATGGCCCTCAAGACGCTGAACATCTGCAAGCAGGTATTGACAACCTCTCTAGCTGGTATGAAACAAATGGTCTAAACTTGAATATCAGGAAGTGTTAGTCTTTTTCTCGTGGTCACAGTGGATTAAATTTTGACTATGCTATAAATGGGATTGTTCTTGAAAAAAAAAATTTAGAAACCAACCAAGTGCCTTTCTATAAACAACCCTTACTAGGTTACAGAAATTAAGGACCTGGGAATTATTTTTGATTCTAAACTTTCTTTTATTCATCATATTAAATCCCCTTTAAATGGTGGTTTAAAATTATTAGCTTTTATCTTGTTGTGAAAGATATTTCGGTTAACATCATTAGACTCTTATATTGCTCACTCGTGTGATCTCGATTAGAATATGCTTCCTGTGTCTGCTCACCGCTTCAAAAGTATTTGGTTAGGGAACTCAACAAAGTGGAAAATAAATTTTGAAAATGGCAGTATTCAAATGAATTATCTGAATTATGAACGACTTAGGGGTAATTTAAATCTACCTACTCTAGAGCATAGACGAATATTGGCTGATATTACATTTTTATTTAAAGTCGTCAATTCATTCATAGAATGTGAAAATATTCCATATAGCTTAAATTTTAGATTCCATAGCGTTGGGGCTTTAACCATAAATTCAGTGTTTTGTCTTCCATTTTGTAGGTCAAATTTTCTAATCAATGATCCATTAGTCAGAATGATGCTTAATCATTTACAACCTAAATCTAACTTCGTCTTCTTTACTAATGACATAAAACTATTTTCCAGATACCTGCGTACTTTAAATATAACAGAATTGTATATTTAGCCAGAAATATTCAGTAATTTATAGATCCTAGAGGAATTGTTATTCATATAATATAAAAAGGCTGAATGGATAAGATATGATGAATATGGGCAAAACATCCAGGTGAATTGTTTAAAAGCCTGCGATGTTAGTGTTGAATCAATTAAGAGCGCTTACAACAGAATTACAAAGAAGCTCCTAAAAATAATGAATACAGAAATAGCAAACATTCCTAGAGGCCTCCCAAGTCAATTACAACCTTTAGATGTCTTTATCAATAAACCATTTAAAAATTTTATGCGAGAATAAATGAATGACAACCAAATCATAATGTCACCGCAAGAGGACGTATGAAACGACCAACAATTTTAGAAGTTTACACCTGGGTAAAAAAGTTATGGGAAGATGTGAAACAAGAGATGATTATAATATACTGAATACTTGTTGCGCTACTTTCTTGATGGAACCATATTTTCAAATTGAATTCAACTTTGAAAATGATCCTAACCGATCGAAACACGTGTCAGGCAACTGAAAATAAAATTATGGAACAAAACAAGTGTTCTACTTTACCCAATTTGATGATTATAAAGTCATTTAAAAAATGCGGAATAAGTAATACTATAGATGGCGCAGTTCTTAAGAGGAGTAACAACATTAGTTAATATGAACGGTAAAATTAACAAATACATTTGAAATTTAATGTATTAACTCAAAATTAAGTCTACTTTCAATTTTCTTATAAACATTTACCTAACACTTGATTCTTTTTTTAATTCCTTCCAATAAACATTTGATTAAATTTCAAAATTACATATTAAAAATCACCTGAAAAAATATTATAAGCAATTACCATAAAAATAAAATTTGGTAAATTTACTTTTAATTATATCTAAATTTAGTTTCTTATAAACAATCTCGAAGTACTTGATTATTTTACTAAAATTTGCAATGAAACAAACATTTAATTAAGTTAAAATGTTAAAAATTACTTCAACAATCAAAAGACCATTCCTATAAAATTCAAATTTTGTAGATTTGCTCAACTTTTGTTTTTTAACGTACACTAATTTGTTTTTCTATAAATTGCACTGAAACAGACATTTGATTAAATTTCTCCTCACATCAAAAATAATCAGAAAGAAAACTGGAAAACAATTACTATAAATTCAAAATTTAATATATTTACTCAAAATTATATCTACTTTTAGTTTTTCTATAAACATACACCCAATTATTAAAACAAACAAACCCTTGATTAAATTCCTCAACCACACATTAAAAATCATCTAAATAAGATTTTAAAAAACTATTGCTATAAACTTAAAATTTGATAGATTTACTTTAAATTATACCAACTTTTAGTTTTTCTATAAATATTCACCCAACATTCAATGTTTTTTTTAAATTAAATTCAAGCAAACATTTGATTAAATTCCTGAACCATACATTAAAAATCTCCTGTAAAAATTAAAAAACAATTGCTATAGGTAGGTTTACTCGTTTGTTTATTTGAAAAAACTACATTCAGACAAACATTTGATTCCTTAACCGCACGTTAAAAATCATCTCAAAAAAAAACATGAAAAACAATTGTTATAAAATTAGAATTTGATAGAATAACTTGAAATTATGTCTAGTTCTAGTTTTTCTATATCCAAAACTCAATTGTGTTTTTTAAGGGTTGTTTATGCAATTGGTCAGTTTCACAATTATCTACAATTTATTCCGACTAGTTTCGATTTTTACATCATTATCTAGGAATGACAAAATCGTAAATAATTCGGAAACCAACCAAGTGCCTTTCTATAAACAACCCTTAATATTACAAATGTTTCACCACGTAATAAACGAGAATCAAATTCAACAAAAAGTGTTTTTTTTTCAAAAAATCGCAATAAAACAAACATTTCATTAAACTTTTGGATTATACATTAAAAGTGACCTAAACATTGAAAAGCAATTACGACTATTTTTTTTTTATATTTCGTAAAAACATTTATCAAAAATCGATTGTTTTTTATCGTTTCAAATAAACATTTGATTAAATATCGAGATTACACATTAAAACCCATTGGAAAAAAAATGAAAAACAATTGGTACAAAATTAAAATAATGGTGGATTTATTCAAAATTATGTCTACTTTTAATTTTTCTAGAAACATTCTCGCAGCACTCATTTATTATTTTTTCTAAAGTACACATTTAAACAAATATATACAGAATCTTTATTTACAGATATTGTTTGTACATAATAACATACATATATTTTACTTATTATAATATATACAATCTGTAAATGGGCTATCGACCCGTTGGTCTTTCTGCCCATTACAAAAAACAAATATTTAATTAAATATCTAAAACACGTTAAAAAATCCAAAAAATGCTATAAATTAAAATTTGGTTGATTCACTTAAAATTAAGTCTACTTTTTATTTTCATCTACCCAATACTCGTTTGTTTTTCTAAAAATCTCACTGAAACAAACATTTGTTTAGATTCCTGGATCATACATTAAAAATCACCTAAAAATTCGAAAACAATTGCTACATGATTCAAGTTTAGTATAATTACTTAGGATTTAGTTTAGTTTTGTTT
The DNA here is from genome assembly GCA_963969525.1 of Ontholestes murinus. Lineage (NCBI taxonomy): Eukaryota > Metazoa > Arthropoda > Insecta > Coleoptera > Staphylinidae > Ontholestes > Ontholestes murinus. The sequence goes on from OZ018389.1 coordinate 28,176,770, forward strand.
TTTTTTTTCTATAAATATTTACCCAGCACTCGATTACATTATTTTAATCGCACTTAAACAAACATTTGATTAAATTCATCGACCATAGATTAAACATTATCTGAAAAAAATTTGCTATAAAATTTAAATTTAGTGTGGAGAATGGTTGCGACCGTTACACTCAACAGTCATTTGTTTTTATTAACCACATTCAAACAAATATTTAATTAAAAACCTAAATCACATATTAAAAATCACTAGAAAAATCATAAAATAGTCTATAAATAAATAAAATAATAAATAAAAGTTTGATATCAAATGATAAATAAAAAAGTTTGATAGATTCACTCAAAATTAAATTTATTTTTCATACGGTATATAATTTCTTCACTGCACTCTTGTTGAAACGAAATTATAATATTAGGTAATTTCAAATTAAAACACTTGTTTAGTTTCATATTGTTATATTCAAGTCTACAGATTAGAATTTGTTAATAGATCGTTCTGGTTGTTTAGAAGATTATTACGATTCATAATGGCTCTCTTAATCTCCATAGCTTCAAGGAGATTTAATTTTCTGCCTTTTTCTGCAAAACGGATTGGTTTGATGTCGGCTAATTGATGTCCTTTTGTGACGCAATGCTCGGATAATCCTATTCCCGTAGTTTGTTTTCATATTCCCTTCTTGTGTTCGTTGTACCTGATCTTGAAATTTCTTCCTGTTCGTTATATATATTATATCGCAGTTCTCACATTGTGCGGTATGGGAGAGAGCTAAGTGTTCACAAACCATTGATAATGCGTACATGGTACTCGAAATCTATATCTGGTACTAATTAAAATATGTAATAAGTGAAGCAAGACATTTTGATTTAATTCATCATAATATTGTACTGACCACACACTCCACATCCTAACCCATCTTTGTATCAGCGCAATCATAACATAACTCCTAAATCCAAACATCCCGAAACCACTATCCACCAATTCATCTCATATTTTTATACAACCCAATGCTAAAAGCAGCGACGACAAATTTTAAAAGAAGTCAGGCTGGAAGACCTACGGTCGATAGCCATGAAGAAGAAATAGACGAGAACTATCTTCAATAAAGATGTTTCTACCTCTATTGTACTGATTTTATGTACTGACAAAAAGTATGAAAAATTTTATCATCAATTTACAATTCCTATAATTTTTATGGCGAAAATGCCGCCAATCATGAATAAAACCGCAATAAAACTAATATAATATTTACGATCCTTTTTATGGTCGATAATTATCGACACATGTTAATGATTCGATTTAAACGATTAGAAATATTAATAAAAATACGATTTTAATTTAGTGCTTTTACAATAAAGGTATATTTTTACAACATTATCAAATTAAACGAGGCATTTAGTTTATAATCCATATTATATCTAAATTTAAAATAGACCACTTATTATTAATAATCCTAACAAATTGGTTGATTATCATCGATATTTCGTATTTTATATCTCGTACCTTGAGAAAATATATTTATTTATTTATTTACTTATCTTTGGTCTTGTTTATTAAATAATGATTATATACATTAGAACAAATTATTAAAAAAACTATACATAAAATGTTATCAAAGCTAATCAAAATTAACATCACTGACCCAATTTTAGTAGACAACTTTTTTCGTGAAAGGGAATTAAAGTAATAAACGTTTTATATGCTCAATTAAAAGAACTAACATAATACAATTACAGAAGAATTTAAGAACAACGTACGTGGTATTTTTCTTACTAAACGTTTACGGCATAATTTTTTTTATTACGTCGATATCTTTAAAAAAAAATCAAAAATTCAAATATGTGTTTTGTACTACTGCACGTGTTTCACAACACAGTGGCTTCAACAGGTAGATTATAAAAAGGTTACATTAATACATACAGTTATGGCTTATTTATTTAAATATGAAAACGTAAGGGATGGTAATGATGGCATTAAACAGTACATATAAATTAAACTCATATTAATTAATTATGTGAATCACATTAGTCAGTACATACACGCAAAAATTCATCATTTCGGAAAAACGATGTACAAGCATGTTATTCGAGGAATAGTAGGAAAGTAGTAGTAGTATGTGTGCTAACATATTCAGTTGTATTTTAGCTGGTATTGGCTATGCTGTTTATGTGATTGTTTATAAAGTTCAAGAAAATAAAAAAACGCCGCAAGTTGTGAAGTTAGAACTGTGATTAGATTTCTTAACGCAAGTAAACTGCGACTTTGCCGTTTTCATCATCAATGGATGCCGTGGAGAAAATGTTATGCATGAGTTGTCTGTTCGGTGTTGATGTTATAATTTCAACTAAGAAGAGAGAGAACATATAATTACAAGCGTTCGGGACGACGGTCAGTCATTACGGACGAACTTTCAACCATCCACTCTAAAAAAGTCAAGAACTTTTTGGCAGGAAAGGAAAATAACGTATCTCAATACACTTGCGGCGGGGGAATATGAAGTTGAGTGTACGAAAACTCATTACAACAAATGCTAAAATTTGCAAGGTGACTATGTAAAGAATAATCAATGTATGTTTTTCATAAATAAAACATTACTGTTTGTTAATATATACTAGTTTTTTTATATTCCTAAAAGGGTACTACTTCTCAGATGGCCCTCGTACTTAATCACTATCATAAATAAAGTTAAGGCCGACATATTACAGCCTGCCATTTTTTTAATTATAATGGTAGATCTTGATGAAAGATGAAGTCTTGACAAATTTTATTTCAAAATACCGCTGTCTCATGTACTAACTGAGCATAAAATTACACAGAAAGAATTTTATGACAGTAAAATAATTCTCTTAAGATTTAAAGACTGATAAACCTTTTGAAAGGCAAATTGTGGCTAAAGGAACTTTAGAAAGCAGAGAAGTGTTAAAATGCGGGAATGTGGTTGATACATAAAAAATGAAAAATGAAATGAACCAGATGTGTTGTAGATCATATGAAAGCTGTGATGTATGTCATTATCATGATATTGAACGAATGACATCGTAAGCTAATCATGGATTTATTATGGGGTACGTTAGTTATAAATGCTCACTAATTATATAATCTACATCTTGTTAATTATAAAAATAAGAGTTATTTTAAAGACTAGATTACAGAAATAAACACAAAAACGAGCGTGGTGTGCAAATATTTATAAAACCTTGGAAAACAGTGCAAAATTTTCAATGGAAATAACATGCCCGCGCAACATGCTTAAATACACCAATTTTTTATGATATGCCCCAAATATATGTCAAAATTACCTATAATTCATGTAGGTTAAAAAACACAAACCTTACCTTCAGCTCAATCAAAATTATGATAGTAAATAATTATGTAAAGTTTAGCAAAATGACTAAAAAAATATACAAGATTTTGAATTTCAGAATTGCCTTAGATCTTTGGTGGTAATAATTTGTATGACCCTTTTTATGCTCTGGATAAATCCAGAAAACCCACTAGTAATTCATACCGAGGCTAAATACGGCTGGTGAATCAATGGGCGGCCAGTTACCAACATACATTGTACGTGGATAAGTAAATAAATAAGTATTAATAGTCACATAAAGAGCATTGACGACATTTTTAAATAAACAAAGTGGGTGTATAGAAATAAACAGTTTAAAATATTTTAAAATTAATTAAATACTTACAAATACCAACTAGTATTGTAATGTAACAATCAAGTTTAAAAACACCTGTAGACACGTGTTTAGATCTCTTAACCTTATCAGTACAGCTTTAATATACATATACTTTAATATACATATACTCTGACATGTATAGGAACTGACACAATAATGAAATATCTAATTAGTAATAAGTATTATTAATTAGATTTAATATGGATTTTCAACTAAGTGCCTCGTCAATCAGTATAATAATGAAATCTTATGGACTGGTGGTCCAAATTTATACCCGAGACCTATTAGTGAATTTGACACAAATAATTACGACTGGAATTAAGGAAAATACACAATCAGGAAATACCTTAACAATATAAATGTATTATATATGTATGTATCCATTTGTCAATAAAGATGTTAGTATATATAGAATTTATGAAGAGTAATGAGACAAAATAATGGAAGAGATGCTAAAAAATAAATTGCTTGAAAGTGGTAAAACCTTTGAAGAAATCTTTTAGAATAGAAATTGCTGGAAACTTCTGATAAAATAAAGCAAGAAATATACGTAAACGTTGAATAACAAAATATCATACATTCTGAAAAAGATTGGAAGGTTGTTTAATAGGTCTTATTTGTGTTCGTGAAAGAAATATTCAACAACCTTATTTTGATGGTGAAACTTTCCAGACCAATTTTCTAGCAATACGTGGGGATGTAAAGAATGTATTGCAGAAAGAATCACAAAGTGAGATGAACTATGATCTGTCAAATATTTTAAAATGATGTAAAGTCAAACACATCCTATATTTATCATTCGCAGCTTAAAAATCTGTAAATTTAAATCTGATAATCCCGATAGAATTAAGAGTACCTTGAAAGGATTAGATGTGCGCACGTTTTTAGGGGGATTAAAGTATAAAAAACATAGCCAACATGGATACTTTTCGATCAATTAATAGACGTACTGGTTCGTACGCTTGAAATTGAAACGACTAAAACTACAATTAAAAAGGAAAATGAAGGATAGCCGAGAAGAAATAGAAGGACACAAAATATGATAATGAATATGAGGAAGACTTTCACAAGGAAGAAAAAATAGAGCTCAAAAAATCTGGAAGAGTCGGCCAACATCGTTGTATTGTGAAATTATTTAATTCTATCCACTAACGGGAAAAGACCAGTAAGAGATACCACCAGCTTATAAATATCAATCCTTAAAAAGTAGTCAGATAATTTTAATATCACTGTACTGTCTTTTGTGGGTATCGGTGCCATTAGGAGTAGTAGCAGTAGTGTTTGGCTACCGACCACGTGATCCACTCGAAGTGTTATTTGTGACTTCATGCATATGTAAATGAGCTTGCTACTTTAGAAAAACTTTTAAGAAAGGAAAATAACAGTTAAATACATTGTATGCACTGGATTCACTATTTTCTAGACGCTCGAACTTTAAATATTGGCAAGTTGAAGTAATTCCCAAAGATCGAGGGAAGACAGCATTTACCGTAAGGACATTATTATGACAATTCAATGAAATACCATTTGGCTTATGTGATGCCTATGTGATATTTTGAGCAACTTATGGACACAATATTCAAAGATATATTCGTAATAAAAAAACCTTTGACAATCACGTAAAAAATTTACAAAAGGTGTTCCGATGATTAAGAGATTCCCAATTGAAATTCAATCCAAGGAAATGCCATTTTCTGAAAAAGAAAGTACAATACCTAACATTATGTCGAGTAAAGATAATGCAGTAGATTATCAAAAGATTTAGATGGAATATGAATGGTACTATAGGATTTATTTTATCAACTTCGAAGTTTTTATAGGCGATATTGCGGGATGTTCTAATATACTACCTCTCCTTACTGAAAAAATGGTGATGTGGCCATCATAGTACTTTCCCTATATTTTTCTCGAAAACTATGAGATTTATGCAAAAAGGCTATTCTTAATAATTTATTCATTTTTTAATTCTCTACAATTATTTGTTATATAAATTTCATTTAACTCCAACAGTTAATTAGCAATTGTCAAAAAATATCTAAATTTTCAGTTTTTATTTTTTTTCTCAAAAGTTAAAAATTTTATGAAAAATATGTTTAAATAAAACTTCAATTTTTTATTCTCTTTAACTTTTGTTTGAACCGTTTTTTAAAATTTTTCATATTTAGAAAAATATTACCAAAAAACAAAAAAACGTCTCGACTAAACATCCACTTCCGGTCTAAGAATGTTTACCAAAAGCTTTTCAGTTCCAGTTTTTAAAGATAAAACCTTAAGTTTAAAGTTTCATCTCAATTGGATTATTCGTTTTTGAGATACAGCACCCACCGACAGACAGACAGACAGACAGACAGACAGACAGACAGACAGACGGACAGACAGACACACACACAGACACAAAAAAAATTTTTCCAGAAATTAGTGCAATGGACTCAGGGGACCTTAAAACGGATATTTCCGCCAAAAAAATTTTCAAAAAAAAATCACGATCACAATACTTCCCCTATATTTTCATATAGGGAAAGTAAAAAACTGTTGAAATGGTACAATCAATATCAAGACGCTTTACAAACACTAAAAAATGGTGATGTGGCCATCATAGTACTTTCCCTATATTTTTCTCGAAAACTATGAGGTTTACGCAAAAAGGCTATTCTTAATGATTTGTTCCCATTTGAATTCTCTACAATTATTTTAATACAAGTTTTATGTAACTCTAATAGTTTATTAGTAATTGGCAAAAAATGTCAAAATTTTCAATTTGTATTTTTTTTCTCGAAATTTACGAATTTTATGAAAAATATGTTCGAATAAAACTTGTTCAGTTTCTCATTCCTTTAACTTTTGTTCGAACCGTTTTTTAAAAATTTTTATATTTAGAAAAATATCACGAAAAAACAAAAAAACGCCTCGAGTAAACAACCACTTCCGGTTTATGAATGTTTACCAAAAGCTTTTCAGTTCCAGTTTTTAACGATAAAACCTTAAGTTTAAAGTTTCATCTCAATCGGATCATTCGTTTTTGAGATACAGCACCCACCGACAGACAGACAGACACACACACACACACACACACACACACACACACACACACACACACACACACACACACACACACACACAGACACAGAATTTTTTTTTCCAGAAATCAGTGCAATGGACTCAGGGGACCTCAAAACGGATATTTCCGCAAAAAAAAAATTTGAAAAAAAAATCACGAAAACAATACTCCTCCTATATACTACGTGTATAGGGAAAGTAAAATATACTTACAAGCGACGTTTTCTGTACTTTACTGCATGACATAGAATTCGGACCTACTAAGATATTCTAATCCTATCTCTTCCAAGAATAATGCTGATTATGCTGTAACACGCGAAACTAGTCGAGCAAATATTTAAAAAACCAGTGAAACAAAGTGTTGATCAATTGTTTACCTAATCTTCCAAGAAGTATGCACAATTCTTTAATGTCAATAAACCGTTTGATTAGATTTATATCCACAATCCGAAGGGACTATTAAATAGAATAAATCCCTATCTATTTATTGCTGTTACACTATCTTATTTAGGTATTTTACACATAGATATTTTGTTATATTTATATAATCAATTTTATATTTAGTTACTATTATTTACTATTTAATCGTAAGTTTTCCCTGTAATAGGATGTAAATCTGTTGGGAAATAAATAAAGTGATTAAATTGTCTCTGACTATTAAAGAGCCTGGCGCCGATATCTTCATCTGATTTTACTTACCTACCGATCAGTAGTACATAAAATATAACAGACTCCGGAAATTATCATGAATCTTCTTCCTTATTATTTGTAATTTAGCTGCCCACCTAAAGAAGAAACGTCAGGGGAAGGTGCAAACTGGATGAAACTTTCAACGGACTACTCATCGAATGAATCTAAATCACGACGCAAAGACAAACGACGGGGGGGTTTTCAATATCGTATAGTTATTTAACTAACTAACGACGTCGAGGCCTCTCACCAAAGTGAGAGTGATGAAACATCATAGTATGGGTAGAAAAAAATAACGACGTGGCACATAGGATTTCAAAACTACCCCTAGGTAAACCTATCCCGTATGCTAGAAAAGAATATGATGATACAGTTTTTCCCATTCTGAAGTTGAATGATAAAATAGTTTTTTGTACAACAAGTGTGGAAATGTTACGCTTTTCCGCACGAAAGTAGTATGTTGGTGTACGAGCTATTTTTTCACATACTGCATATAATATCAATTATAAAGGTATTTGCGATTTAATTTTTGACACTGACATAAAAATTAGGTTATAATTACCGATAATACGTGTGTTGTATATATTACTCCATGTATGTAACTGACACTGAAATTGATTAATAGTAAATAAAAGTAGTACGAAAAAGTGTTGCTATGCAGAAAATTGTTGCTATGCTGAAAAGTGTTACTTTTGTCAACGATTTTAGATGCGGAAATGTAAGGTATTTCTATTCAGTATGTGAAAAAATAATTTAAGAATTTAATGACTAAACATTCCATTAGAAACATGAGTCGACATGTTATAACTCGAGAAGAAGAATGGGAGTTTTTACAACTAATTTTCAATTATTGTCTGGCACACTATGTAGACTTGAAAATATCTCGAGGAATTGCAGCCATATTCAGATAGAAGATTGAAGAATTAACTTCTACAGGGTGAAATAAAAATTTAGTTGTAAAACAAGTAAAGTAAGGAATAAACAGCGTGCTATTTTCATTTACAAAACACAACACAACGTATTAAGGTGTTCACATTATTATTGTTATAATTGTCGATGGTTATTCACTCAACGCACAGTGTGGGATTTTACAAATCTAGCTGGAAAAAATTATAAATTATAATAAAACATCTTCTTGAATTGTATTAGTTTATTTAGGACGTAAAATAAGTTTGTAAAATATAATCCACGCATATTTCTACAGAAATGTATATACATTTTTACATAGTTTTTTTTTATTTTGTCGTAGGATGGATATATTTTTAGCTGCTTATCTAATGTCGATTTTCTAATAATTTCATATTTTCTGTACGTTAATTTTGTTGTACTTATCAATGCCAATGCTTCTTCTGCAGAATACTGAGGTGTTTATTGGCCTGTAATATGAAAAGCTTTCTTCCCTTTAGTTCGTCTTTTTGGACTTGAAAGCAATTGCTCCAACGTAGAAGCAGCATTTCTTTTGCCAGATTTCCTAAACTTAACTTTGAACTAAAGTCTTTTTTCGGAAGCCCACTTTTTTTGCACTCTGGGTTCCACTTGTACTGGGTGCATCCAAATTAATTATTGTAACGGTAGTATTTAATCAATTATTGAACTTGTTTAAAAACATATTTTTATTGCGATGATACGCCTCTCATCTTTGGTTGAATCTGATCGGGAACGAATGAACAGTCCGGTTTAATTCGTCTTACGTTATTTTAGAACAATGATGTATGTTAAATTTACTTTTAAGGTAATCCACAAGTCATTTTCAGTCGCAGAAGAAGTTGATCGTGGGTTATTATCGTCATTATTATTAGTATTAACACTTGGATATCTTTGAATACGCAATTTATCGCACTCAAAATTTTATTGGATATATTCTAGATGGATCCAAAATTATAAAAAATATAAAATCATGGCGTACAAAGGTGTACAAAAATTTTGGCAGTCTAATGAAATCACCACTTCTAAGTAATTTCTGATTTTTTTATCGAATAAAATTTTATTAAATATACTTAATTGAGGAATCTTTCTTAGGGTACAATATAAACTACATACCTTGATGTAAATTATCCATGGCAAAAATGTTGTCACCAATAAATACTTCATATAATACGACCTTCACAATTTACGCGTAAGGAATGACTGCGAAGCGGTTTTGAAGTGACAAATATTTAACCTCTTTTGTCGAACGATTGACAATAAAGCAGGGCATTTACAGATTTTATATTTTGCTAATGGCATATTTAGTACCTCAGCTAAGCATTTAGTGGGTTATAAATAAATATTTTGTATCTTGTTTTTAGCACTTTTTTCCTGCTGGATTCGCAAAATCCCACACTGTGCAACGATTCAAACAATAGATACCACCTTAATGGTTATTTATCTATAATGGGAATATTAAAATAGTTGATTAAAATCATTGATGAGAAAAATGAATTCTCTGACTATTATTATATCGAGATCTTACATTTATGTAACAACTATGAGCTAACAATTAAAGCTGCTCCTCGTAGTAAACTGCATATTTTAAAAAATATATAACTACAGATTAAAATAATACTGCTAAAAAACATTGCTTAATAGAGTTAGATAGATTATAAAGGGAACTAAAATATTTAGCAAGCAATTTCATAATAATTGCATATTAGGTGCAAAATATTCAGGGATTGAGACACTTGATCTGTCAATATAATTTCTAAAAGGATTTTGCATTTTTTTTAAATATATTTTAAAAAAGAGGACAAAATAACAAAAAAAGGCATATACAAAAGATTCCGAATGTCGAGGAGGATATCAGCTCCCTCATCATCATGGTAAAGGAAGGGTTTGAGTGGATAAACATAATTTGTGATCCGGTTTGAAGCGGTTTGATGTTTGAGGTCTTGAAAGACCCAGCATATCAGTTAATGGTTAAGCAATTCCTCTTCAATAGATCCATAAAAGTTAAAATCAATAACACTTTCTCTTCTTCTCTTACTCCTGAAAAAATACTTCAAAATATATGTTGCAATTTGAACATATTACCGCCCAAGTTACACATGCTCCTTACTGCCAAAAGATTTTCATTCCCTGCAAAAGCTAATTGACTCGCTTTAACGGCGGTGTGCAAAATGGCGCATTAAAACCAATCCCAACAAATCACAGCTCATAATTTCTTATCATCGCACCAATAATTCTCCTCATAAAGTTTTAATTTGCCAAACTATTATTTCTCCTTTAGTAAATATAGATCAAAAATATATTTAATAAAAACACACTTCTGAAATCAAAAGTAAAATCACTTCTAGAGCAAAATAGTTTAGAAACCTAACTTTCAATTTTTTTAATTTTTTTCTATTTTCAACAATTTTGTATTTTAATAAAAAATTCATTTTGCTTGGGTACTCTTGACCTACCCAAAATAATTATTCGTTATCAAAGCATACTCTTAACTTAGGTTAATACAATTTTCATTGACTAAACATACTACTGACCTTTCTCAATAATTAATTCATTACCTCTGCATATGATTGATAATTAAGAGAGTTTTATGTTAAAATCTCTAAAATATAATAAAAGAATGCAATTACATAATGCAAAAATCAGATGTAATAGTAGAAATATATTTATTGCTAAAATAGATGAAAATGTAACAAATTAAGTTAAAAGTTTGATATTATAATATAAATTACTAAATTCAAATTTATTAAAAATATTGGAACGTTCTAACATACACTTAAATATTATGAATAAAATATCACTTGAAAATCTGTTAAAACTATCAAAAAATTGTTGAATATATCAAAAGTTCAAAAGTATATTGTATTTTAAATTTTCTATTGATTCTAAAAATTAAAACAATGTACGCTCCACAATAATGATATTTTTCATAATATCTTATCTTATGTTTATCCCATTACATAAGGAATTTAAAACAAATATTATTCAAAAATTATAGTAATATTTGTTTATTGACCTTAGTAAGAGTTATTTCAACGAATTTACGACAAACATGATGCTAAACACATCGATAAGTGTTGAAATTCTAATTATTATTACATATATGTTGGAACGCAACCTTCTCAAATGGGTACACGAGAAGGACAAGAAAGTGGTCGCCCTGACCAATAAACAAATTAGATTTTGTTTGTGGGGCTACATTAAGGAAGTCGATAAAACAAATTAAATATGAAGTTTAAATAAATTTACTTACTTCAATGTTATTATTTTATTTTAAAAATAGTAATTGAGTAACTGATGTATTCACATTTTATAAATAAAAAAAATGTTAAATACAATAAGCTAAATAATAATATTTACGGAATTACGTTCCACGGTATGCAATTGGATTCCTTAGTTTTATTAGCCTGCAATAAATGTATTAGAAGTTATAAAATTAAACATTAAATTTCCTACTTACTGAATCAGTCATATTATCTTCGCAAGCCATTCGAATCTTTTCCGCAGTGGCGGGTGCGTTTAATCTAAAACTTGTTGGCTTGCCAGCGTCACTTCTCGCGTATTTGATAGCCTCCCTTATCGCAAATAATGCAGAAGACGCTAGGAAGAGCGGTGGTTCACCGACGGCTTTCGATGAATACACAGCTCTGGGATTAGAAACACCCTTTAGCAGGGATACGTTCAGTTCGATTGGAATGTCGTTGAATCCGGGAATCTTATAGGCTCCAGGCCCTTTACTGTAAGTTGTGCCAGTCGGTGAATAAACCATCTCTTCCATCACGAATAATCCGTAACCCTGCATAAAGCCTCCTTCGATTTGTCCGATGTCAATAGCTGGATTCAAACTATTACCTATGAAAAAATTAATTGAAACTAGTTGTAAATTAAATACGGATAAACAAGTATTATCAAATTAATTAGAATAAACAAAATCAGTGTCCCAATATTTTCTCACATATACAGATAAAACAAATAAAAATAGTCATCATGTTAAAGCTTCGTTCTTAAAGTTGCCACTTGTACTTCTAAAAATTTCTTCATAATAAACTCAATATCAATGAATTAAAAATAAAATGTTTCGATATATTATACCTATACTAACCTATATCCATAACGATATCAGTTCTCAAAACCTGATGATCTCCAGTTAAACAATCAATTTCAACTTCAGTACAAGACGCCCCAAATGTGTAATAATTGTATGGTTTTCCAGTATTAGTTTCCCAGTTATATTCAATATCAGGCGTCGCGTAATATCCAGTTGCAGATAGGCTTATCCTCTCCAAGAACGCAGATAAAATCCAATCTTTCCACGTACCTTCAGGATTTTTAGCAACTATAGGCTTCAATCGTTCTTTTAAAGTATTACACGCTCTCTTCAAAGGTAATAATGATTATTATTAGATATATAAATAAGTAAGATTTAATATTCTTACCATAACTGCCATTCCATTAAGGTCAGATCCCACACTAGCCGCCGTTGGTGAAGTGTTTGGCACCTTATCTGTAGCACATTCCGATATATAAATATTTTCCGTCGGTATTTCTAATACTCTGCTTGCCACTTGAATCATTTTTGTGTTGAGTCCTTGCCCCATTTCTACACCACTATGAGTAATCAAAACCGATCCATCCGTGTATATCATCACCAAAGCTCCAGCTTGTTCCAAAAACGGCACACCAAACCCAACTCCGTATTTCGTACTTACCATGCTAATACCTCTCTTTTTCCATCGATTTTTTCTTTAAATTGTAAAATGAACAGTAAATATAATCTTAAGAAAGCCACAAACTTACCTATTATATTCTTCTATTTCTTGTTTCCTTTCATAATATTTGGCTGAAACTAGACATTCTTCCACGCAACGTTTCAAATTACAGTTTTCAACAAACTGATTGTAATGTGTTATATCACCTTCTTTGTATAAATTCTTTAGACTAATCCTAACAGGATCCTCGTTTAAAAATTCTGACACATCTCTTATCATATTCTCGGCAGCAAACATGGATTGAGGCGCTCCAAATCCTCTAAACGCTGTATTAGTTGGGAGATTTGTCTTACAAATCTTACCAATAACACGTAAGTTCGGAATTTTATATGAGTTTTCAATATGAAACACTGCTCGTTCTAAAACCTAGAAAAATATTAACTTGAATAATTTCCAGTGATAAAGAAGTTCGTTATTGTTAAGAATAAGATATTAATAATAATTTATAAATAAAATTAGTTCCACTTCACATAATATTACTATTACATTGCATTTTTACTTTGTAAAAATAATATGAAATTTAAATTACCTCAACTGATAGATCACTTGAGCATCCACCATTAGCAAATAATTCCGCATCATAAGCTAAGATTTGTCCGTCATTATTGAATCCAACTTTATATTTAACATAATACGGATGTCTTCCGCCAGTAGCTGCCATATCTTCATTCCGATCTAACATAACCCTCACGGGTCGGTTAAACTTCTTCGCCGCCAAAGCAGTGGCTATCGCTACAGGCACCCCACGCGCTTGCTTACCACCAAACCCTCCTCCTATTCGTTTGATACGCGTCACAATCCTGTTTTGTGGAATTTCCAAAAAACGAGAGACGAAATCCTAAAAAGATATAATCCAAAAAAAATAATAATAACAATAATAAATATGTACTAACAGTAATTTCACAATGATGTTGGGTTGAGCTAAATATTTCTAAATCCCCTTCTTTAGGTATAACCAAACAACCGTGCGTTTCCAAGTAGAAGTGTTCCTGATATCCCGTACGGCATTCACCTTCCAAAACATGTGCGGCTTCTTCAAATCCTTTCTCAATATCACCAATCACTAATTTCCTTTGGACATCAAAAAATGAATTGTGTTTAATCGCGTCTTCTATTGAAACAATAACTGGTTGTAATTCTTCGTATTTAATTTCAACCATTTGCGCCGCCCGTTTTGCAATGAATTGATCTTCCGCAATAATAGCCCCCAATAATAGGTTCTGGCTAGTCACGAGTTTTGATACAAACAATTCCTCGTCTTGATGGACCGGACCTAACTTCTTTCCTTCTGCGATATCTTCAGATGATATATAACCAACAACGCCTCGAATTTGTAACGCTTTTGTAAAGTCGATAGATTTAATCACAGCATGAGCTTTAGTGGTGTAAACAAAGGCTAAATATAATTCGTTTTCTGCACGAGGAATATCATCAAAGTAAATTGCCTCTCCTGTTGCTTGTTTAATGGCAGAGGAATGCACGATCGGTCTACCAACCGCATCATATACCTTTTGTTCTTCTGGGGTGACTTGGAAAAACTGCGAACTCTTAGGGGTTTTGTATGAAAATCCATTACATGCGCTTAAATCATCCTCAGAAATTTTATAATCCAATAGGTGTTGGATTTCGCTGGATACGGAAACAAAGGTTTTAAAGAAGAAGCTCATAGGAAGAGTCTTTCTGTACTCAACCATTCCACCAGGTGCGTCTCCCGAGAGTTTCAATTCTTCTAATAATGCACAGTTCACAACATCTAGTATTGTTTTATTCCAAGTTAAACCTTTTAATCGTTTGCTGGTTTCAACAGCTGATATCGTCGTCGGTCCCATTCCTCCAAAAACTAATTTGACATCATCTATAATGGGAATGCCATCTTTTAGTTGTATATTAAAAGCTGAATTAACGATTGCTATGTCATCGTCCCTACGTCTTGCTTGTTTATACGAATAGAAAAATTGATTGGGTTTAGTATGTGGAATCCTAATTGAAACTAATACCTCATCTGGTTTAACAATATTTCTTCTATATGCGGTGAAGAATGAATGGTCCATCTTTACAAACCTCTCGGAAGTTTTGTTGCGTAAACAAAGTAAAACTTCCGCCGCCACAAATATTGGATTTAAATCGGAAATGGGACTTCCGGTCATAATATTTCCTCCGATTGAAGCTACGCTTCTAATCTGTTTGCCTGCAAACCAATGTAGCATATCTATAATGGCTCTAAACACACCCGTTTTTTCTTTTGGCAAATTTATAATTTGTTCATTCAATATATTTTTTAAATAATCTAATGTTACCGACGCACCAACTGTAAGCCCATCAGTTTCGACTTTGATTGTGTTTAGTTCTTCTATATTAGATGGTTGAATTAAGATTGGATAGTTTTGATTTTTGAATTTCACTTCTACGCCGATTTCAGTGTTACCAACTACGATTTTAGCATTTGGATAAAGCGATTTTAAATCTAACATGTTTTGAAGTGTGGTAGGACGGTACCACGTTACGTATTCGCCTGGAAAATATAAATTCTCATCATCTAATTTTGACGACAGTTTTAACTCGGGTGGAAAGATCGGTTCTTGATTGATATCCAATGGGGTAAAATTAGAAGTATGAAATAATTCCTCTTCATTTGTGGTACCATTTACTTTACAACATTTATTTCCTAAACCGCACACTCCACCGTTCACTGTGCGCATTCTTTCGTAATCTTCCGTGAATGTTTTATACGCTTCTAAAATTGGTCGGTAGCCCGTACATCTACAAAGATTTCCTTGGAATGCTTCTTCTAAATTTTTCATCGATGGTTTTTCCATGTTTCTAAGAATCGTGTACATGGACATTACGATTCCTGGTGTGCAGAATCCACATTGCGATCCGTGTGATTTGGCTATTCGTTCTTGAACTGGGTGAAGTCTGGTTTTGGTGGAGCCAATACCTTCGATAGTTGTTACGGCCAGACCATGCATTGAGCAAACTGGTGCTAAACAAGCGTTCACTGGAAAGTGTCTGAAATTTTCTAAAGTAAGATTTATTTAAATTTGAGAATTTATATAAGTTACAGTGTTGTGTTATTTTTGCGATTGAATTTTGATACCATGACGGTACATGCTCCACAACCACCTTCTGCGCATCCTAATTTTGATCCACACAAATATACTATTATTTATGTTATGGAAATTTATAGTAAAGATGGAATTAAAGAGATCCCTACGTTATCAACTGTTTTATAACCAATCAAAAAAATTACAAAAAAGAGATAAAAGGATAAAACTCTTTGAAACTAAATGTGATGCAGAATATAACTATGTTTCTTAAAATTTTGATTATCTTTTTAAGAAAGAAAAAGGATACATTTGTTTCTAAGGTAATATAAAAGAGTCCATTCTGGATTTACATCGTCTTCTTCAATCTGAAAAAAATATGTCTCATATTACAACTTTGTCATAAGTTTATCTTTAAAAATAGCACAACTTATCAATTAATCTTATCATCAAATATATGCATATATTAGTTAATATTTATTAATTGGGTCAGAGTGGAAGAACATCTCGAAGAAATGAACTCCGCCCGGGTCTCTTCAATTAAAATTATAGTAGTATGTATTTTAGATTTTATTTAAGAAGAGACACAAAGCAAACAATAAATAAATAAATAAATAAATAATTGCATTATCTATCGTGATATTCGATAATCGTACTGATATACAATTATGCAATGCATAGCTTAATTATCGATACCTTGCAGTCGAACTAATATTTGTCAGCAATATTATTATTAATCAAATTACTATAAAAATTCGGCGTTACTAAAAACTATACCAGAAGCAAATTTAAATAATATTACTATTTAAATTATATATACTATCTAGAATTCTGCCTTAGTCGAATACAATTCGATTAGTTCATAATTTTAATTTTTAAAAATCATAAATGCAGAAAATTGAGCTTTTTTACTTGATACAAATAGTTATTTAGGACGTTATTATACTAATATACTAAGTTTAATAAATATCTTCGCTTGATGCTTTTATTTAATTACGTTTCTGTAACATGTTCATTTATTAATATAGAAGTACAAGTTTAAATAATTTAGCAAGTTTTTAGCACGAGACATAACTTATTTGTAAATTACTTCTACATACTTGATTTTTAGAAAATAAAAACATAACATATAAATATTTCTTCCCTTAAAAAGTTTTAACTTAGAAGGTTTTATAACTATCATTAAAGTGATTTGAGGACACTCACCCTTTTGCCATTTATATAAAATACCAAAACACTTTTCTTTTCTCGCATGTTGCTATTATAAAATTGCGCACTTTACTGACCTGGTTGTACTCGGATTATTTGTAGACGGTATTATCTTTAAAGGAGAGGGGATTGCATCAACAGAGAATGTTTTGCCAGCAACATTAAGTCAGCTTGGTGATAAGAATGTTATCTAATTTTGCATTGAAAAATATTAATTGTTTGTCATAAAACTGTCCAACACATGGCGAATTTATCTCTTCACATTTACTATTTACTATTGCGCAAATATAGAACACAATACTTGTATAAAAATTACAAATATAATTAACCGTAACATCTGTAGTAATATGATCAAATTATGACTGTTATACATATGGTATATTAATTCAATGATAAACTCAGAATATTGAAAATCAATTATGGAATAAGAAATAAAACCATATAACTAAGCAAGGTTTCCATTAATAGAGCCGTTATCACAAATGAAACTAATTAATATGCGATTAATAACGATTCTGATTTGCAAACGTGACAAATAAAATTTTAAAAATATTAACATTTCAACTTTGTAACAAATAAAAGCAAATACAAGCTACTACCGTAATAGATAATATTAAGGTTAGATAAGCAATTTTATATGAAATTATTGAAGGACGCTTAAATATCAATTGGGTGTTTATACAGGGTGGACCAAAAGCCCGTTTAAATTTGAACAACGTGCGTTCTGTGTACGCGAGTACTAAAGCAACAACGATTCTTTTACTCTAGCGCAACGAAAATTTTGCGCTCATTACAACATACGGCGTAAAAATGAAGCTCTATCGATTCAATTGATTCGAAAATGGGTACAGAAGTTCGAGGAGACAGGTTCAACAATGAATCAACCATGATCCGGCCGACCTAGGACATCAAGAGATCCCGAAAACGTCGAGCGTGTAAGAGCATCTATTCGTGAAAATCATGGACTCTCTACTCGGAAGCGGTCTAACGCCTTAGGTGTGCCCAGAACATCTTTGATTCATATTCTTCGCAAAGATTTACATTTACATCCGTAAAAAGTCCAAAAGGTACAGGAATTAAAGCCTAAAGATCACGCTCACAGGCTCAAATTTGCAAACGAAATGTTAGAGAGGTTCACCAGGTTAACCAACATTTTTTTCTCAGACGAGGCACACTTCCATCTAAATGGGCAAGTGAATAGGCAAAATTGCAGGTATTGGAGTGACACTAATCCTAAAATGAAGCATCAAAACCTCTGCATTCACCCAAGGTTACTGTATGGGCAGCTTTGTCAGCAAGAGACATTATTGGTCCATACTTTTTTGAAGATCGCCGAAGAAATGCTGTTACAGTGAATACAGAGCGATACATTGCCATGCTACAGAACTTTTTTCCACCAGCGCTACAGGATTTCGATGGTTTTAATCAACGATCGTGGTTTCAGCGAGATGGGACCACATGCCACACTTAAAACGACTCATAAAGTGCTGTTCACGAAATTTTTGGACAAAAAGTGATACCCAAAAGAGGTGCCATTAACTGGCTACTTATCCCCACTGGACTTCTTTCTTTGGGGATACCTTACAAGTAAAGTTTTAAAGTTTTCAACAGCAACCCAGTGTCCCTAGAGAAATTAAAGGAAAATATTCGAGAGGAAATGCAAAACATTTCACGAAACACTTGTGAGGCCGTCATTGAAAATTTCCGCTCCAGGTTGCAGCAGTGTCCAAATAGTCAAGGATCACATATGGGTGATGTAATTAAAAAAAAATCCCTATTTGTGTACTTTAATAATAAATAGAAAGTGTTTATCTCACATAACTAGTTTCTTTTAAATCATCATTTGAAATGTAAACGAACTTTTGGTCCACCCTGTATTATATTACTCCTAACTTTTGACATGAATTATCTCAATAGCAGTACAACTTTTGATGATGAAGCATCTCCAAAAATCACTATATATATAGATGGTATACGGAATTCAATCATAGCCCTAGATTGCCAAGTGATCAATTTTATGAAAATCATCCAATCATACAATCATCCAATCATTGTTGTTTTAAAACAACCAAACATTGATGCTGTGCGTGAACTGATATTGCAAAATTATCATGCTACTTATAATTAGATGAGGCATCCCTGGGCATTAATGGGACACACATACATTCAATATCGTATAAATATTTGCCTGTTAAAAAATTTGCTCTAGTTAGATCCCACATAAATGAATAATCTTGTCAATGACTTCTATTTGTTCATATTTATGCATAAAAATGTATTGATCTTCGTGGAGAATATTTTGAAAACAAATAAATTCATATACGATGAATTTTTGCTTCTTGTTTGTTCTCTGTTACCGAAATATAAAAGGTATTCCTCGTATCAATACTTCCATACGAAAATTGGAAAGTGATTAGATGATATAATACAAGTAAATATAATAAAAGGTTGAAATATAATATAATAATATATTACACATAATAAATAATACAATCAAGTAAATATATCTATATTGATAGTATAAAGAAGATTTAAACTATTATCTCCAATTATGTCAAATTCAAAATTAGAATTTAGCAAATTCGCATAACTTAAAATTATTTGTGTAGAATTATTTAGACTATAATTATTTAATATTGTTTTCAATCTACGAATTAGTTTAGTTATAAAAAAAATACGATTAGACAAGATTAAAATCAAATCAATATGTTCTAATATGTGATCAGATATTATTCCGGAGACCATTAAAAAGGAATATAAATCTGATTTTATCCTTCGCAAGTTAAAACTTTATATTTATACACATCGAAAAATTTTAATCTGGCCCAAAAAACGTGTCACTGGAATCCATAGTATATTTTAAAACACAGATACATAAACAAAAGACAAACGTTGACAAATATGTTTTTTTAGATTTCTAAAAGTCTAAAGAAGTCATCATGTGGTAAAACATCAGAAGGAATAAATAAAAGGTAATCTAAAAACTTATTTATTTACAAACATATTTGTTACTATTAAATAAATAAACAATCAGTTAAATTCAACTATTGTATAAATAATTTTTACCCAAACCGATTATTTAGGAATATGCTAAATATTTTAAAACGAATCAAACAAAGGTTTTACTTATCTTGATATTGCAATGGACAATTTACTACTAAGATTTATACCAGCTAGTACTGTTTATGCTATAAATTTGATGGATCCAAACGTCGAATTTTGAAGATAAATAATTCTAACATGATTATCAGGAATACTAATTTAAAGTGCACCTCCTTTCTTAAATCTCCAGAGTCCAGATCTTTCAAGTATATACTCACAATATGTATTATTGATTATATGTACATAATGCGTTCAGCAAGATTGGATATTTCAGTTTTGAATAAGAGATTGTGCGCAAACTTATTCCACTCATAGGGTGAAGTAGAAGTATAGAAGATATAAGCTAACAGCTCACGCCAACAGCAATTAAATTCAAGATTCTGGAGGACGCGTCAGTAACCCTTCGAAAATTCCAAGAGCTCAAAATGTAGAGTGGTTTATAACGACATTATTCCATAATTCTTTTCAAAAATGTACAAAACTTCAACAGAAAATTTCTGTATAATTTAAGGGAGCTATAAAGAAGAATGCAGAGTTTTCCATTATATAAGAGTTTTCAAAGATGGTTGAGAAGAAATTAAAGATGACAATTAATACATAAGAAGCCGTACATACAACTTGCCGATAAACTGAGTATTTAATAAATAGACTATTTTACTCAACTGAACGTTCATTTAACTGTTTTGCATACAAAGAGAACGGAGGGATCGTTGTATCTCATTCCTCATGTAGATGGCGCCAGCATCGAAGCATGAAAATTCAAATGATCCAATAGTTTTGCCTACTTCCCTTCTTTAACACAATTACTATATGGTATAATTGTATGGGATCGTTCCAGTATCAGACCACTCTTATTTAATTTGCAGAGATAATCTATTAAACTTATTACTGGAGTTAATTTATGATTAATGTAAATTAAAGTTTATCAATAAATGAATTTATTTCGCCAATGATCTCTCTCTCTCTCCTTAGGTACATGGCAAACAGTTTTTACTGTTACTACTTACATAATAGCCTCTAGAATTTTTTCTACCCTAGCCACCTCCTTACAAATATAACTGCATTCATATAATAATAAGTTACTACAATGTTTCTATTTCCATCGTACCTCTGTCATTGTTACCCAATAATTTTCTGTTAAATTTTAGGGTTTTTTGACGAAACACTTAAATACTTTTTAATCTAGTATTTTAGCGTTAATCTTTTTCTAGAGTAGAACCTTTTAATATTAATTTATCCATATTTACTTTTCACCATCATCACATTTAACATATAATTTTTTAATTAATTTATTTTGATTTTATCTGGGCTTTCTATTCTAATTACATATTGAATTTTGTTTTCTTACCCTGTATTTATTATCTAATTAATTATAATTTATTTTTAACATTATTTTAAACAATATTTTAATTAACCAACACTTTCACATCAGCTGTATGTGCTCAAGCTGTGACAAATAATTTATATTCATGTTATTAATATTTTTAATTGCCATATGTAAAACATTTCCCATTATATTTCTATTTTTAACATTAGCAAAAGGATTAGGAATTTTTATTTTTAAGTAATTCAACTGTTCTCACATGCCGGTGGTGGCGCATTCGGTTGAGACCTAACTAGCGTTAGCGAGAGTGCAGCAACATTAGTTCGGGACAGCAGTTGGATGTGTGACCGGTACCATTCACCATTAGAATACAATTAATGTTGCTTTAGAGAGACGGGGGTGATCCTTTAAAATAACAAGTTCATTTACACACACACAAATGACACATGGAGGAAGAACCTCGTGGTCGATAGCCAAATCACTACTACTACTGTTCCCACATTAAAATCCCGTTTGATTCCTATAGATTTTAATATGGACAAAGCAGAGTACGTCTGGGGTGAAGTCGAATTTAGTGCAACATCCCTACTATAGTTATTTACCTTAACTATAAGGGTAAGGATTAAATTCTACCTAGTTCTTACCATGGTCTTGATGACTCATCATTAATTACACTACTACTTCAATTAGATAAAATTTACCACAAGACATAAAATTTGTTACAAGCACATGTGCACTCGATGCAATTAAAAGTATTGTATATTGTTTAAACCTCAACAATTAAAAATCTTTAAACGAAGCATACACGGACAAACATTTTGTAATTAAATTAAAACAAGCCAATAAATATTAAATTTGTAATAAGTATATTTACTACCTATGCACTAATAAGTACATACAAATGTATTTAAAAACCATTATTTTTAATGATAATGGGCAGCATTTTCAATTTTAAATAACCGTTTTTACATTAATAAAAACTTGTTCAAATCACATAATTGTAATATAATTACAATGAGTAAAAATTAATCTTATATTACATTTACGATTATCTACATTGACTAAGAGAGTAAATTTACCCTTCAACCGTTTTATTATTTAATCCCGAGTTCTTTATCTAATTTCTTCTCCGTTTCCGTTCCCTCATAAATGGTGTGCTTTCGTAATAATTCTTGGGTCTTCTTCATTTCAAACTTAGTTTGTGAGTACTTATATCTACACTGCGTCCAATATGACAAAGTAACGACCATAAAAGATGCCATCGCGAAATGGCAGGATGCTTGTGTTCGGCTAGTAAACAAGAAAAACATGAGTCCCGAGCCTATACCGCTACCGATTCCGTAAAGGTAGCTGTTTCGGAAACAAGGCATCTTTGAAACATCCCTTCCGAAAATCATCAAACCCTAGAAATATATCCAGTTTGTACATGTCACGCTAATTACGGTAATGCATACCTTTTCTTCTTCTGAATCATTCATTATGTTGTTTTTTAAATATAACTGATAAAGTTTTAATTTTTCCAGAAAAGTAGCTGGAAAGTGAGGTTATGTAAATTAATCTAAACTGCATTGTTGCCATATCTATTTATTGAGGTTGACAATTTAAGTAGAGAACCTTAGGATTGAAGTGACTATTGAACAATAATTAATCTTTTATTTAATTTTACTTGTCTACTCTGATTGTTTATAAATTTACAATTTTACAACTATTAATTAATTACTGTTACTATAAATACAACGTTAATCACTTTCGCATTTTTATATTTAGATTCATTGAAACTTTCGTTATATGCATTGGAGTTTATAGACAACGACAAAAAAAATCACAGAGCAATTTGGCGCGTTTAGCTCATCAGATATCAGACATTTTCTACACCAAGATTGAATTTATTCCTGTGCTTCACATTTCAAAATGATTGATTCAAACCTGTGGAACAACGATTCCAGTAAATTAATTATTTAAAGATGAAGTACTGCTTGTATTCAACCAATAATTTATATTCTAGGAATGGAAAGCGCTGGTTTCTTCAATGGTTCCAATGTAGGGGACACACCAAATGCAGCCAAGGAAAAGGGGGTAAGTTACTCATATCTTCCTTTATTTAATTACTACTAAGAATCGGTGATTTAGGGTCGCAGGTTACAAAATGTTGTTCCGGTGTGCATCAGACAGCTTCGTGATTGCCAAGGCGAGGATTTCACATTTTTCGGTGTTAAGGCACAAATTGTAAGCATTAAATAATTACATTATAAAATTGAAAACGTTATTTGTTACTAAGAAATGTAAATTTATATTTAGTTTACGGATTATAGAATCAATAAAAAACTGCAATAAGTGTTCGTCAAATGCTAAACAGATTTACACAGGTTAATTGATTCTCTTCAAAATTTGGTTTTGTATAGTATTCCTTTTTATGTGTACTTGTAAATTTAAATTAATTTTTAACTTCATTTGGAATTCGCAGACATAGGGTATAAACATAAATTGACAAAATTATTTTACGTCATTTAATTATAAATAAGTGATTGATATGTTGAAATACATTTAAATTAATATGAAAGATGATTATACATTGTTATTATTGAACAAATCTTGTATTTTTGCAGATCTCACAATCTGTATATGATGTTATTAAACATTGTCTTGCATAATGAATTTTAAGACATACTTACTAATAAATAATACATTATTTTATTAGTTTCACTTTTAATCGGTTTGTAATTATTGATTTGTTAGAAAAGTTTATTCAACTGCTTTTTTTAAACATCAAATTAGTTGTTAGAATATTATCAGTATATACAAGGCAGCTAATAAAATGAAACAATTGTGATATTAAATTAATATAATTTTGTTATTTAGCTTACATTGGTAGTCATCCTAAGGGATTTGGATGTTTCTTCTACCAAAGCTACATATAAAGTGGAAGACCATACTGGGACAATAACAGCAGTTCTTTGGTTGGACAATGACAGTGTAAGTTGCAAATAAAAAATAATTCTAAATTGTAGATTTTTGTATTTATTAGATTGTTTAAACTTGGTTTTGTTTCGTTTCACTTGACAAGATGTATAAAAAAGTGAAACAAAACTAAGCATTTTAATTAAAAATTAAGAAGTATTTAGTCCTAAAACATTTATTAATAGTACTTGGTTTATCAATATGTAATTTTATAGTAACTTGTATTATTATTAAGAGGTACAGTCGACACTGTCTATAGTGAAAAACTCTTTATATATGTATAAATTTTTATGCATTTATTGAGATTTTGGCTACTTTGGGTTTCCCATTTCTACCTAACATTAGCACGAACTGAATTTTGATGACTCACTGTTTTGAAAAGGTTCTTAAAGCATTTATAACGCCTAACAAAATGTAAATCAAGTACAATAGATTTCAGTGAGAAACACGGGGAAGTACCCCGGGGAAACCCATTTTATATGTAGTCGATGCGTAGATTAATTCGCTAACAGGTTAAAAAAATAGCTGATTATTTTTCCTAGTACATAATATGTATGTTGTTTAGCAATTTATTGAGACTACACAAATTTTAAATGTACATATGTATGTATTAACAGATTTTGTATTATGTATTCTTTTTATTTCGTTTGAAATATTTAGCCCTCTACATACATATGTAATGTGTATAGTATGTACATTATGTACATGCTATGTATTCAAACTTTTAAATGTTTAATAAACTTTTTTAATAAGTAATTCAATTTTTAAATTTTTGTTTCTCTTTATATAGTGAAAAACTCTATATAGTGAAATTTCGGTCAATATTTTGGCCCTTCACTATATAGAGAGTCGACTGTATTTATATTATTATTACTTCTTTTATATTTGAGCCATAAATAAACATACACCGCATTGAAAACAGTAATAATTGTAGACATCTAATATCTAGAAACTATAAAAATTATAGATATGTGATAAAATTTTAAATGCACTTAATGCATAAACTATTATATATATGGTAAATAAAATACTGTGGTTGAGAATTTACCTAGATTCTTAATGTCACAACACTGTGACAATTGTTATTCCACTTGTCATCATCACAATTATAACAGGCTTTTAACAAAAAAACTCTGTAAATTCTTAATCACAGTGTTTCATTTACCACATGTGACCGTGTTTGTTGAAAATTTTATTTTTAGAATAATTCCGTGAATCTACCTTCTGTCAAAGAAGGTCACTACTGTAGAATTTATGGTTCCCTGAGGACCACCGATGGGGTAAAAACCATTTTAATTTTAAAGATGATGCCAATTGAAGATATGAATGAAATTACAACACATCTTTTGGAGGTTATACATGTTCGATATGCCACTGAAAAAATGAGTAAAGAATCAGTAAGTATTAAAGAAATTATTCAGTATTCATTATAGGGTGTTTTAGATTATAAATTAAAACAAAATATACATTAATAATATTCAGAATAGAAATAATAAAATTGTATTTATTCTATTTCTAAACTATTAAATATTGAATCATTTTATGTACATATCTTTTATAGAACTCATCAGTAAACATTGCACAAAACAATCCAAGTGCCGATTTAGCAAATTCGATGAGTTTCATGTACAACAACTCCAGTGCCAATGAAAACAACTTTACGCCAATCCAACAAAAGGTTTACTCGATCCTACAGAGTAGCAATAATGACAATGGATTGTCAAGGGATTTCATAAAGTCCAATTTCCTTCCAGGACAATACAGGGACGTCAAGTAAGTAATAAAAAGATATAAGTAAATTTATGTCACAGATTGTATGTATATATGTTAACTTTAAAACCAAAATCATTATTAAGGCTGCATTTAGAATATTTATGATATTCCACATAACAACGGTGCATCATAATTTAAATTGGAACAACTTCTATGTTTAATTTGGTATAGAAAAGGAATTAATACATAAAAATACTATTTATATTAGCATTTGAGGGCCTGTAAATATAAATTAATTTTAAAGTATTATTTATAATTGCTAATTACCAAGTGGCTGTTTTCTATGTTAAATACTTTTTTTACATGTTTAATGAAAAATTTCCAACACTTTCTGTATCATTGCAGCCTTGCTATCGAGTACTTGTCATCAGAAGGACATATCTACACCACTATAAATGATGAGCATTTCAAAGCAACAGATTCTCCTGTTTAGGACATATCTGCACCTCCATAAATGATAAGTATTTCAAGAAAACAGATTTGTACGTTTAAGATATAATTATTTAAATATAATATTTAGTTTTTAATGAGTGTTTTATTTACATATTTTGTACAAGGTGAGTTATTTTGTTGTTGAGACTAACAAGAAATTAAAAAAAAACGTATCTATTATAATCAATAATTCATATTAATGAAAAATTGTGTTAAATATATTTTCATTGTACATAATGACAATATTTTGCATACCCTGGCTTACCTTGGATGAAGCATTTCCTTAACTATGTTTCACTCCTAGATTGTTGCTTTGATATTCTGCTCCAAACATTACAAGAAAAGTAAAAAAAAATATTTTGCAGTGCTAAATATTTATATACTCTGAATGAAATCTGCTTAGCAAGATAAAAAAATAAGTATTGTAGTTAATTATGTTTATTTATTAATATTGACATGTATTTATAAATTGATATATATATACATATATATTTATTCCAAATTATGTGTGGATTAAAACGACTCCCTTCAATGCTATATATATATTTTATTAAAAAATAACAATATAAAGTATTAAAAATGTATAAATAAACCAAATTTATAAAATGTAAAAACTTACTTAACAGTTTTTTTAATATAAGTTCATAAAACAAGTAAAAAACTTAAATAGAAGTTTTTTAAAATATAAAATAGGATTAACATTTCATAATAACTCTTTTCATAGCTGAAACAAAACATATACAAGTTAGCTTAAATTTCTCCATAACTAAATTATAGATCTTATAATTATTGTAACTGAAAATAGTATAGTATTAATAAATGGAGTGTAAATACTTTTCTTTAACATGTATGTACTAATAGTTTTCAGATATTTATTTTCTTTTGTATCAATTCTCATTTTATTTATTATGTGTAGGATAAAAATTTTCATTTGTGTGATGTTCTATTCAAATATTTAAACATTTGGGTAGTTTGGAGAGAGAAAAAAATTACCTTTTGAATGAGGTCATAGCCAACTATGGTTTCCATTTAAAAAAATGTAAGTTTGCGTCATATCTCGGAAAATAATAGCGATAAAAATTTTCTGATTATTTTTTATTAATCTGCATAAAATTATCTTAAACTTTGTCCTTTACAGTTTTTTCCATCTGTTATATTAACCGAGATGTATTGATTTGAAAAAATTGACACTTTTTACTTTTTTCAAAATATGACTTTTTTGAAAACTTTGAAAGTGGAATTTTATTCGTCTCATAAATCTACACTTCTTTCCCCATTTAACCGTTTCTCTATCTCTTATAGTTTCCGAGATCCCCATGGAGAACATCGAAAAAAACTCACCCTGTATATTACAAACAATTTCTACCTTTGAACATCTCTAAAACCTTGAAAAGTGTCTCATTTTTCCATTAAAATAAACTACTACTTATTAATGGTCGCCACCATCCTCTTTATTACAGTGACAGAAATTAAACTTCGAAAATAAAAAGGTATAAACCCTCCTCTTACCAATATTTTCAAATTCCTTTGGTAATTTGTACAAACAAAAATCAGGTTCAATACAGGTCAGCAACTTAGCAATACCCATTACAATAAGTTTGTATACAGGTATTTGTCTTTTCCTGAGAACCACTAGGAACGCATTGTAGCCAATTTTAATTAAGTGATTCCTTGTCACAGTATTATCTAGAAAAACCAAATGTTAATAACAACAGCAAAAATTAGAAATATATAATCATACCGTTCACCGTCTTCAATGCTTTTTTAGCATAATAAAAAACTGTATTTGAAATAACAGTTTGTAATAAATTTAAATTGCCTTCTCCTACTTTTCGTGTGAATGCTGCCATTGTAGCACAGTCAAATTTAAAAGCTAAATACACCATTGCCTTAAAATAATTTTCATAAACTGTCGTTAATGAATTGTAGTGACAGTTTAGTAAGGTTTTAGAAAAATAATGGTTGTTGTATGGATAATGCATTGATCTTGTTAATAAACTGAATAAAAAGAATAATTAATTTACATAAAAATGTTTTTTTGATTACATATTTATATGTAAATTACTTTTTTATTTTACCTTTTTGGATCCATTTTTTTACTAGGGTTCCATATTTTAAAATTATAATGTACCAGCGTGTTTTTCTCGAAAACGTAACGTTTTTTTATTTCCCTGCTGTTTAAATTAATTGAATATCCACAGTATTCAATTTCAAAGAAATCTCCACTTACATTCGTCTGAGTTTTCTTAACATTAACATTCATGTAAGAACCAACAATTTGGATAAAACTAAAAATATTTCTATAAATTTGTCAGTCGAGGGAAAATAAATTACTTACTCTAAAACTTCTTGTGGGTCAGGTGAACAGAATATATAATCATCGACCTGTCTCTCCAAAAAACGACCCTTTGTTGTAAATTTGTTTAAATGTTGGCTATCCATGTACGACCTAAAATTTTAAGTAATTATATGTTTTTTGAAAGCATTTATCTAATGCGTTACATTATACAGTTATGCTTACATGTAAACTTCACAGAGTGGAGCCGAAAATTTTTCACCTTGTATCAAACCATGATTCCATTTATAAATCTGGAGTCCTGTAGAGAAAATAAATTAAATGTGTACTTTTAAGTGATTGGGAGGAGTAAGGTTTGGATGCTGGCGAATACGGTTGACATGGTGTTGATGGTGAGGGAGTGGGAAGGAATAAAAGAAATGTTAGCGAGAGTGGAGAAATACCTGGGCAGAAAATGGGAAAGGTGGATGAGATCGCGAGAGTGACTTGTGACCTATGGGAAACGTGTGTGTATGGGGCGTAGTTATAAAAGGTTGAAGAGAGAACAGTGGTGTTTCTTGAAGTGGGAAACAAATGAGGTATTAAAGGGAATTATGGACACAGGAGTAGGTAGATGGGGAGTGGAAAGGAAGAGAATGTATAAGAAGGTAGGTTTGTCATAAGGGATCTTGAAGGAGTGACTAGAGCAAGGGGTGAATGTGGTAGGACGGATGCATGAGAAGGCGAAGGAGGTGGATAGGCAAGAAAGACAAGGATATATGGAGAAGAGTGGATATAATTAGTTCTATAGAGAATAGCAGGTACATGGGAGGAGGCCAATGTACCTGGAGGAGAGGGTGATCTTGGCAAGGTGACAGAGAAGAGAGAAAGAATGAATGAAGAATTACAACCTTCTTCCTCGAACAAACTGTTTAAACCAAAACCTAATACAATATACACCACATTTTATGTGTATGGTACAATTAAATGTATAATTTACTTACAAAAATAATTTATATTAAACATACTTTTTCCAGCAACACCTTTTTCTCTTCCAAAATAGATATACTGGTTTCTAATTTTCTTAATTAAATATCGCTTAATAGTCACTGGTATCTAAAATCAAAATCCATTTGTTATATAATATATCATCATGTAGTATATTATATTACCTGCTTGCCACACTCTGCTATCACACGGATTAAAATATCTATAAAAGTTATACTTATTAATTCATTTTATAAAATAAAATGAGAGATATAAAAAGTAATGAGATTACACCTGATATATTACAGTTTATATTTAATACTTCATAATGTTAGAGTAAAGATTCTGACTAGATTAGGATGGGAAAGAGAAAGAGGAAAGAAGGAGACTACAAAAGAGTTGTTTTGTTGGAAAGAGTTATGATTATTTTGTATATTTTGATTTCATGTTTTGTATTATAGAATGTCAAATAAAGGTTTAAATATGATTCACTAATGTTTAGAATTTCTTTTAATTTTAATTTTTATTTTTTCCAAATTATATTTTTAGTTAAATAGTTAGCAGCTAATAATGACTAATTAAATAAATAACTATACTACATACACTATATTCATCATTTGCAGGTAAGACTTTATAAGTTGAATGATTGCTATAATTTTATTAAATTCATATTTTCATTATAAATAACAAATATACATGTGTATATCTGCTGAGTATCAAACAGTGGCAAATTATATTTTCACTTGTATAATGCAAGAGATATATAATTATGTCTCACTAATATAAATCAGAGAAATTAAATGAAAAAGGAATTGAGAAGCTAGACTTCTGTACTCTAATAATAAGTATTATGTAATGTAATATAATTTACTTACTGATGTCCACATTTCCAAAACAGTCTGTTACATCCAATTTTACGCCATAAATTTGTTTACCCTGCATTACATTTACAAAGCTTTTCCAGTGATCATAAAACTTGCAACCACTAATTGGACACATACTTCTGGCCAAGTCATATAATGACTTATTGATACGCTTCTTCTCATATCTACTAATATAATTCCTAGAAAACATGATATTGTATTAACATTGATTGAAAAATTAGACTACGGTTTTAACTAGTAAATTAAATTAAAAAGTCGTGTTCAACATACTCCTTTGGATCGGCTTTGGCATATGCTCTGAAATTAGCGGGATCACCTAAACCATTTTTAGGAATAATGTATAAATACCCAATAACTGAATTTTCTGCTTGTAGACTTTGATCGTATATTATTTGGTTAGTAGTAATTAAAATGTTTTTCACCTAAAAGAAAATATTTATTTTATAGCAATAATAATGATTTTCTTTATTAATACCTAGTTAGATTTTGGGAATTAAAAATTAAAATATTATAGAGCTAATGAAATTGTAGTAAATGTAAAATATATCATATAATATAATTGTACATGCTATTATTAATTTGTTTATCAAAAAATGTTGATTATTTTTTTGTAAAAAGACACTTGTTAATTAATATTATACATAATATACATTTTTAAACAAAGACGGTGACAAAAAACATGTATACTCAATCAACTGGAAAACTAGATTTTGTTTTTATTTGATAAAAATAATTACATTTTATTTTTTTGTGGGAAAACTATATAAGGTATAAAAATTTATTAACAGACAAAAAAACTTTTCACAAATATAGTCACCTAATAAAGTCCCTGTATATACAAACAAAGTTTAATAGTGTTTTATTTGTGAATAATAATGTGTAACGAAGTAGAAGCATCCACCGTTAACAGTTTCGAAAAACTTTTAATTAAACTAGTCTTTCTTGTACTATTTTTGAAACTTTTATAAAGTGAATCAATAAATAATGGCAATAATAACTGAGATCATGTGTTTTAATATGATAAACATTATTAGTTAATTTTAGTGAGATCGAAAAATGCGTTCAATCGTTATGAATAAAAGAAATCATATGTTTGAGTACTGAAGGCAAATTCTGGCTTAACCGAAAACTATTGGATATAGTTATGTTGGGTTAGATCATCATATTTTGACCTCAGGAATCTGCGACTCAGTCATTTCTCCACATTAACGGGACAGCCTGTATTTAGGAAAATGTATTAAACTTTTATATAGAATCTTCTAAATTCATTTTTATTTATTTTTTTAAATTAAGATCTTTCTCACGGTCACAACTTGTTAGCCTTTTTATAGTTTTAAATTTTAGAAATTTAATTTTTAATGAGTACAATGTATTTACCTACTTGTAATGAATAAAATATTAAATAAGATTTGGTACATGCAATAATAGGATAATTAAGTTACTTTAAATCCTACCTTTTGAATATAGGACTGCCATAAATTTCTTGGAATAAATTGTATTTTGTAACTTCTTTTACTGTAGTGGGCAAAATATAGCTTCTTAAATAATGGTGCTATGATTCTACTTAATACCCTTTTAATTCCCTAAAATAAAAAAAAATATATAAATATTAATCCATACCTAATAATAATCTTCAGTTTTTACAGGGCTATTCTTTATCATTAATACATTAGGTAATTGACTTTAGGTGAATAGAAATTTTTGAGATGTGTGTTTCTCCTCCAGCTCTAATTTTGTTTGTGTTAATCGTGTTCATTTTTTTATAATTTTTAATCTTGTGACATCCGTTAACTTATTATATATAAGGTATACTTTAATAATAATACTTTGATAATATAAAAAATGAATACAATTTAAAAAGAAAAATTCAATATTTTCAAGAAATCAATATATACAGCTAACCTTCAGCAAAATACTCTCAACAATACACTTAGTAGATAAATGTAGCAAAATAAAAATTTCATTATAAATAGTTCAATGTAATTCAACGGATTTCTGTAATATTCAAACAGTTTGCAACTTTGATAGTCTTTATATTTGATGAACAATAAGAAGTAGTTACAACATATAAAATAAAACAAAACATTACATACTGTAAAGTTATCATGATTAATCCAGTGAAAATAAATCTTAAACTTTTGTAGAGTAATCTATAATATGATAATTACCAGCAGCAACAGTTTTTTTTGGTTGTTGACATCCACAGACTCTAGCCAAGGAATTTTATCAGCATCAAAACCATAACAAATAGATGATGAGTAAATGCACTCATTCCTAGATCTTGTAAACATTAGTGTTAAAATTCGTTTGACGCACCTCTTGTGTTTTATTGGACCGTAAAATGAATTCGGAATTATGTTATCGCATAATATATCCAAAAATATGTGCACTGTTGACACATGTTCAGACGAGTTCAGTATTTTCTTTGCGCTGGGATGGATTTGGCTGTTTTTGGTGTGGTACATCTTGTTAAAAATTGAGACATTTGTTTGGATTTCCTTATAAAGTTTATCATAAGCTTCGGGCTAAAATAATTGAAATTACTTTTAAGTTTAGTTTATGTGGAATTGCTTTACCATTTTTGCTTTCTTCTTGTTTAAACGAGATAGCCTACTTTCGCCTTTTAGTGGGTAGTAACTCTTACCGAATACCTAAGAATAATATAATAGCTAAATACTCTATATAATTGTAATTTTAAATGCAATCGTATTATGCTTGCAATTGAATACAAAAAACTTACCTTATTATTAGTTATGTTATTATTGCTCAATCTCCATGTTCTTGATCTGACCTGAAAACATATACTTAGTATAATCGTTATAATATATAATAAGCTCCTGGACCACATTTCCCACGCTATCTCTCCGAATCAGTACGGATTCCTAAAAAACAGATCCACTCATCTTCCCTTAACCACAATCACTTCCAACAGCTAAACAGCAAACCTCGAAGGTCGCAAAACCGCCATAGGCTTTCTCGATATACAAAGGCATTTGATTCAGTGTGACACAAACATTTGCTGTTGTAACTCCTTGTCTATAAGTTTGCCATCAACCCTAATATCCAAGACATCTTAAAACCTATATTTAACGCTTAATCCTTCACAAATTCCCAGTCTTAAACGTCCCTCTCCTACCATCTTCCAACTCATGTTTTCATCATTCACCTTCATCTTCACCAACATAATATAATGAACAACTAACCACCGAACTAAAGAAGCTAGGCCGAAATATCGCGGTTCAATAGCCGAAAAATTAGAAATACGTTAGGTATTTTTTTTTGCAAAGGAAACTAGTCCATTCCGCCAGAGGTAACATTTAATTATGTACAATTAATAAGATGATAGATGAGGTTAGTATAGGATTAAATACAGGGATACTCACTTCAATCTATAGGGAGGTTACATAGGCCCCAGAACAAAGGAAGTGATGATATGAAAATGAAATGGAATAAACTTCCTGATTACACTTTTATGTTTATATCACACAAATATCTTATTAAACTATCATAAATATTCATTATTCTTAATTAGTAAATTGCATACGTTTACTGGAAATTGAACGTGTTTTTTAAGCTCGGCCATGAGTGTCTGTCTTTGCTGGTTGTATTTTTCACAAGAAAAAATATACGATAAAGGTCAAAAAAGTTTCCACATTCGCACAAGTCTGACTGAACTATACCTATTTTCTTTAAATGAGCTGGAATTTTAGCATGGTTTGTGATAAGCGGGAACAAAGTAACTATATAGGAGTATGTAAGACTTGTCTTGTGATTATTTAGTTTTTTATTAAAGAGTTTAAGAATGATACTTTTATAGTTGTTTTGTTTTGTATTGTTCTCAAATTGAGTGGGAACTGTACATATATTATAATTTATGTTATGTTATGTTTTGTCATATATTTTTATATTTAAGATACTATATTTTTATTTTGTTAGCCTAAGTGTGGCATATTTTGTATTTTTAAGATTAAGTGATATATTATTAGTTAATAACATAAGACATTTCATATATACAGGGTGAGTTTTTTTCGATGTTCTCTATGGGGATCTCGGAAACTATAAGAGATAGAGAAACGGTTAAATGGGGAAAGAAGTGTAGATTTACAAAACGAATAAAATTCCATTTTCAAAGTTTTCAAAAAAGTCAATGGTAACTAGATATTTTGAAAAAAGTAAAAAGTGTCAATTTTGTCAAATCAATATATCTCAGTTATTATAACAGATAGAAAAAAACTGTAAAGGACAAAGTTTTAGATAATTTTATGTATATTAATAAAAAATAATCAGAAAATTTTTATCGCCATTATTTTCCGAGATATGATGCAAACTTACATTTTTTTAAATGGAAACCATAGTTGGCTATGGCCTCATTCAAAAGGTAATTTTTTTCTCTTTTATCCAATATGACATACGACATAGTTTGTTAACGGTGGACGCGGAAGACGTCCTCGTGGTGGACTGGCAAGGAAGTAGCACCGACGGTACTTTCTGGAACCAACACGCACTGGAGGCGGCCCAAGGGTCCCTGGCCAGGCTCACCATCGATTAGCAGCCGCAGGCTTCGATTAAACAGTTTCCCTTCGGTGATACTTGCTTGAGCTTCCACGCCACGTCAACGTATGGGCACCGGCTAGCTGTGAAACAGAGTAAAGAACAAGAGAAAGTGTGTAAATTAAACATGGGGCCGGAGAAGAAGAAAATATATTACAAAAGACAGAGACAGACAGAAAATAGACATAGAAAAATATACAAAATATACAAGTAAGGCAAGAGGCTTGAATCGGCGGAACCGACCAGGCTGACCACCGCTGCTGATGGCAGACGACTGGTAAAGAGCGATGGTCGGGCCTGGTTTTATATGGTGATCTCAGGTACCGCGGCTTTGTTCTTGTCACGTAGGCACGGTAATTCTTGGAACAGGTAATTATCCTCGTTCGCCGAAAAAGGGTCCGATTTATTGTTCGGCACTGGCAGCTGCACATTTTGGAAAATTATCTCGTTTGGATTATTTCAATAATGCGGAATTTATGCAAATTATTATTAGGAGCAATGGGTAGCTCGTAAAATGGATTAAAATATAATTACGCATTTGTTACCACGTTCAGGTAAACTGAACGCCGGTAACAAACGGCCCCGGAAAACGAGATAATTTTGAAAAAGACATGAAATGAAAATAATAGCTGCCAGTGGACGTCTTCGGTGTTGTTGTCGATTGGTGATAAACAGCACTGCACCCGATGACGCTGCAGACCCTTCCGTGGTTGAGATGCAGGGAGATTCGGACATCCTACATCGGATCTGGCGTCGTGGTAGGCAACACTGGCTTTGTGTGGAGATCCTCCCGAAATTAAGGTGTGAGGGGATTCGGTCGTCCCACACCGGATCTCAGCATCCCTGGATGGTTTGTGGCATCCTTGAGGGCTGCGACGTCTGGTCCGGCCGGGGATGGGCTGTCATCCTGGGTGCACTAGCACGGCGCGAACCAAGACGCTGGTGAACCAGTCCATTGTGGCGGCCACGGCATCGAGCGCGGGGCGGCTGGAGCTGGTGTGTCGTCAGTCAATCCGTCGGAGCTGCCGGTGTTGTGGTGAAGCACGAGGCGGCTGGATTGAAGCTGACGGTGGTGGTTGTAGCCAGTGTGCTGAAGGTCGAATCGGGTTGACGTCATCTTCAGTGAAACCTGGTGGTCTGCCTCTTGTCTACAGAAGGTGTTGGAAGGCGGCCCCGGGTGACTCGTAATCACGGTTAATTACACAACATGAAAATATTAGAAGAGATTAGAGCATGAGTCTTCAGGGTGTGAGATTTACTCGGCCACTAGTTGGGAGCCAAATGTTAACGGTGGACGCGGAAGACGTCCTGGTGACGGACTGTCAAGGAAGTAGCACCGCGGTACTTTCTGGAACCAACACGCACTGGAGGCGGCCCAGGGGTCCCTGGCGAGGCTCACCATCGATTAGCAGCCGCAGGCTTCGATTAAACAGTTTCCCTTCGGTGATACTTGCTTGAGCTTCCACGCCACGTCAACGTATGGGCACCGGCTAGCTGTGAAACAGAGTAAAGAACAAGAGAAAGTGTGTAAATTAAACATGGGGCCGGAGAAGAAGAAAATATATTACAAAAGACAGAGACAGACAGAAAATAGACATAGAAAAATATACAAAATATACAAGTAAGGCAAGAGGCTTGAATCGGCGGAACCGACCAGGCTGACCACCGCTGCTGATGGCAGACGACTGGTAAAGAGCGATGGTCGGGCCTGGTTTTATATGGTGATCTCAGGTACCGCGGCTTTGTTCTTGTCACGTAGGCACGGTAATTCTTGGAACAGGTAATTATCCTCGTTCGCCGAAAAAGGGTCCGATTTATTGTTCGGCACTGGCAGCTGCACATTTTGGAAAATTATCTCGTTTGGATTATTTCAATAATGCGGAATTTATGCAAATTATTATTAGGAGCAATGGGTAGCTCGTAAAATGGATTAAAATATAATTACGCATTTGTTACCACGTTCAGGTAAACTGAACGCCGGTAACAAGTTATTTCTAAAAATAAGTGAGTTATAGTCATTTTAAATTTTATTATAAATAAAAAATGGGTAGCCATGAAAAAGATGAAAGTAAAACAATTGCAGTTGTTTATAATAATAGCAATATTGTAATTATTAGTTCTACAAAGTTAAATAAAAATGGAAAACCAGCATAAGTATAATAATTTTGTAATTATCAAATGGCCTTCTGTATGTGGTATAAACCCATTTGTCAAGAGGATAATACGTTTCTTACAAAAATATTATGAATCGCGATTCACTAATTGTGGTATTTTTAATCGCCACAATGAACATAGATGAACTTAAGAGAATCCACGAGAAGTTTCACAGAGAAAACTACAAATTAAATTTGGATTTAATCCATAGTGTGTTTGGATTAATAATTCTCGGTCCATATATTTTTGAAAGCTCACTAAGTGAAACTGATTACTTTCAATTTCTTCAAAAAACATTTGAAGATACGCTCGATTGTTTAAATTTATCATTACAAGCAAGATTAAAATGGTTCCAATATGACGGTGCTCCACCTAATAACATGTTGGCTTTACAAATTATTTAAATGATGCTTTTCCACTCATAAGTGGGAAGAAATAAACCAGTCCCAGAGCCACCTAGATCTCCTGATCTGCGCGTTTTAGAATGTTTTCTGTGGGGTTATGTAAAAAACAAAGTATATAAAAAATCATATCAATCTGTGGAGGATCATAAACTAGTTGTTATTGAAACATTTAATTCAATTTACATGAGAATAGTCAAAAAGCCATAAAATCAATTTTAAAAAGATATAATTTATGTCATAATAGTATTAATAGTGGACTCATTAACTATATTTTTTAATATTAAAATTTCTCTCCCATTGATATATTGATAATTACAGAATTACTTTATGCAGTTGTTTCATTTTAATTTATCTCTGAAAAACTAATGATTACAATATTGCTAATATTATAAACAACTTCAATTGTTTTACTTTAATCTTTTTCATGGCTACCCATTTTTTATTTATAATAAAATTTTAAATGACTATAACTTACTCATTTTTAGAAATAACTATGTCGTATGCCATATTGGATTAAAGATAAAAAAATTACCTTTTGAATGAGGTCACAGCTAACTATGGTTTCCATTTAAAAAAACGTAAGTTTGTGTCATATCTCGGAAAATAATGGCGATAAAAATTTTCTGATTATTTTTTATTAATCTGCATAAAATTATCTAAAACTTTGTCCTTTACAGTTTTTTTCTACCTGTTATAAAAACCGAGATATATTGATTTGAAAAAATTGACACTTTTTACTTTTTTCAAAATATCTAGTTACCCTTGACTTTTTTGAAAACTTTGAAAGTGGAATTTTATTCGTCTTGTAAATCTACACTTCTTTCCCCATTTAACCGTTTCTCTATCTCTTATAGTTTCTGAGATCCCCATAGAGAACATCGAAAAAAACTCACCCTGTATATACAGGGTTATTCACGCTATACGGCACGGAATATTGTGGCCAAAATACGTGACTTTCAAAAAGTTTCACTTTGGGGATATATGGGGGTCTATTAGGGCTACTTTTTAAAATTATTTTCATAATATACAGGGTGTCCCAAAAAGTATCAAAGTTGTGTTTTTTTAATGAAACACCCTGTATTTTATTGCATTTTTGGATCCTTCGATAAAAATAAATGTGTGTTTTATTAAGGTTTTTATTACATAAACCTTAAGGTTTTTGAAATAATTTGAATTTTGTAAAAATGTAACCTAATTTTCATGTTTCAAATACTTAAAAAATAATTAAGTTATGCATACCAAATTTACACCGAAATGTAACAATAGATCGTATTTTATTTTCCAAGTATAATAAACTTGACATCTTATGCCGGGTGTAAAAAAATTAAATTAAACAAATGAGAACTTTAAATGACTATAACTTCATTTATTTAAATGGAACGCTATATTTATTAATTTATCAGCAAATGCATGTTTTAATTACCTATCGAATGGAAGAAATAAAAACCTCAGTATAAGAAAATCTGTGTAAATTTTCATTTTTTACTATGACATACAACAACCATGTTCAAACAATAACGATTACTAACGATCTAACACAAAAACGCAAAATAATACAACATAACAAAATACATCCTTTTTAAACTAAAGTAACAGACTAAATTAATTATCTGACGTTTTTAAATACGATAGAAAACTAGATACATTAAAATTTTTACTTTAAAAGTACTAAAACGGTGCAATAAACAATATTTTGGCGTTTTCTGTAAAAACGAGAAGACTTAACACTTAAGATTTAAATACCATTCGATAGGTAATTAAAACGTGCATTTGCTGATAAATTAATAAATATAGCGTTCCATTTAAATAAATGAAGTTATAGTCATTTAAAGTTCTCATTTGTTTAATTTAATTTTTTTACACCCGGCATAAGATGTCAAGTTTATTATACTTGGAAAATAAAATATGATCTATTGTTCACACTTCAGTGTAAATTTGGTATGCATAACTTAATTATTTTTTAAATATTTGAAACATGAAAATTAGGTTACATTTTTACAAAATTCAAATTAATTCAAAAACCTTAAGGTTTATGTAATAAAAACTTTATTAAAACACATACTTATTTTTATAGACGGATCCAAAAATGCAATAAAATACAGGGTGTTTCATTAAAAAAAACACAACTTTGATACTTTTAGGGTTTTTGGGACACCCTGTATATTATGAAAATAATTTTAAAAAGTAGCCCTAATAGACCCCCATATATTCCCAAAGTGAAACTTTTTGAAAGTCACGTATTTTGGCCACAATATTCCGTGCCGTATAGCGTCTATACAGACGGCAGAAATACGTGCTTTCTTTGCGTCGGATAACACTGAGAATTGCAATGATATTTCATATTAACGAGAAAAGTTTTTGGAAAAATATATCTATAATTCGTAAATATTTTATTGCGATTAATAATTTTTATAATTTAACAGTAAAATCAAAGGCATGTTATGTTGTTTAAAATGTGCGGCTCAGTCCCTAACATCGGTCAACTCGCACTTCCCTCAAATCGCGAACAAAATTTTAATAGTTTATGAGTACTAATCTACATAATCGATAATTGTAATCAATAATTAATAATTTTGTGAACTAAATAGCAGGTGATTTAAAAAAACTCATATTTCCTTCCTTAGGTCGGAATTTAACTGGCAAAATAATGCTTTAATATAACAATATATTGTGATATCAATTATGCATTATTGTTTTTATTATAATTTATATAATACGAAAGCTTACAAAGTAAAAAGTATTGATTTTAATACTCACCATATTTTGTGATTGAACTGATCCACTCGAACGGCAAATTCAAAATAAACTTGTCGAGTCCTGTCGACCATCCCTCCACACCTCTGCTTCTGAATCAATCCGATTAACACATTTCTCAGAATTGAACTTCATTTTTGAATATTTATGTAACCAATGTAATTTATTGTAGTAAGATATAAGATACAAATAAACGTTAAAAGTATACTAAGAATACTATACATATAAATCAATTATTTAATTTTTATAATCAAATATGTGCTGCCCCCTTGTAGAAGTTGTTAGTATTTCTTAAAAGTAAATATAATATAGTAGGAGCTATGACAAAAATGATTATCTCGTTTATAACATTCATATTTGTTATTCAGAATTTTATTTATACAAAGTGAATATGCCCTATTTGGCTTCCAATGAAATTGAAAACAGTAGGTTTTTGTTCTTAAGTTGCGTGAAGATTTATTTAATATAAAAAATACACTTCTTCGCAATTAATATTTATTTTGCTACATATACATTGTTAGTACTATGTACTAATT
This sequence comes from Ontholestes murinus, assembly GCA_963969525.1. NCBI lineage: Eukaryota > Metazoa > Arthropoda > Insecta > Coleoptera > Staphylinidae > Ontholestes > Ontholestes murinus. The sequence continues at coordinate 28,218,262 of OZ018389.1, forward strand.
ATAAGTTATAAAATACTTAGAATTTTACAAGAAAATCATATCAAAGTAGAAGAATATACAGGGTCCTGCAACAGTGCGTCAAGCTTTCCTAGCGCCTTTCTCGTAAGAGATAGAAAAAAATGTTTCGTATAAAAATTTATTGAATTAAAAATCTCTATGCCGTAAAATTATTTTAAAATATACAGGGTGTCCCTATTTTGCGGTATAACAAAAGCAAACATTTTTTTAATGGAACACCCTGTATAGTTTTTCATTTTCTAAATTGGATAATATTTTATAACTTGAACCTTTTTTTGGATTTTAATTTCGATATGGCATTTCCGAGTTATTGACGTTTTTCTGAAAAAAATGTAAAAAGCGGAGGTTCACAAAAAAAAATATTCTGATGTTCTATTTAAAATTTAAGATATTTTCTTTTTCCAATGGTTGGTTACAAGTACTGCTTATGTAGCAGTGTTAAAAATTTTCACTTTTGAGGAACCCTGTCTTTGTATCAAACACGCCATTTTCTAAATTTTCAAATTGTCGTAACTCTTTTTTTTTAAATGGAATCATATATTTTTTTAAATTTCATATTATTCTGCATCTAATTTCCTACAAAAAATATTAAGCATACCCTATACCTAAAAGTGATATTTTTCAAGATATAAAAAAAATATATTTCAAACGGTCCTTGAATACGAATTTGTTTTTGAATAGATAACCACGACTGAGAAAATGCATCTGTCAATTAAACAATTAGTTTGAAATGTAAATCTCTCTGATATTTTCTGCAAAGTGATTCTCTCCGTTTCGCGGTAAAAGAGACAGCAAATTATCATCATGGATTTCGAAAAGAACGAACTAGTCGATACGATTTTTGTATTAAGGGAGACTGGTGGAAATTGTTTATTGGTGGCTAGAAATTACACCACACGTTATCCTGGCAAAAGACATCCGGAGGAGAAATGTTTTAGGAACTTACTCACTAGATTTATTGGCATGGGATGTGTGAATTACAAAAAAAAAACAAGAAAGAAAAAAGCCTATCATCAACGAGAGAAACCAAATTTCAGTGCTATTAACAGCAACTGAGCATCCCAACCTGAACCAAAAAGACATTGGTGAAGGAACTGGCATAAGCGAGAGGTCAGTATAAAGCATTCTGAAGAAAAATACATATATATATATATATATATATATATATATATATATATACACGTTGTCCCCTGAAATTTTGAATACGGGCATTTCAATGAATTACTCGTTGCTTGGTTACCACGCTCGTCACATATTTTAATGGACTGACCAACGGGAAATAATCAGTAATTTCTAATTTTTAATAAAACAGGGAATCAAAATGAAACATATTTACACGTTATTTTAATATTATTATTTTTACGGACACAATGCTGACGTAACAAATAACAAATAAATGCAATGTTCATCTTATTAAATGTTCGAAAACATCTCCTTGTTGAGCCAAACAATTATAAAATTCCTGATA